>JALPQD010000754.1:33644-663094 GCA_023101885.1 Typhlomys cinereus | reverse complement strand
CTATCCTCTGGGCCAGAAGCCCGGAGTATCAGGAAAGCATGTCTTAAGCTTTGAAGAAGTGGAGAGAGAGAGGCTTTTCCTCAGAAAAGACAGAATAACATATTCAAGTACAAACTAGCCTAGTAGAGCTGAAACAGGAGGTCCGTAGAGTTCTGATTTGCCATTGTAAAGGCAAAAAGGCACACAGCACATTTAATGAGGCAGGGACCGAGGTGACGTGATGACACATGGAAGTTCCAAGTAGGTAACAGAGAGCTAGGCGGGAAGGCCACAGTGGAAGTCGTTTCACACCCACGGAGAGACATCGGTCTGCTGGGATCACGAAGTCCTGGGACCGGCTCAGCAAGGCGCTGCTGCCCTCTGACCCACAGCTCTGGCTTTCACTTGCTGGCACGTGCCCAGGCACTCGCTGTGACTGCCAGCTTTCCTTAAACTTAAAGCCACCTTCCCTCTTCAAGGGCCACTTGTCCGTCCTTCTGTTTGCCCGTCTCTAGGGACGGCCACCTCATTTGTTTACTTGTGTTAAGAATCGTCCAGACATTTCCGCTTTGGCTTTAGCAGAAGAACTGACGTTCTGCAGAGACACTGCTCAGTCCCTGATCCCTACAGCCTTCCCCAAGGACCTATGAGACTGCGGCTTGAATTTGGCACTCAATGAGTGGGGCTTCTCTGCTCCAAGCTTGGGGTGCGTATTTGGCTGACACGTGAGGGACGCCATGCTTCATCGAGGCATTTGAGGGTTTTAGAGTCCACACATACACATGAGAGGGTCTGATGGGGGAGACCGGTCACCCCAGCTCCACGGCAGGCTAAGCAGAAGGACTGAACGTTCTAGGCTCACCTGGGCTGCAAAGTGAGTTCAAGACCAGCTTGAGTGAGGGCTGCTCTCAAAATTAGAGGAGGAGGGCTAGGGAGATGTCTCCAGGGTCAAAGCCTTTGCTTTGCAAGCAAAAGGACCTGAGTTCAGATCCCCCGATCCCACATAACATGCTGGGGGGATATGGCAGTGACGTGCAGGTCCAGCCCTGGAAAGCAGAGCCTGAGACACTCCAGAGCAAAATGATAAGGAGGAAGGAGGAAGAGCAACCCAGGGTGCATCCCAGTGTTACCCTTGGGCCTCCACAGAGGCTCTCTTCTACACACACACACTGAAGCAAAAGCAGCCGCTCCTTTGCCTACTTTGTGGTTCGAGGCCAGTGTGCCTCAGCGGTGCCCGACGTAAGGGGCTGGAGGCCTGGCCAACATCCATGCCAGAGGCTCGCTGGCAAAGCCAGCTTTTGCCTCTGTGCCATCCTAGAACCTCCAGGAAACAAGTGCCAAGACAGAGTTGGGGTGCCAGAGGGGTTTAGGGGAATAATCTGAAGAAAAGAAGGAGACAAGGTAGGGCTCTGGGAGAGGGAGCAAGCCCTGCCCAGGAGCAAGAGGGGGGTAGGGGGACCCTTCAAGTAGAGCCTCGAGATGCAGCGCGCTGATTGCCAGTTGGGAGACGTCTCTCCCTGCACGTCTGTGCGGGGGTTCTGGATCAGGCTAACTGAGGTGGGAGGGCCCACCCTGAATGTGGGTTGGGGTCTTGGACCTCATAGGAAGGGAGCCGGCTGAGCCCACACATTCATCTCTCTCTGCTTCCTGACTGTGGAGTCAGTGAGACCAGCACCCCCACTTGTCGCCATGTCTCCCCCAGCATGACGGACTGTGTCTTCCCCAGTTAATCACAAGCGTCAACCTGACCATTGCAGGCTGAGCTCTGGCCACATCTGGGAAGAGTTGGTGGCTAAAAAAAGTCCTGAGCGAGCCTGCGAGAGAGTGTCCAGTAAAGGAGGGAAGGTCCGGGCTGCGACGGGTGGCCCATTCTGAGGGCGAGGGGATACGCTGCAGGGAGCTGGCTCAGGACTCAGTAGACTCACGACGGGCAAGTGGGCAAGTGTGCCCCTCTCTTGGCAGTTCCTGTGAATATATTGCGGCCAGTTCCCTCGTGTCCTGAGGGTGGGTGTGAACTGTCCCGTCAAGCCACACTTGGAGCTAAAACTGAGAATCGTTCATTATACGCAAGAATAAACCTCTTGTTCCCTTGAGTTGTTTGGTGGTGTGTTTATCAGCAACAGGAAGAGAAACCGAAACAGTATCTCCTCAATCGTGGCCCCAAAACAAGCCTTCTTACAATCCTTTAAATTGCTTGAGTCATATCTTTATCACAGCAATAAGAATCCGAGTCTCTAGCTGGGATTGCCCACCGAGTGTACACAGGCCCGGACATGCCCTGTCTTACTGCCATGTTCACCAGCCCAGACTGGCTGGGAAGCACCTGGAGTCAGTTTGCCAGCTGATGAAGAGCCTCCGGAGGGAGGCTGGCGGCTACCTGGCCGGAGCATCGCCTTGACCACAGAGGGCTCATGCTCGGGCACGTGTGAGTTCAGCCCTGAGCAATCCCGTAGGAGGATGTGTAATTGAGGAGGAAGGTCTAGCCCATGGTACCTGGGACTCTTCCCTGGGCAGGTGATAAGCTGGGGGAAGCTGGTTTAGTAAAGCTGGGTGTTCCCCAGCATCAGGACCGCTGAGATGTTCAGCGAGTGAATCGGGCTGCTGAGACTGTGAATCATGAGCGTGAGCCCCCCGGCACCTCTTTAGCTGGTTCGGGGAGCTGGCATTCTTGGATGGGCACGCTGTCTGGTGTGAGGTGTGCCTTCTCTCAACAGGGCTGGAGGTGTGGTAGGGCCAGTCTCTGTTGATCTGTTGCTGGGAGATGTGGCGCCGTGGCGCTCAGCCGCAGCTGTCTGTAGCCAGTGGGCTAAAGCTGCAACTGGATGATCGCAAGCCAGAAGAGAGGCCCTTGTCCCCATCAGCTGTTTGTTATGAATTTCTTAGCACCATGCGGAGTAAATGCAGCACAGCCGCATAGCCACAGCCCGGAGAGTGTGCCAAGGACCTCTAGTTCACGGCCTTGACCTTCTTCGCTTGAACCCTGGCAGCTGTGGGCCCTGTGAGCTGTTGGAGTGGACGCGACATCTTGGTGCCTCCGGTTCTAGTAGCTTCCCAATGCCTCGCACAGGTTGCAGTGTTTGCTTGGTTAGTAGTATTTACTTGGTTAGTTAGTGTGTCTCTGTGGGTGTGTCTGTGTGCATTAAAGGGCAATATGTGTGTCTGTGGGGGCCCAGGGGGTGACTTCAGGAATCACCCTGGATCTCTCTACCTCCTCTTTACTTTGCTCTGGAGTTTCCCAGGCTCCACTTCCAGGATTAGAAGTACAGACCACTACTATTTCCTCCAGGCATTTTTATGTGGGATTTGGGAATCGAACTCAGGACCTTCTGCTTGAGAGGCAGAGACTTAACCCTTAAGCCATCTCTCCAGCCCCAGTTGTAGCTTATAGAGAGCTGGTGGATCCTTCCCACATCTCCAGACTTGAATCACAAACAGATAACATGTCATAGTTAGACACAGGTGCCAACTTGTTTGTTGAGGGTTTGAGCTCTGGGCACATTTGTAGAGATTCAGTGGTTGAGTTAAGCCCAGAGCAAATCTGCAAGAGATTTTCTAGCTGATGGACAAGGCCTGGCCCATGGTGGGTGGGATTAGGTCCTGGAATAAAATACAGATATCTGGTTGAGAGAGTTGGTATCCTTGTGTAGACTTGGCCAGACATGCTGGTCTGGCAAGTAAAGATCGTCCCTCTCTCAGCTGTTATGTAGAGATGGCGTAGCCAGTTCCCTCGGCCCTGGTGTTGGTGCGTGATCTCCTGTCAAGCTGGACTGAGAACTGTAACCGGACTATCAGTAAGGAAATAAACCCCTTGTTCCCTTAAGCCATTTGATGGTCATTTATCAGCAGCCATGCGGGTGAACTGCAACATGGTAGCTCCACATGGGATCAGATTCCATGTGCATAAGCAGGGTTCACATGGAGAGGGTCTAGTGGAGATGCACAGACACTTCATGGCCTGGACTTTGAACCTTCTCCAAGCTTCATGTGATATTCAAGGTGCCCAGCTTTCAGGCCGTGGTAGAGGTTGCCCGGTCGAGGGAGATGGCGCCAGAGGCCAGGACAGGGCCATGGTGGGAGCAGCGCTGAGCGGGATGGAGAGTGGAGCCAGGGCGGGTGCTTGAGGTGGGCGTGGCACAAGAGGCAGCACCACGCTCGCGCTGGTAGAAACAGAAAGTGGAGCCAATGCTGATGGTCCAGTGGGGATGAGAATGAGGATGGGGGCCAGAGAGCGTGGGGCAAGAGTGGCGGGAGTCAAGGCCTGGATGGCAGCGGTGGAGGAGGAGATGGCACTCTCCTGGGTAGTGGTGGAGGAAGACCATAGAAGTGATGGGGTGTGTAGGGGAAGCTGGTGAGAGTGCTGGGGGGATGGTGGATATAGTGGGGGAAGATGGTGAGTATGTTGGGGGAGGGAAATTGTGGAGATACTGGTGGGGGAGGGAGATGGTGGATAGATGGGGGGTGGAGATGCTGGTGGTGGGGAGATAGTAGAGATGGTAGAGATGGTGGAGGTGGTGGAGATGGTGGAGGTGGTAGAGATGGTAGAGATGGTAGAGATGGTGGAGGTGGTAGAGATGGTGGAGGTGGTAGAGATGGTAGAGATGGTAGAGATGGTGGAGGTGGTAGAGATGGTGGAGGTGGTGGAGATGGTAGAGATGGTGGAGGTGGTTGAGGTGGTGGAGATGAAGATGGTAGAGATGGTAGAGATGGTGGAGATGGTGGAGGTGGTGGAGGTGGTGGAGATGGTAGAGATTGTGGAGATGGTAGAGATGGTGGAGGTGGTGGAGATGGTAGAGATGGTGGAGGTGGTAGAGATGGTGGAGATGGTGGAGATGGTGGAGATGGTAGAGATGGTGGAGGTGGTGGAGATGGTGGAGGTGGTGGAGATGGTGGAGATGGTGGAGGTGGTGGAGATGGTGGAGGTGGTGGAGATGGTGGAGGTGGTGGAGATAGTGGAGATGGTGGAGATGGTGGAGATGGTGGAGATGGTGGAGATGGTGGAGGTGGTGGAGGTGGTGGAGATGGTAGAGATGGTGGAGATGGTAGAGATGGTGGAGATGGTGGAGATGGTGGAGATGGTGGAGATGGTAGAGATGGTGGAGATGGTGGAGATGATGGAGGTGGTGGAGATGGTAGAGATGATGGAGATGGTAGAGATGGTGGAGGTGGTGGAGATGGTGGAGGTGGTGGAGATGGTAGAGGTGGTGGAGATGGTGGAGGTGGTGGAGATGGTGGAGGTGGTGGAGATGGTGGAGGTGGTGGAGATGGTGGAGATGGTGGAGATGGTGGAGATGGTGGAGGATGGTGGAGATGGTGGAGGGGTGGAGATGGTGGAGGTGGTGGAGATGGTGGAGATGGTGGAGAAGGTAGGGACGGTAGAGGAGGGAGTGGTCCAGGTGGTCCAGGTGGCAGAAGCCCACTCCAATGCCCCAGGACATTCCTCTCCTGACCGCCGTGCCCGCCCACACACACGCATCATGTGTCATGCCATCTGTGAACTACCTGCGTGTCCCCACCCACTCTCCCCTCACTTTTTCAGTCACAAGCCAGGAGTGTGTGCCGCGTGCCTTGGGGGAACCCCAGGAGTCTGTACTCCCAAGCAGCCATCAAGGTGACTCAGACTGCGACACAGCAGCCCACGCCTGGCCAGTAGGTAGACGTGCAGCCACAGGGACCTGCCAGCCAGCGCGTGCCCCTGGGGCACAGGTCTCCTTTTACGAGGAAGCGCCGTTCTGACCGGTTTTGGGTCCTGGGCTCACTTCTACTTTCCCAACTCCACACTGGGTCCTCCTTCGGGTCCCCGCACCAGCTTCTGCAAGTACCCCCCAGCCTCTGGACGGGAGCTGATGAGTGCTGCTTTTGTCAGGGGTGCGACCTCGCAGAAGCCTCTAGCCCCCCAGAGCCTCACTCTAGAGCAGGGCTCTCGTCTGAAGCTTCTCTTGGCTCCTCACAGCACCTTTGATTTCCAGGTCAGAGTGGGACATAGAGAAAGCTGTTGCCCCTCACTCAGCGGTCAAGGGCTGCTTGAGCCCTGACCCTGTCCTGGGAACTTCAGGTGCCCTCGGGAAGTCTGCACTGCCTCCTCCCACACCACCCCTCAGTGCCCTTTCTTCCCTCTGCACTTAGTCTCACTTAGTCTCAGACCACAAGCTTCTCCTGGAGGCCCCCAAGGAAGCACGGGTCAAGGTAGGTCTCGATTGATACCACATGACTTCAGATACTGACCCAGTGCTTCCCAAAGGGGAATTCCTGTGCTGCCCCGCAGGTAGTTAGATGATTTGGAAGAGAAGAGATCAGCTGCTGGGTGTTAAGTAACCAACCACACAGCATCAAAGAGAGCCCACCCCCTTTTAAGTATTTATCATCACCATCAACACCATCATCTTCATCACCATCAAATCATCATGATCATCAGAATCACAATCATCACCATCACCACCATCATCATTATCACACCACCACCATCATTATCACACCACCATCATCATCACCACTACCACCACCATCACCACCACTGTCATCACCACCACCACCATCATCATCATCACTATCGTAGTCATCACCATACCATCATCATCATCATGGTTATAACCATCACCATCATCATTACCACCATCAATTCCATCATCATCACCACCACCATCATCACCACCACCATCATCACCACCACCATCATCACATTCATTCTCACAGTATGGAAGGCATTTTGTACCTTCAACGCTCTGTCAACAATTTCACAAAACTCCATCCAGTGGGAGGCTTTAGACATCTAGAAACCATGAGTGATCCATGCGATGCCTGCAGGCCCATCCAGCTAAGAGCAGGACATGAACGATCTCTCTACATCTGGTGACTGTCTCCCCACTGCTGCTTCCTCTGGAGCGCTCCCCACATGCAACATGCTGCTTGACTCTCAGTCTTAAAGTTTCCCCTTCTCCATGCTTTTCAACATTCGTCTGCATTAGTTACTTTTTTTGTTGCTGTCACCTGACAAAACAACTTAAGAAAGAAAGGTTCATTCTGGCTCCTGGTTGAAGGGGGTCTGGTCCATCACGGTGCGAGGAGGGCAAATAGCTGGGATTTAGAAACCAGGCTGAAAGTTTAGTCTCCTAAAGCAGGCTAAAGGCCACGCACAGCCTTGGGCTGACATTGAGAACCTTGGAGGGGATACTGGTGGAAAATCCTTACTCCTCGGGGACTAAGACTGTGGCTGGAGCAGCGTGGTGGCGCGCACCTTTCAACACAGCACTCAGGAGGTGGAGGCAGGAGGATTAGGAGTTCCAGGTCAGGTCCTGTACCTGATTATCAATGATCACACTGGTGAAATACTCATCACACACAGCGTAGTAGGATCTCACTCAACGCTCCCAACAACACTTTAAAGGTGAGTTCTGTTATCATCACTTCGCCTTGCCATCTAGAAAACGTTTCATTAACGTGGTCAGTCATATATTTGCAAGTGGCGGAGTTGGGACTTGAGCGGCAAGGCTTAGCTCCGAGCCCCGCCTCGATGCCTCAGGGTGTTCTTGCCACTGTGAACCATCCGAAGAAGACAGGGCACCTTCTGGGCCCTGTGCCCGAGGCCGGTTCTCCTTGGATCGGCTCCAGCAGAATCCCCAAGCTGAGCGTGTGCTTCGCGAGCACCCACGCAAGGTGGTACCCAGCCAACGACGTCTCCAGGGGTTGAATCATCCCAAGCCTGTTTCCGGCCTGTTGGTCAGGCACCCCCAGCCCACTGCACAAATGAGGAAATATTCCTTAGGAGGAATAAGCTTCGATCGACGGAGGATGTTCCCTCGTCCTGGTTTTCACTTCATGTTTTTCATGCTTCTGGCTGGGTGAGTTAAGGGTCCAGGCAGCTGGCTCCAATCACAGCCATGAACCATTTCCAAAGCATCCTAACCCAGGTGCGGACGCTGCTGTCCAGCCCGCAGCCCAGGCAGGTGCAGGCCCTTCTGGACAGCCTGCTGCAGGAGGAGCTGCTGTCTCCAGAGTACCATGGCGCTCTGCTGCACGAGGCGGATGGCGAGGCTCTGGCCCGGAAGATCTCTTTGATCCTGCTGCAGAAAGGGGGCTTGGACTCCGCTTTCTTGGGCTGCACTTGCGACAAGCCTCAGGTGCCTGTGCCGGAGAGGGGCTCTGGCTGCAGGGACCATGGGGGTAAGTCGGCATCCTTTTGACTCGGTATGCAGGATGTAGGCAGCTCTAGGAAGGAATGGGCAGTGGAAGGACCCGGGGTGGGGCAGCTGGCAGGAGCACCGAGTGCTTGGGAAACCCTGTCAGTGTGGACTGGGAGCTGAGGCAGGGAGCCTGCTTCTCTGGCTGCGCAGACCTGAACTCGGACTTAGTCCATGCTCTGGGCCCCGTCCGAATGGCTCACCCAGGTTGCCGATGATGCTCCTGCCTGTCGCACGATCCCCGGGCAGTGGGAAGACAGAAACAGACCCCATCAATCACTACAGGCCAAAAATAGAGAGACGGGGGTGAGGATGTGGCTGAGCGCTTGTCTAGCATGCATGCAATCTCGGGGCCCATTCCCGGCGCTGCATAAACGGGGTGTGCTAGGGCAAAGCTGCAATCCCAGCACTCAGAAGTCGGAGAGGCCAGAGGACCAAGAGTTCAAGATCATCCTTGGGTGTTTAGTGAGTTTGACACCAGTGTGGGATACATGCGACCTTGTCTTAAAAGCAGAGAGGGAGGGAGAGAGGAAGAGAGAAGGGGGGAATCTGCATACTATGGTACACCAACGAAGGTCGGAAGACAACTTTCCATCTACCACGTGGGTTCAGGGATTGAACTCAGGTCGCCAGGTTTCGACCAGGCTCCTCACCCTCTGAGCCATCTCACAGCCCCCGAGGGTCTCGTTTTCTTCACTGTCCAGCACTCAGGTGCCCTGGCTTTGTTTACTTTCCTTGTTCCCGAAGGTGGAATCCAGTGCTTCGTGCATGCTGAGCGAGCGCCCCATGCCCCAGCTGCACACCCCCTCCCCCTGTGCCCTGAGCAGGGTAAGCCCTGCTTCGTTCCCATGCTTCCCTCCTCTTCCAGCGTTTTCCGTGTTCCCCTCTGGAGAGAAAGAGATGCACCGGAAGGCAGAACTTGTCCTGTCTTCCCTCGGTCCCATCCTGATCTCAGGATTAGTAAACTGGAGGGCCCGGGACAGACATCCACGGAGACCGTACTGTGTGTGGGATGCAGCGGAAGTGGCGCCTAGCACCTGTACCCCCTGATGTAGCTCCCCCACCCATCCTGGGGCCGACGATCACCCCTCATCTAACTCATAAGGCAGAGACTGGTTGGAAACAGGAGGGAAGAGACAGAGGCTGGTCGCAGGAGAGCGCAGCTTCGCTCCTCGGCCTTGAAGCACCAGGCAGTGGGCAATGAGAGACTCTCTGATGCTACGTGGCGTGGGGTTGGCTTTCCTGGTACGTCAGTTCCAAGATCGGTGGTGTTCCTTGTCTGGGGGACACGGCCCTTACTCTCCCCTGCTAACACGCTCAAGGGGTGCAGTGGGTTGGGGGGGATATCTTTAGCACCAGTTCATCCCCTCTCACCCTTAACCTTGGCTTCCCTTCCGGGTGCAAGCGACCAGTGTGGTCCTGGTGGGGGCAAGCATCTGCTGTAGTGTGTGTGTGGGGGGTGAGCGTCCCTCTCTCCCCCAAGGCAGCCCCTCAAGGACAATTCCTTCCCATGGCCACTGCCCACACCCCAGCCCTGCCCCCCTACTCCTTCTGCCACCCCTCTTTCTGAATACCCTGGTTCCTCTTATTCAACTTCATTTCCTCCCTGGGGATATAATATTTTTATTTTGACTCCCACGTGACTCCAGAAAGTGGAAGTGGTCTCAGAGTGTCGTGGCTGACTGGGGCCGGGTGGGGAGGAGCATGGTTGCCTTCTTCCCCTGCTGCCTCTTCCTGCCCTTCTCGGCAGCTCCACGCCAGACCTGACCCTAGCCACAGGCCAGTGTGTTGCTGCTGAGAGGGGGGCTGGGGTCGGGAGGAGCAGGCTGCAGAAGGCAGGAAGGCATGTAGTTTGGAAGTGAAAGGCAATGGCTGAAGCAAAGGATGGATGGATGATGGATGGATGGATGGATGGATAGATGGATGGATGGATGAATGGGCAGATGAGAATTTGGGTGGGTGGGTGGATGCATGGATGCATAGGCAGTTGATTGCAAGAATAGATCAATAGGTGAAATGAGTGGGAGAGGGATGGATGGGTGGATGATGGATGGATGGATAGGATGGATGAATAGAGACATGGGTGGTTTGGTGGATGAATGGCTAGGTAGAGAGTGAAAGAGATGAATGGCTGGGTGTGTGAATGGATGGTGCATGGGTACAGGGTGTCAGAATGTATAGGTCCAAATAAGTGAGTGAGGCCCAGAGAAGTTAAGTGACTGTGCACCCAGGGCATGGCTAGAGAGACACTCCCTGATGGATTTCCTGCTTGGCCTCCTCACCCTTATGAACGGCCCCAGGATCCGGTAAATCTGCCCAAACAGATGACTGATCTCCAAACTGTCGTGGACCTGATGATTCAGAAGGAGCCCTGGGCGACACTTTGCCCTCAGTGCACCTGCACAGAGAGCCCTGTCTAGGGACGGGGCACGGGGGTTGGCTCTGGGCGTCATAGAGCAGCCTGGGTACATCCGGCCAGGGAAGGCAGAGTCTGTAGGATGAGCAGCCCGAGATCAACCACTGTGCTGTGCTGCTTACAAACCATGTGACTTCAGCCAGGGTCCTGTGCACTGGGAGACAGAGGCAAGAGGCATAGCCCAGCTTTAAGGCCAGCCTGGTCTCCTATCGCAAGGGCCGACCTGCCAGGACTATGGAGTGAGGCACAATCTCTGGAACAAAAGCAGATCAAAGAAAAACCATGTGATTGGAACCATCTCTGACATGGAAGTTTAAACGGACACAGAGCCTGGTGCTGGTACCACCAAAAAAGTCCTGGGAGCTCTAAGCAAAACAGTGAAGAGCCCCGAAGAGAGGTCAGCTAGGAATCTGGGTGCTGAAGACAAGTCTTCCACAGTTACAGGGTGTGGGGGTGGAGACTCGGGGGGCGGGGGGCTGGGCTGTTATGCTCCTCCTCCAGCAGGGTGTAAAGCTGAAAAGCCTTTGGCCTGGTTTGAGTTCCAGTCCTGATTCCTCTCCATGTCAGGCCGTATGGCTTTGGATGCAGTCGGGCCTGGGTTTACCCACCTGCCCCATGGCAGCCCTCAGAGTCGCTGTTTCGAGGGGTTCAGGAGCACCTGTGCCATGAGAGGCATGTCCATTCCTGGCCACGGGAAGCTGCTTCTGATTTGGTGACAGTGGCTCAGTGAGAACAGAACACCGCCCTGGTGGTCTTGGGGCTGCAAAGTGAGCCAGGAGGTCTCCGGTCTCCCATCTCTGAGCTGTAGGACACTTCTGCCAGGTTTCTGTCTCTTGGATCATACTTGGTTGTTTTAGTTGAGTCTTGTGTGAATTCCACTCTGGTAACCACAGAATAAAGGCTTCCTCTAGGATGTGGGGCATGATGTACTGGAGACGGAGGGGGCGCTCCCTCTTCCCTCTCCCTCCTCTCTCTTCTTCTTTCCTCTAGACATCGGGATGAATTGAAAGCAGAGTGGCATGTTGAGGGGCTTCCAGAGCTGCAGGCTGTACCCCTTCCCAGTTCCTGTCCTGTTCCCAGCCAGGGGTCTGGGCTTCAGAGGATACCAGCTTTTCCTCTAAGCTTGCCGCTCAGTGGGCAGCCCGCTGCCCCCCCCTGCTGCCCCCCCCGCTGCCCCTCCCCCCCGCTGCAGCCACAGAAGGAGAAACACCTGAACGGAAGCTAACACTTCCTCCTGGGATTTCCCTGCTGCCGTCCACTGGCCTTGGAACTTGGCACTGCTTCTGACGCCTGTGGCTCTTGTCTCGAGTGGTCCATTCAGAGGACTGCTAATCATCCCTCGGGTCACCTGCCCGGACGTCCACCTGTCTCCTCTGTAGCCTTCCTACTTCATCCACCCACCTGCTCCATCCCACCTCCTAATAGAACCCTCGTTAACCACTATCTTCTTACATGTTTTTAGCCGGCTGTCTTTAGTTACTGATTTACTGTTTTTTCTTGCTTTATCATCATCCACACTCACCTAATTTGCATATACTCACCTGGTTTCCTCTCTCTAATCACTTTCCCCTTCAGTCTTCTCCTCTTCCTTTTCTCCTCCTTAGTCATGAGTTAAGCTCCTGCTGGGAATCACAACTAAGAGTCAAGACATGGACGACGTATTAAGGGACAATCTCCATCCATGTGTGACTCAAGGCTGCTTCCATCAGTCAAGTGCCAATCAATATCCATTCGTTCAAACAATGCCGGAGTTGTATGTCCTTTTTTTTCCCCCACTTTTTGAATTTTTCTGACTGTTTACATTTATTTTGTCTGCTTGTATGTGTGGCATGCATGACTGTGTGTGTGTGCCCACGCGTGTGTGTGCTCATATCCACGATTGTCATGGTGTGTGTGTGGAGGTCAGAGGATAATTTGCAGGTCTCTCTTTCCCACCATATGAATTCCTGGGATTGAATTCAAGTTGTCAGGCTTGGTGGAAGCCCCTTTGTCCACTGAACCAACTCCCTCACCCTTGGGTACCTTTTCAATACTCAGTTCTGTAATAGGAAGGGCAGAGACATAGCAAAGGGACAGCGCGCTGGCCTAACAGGCACAGAACCCTGGACTCCATCCCTAGCCCCACAAAAGCAAGATAGACAGAAAAACCTTCTTGTCAGCAAAGACAGGAGTGAGCAGGTACACGGGCGTCAACCAGCAAGTACTCAGGAATATCTTGAACATCCTGTTCCTCCCTGTATCTTCTGGGTCCTGCATGTAGCAACATACCGACGTCTCCGCAGCTTGAAGTGGTCTCTGTCCTGCTAGATCCTGACTTGGGACAAAGAAATTCTCATTTCCAGGATAAGTTGGGCCCTGGAGCCCACAATCCTCCTGCCTCCGCTTCCTGAATACTGGAATTGCAGGTGTCCACCACGGTACCCGGCTAGAGATGGGCGCTTTAACAGACAGAAAGCCTAGGTTTTGATTGACCCCCTTCTCCTTATTTCACACTCCCCCCAACTCAACCTGGGAGATTATTGTGCGATGTCTGAGTCATCCTGCCTCCTTCCTGGCTGTTTTCCAATCCCCACTGATTTCGCCTAAATACAAGGACGGCTCATCTTGTCTAGCACCCTCCCCCATGAGGACGGGCAGTCTGTGCCAAGTGCCCATTAGACAGGTGGTTTCTGCCACTTCCCTGCTCAGAATCTGCCTGCCTGGACCTAGGCACGCTCCTTCTCGGATCTGTGATGTGTCTGCAGGGGTCAGAGAAACCAGATAACGACACCTGCTGTGGTCCAGGTGCAAGGTGATGCCCTGATCAGACAGGCCCGCCCCACACTGGGCTGATTCTGATTCCAAGCTCTGGCCTAAGAAAGACCTCTCTTGGTGATGGGATTTGGGGGTGCTTAGAAGTCACTGGAGCCAGCTACCCTAGAATAGGAGGGACCCCCTGTGTGTCTCAAGGCAGCAGAGTGACAGCCCCAGGGGTCTCCTCCTTGGCACCAGGTCACAGAGGGTCAACAGAGCATTCTGGGATTTCTACCACTCGCTATATCTGGTGGGTTTTCTCTTCTTCTTCTTTTTCTTTTTTGGGGGAAGAGTGTGTGCAAACAGGGCCTCTGTTTCAAATTGACTCTTGGTTTGTCTCGTTTGTCTGTCTACTTCTCCCCTGGGACTTTGACAAAGAACAATGGCTTGAAAAATTGTCACCATACAGACTGTCACCAAGTTTATTTACACATGGGGGAACAAAGACTCGCAGATGGTCCAAAGTCATACAGCCTGCTGGGAGCAGCCCCCGATTCTATCCCAGAACAGTGCTCTTTTACAGGTCCCCAACCTTTCTCATTTAAGGACCATCCTCACAGTTTGTATCTTCTCTGCCCACCACCCACACTATTTTTGAGGGATTTGTTTTTTCAGGCAACTCACATGTATCACTCATTTCTTTAAAAATTTTATTCATTGTGAGTGTGTGTGTGTGTGTGTGTGTGTGTGTGTGTGTGTGTGTGGGCACTGTGTGTTCCTATGAAGGACCAAGGGTGACATCAGGAATCAATCTGGATTGCTTTTACCTCCTTTTTGCTTTGCGCTGGGTTTCCTAGGTTCTGCCCAGTAGGGCTGGAAGTGCAGGCTGCTGCCATTTCCCCCTGGCATTTTTTTGTGGGACCTGGGATCGGAACTCAGGACCTTCTGTTTTCCAGGCAGAATCGTAACCCCTGAGCCATCTCTTCAGCCCATATCACTCATTTTTAAAAGGACCCTTCCTTACCCACCATTAAAAGAAATAAAGTAGTCAACTGGCAGATCATTTATTTATCAGATAGGATCTTTCCTGCATCTCAGGTTGGCCTCAAACTTGAAATACAACCGAGGGTGACTTCAAACTTCTGTTCCTCCAACCTACACTTCCTGGATTACAGATGTGCACCCCTCCCCCAGATGTACGTGGTGCTGGGTATTGAACTCAGGGCCGCATGCATGCTAGGCAAGCACTCTACCAACCCAGCAATGACCCAGCAGATGATTCTCAATAAAAGCTGGACCAGTGTTAATCAGATTCAAGGGTGATACTGTTGTCTACTGGACAGCTGCTACTTTTAGAGGTATTAAGAACAGATTAGCCCCAAACTGAGACTTTCTGTCCCTGAGGGGCAGAGACTTGGAGAGATATTAACTGTCTCCCTGTGTGATTTAGATTTTGTTAATTTAGTACCACCTCTGTGTGTCACCCCCAGCCAACTAACTCTTAGGCTCTTAGGCTACCATATTTGGGGTTACTATTCTTCTACATGCAATTTATGTTTTGGCTAGAATAAAAATGATGGGTGGACCATTTGTAGCCCACAAGGAAATCCAGGACTGTCCGATGGAGCAATAGGGGTGCTGGAAAGGGAGCACAGAGAAGCCACCCCAGAAGGAAGCTCTCAAGTATCTTGGGACATCCCTAGCTCCAACGTGATTGTCATTTCAGAGGCTCAGTCAATGTGCAACCTTCTGTGGTCACCCAATTTGGTCCACAATAAGGAACTGAAATTAACATCAGAGCCCTGGAGGTAGTTAAGGGACTGTGGGCAAATTAGAGGGTATTTGGGCCCAGGGAACCTGACCTGTTAGCCTACTGTGCTGGGGGAGAGTTTATAGCAGGTCCCTGGCTTGCTTCCTTTGCTTGCTGGCTTCCCTTGGCGGGGCTCTGGGCTCCCAGCCCATGCAGGGAGACAGGCGGGTGAGCCATGAGGTTGCCTGCGGCTCACCTGGATGTTCACAGACAGTCTTGGAGGGGCTCCACTTGCCAGGAGGGGCAGGCAGACTCTCTGCGCTGCGCCATGCGCTGCATGCCTCCAGGTCCTGTGGGGTCCTGCCAGCCAGATCCTCAAGGTAAGAAGGTGGGCGGAGAAAATGCATCTTACTTCATATGTGGTCTTGGCTGGCTCCACCATGCCTGGTAACCAGGTGGCAGAAACTAAGGGTGAGGCTGAGAAAAGGGGGTCTGTGCTCTGGGGTGAGACTGTTGGAAGCTCTTTCTTTCCACTTGAGAGACACTGGAAACAGCAAGGTTCACGGGGCAAAATGGGGGCTTTATCAGTGTCAAGATTTCTAGATGGGCAGCTCAACCAAGATAAACCCCAAGGTTTGGGGCTATTGGAATGGCTTCCTCTCCTCCTCCTCCTCCTCCTCCTCTTGTTCCTCCTCCTCCTCCTTTTTCCTCCTCCTCCTCTTTCTCTTCCTCCTTTCTCTTCTTCCTCCTATTCTTCTCTTTCTCCTCTTTT
This sequence comes from Typhlomys cinereus, assembly GCA_023101885.1. NCBI lineage: Eukaryota > Metazoa > Chordata > Mammalia > Rodentia > Platacanthomyidae > Typhlomys > Typhlomys cinereus. Next base: position 647,270 of record JALPQD010000754.1, on the reverse strand, counting down.
TCCTCTCCCCTTCCTCTTTCTTTCTTCTTCTTCCTGCTCTTTCTCTTCCTCCTCTTCCTCCCTCCTGTTCTCCTCTTTCTCCTCCTCCTTCCTCTCCTTCTCTTCCTCTCCCCTGCATTCCTATCCCTGGGGAGGTTGACAATCAAAAGGAGTGGAAGAACCTTGGGCAGATTCTTCCCTCTCTCTAGTCTCAACAGTGTTTAAGAAGAAGGAACAGGGAACAGGCGGGTGAGGACTGACAGTGACTTGTGGCATCTCAACAAACAGTAGCATCTAGTCACACTCCTGACTGGGTCTATCATGCATTCTCGAACTATTACTAAGCTCTGAGTTTCAGTTTTCCTCAGCTGTCGTACCATGGGCTCCGGGGACAGTCTGTGGGCATTAGTAATGGTTGGGATTGACAGGTTGAATATAGTGCCAGGTGCCTCAGGTCATCAGAGACCCCTGATGTGAATGGTGCTGCTGTTATGGTATGGCCAGAAAGGGCGGACCCCTTTTCTCAGACTCCCTTGAAACCTGCAGTCTGAGTGTGGGGGCTGGCCATCCAGGACTATTGGATGAGGCTCGAGGTTCTTGGGGGACAGTGTTTGAGATGGTAGAAAACCGATGCTACCTTGACCCATCCCCTCTATTGCAGACGAGGAAATAGAGCTTGGGGAGTGAAAGGGACTGCCTCGTGGTAGTCCTGGCAAAGCGGGAGTTGGGACCTTTGAAGGAGAAAGGACCACCTACCTAGTGGTGTGGGATGTGCATACAGAGTGACCAGAGTTGGATGTGGATCCGGGAGCTCCTTCCTCAAGAGACACCGGGTGGAGGACTGAATGAGGTGCTGCATCTCCTGTCTACCTACGAGGGTTGGCGTCACCGTAAGGTGGAGCTGGAGAGAAACAGAACCATCCCAGGTGGTAAAGAGCCCGGTGTAAGCCAGGGCTTACAGAGTTCTAGAAAAGCTGCGTTGAATCTGGGAACCTCCCCTCCCCTAAGCAGGGGTCGGTCCAGAGTGAAAGCAGCCTGGGGCTGGACATCCAAGAACACAGGCCCGAAGGAGTTGGGGTGCCATGTGGACCATTCGGAGAAAGCACGTGTTAGATGTGTTGGACGCCAGAAGGGGCGATATGGAGGCTGCTCGCTTGCAATCTCAGTTTGGCCCCAAGCCCAAGGTGTAGAGAGAAAGTGAAAGGGATAAAAACGGAGCTGGGCTGTGGCGGGGAAGGAGGTGGGGTGGCCCTGGGACAGGCCCTCCGCCCAAGGCTCGCGGCAGCCCGGGAGCTGGCGGCACTGAGAAGCCACCGGCAGCCACTGCCCTCAGGAGCGGGAGGGGAACAGCTGAGGTAGGTGAACCCAAGATCCTTCTCTGCGCTCCCCCAAAGTTAGGCTGGGAATCCGCGACTCCGCAGCCGGCAGCTGTTAGTTGGAGGTCACACAGCGGGACCGGGAGCGGGAAGGGCAGGCTGTGTAAGGTCCCCGACACTCCAGGGGCGCTGGGAGCAGAGCTCGGCTGCTCTGCACGGGAACGCGTCTGCCGCACAGTTGGGGTTCTCCGGAGCAGGCACGCGCTCCACAAGCCCTGGCAATCTCCGTGCGCCCCAGGGAGCGCAGGGAGAGATCTTGGACCAGTGTCACCTTTCACAGGGTTTCCATTTGCCTTTTGGGACATACCATAGATCCAGGACCTAGAGTTTGGGTAGAGGACCTGGTGGGGACGTTTGTATGCAGAATGCACTGGGTACCCGCCCTGTAGTCAGAGGATTGGCGGAAGCCTCACCTGTTCGACCGTATTGGTGGAGAGAGGCTTCCCCACACAGCTTTGAAGTTCAGTGCCTCATCCTTTAAGAAGAAATGCCAACGGGTTCCCCGGACAGGGAAGGGTAAGGGACCCCAGAGCAACCAGAAAGTTAGAACTTCAGCCACCACGCCTAGTTTTGTAGGGTGTTCTGAGCTCACACCCCCTCCTGCTGAATCCCACAATCCACTCCTCTACCCCAGGTCACGGTGGAGCGAGCTCACTAGTAGATTTCCTGTATACACCACCACCACCACCACACACACACACACACACACACACACACACACACACACACACACCCGCCCATCAAAGGCAGGAATCCCTCACTCTGGCAGGAAACCTTCTTAATAGCTCCTTCCCAGGCAGATCAAGGAAATTAGAACTTTGGGCTCTTGGTGCTGGAGGGTTCTCGGGAGTATTAGGAGGGGCTGAAGCCAGCCCCTTCCCAATCCCAGAACCTGCTCTCCAGGAAGCTTAAAATACCAGTGGGAGGGGCCCCCAGAGCTAGCTGAGTCCCAGTACCCTAAGTGTGGGAATCGCCCAGGAGGCTACAGTGCACAGGGGGCCTGACCCCCACCTTCCCTACCCCCCCACCTCCCCGCCCCATCCCCTACCCACATCATCACAGGCTCCACCCCCAGGGCTCATGGAAGACCCTGTAGGTTTAAGCCACTTCTCTGGTGGAATCTAGTGACTTCCATTGAGAGATTCTGACATGCCTCACTCCTTTATGATCTGCATATGTGGGAACTGAACCTGAGAAGGCAGCGTATTTTGCTATCGATGTCTGTGAATGTTTGGTTTTGTTTTGCCAAAGATCGAGTCACAAGCTGTTGAGGGAGTCATAATTTGAACCCGGGCCTCCTAAGCGCTCAGTCTTGCCTAGGCAGCAGGTGTGAGCGTCCACCAATGCAGGGTGAGTCCCTGCAGTCCAGGGGAGACCTGCTGAGGCAGCTGCCCAGCTTCACTTTGCAGAGTCTGGAAATGAACTTGAGGATACGATGCCGAGGTCTAGGGGTGACTGGGTAGTGACAGAAGTGGTCGGAAGGAGGAGGAAGCGTCTAGGCTCCGTTCTTAGGCCCGCCTTCAGTCTCCCCGGCTGACCAGTGACTTCCCCTCTCTGTGACTTTTCTGCCAAATGGCTAAAAGCATGAGCGATCCCTCCCGAGATAACCGTCAGGCATGTGTGGGAACGCTGGGGAAATCACCTGAGAATGTTCTGGTGTCCGGGAGCGTCACGACTCTAAGATGCTTTTCAGAATTTCCAGAACCCTGGCTGGGGTCTCAGGGCAGACCGCAGAGTCGTGGACATGGCTTCTCCCAGGCCAACAGGGACTTTTCTGCCAGTGTCTTCAGCAACACTACGAAAGGCCTCCTCCTCCTCCTCCTCCTCCTCCTCCTCCTCCTCCTCCTCCTTCCTTCCTTCATCCTTCCCCCTTCCCCTTCTCTCCTCTTCCTCCTCCTCATTGTCTTCTCCTCTGACCTGTTCATTTCCTCCTCCCTTTCTCCTCTTTTTCTCTTCTGCTTATACCCATCTTTCTTTTCTTCTCCTCCTTTTCCTCCTTCTCACATCTGCTCTCCTTCTTCCTCCTCCTCCTCTTTCTCCTTCTCTTCTTCCTTTCCTCCTCCCTCTCCTTATCTTTCTCCATCTCTTCCCTCATTCCTCTTTCTTCCTTTCTTTCCTTCTTTTCTTTTTTCCTTCCTTTCTTCCCTTTCATTCTTTCTTCCTTCCTATCCTCCCCTTTTTTCTTTCTTCCTTTCTTTCTTTTTTTCTCTTCCTTCTTCTTCCTTTCTCCTTTCTTTTTCTTTTTTTTTTCCTTTCCTTCTTTTTTCCTGCCTTCTTCCCTTTCTTTCTTTTCTCCTTTCCTTTTCTTTCTTCTTTCCCTTCTTTTCCTTCTTTCTTTCTTTCTTTCTTTTCTTCCTTCCTTCCTATCCTCCCTTTTCTTTTTTCCTTCCTTCCTTTCTTTTCTTTCTTTCTTTCTTTTTTCTTTCTTCCTTCCTTCCTTCCTCCCTGCCTCCCCTTCTTCCTTCCTTCCTTCTTTTCTCTCTTTCTTTCTCTTTCTCTCTGTCTTTCTCTGTCTCTTTCTCTCTTCTTTCTCTCTCTCTTTCTTTCTTTCTTTCTCTTTCTTTCCCTTCCTTCCTCCCTTCCTTCCTCCCTTCCTCCCTTCCTCCCTTCCTTCCTTCCTTCCTCCCTTCCTTCCTCCCTTCTTCCCTTCCTCCCTCCCTTCCTCCCTTCCTCCCTTCCTCCCTTCCTCCCTTCCTCCCTTCCTCCCTTCCTTCCTTCCTTCCTGACAGGATCTTATTATGCAGCCCAGCCTAGCTTCAAACATGCCTATTTTGGCACCAGATTCTAGGCATGTGCAGCTGTGTCAATGAAGCTCTAAGGAGACTGACCTTGTGCTAATGACATGACTTTGCCTCCTGTGTCGTCACTGTTTCCCTTCTGTCCTTGACTTTCCATAGGATCATGGTGAACCATGTGTGACATCGACTCACGATTCAGTCCCTTCCTGGCCCCTCACCCATTCTGTCTCCTGATGCCATCACCCCCTTATCTCTCCCAATTCCCGGTGACTCCCATTCTACTTTCTGTTTTCCTCATTTAGCTGGCCCATGTTCCCTGTGTGAATGGAATCATTGTTCATGCACATGTGTTTCCTGTTTTGTGGTTGTCGTCGCTGTTGCGTGAGATTCTGTAGCCCAGGCTGGCCTGGCCCTTTATGCAGCCTGAGCTGCCTTGAACTCTGGCGCGGAGAGGCAGGCATGTCCTGCCGCATGGGGCCGCCTGTCAACTATTGTAAGGATTACGACAACTGCTGAAGCCCAAGTACCTGTCTTACTTGTTTTCAACTCTGCAGTCCTTTGTTTATTTACCTGTCATTCACCCTTAGTTTGTGTTTTGAGTTAAGGGCTCATCTAGCCAGGTTGGCCTTGAACTCACTGTGATCCTCCTGCCTCACACCCAGCTAGCTTTCTCTTAAAATAAACGGACTTGAGGCTTTCTGAAGTTTGAAGTCGGATAGGGTTACACCAGGATACCAGACGGAAAAGACAAGCAAACTAACAAGTGCTCCCCAAAGCAACAACATTTTGGTTTCTTTCTGTTTTGCATGTGTGTGTGTAAGGTATAGGGGGAGCACTGGAGTGTGTGTATCCCTGCGTGGAGACCTAAACATGACATTGGGAATCACCCCAGATTGCTTCACCTCCTGATTGCTTTGTCCTGGAGTTTCCCAGGCTCCACCTTCCCGGGCTGGGGTGGCAGACCACCGCTGTCATTTCTGCCTGGCATCTTACTTGCCGGGCAAAGGCTTTAACCCCCGAGACCCCCAAACCCTTATTTCTGTTTCAAGACGCTGATTTGCCATATGCTTGTGGGTGTCACAGAATAAACAGGGAGGATCCAGGCGACTCGGAGCTTGGCAAGACTGGAGTTGGAGGGAAGGTAAGCGTTGTGCAACGCAGGCTGAAGGCCAGATCCGGAGACCAAGGTCGCGGACACCCAGAGGCGCCTGAAGGAAGCCCAGATCTGACTGCCTGACTGTGGAGTTTCCAGCCAGGGCAGAGTGCAGTGTGGCGGGAAGTAGGGAACAGTGTGGGAACCAAAAACGGGGGAGTTGTCAGACCAGTTCACGGTAGGATGTGTGTGACATGAGCAAGCAGACTCACTAGAGGGCAAGTGTGGAAGAGGGGGCAACAAGAAGTGGGGTGGGGTGTCTGGTGTGAAGCACAGCTTCCTGTGGGACATGGTGGCACATGCTGCTAATGCCAACACTCGAGAGAGTGAGGCAGGAGCATCGTGATACCAGCCAACCTGGGCTACGTAGGAAGACCCCACCTCAAAGTCAAACTAAACATCCTCTCTTCCACACACAGAAAACAAAAATCAAGGGCCAAGGCTAGAGATACAGGAAGGAGAGACTAGGGAGAGGGTAGAAAAATAGAGAGGGGAGAGGGAGGGAGGAAGAGCAAGAAGAGGAGGAAGAGGAAGAGGTGATTCCAGTCTGTGAGGCAGAGATACAAATGACAGATAAACAGCAATAAACTCGCTAAAAGGAACTTTCCGACCAGTTCAGCGCCAAAGCCCTAAGGGTCCCTCAGGAATGCTGGGTGTGGCTGCTCACACTTCAATCCCAACACTGGGAGGCTGAGGCAGAGGATTGCCATGAGTTTCTGTCTCAAAAAATTACACACACACACACACACACACACACACAAAGCATACATGCATGCAGACAGACAAACAGACAAACACACACACACACACACACACACACATACAAAGCATACATGCATGCAGACAGACAAACACATGCACACACACACACAAACACACACACGCACGCACACACACACGCACGCACATTCCCGGACACAGCAGTGCACCTATAAACCAGCTGGTTTGAGCATAGATGCCCAAGTATGTGGGTCCACCAGGGACCCGCCCCTTCCCACCACCCTGCACCAGTGGACTCCCAGCAGGCAAGGCCGGCTCCCGGTTCACATCAGGGTTGGGGATCACGACTGTATCCCCGCGATCCTCCTCCTCCTGTGCCCTGACAGCAGTAGCACTGGGCTCCTGTTTAGGGGTGCCTTTCTAAGCTGCTGAGTGCTGCTAGGAATGTGGGGATGTGCTGGGCCCCTGGAGCTGAGAGAGTCTCCTGTCTCCACTCCTCCATGTCCTCTCCCTGAAGCTCTCACAGTTTATCCCTCTCGCCTGGTCCTGTACCCCCTTATGTATGCATTCACCAAGGGAAGTTGTCCTCTGTGTGAGTGTGTGTGTGTGTGTGTGTGTGTGTGTGTGTGTGTGTGTGTGTGTACAAGAGGACACTTGGGTGTATGCGTCTGTGGAGGCCCAAAAGTGACATCAGGAATCATCCTGGATTGCTCTTCCTCCTTACTGCTTTGCTCTGAGGTTTTCCAGGCTCCGCCTTCCAGGGTCAGAATTATAAGTCACTGCCATGTCCACCTGGCATTTTTATGTGGGATCTGGGGATTTGAACTCAGGTCTTTTGGCTCGTGAAACAAAGGCTAAACCCTGAGCCATCTCTCCAGCCCAAGTTGTCCCATTTGTACGCCAAGATCTTCCAAGTTGTGACACTTAGCCAGGGTCCCAGAGCATATGGGGACAGGAGCTCGTCTGAGGTGCTGGAGGCTTTTATGGGGTTCTGTATAATTTATGGCTCATACTTGGAACAAAGATATGGCCCTAGTTGAGATTTTCTTGGAAACTACTTGGGGGTTTGCTAGCAGAGGCTGACCGGGTCACACACGAGAGGGGAGGGGAGGCGGAACTGGACAGCTGCAATGAGGTCACCATGGAGATGACAGCCAGTCCTTCAGGGGGGCTGGGGCTGGCTTTCAGGGTGTCCCACATCGAGGTGAGGAGACCAGACTTCGGGCACCAACGTGGGTCCGTACCAAGATGTTGGCTACTCTGGGATCTTTGCTGGGATCTTTGCTATAGCTGCATCTCTAGCTGGAGTCTAGAAGAAGACCGGTTGATGGCACTCACGGTGTAGATACTGGAAGGTTCTAGAGCAGGATATGGGCATCTTTCAGGGACCTCCATGCTGCATTCTAACATGGCGGAGGATGTCACATGGCAATTAGATCTCTTCTTTGCAGAAAGCTGATACACAATGAGCCCACAACCCCCTCCTGTGACCTTGTCTAGTCCCAATTGCTTCCTGAATATCATCAATATATGTTTTGAGGATTAAGTGTCTAGCGCTTGAATTCTGAAAGGTATTTAAATCCTAGTACTAGAGAAGGGGTGTGACTCGATGAGTCCTGGGAGACCACACTGAAGACCAGGAGGTCTTGTAGGTGTGGTGCTGGGTTGTACACTCTGGTGTCTGCTTCACAAATGGACTAGGTTGAGGTGGAACATTCTAGATGCCAGGGCCAGAATTGTCATGAGCAATCTTCCTTCCTTCCTTCCTTCCTTCCTTCCTTCCTTCCTTCCTTCCTTCCTTCCTTCCTTCCTTCCTTCCTTCCTTCCTTTTTTCCTCCTCCCTTCTCTCCCTCCCTCCCTGTTTTCTTCCTTCCTTCCTTCCCTCCTTCCTCTCTCCCTCCCTCCTTCCTTCCTCCCTCTCTCCCTCCCATATGTGTAGGTGCAAGGGTTATGGTCAGAGGTCAACCTTAGATGTTGCTCTCGGGAACCATCCACCTTATTTTTCCTCCTGTCTCCGCCTCCCGGGCACTGGGATTGCAAGCGTGTAGCACCAGGACAAACTTTGCTTTTCAATGCGGGCGCTGGGAATGGAACCCACATCCTCGTGCCTGTGCTGTGGGCCCCCGACCCAGGGCGCCACGGCCCCAGGCCTGGTCATCTTCATCGTTCCCAACAGTTTTCGGTTTGCAACCATGTTCACCAGAAGACTCGGTGACTTTTCCAACTGCCTGAAGCCATGCCTACGTATGCCCCCTCTACCCGCCTCCCACCATTCACAAACACCCATCCAGGCCTGGTTATGGCTCAAAGGTCATAGGTTGCGTTGGGGCTCAGCCTCGGTGGCCACATTCCAGGGGTGTGGGTGCAGCGATGTGTGTCTGACCGCAATGCTGTTTCACAGCGCTATAAATCCCAGTTTTATAGCTCCACCCACTCCGTCCTCCCCAGCTGTGCCGGGCCTCTGGCAACAACTGACCGTTTTGCTGCCAGAGCCGCGTCCTGTTGGGCCCTCTGGGATCCTTCTCTTATGGACTGGGGAGGTTCGGTTTTGTGTTGTGAGGGCCGAGATGGATCTAGGTCCCCCTTGCGTGCCAAGTCGGCGCTCCACCCTGGAGCCTCAACACCTCGGGTCCTTTCTCTAATGTTCACGACGTGGACCAGACTCTACTCTTGGCAATCCTCCTGCCTCAGCTGCCGGAGTAGACAGCTTTCTAGGCTTCCGCCACTGGTCCAGTCTCTGTTTGGGGTTCTTTTCTGGTTTGGCTTCTGAGGTGCATGTGTTTTGTTTGGCTTTGTTTTGAGACCGGGTCTTACTATGTGGCCCGGAATAGTCTCAAACTCACAATCCCCCTGCCTCAGCTTCCCAGGGAGCAGCGATGACAGCCCTGTACCACCACCCCTGGCTGCCACTGTGTAGTCACACTGTTCTCTGAGGGGCCCCTGCCGAAGAAAGAAGATTCCGGACGCCTCGATATTCTTAACACAAGAGGGTTCGAGGATCTTTGTAGAAGTCACTCGAGAGCTGTTCTCTGACAACCCTCTCATGTGACGTGAGGCAGGGGGCCTGTCCAGAGGCCCACAGTCTGTGGGAACAGAGCAGGCTCAGCTCTCCAGACCCAAGAGAGCTCCTTAGAGTCGGTACCACTGGTCCTTTGTGAAGTCTGACTTACTCCATTCTTCTCTGACGTCACTTCATCCTGCTCTGACATCACTCCATCCTAACACTGTCTGCTTGGTCTAAGCTGACAGTGGGGCTAGGGAGCTGGAAGAGAACTGGTGAATGCTTGAGGGTACAGGGATGGGGGAAGAAGGGCAAACCTGGTGACAGGGTGGGCTAATGTGTGTGTGCGTGTGGAGTGGACAAATGCACCTCACAACTCCCAGACAGCTTCCCACTTAACCTTTTCCTATGAGCAGCAGCGGAACTGGGGAGCACTCCTAGCACCCCACAAGCTGCAGCCCTCTGCACTGTTCCCTGAGGCCATCTGGGGTGCCTAAGCCAGGCCTCTCCCACCGGCAGGGTAGAGACATCTCACCCCCAGAACTCCCAGTCACCCTCTATCCCAAGCCGTCCCCTGTAAGCAGGACAGGCCGGAAGGACCTCAGATCATCACCAAGCCCCGAGCTTAATGGGGCCGAAACTGTGAGACAATAGAGAGCGGCAGGGACCAGCAGGGACCAGCAAGGCAGTTCTGATCATATAGAGACATGTAAGGGTCATGCACAGCACACACACACACACACACACACACACACACACACACACACACACACAAGCACGCACTCCTTCAGCACTGTTTTGTTGTAGTTCGATTTCAATACTGAAGCTTCCTACTGCTGAGTCACTTCCTTCACATAGTGATACACCCCCGTCTCTTCTTTATCTCTTGGAAGACTCTCAAGTTGCTGCAGGAAGTGGGAATCTTGGGTGAGACGGCCGGTTCTGCCAACTTTCTCTTTCGTGTGCCCCCGGGACGCCCACGCTGGCTAGACACATGGCGGGCCCCAGAACAGAGACTTCCTTATTCCAACCACGCCTACCTCTCCTCATCCAAGTCCAAGTGCCCCCCACTCCCTAGGATGGCAAGTTCTTAGGTAAAGACCCCCAGACCCCTAGATGGCTTAGAGGGGAGTAGAGACTTTGAAAAAATCATTACTGGACTAGAGAGATAGCTCAGGGGTTAAGCCTCTGTCTCAAAAGCAGAAGGTCCTGAGTTCAGGTCCCAGAACCCATGGAAATCGTAGTGGCCCTGGAAGGCAGAGCTTAGGAAACTCCAGAGCAAAGCAACAGTCACACATGATACACTCTGATACACAAGGACACACATGTACACAAACGTGCACGAAAGAAAAAATATATCACTCTTGTTATTTGCACAGATCTTTTGAGCCAGTCCCAAGGCACCGTCTCGGTGTGTTGTCCAGGTCAGCCTTGAGGTTCTGGGCTTAGCCGGTCTCCCCTCTTGGCCTCCCGTGGAGCCAGAATTTCAGCACATGCACGTCCAGCTGTGTGCAGTTGTTTGACATCTCCAGGTGTCAGGCTCTGGGCAGACCCTGCTGTGAACCTCAAGACACCCACAGTCCCCACAAAGCCTCCTCACTTGTACTTTGGTTTTGTACTTTCTTTGTAAGTTCAGAAGTTCAGATCTAGAGTTCTGGGTTGGGAATACAGCTCAGTGATTCAGGGCTGGGCCAGCATGCATGAGCCTTGGGTTTGAATCCCAGACACATACACACACATTTTCTTTGTTTCTTTATTAGGGAGAGAGAGCATGCGTATACATGTGCACGCCGTGGCGCATGGGGGGAGGTCAGAGGGTGGCTTTCAGGAGTCAGTTCTCTCCTTTCTTTACGTGGGCTTCTGGGATTGAACTCAGGTCACCAGGCCTGCGAACAGATGCCTTACCTGCTGAGCCACGCTCCAATCCTCCTTGTTTTTTGAGGCAGGGTCTCTCACTGACCATAGAGCTTACCAGCTCTGCTAGACCAGCTAACTGGTCAGCTCCAGGGGTCCTCCTGGCTCCACCCCGCAGCTCTGGGGTTACAGGCATGAGTCACCATGTCCTGTTTTTTTTTTTTTTTTTTTTTATGTGGGTGCTGGAATCTGAACTCAAGTCACGTAACAAGCACCCTCCCCACTAAGCTGCCTCTTTAGGCCTCTTGTTAAGATAGGGATTCATATAGCTCAGGCTGGCATCCAACTCAGTATGTGGCCAGGGTTGACCTTGAACTTCTGACCTCTTGACTCCCCTCCTGATGCCAGATGATAGACGTGAGTTGCTGCTTCCAATTCTTCACATTTCTTTCAATTATCCCCCTTTGTCCCTTCCACACCAGCTCTTTCTGGGTGCCAAGTCTAGTGTGTTTCAGGATACCCTTTTGAGTGTGTGTGTGTATGTGTACATATGCATGTGTGGTGTGTGTGTGTGCACATGCATGTGTGTATGTGTACATGTGTGCATATATGTATGCATGTGTGACTGTGTATGTGTGCACACATGCATGCGTGTGGTGTGTTGCATGATCACATGAGTGCATGCATGTGTGTTCATTCTTGTAGCAGCCATGCATCCCCAGCCCTCTGTGGATCTGGAATGACAATGTCCTCTCCTTCCCTCTTCTCTTGGTTCATGTCCTTAAGATTCCCATGGGTCGCTGGTCCCCTTTGTGTGTCTGTCCGTCCGAGGCGGGTGTGCTACTTAATTTTCCACGGTGGTGACTAAAGCACCTCACAGGAGGAGGAGTTGATTGTTGGCCTGTGGCTTGGGGGGACAGTCCATCATGGTGGGGCAGGCACAGGGGCAGGACAGGGAGGTGGCTGGTTACCTGTGTTCACAGCCAGGAAGCATGCCTAGTGTCATGGTCAGGCACAGGTGTCAACTTGGCAGTTGAGGCTTTGAGCTCTGGGCACATTTGTGGAGAATTAGTAGTTGGGTTAAGCCCAGAGCAAACCTGCAGGAGCTTGTCTAGCTGATGGGAAAGGTCCATCCCATGGCGGGTGGGACTAGGCCTGGAATAAAATACTGAGAGTTGATTGAGAAAGTTGGCATCCTTGTGTACACTTGGCCAGACATGTTGGTCTGACAAGTAAGGATCGTCCCTCTCTCAGCTGTTATGTGGTGATGGTGTGGCCACTTCCCTCGGCTCTGGTGTTGGTGTGAGCTCTCCCGTCAAGCTGGACTAAGAACTGTAACCAGTAATCGTAAGAGAAAATAAATCCCTTGTTCCCTTAAGCCGTTGGATGGTGATTTATCAGCAACCATGCAGGTGAACTGCAGCCCCTAAACCCAGGAAGCGTGGCTGTGGGAAACAAGAAGTCCCAGGCCAAGACCCAAGTAGATTTGTGCATGGACACAAGTAACTGGGCTGGGGGCCAATGGGAAGATCTGGCCGATGCCCCGTGTCATGGCTGGGGATCTCTGTGTGATCACTGGGCCACACACAGAGAGCCACTTAGGTCCTTGGAGGTCCTACAAGGAACCCTAAGATCCCCAGAAAACCAATACTCAGAGTAAGCAACTAGACTGAGGCCTCAGGGCTGGGATCCAAGCTCCTACCCAGTCTCTGGAGCCCCTTTGTTGATGTCCTCAGGCTCCTCCCACTCCCCAGGCCTCACTGGTGGCAGGCGATAGGTCATCCTCCCCATCTCCCCAGCACCCTGTGAATACCAGATGTGTCTCCCCCACCAGGCAGCGGCCAGTGCTCCGCCGCGGAGTTGGGACCCCTGGAAAGCTACCTGGAGCTTCTTCACAGTGACATGGACCCCTTGCATCTGTACCACTTCTATGACCAGGCGGACTTGGCCCACGAGGAAGAGATCGAGCTCGGCTCAGGTGGGCCCTGCTGCCTGCCCCCCTCTCCTGCCCCTCTGCAGCCCGGGAGAACCGGCCGCCTCCCCGTCAGCACCGCGGACAGCGCCATGCCCAGCTGGCGCTCCCTCCAGCCCCACAGGGCCCTGGGTCACGGCCTCTCCTTCCTCCGCGCCAGCCGCCCTCTTCCCATTCCGTCCCTGCCTCACCCCGAGGGCTTTCCCCTTCCAGAGCCCTATACGGACACCATCAACTGCGAACAGTTTAACGGGCTGCTGTATGACATGGTGGAGGACGAGGAGACCCAGGAAGCCTACGCCAGCATCGGTAAGAAAGAGGCAGGGAGGCCAGAAAGAGGATGGGGGGAGAGGCCTCTGCCTTCCCGACCCCACCAGTCGCTATGTGCCCTTTCCTCCCTTCTTCCCTTCCCTTCTCTTCCCTTCTTTCTTTTCCTTCCATTCCTTTTCTTTCCCTTCCCTTCTTCCATTTTCTTCTCCCGTCTTCCCTTTTTCTCCCCTCCTCTATCTTCCCTACTTTCTCTCTTCCTTTCCTTTCTTTTCCTCTTTCCTTTCCTCTTTCTTTTCCTTTCCTATTCCCTTCTGTCTTTCCCTTCCTTCCTCCCCCTCCTCTTTTCCCCCTCTTGTGTTTGTTTTCAACATGGAGTCTCATCTCTAGCCCAGGTTGGCTTGGAACCCACTGGAACCCCACTGTGCAGTCCAGACTAGTCTCAAACTCACGACAGTCTTTCTTCCCCAGCTCCCAAGTGTTGGGGTTACGGGCATGCACACTACCCGGCTCTCCCCCGGACTTTCTTTCCTTACCGCGCAGTCTCCTCACATGCCCCCCCTTCCTCCCCAGCTCCTCAGCCGACCTCTCTAGAATGCACTCATCTGTTGTCCCCTGGCCTGCAGTGTGTGTTGCTGTACCTGCATGATTGCCAACGCCTCTGAACAGGGGAAGTGTATGTGACTAGATTGTTCCATTTGCGGATGAGGAGACTGTGGTAGAGAGTGGGGCGGGAGCGGGTCTGCCTTCTTCCTCTGCCACCCGCAGCTCTAAGCATCCGCTTTCCACCAAGGGAAGAAAGTGCCAAGACTGACGTTGTCTCCACCCCACTCCACGCCCTTTCCCTCTGCCATTTGACTGTCTTCCTGTTGGCACCAAACCACAGCATCCGTGGAATGCCTACTGTATATTGGCTTCTGAGCTTCCCCATCCATCATCCACCTCTGAGTTACAGCACACTGATCTCCTCGACGCAGAGGATGAAACAGGACCAGAGAGGTTCAGGAAGTATTCTGAGGTTTCTCAGCAAGTGGGACTAGTAAAGAACAGAGGCAGAATTTGAACTCAACCCCATGCCAACTCTGCCGCTCTGCCTTGAGCTACTTTGTGACAATAGACACTTTTCCATGGACACACGCTCCACCCCTTCTGTTAGAGGAGAGGCCCACAGTATTCACTCCTTTGTCATGCAGTCATTTTACATTTGGCAACATTTATGTAGTCCCTGCTTTGTGCCCGGCACATAGTAGGACTTCGGGAGACTTTGGGGCCTGACTGTGTCCTTGTCCTGCAGCGGAACTGGATCGGTATGTGTTCCAGGACACCTGCGTGGAGGGTCTGAGCAAGGACCTTTTCAGTAAGTGGCGGGAGCGCCTGACAAGGGCCCACCTCTTCCTGACCACGGGGCATCCCTGACGAGCCCCCTCCCCACTCAGGATCAGTGGCAGTCTCCAGGGGGCTCCATGATTGTGACGCGGGTGTTTCTCCACAGTAGAGCACATCGGAGTAGAAGAGATATTCGGTGAGACTGTGGAGGTCCCGGCAGAAGCGTCACAGAGAGCCCAGAAAAGATGTGAGCGTGTGCTCCCTGGCCTGGCCCTGCCCTCCTGCAGCACATGTGAATGCACACACAAACACACATATGCATGCACAAATGTGCACACATGCACAGATGTGAATGCACACAAACACATGCATGCACAAATGCACACACATGCACACATGTGAATGCACACACAAACACACATGCATGCTCAAATGTGCACACATGCACACATGTGAATGCACACAAACACATGCATGCACAAATGCACACACATGCACAATGTGAATGCACACAAACACATGCATGCACAAATGCACACACATGCACACGTGAATGCACACACAAACACACATGCATGCACAAATGCGCACACATGTGATGCACACGCGTGCACGCACACACACAAACACACACATCATTCACAGGCAGTAGCATGGAGGCTCCATGCGTAGGCGTAGGTGGGGTCCCAAGTGGCTGGGGTTGGCGGTTCCTGTGGGTGCCACTCTGTGGCTGGCTGGCTCCTGCCCTGCCTCTCTGCCCCGGCGCTTCCAGCTGCAGCTGGGGCTCATGGTGGAGGCTGCCAATGCCATCAAGAGGGAGGGAAGGGACGCGAGGGCACCTCTCACTTCCCCGGCCAGGCCACGTGACCTGCTAGGCTCTGTGAACCCCTCACAATGTGGGGCACCTCTCCGGGGGCCTCTGATGTGGGGGTTCTCTCTGCAGGCTTCCCAGAAGAGCTCCCCCTGGACGTGAAGCACAGAAAGCAAGGTGAGCGAGCAGGACGGGAGTCCAGCGGGAGGGGGGAGGGGCGGCAGGGACCGTGTACAGCACAGACCAACATGGAGTGAGCGGCTCGGGGCTGGGGTGCAGCTCGGTGGAAGAGCGCCTGTGGAGTCAGAATCAGGCCCTGGGTTCCGTGCCCAGCCCTGCGTAGGACAGAGAGAAGAAGGAAAGGGAAGGAGAGAGGAAGTGGAAGGGGAAAGAAGGGACGGGGAAGGAAGGAAAACGTCAGGTTAAGTCACTTGCCTAGGCTCACACAGCTGTGAGAGGACACAGCCTCGAAACCAAGATGGAGACGCCCAAGCCTGGGCTGGGCTGGGCCGCGTGCTCCTTCCTCTTGGCCTCTCCCCAGCAGCCTCCACTAAGCCCCAGCATAGTGAGGAGGTGGTCTCAGTCTTCAGAGATCCTCCTGATGGAAGGAGGTGACTCCTCCCCACTCTCCCGTTCTGGGCCACATGGCCCAGCCCCTGCCCTTCTTTGGGCAGACCATGCAGGCTGAGGGTGAGACACCCAGAGTCTCCCACGGACTCAGTGACCTTCTGGAGATGAGAGGAGTTGGATCTCTGTCACGGGCCCCTCTGTTCCCCCTCTCCAGACACCTCACATACCAGGGGCTATGTCCATTCCTCCGACTTCTCTAACAGAGATCCCTGCTGCTCCCCAGTCTGTAACCATGCACCCCCTTTCATAGCCGAGCCCTCCGTCGTGCCCATACTGACTGGCAGTTTCCTGGTGGGGCCAACGGGCCTGTCCACCCAGCCCTGCCCACCCCCTGCTGTGTCCAGCCAGGAGTCAGTACCTAGCCAGCTGCGCATAGAAGAGGCTGTTCAGCTATCCGGTATGTTGGGGGTCTGGGGAGGGTGGGCTTCCTCCTTCCAGGGAGGTGGCAGAGGCATTGACATGGGTTGCTGGAGCAGGGACCCCCTTCTTTATCAGGGGATCATCCTGAGGGTCCCAGCCCACCCACTCATGCCCTGGGAAGGTCACCCACAACCTCTCTGCACCCTGCTAAGTGCTAGGGACCAGACCCCTGAAACTCTAGGTGAACCCTGCATGGTGGAGAGTCAGATATTCCCCCCCCCCATAGCAGCCAGATCATTCAGAAGCGCTGTGGATGGTCCCTGCTCAACATCTCCGTCTCCTGCAGCGCCCCCGGGTGGACCGTTGCCTGGTTGCCTGGATCTGCCGGTCGGGCCGGTGCAAGTCCTCACCACTCTGCCGCAGGGACTCTGGCAAATTTCAGGGGCCGGTGCAGGGCTCTCTGGCGTACTAATCTACCACGGTGAGTGTGGGGTCTGGCCCGGCAGCCACTTCTCCCTAACTCCTTGTCTCCTCCTCCAGCCACTCACCCCCGTCCCTCCAAAACACAAAACCCAGGGAGCAGAGATGGGTGAAGTAATCCGGCTGTGTGTCCGAGAGTGACAGGCAGGCTCACGTATTCTCACCACCACCCCTCAGGGTTTTTCCTCTTTAAAATATTTATTTATTGAGTGTGCGTGTGTGTGGTGTGCGTGCAGAGATCAGAGGACAGAATATAGAAGACTTTCTTTCACCATGTGGAATCGAACTCAAAGTCAAGCAGCAAGCACCTCCATCCATGAAGCCATCTTGCTGGCCTTTTCCTTTGTTTTTGTTTTTTAAGAAATCTTTATTTTTAAGCTCTGACATTAATAATGCTCATTAATGAGCCGAGCTATAAAAGATGCTCGAGCGCTAACTGTGTCCAGGCGAACGGTTTGGACAGTGCCTGCTGAGTCACCAGTCGAGAGGCTGTGGCGAGGTCCAGGGAAGGGAGGTGGGCTCAGGAGGGAGACGGGAAGCGTTTCCACTCGGATTCACAGTCTCCGCTTCTGCTGCATGTCAGTCTCTGTAGAAGGCTGGGGAGCAAGGAAACGAGTGCTGTCCACACCATGGGAGGAATGGGGTGATAGCACCCCCCGTAGCACCCTGTGCGTTGACCGTGCCATTTCATAGACAGCCACATCTGGGCTCTAGCAGCGGAGCACATTCAGCCCCTTCTGGAACCTTCTGGAACACCGCGGCCTGGACACTCCCTCTCTCCAGACGGAACAGTTTCACACAGCGGATGTGCTCAGCCTGCAACCCACAGGCCACGCACAGCTACAAATGCAGCCCAATTCAAAACTGTAAATTTGCGCATGACGTTAGCAGAATTTTCTTGTAATTCAATTGCATAGTTCTCAAGCGTGAACTTTGTAGAGGACGGTGTCCTGTTTGCGATGTCAAAAGGTCGGACACAGAGCTGGGGAGATGGCTCAGAGGTTAAATAAAACCTTCGCCTTGCAAACAAAAGGACCTGAGTTCAAATCCCCAGATGTCATGTTTTTTTTTTAAAAAAGCCAGGTGGATATGGCAGCAGCTTGCAATTCCAACCTTAGAAAGGCAAGGCAGAGCAAACCCCAGAACAAAGCTAGATAGAGGTGGAGCGATTTAGGGTGATTCCCAATGTCACCCTTGGGCCTGCACACACACACACACACACACACACACACACATACACACACACACGCACACACACGCGCGCACACACACACACACATATTGGTGTGACAGATCGGCTTAGGTGACCACAATGGGTCCTTACACCCCTCTCTGCTTTCAATGTAGGAGACATGTCTCAGGTTAACCTAGGACCCCCTTCAAGCAGCCCCTCTGCACCCGGCCTCCCGAAGTCCCCAGCCCGGCCGGGCTCCACCAGCCCCTTTGCGCCTTCCGCAGCGGACCTGCCCAGCATGCCTGAGCCAGCCCTGACCTCCCGGGTCAACACCACAGGTGAGGCCTGGGCCCTAGAAATCACTGGAGGCGGGGCTGAGATCTCGGGAGGGCACCTCTCAGATGAGGTCCAATCAGCTGTGGGGACAGGCGAGAGAGGGTCTGTGGGGAGCCGGGGGAGGGGGAGGTGGTTGGGGACAAGGCGACCGTCATAGCGTGTCTGTCCCGTCCAAGCAGAGTCATGAGTCTCTGGACGCTGATTATCCACGAGCATGCAGTGTGACTAGGACCCCTAGTGAGAAATCCAGGTTTCACCTAGATATCGTGTACTCACTTTCTCTTTTAATATTTAAATAAGTATTTATGAGAAGAGGATGAATCCAGGCGATGGTGCACAGGTAGCGGTCAGAGCTTTCAGAAGTCAGTTCTCTCCTTCCGCCATGTGGACTTTCAGGGATTGAACCCAGGCAGCCGGGTTTTCGAGCGGGCACCTTACCCATTGAGCTGTCTCTCCCGCTTCTGTTTATTTACTTTTGAGATAGGATCTCAGTCTGTAGCCTGGCTGGCCTGGACTGGGGCAACAAGTTGGCTTTGAACTTGCAGTGACCTTCCGGCCTCAGCCTTCTGAGAGCTGGATCGCAGGCATGCACTTCTGCCATTGCACCGGTTACGAGATATTGGCGAAAACAAATGAAGTACGCCTGGCCAAAATAAACATCAGCTACAGCCTCCAGGGTCCGCTCACTGTAACCTGGACCAGGAGGTTCTGTGGGTGGGCTCTGCCCTCAGGATGGTCCAATCTAAGAGGTTCCCCGTGGTCTTCCTAGAATCCAACTCAGCGATGGCTTCCTTACCATTAGAAGGTGTGACGCCCACCTCCCCGTGCCAGGCGGCTCCTGAGGCCTCCGCGGAGCTTCCAAAATGGCCTGGTGAGTGATGGCAGGCTCGTCCCGTCCCGGGGCGCTTCACCTCGTTCATCCACACAGTGCCCGGTCGGCCCCTTGCCTGTGGTGGCTCACTCGCTTGTTCATCCCTCCGTCACCCCGTGATCGCCCCACGAGTCAGCAAAGCTCTCCGACTCCCCATGATGCCCCCCCACTCGCCTCAACTTTCCAGGACTCCCCTGACGCCCCCTTGGCCTTTGCAGAGCCCGTGGAGCGTTTCCGGCACTTCCTACAAGACAGACTCCAGGCGGAGACCGAGAGCCCCCAAGGACCCCTGGTGGCTGTGGACCTTGTGCGCGCCAGGCTGGAACGAGGCAGCAACAAGAGCCAGGAGAGGGAGCTGGCCACCCCGGACTGGACGGAGCGGCAGCTGGCCCACGGGGGTCTGCCTGAGGTGCTCCGGGCTGCCAGCAACGGGCGGCGACCTCGGGACACGCAGGTCATCGCCGTGCTGGGCAAAGCTGGCCAGGGCAAGAGCCACTGGGCATGGACGGTGAGCCGGGCCTGGGCCTGCGGCCAGCTGCCACAGTACGACTTCGTCTTCCACGTCCCCTGCCACTGTTTGGACCGTCCTGGGGACACCTACCACCTGCGGGACCTGCTGTGCCCCCCTGGCCTGCGACCACTGGTCATGGACGACGAGGTCTTTGACCACATCGTGAGGCGGCCTGACCGCGTCTTGCTCATTCTGGATGCGTTCGAGGAACTAGAAGCCCAGGAGAGTGTCCTGCCCAGCACAGGTGGAGCCCCGCGCCCGGAGCCCGGTTCTCTGCGGGGGCTGCTGGCTGGGCTATTCCAGCGGAAGCTGCTGCGTGGCTGTACCCTGCTCCTCACCGCCCGGCCCCGGGGCCGCCTGGCCCAGAGCCTGAGCAAGGCCCACGCCATCTTCGAGGTCCCTGGCTTCTCTACCGAGCAGGCCCAGATGTACGTGCAACACTACTTTGAGGACTCGGGGGCGGCTGGGGACCAAGACCGGGCCCTGGCACTCCTGGAGAACCAGCCTTTCCTCCTCAGCCATGTTCACAGCCCCACCCTGTGCCAGGCTGTGTGCCAACTCTCTGAGATGCTGCTGGAGCAGGGCAAGGAGGCCCAGCTGCCTGCCACGCTCACGGGCTTGTACGTGGGCCTGCTGGGCCCCGCAGTCCGGGACGGTCCCGTGGGAGCTCTCACCGGGCTGGCCAAGCTGGCCTGGGAGCTGGGCCGCAGACACCAGAGCATCCTGCGCGAAGCCCAGTTCCCATCAGAAGAGGCAAAGGCCTGGGCGGTGGCCAGGGGCTTGGTGCAGCCCACCCCGGGGGCCACGGAGGCCGAGTTGGCCTTCTCCAGCTTTCTGCTGCAGTGCTTCCTGGGTGCCCTGTGGCTGGCGCAGTGCGGGGACATCAGGGACAAGGAGCTGCCGCAGTATCTGGCTTTGACCCCGAGGAAGAAGAGGCCCTATGATAACTGGCTGGAGACCCTGCCTCGCTTTCTGTCTGGGCTGCTTTTCCAGCCCCGCCCGCACTGCCTGGGGGCTCTGCTGGGGCCAGCAACGGCCGTGTCCCTGGCGGACAAGAAGCGGAAGGTTCTCACCAGGTACTTGAAGGGCCTGAAGCCAGGGCTGCTGCGGGCCGGGCGGCTGCTGGAGCTGCTGCATTGCACCCACGAGACGCAGGAGCCCGGGGTGTGGGAGCACGTGACTCGCCAGCTCCCCGGGGACCTCTCCTTCTTGGGCACCCGGCTCACGCCTTCCGACGTGCACGTGCTGGGCAGGGCCTTGGAAGCGGCCGGTGGGGACTTCTGCCTGGACCTCCGTCAAACTGGCATTGAGCCCTCTGGACTCAGGAGCCTCGTGGGACTCAGCTGTGTCTCCCGCTTCAGGTGTGTAGAGGAGACGGGGCTGGGTGTCCGTTGTGCCGGGAGCAGACCACGGCCATGGGGTGTGAGAGAGTAATGTATCCTCGCATGCATCAGATGATGCTACTGAAGGTCAGAGATGGGCAGCTGTTTGCCTGAAGCCACACACAGCCAGCAGAGGACACCCATGTGCCGGGGCAGAGAGACACACAGAGAAGCTAAGACTAGCCTGGGCTTGACACGATGTCTTCCTTCTTTCTCCCGATCATGCTCACAGTAGAGGCATGGCCTCCCCTCGGCCTATTGTCTCCATTCTCTTTTCTTCCAGTCCTTTCTATTCAGCCACCTGAGCAATCTTCCCAGAACTTGAATCTGTTCACAACGCCGCCCCCTCCCCCCCGCCCAGGTTCCCACAGTGCCCACCCCATGCTTGGCATACTTCACATCCCTTAGGATGATGTCTGAATTCTTTCCTTTAACTCATTTCAGTCTTTCTGCAATTTTCTTGAGCCTCTCAGCTTAATCCCCAGAAAAGATGTTTCCATGATGCCCCTACATGGATTTCACCCAGACCATATGGTCTGACACAGTTTGCCTCCAAGTTAACCCTGAGCTTCCTGGTGGCCACAGCAAATCTTACCACAGTGAGATTTTTGTAAGAAAGGGCAGACAGACACGGGCTGGGGCGGTTTGGTCACAGCAGGCTTTCTGCAGGAGGTGGGTTGAGCTGAAGAAGGGACGTGTCCAGAGAAGGGGTGGCCTTTCATGGAGCTGCCCCTGCATTGTGGTCTAGCCTGGCCTCTGTGCTGGGGTCTGAGGCCATCCCTCCACAGGGCCGCCTTGAGCGACACCATGGCGCTGTGGGAGTCCCTGCAGCGGCGCGGAGAGACCCGGCTGCTGCGCGCGGCAGAGGAGAAGTTCACCATGGAGCCATTTAAGGCTAAGTCCCCGAAGGATGTGGAGGACCTGGGCGACCTTGTGCGGACCCAGAGGTGAGGGGGTGCGGGGGAATGGGGCACGTCCAGCCCATCACCATGTTAGTGGCACGTGTTTCATATTGTCCCTGGAGCTATGTGTCCCCCAGCAATAATGCCCACCCAGCCAGGCCCCTTGATTCGGCCCTTTGCCCCATCTCAGCCTGATGCCACCTCCTGGGTGGTCCTTACAGCTGAAGCCGAGGGACATCGAGGACGCCACCTGCGTCTGCTAGCACGAGGGGCCTGCTGGACCCACTCCCAGGGGACCCCTGCCTAGCGTCACCCCCATTCCATGCATGGCACAGCCCGGGCCCAGAGGGCAGAGGACAGGGACCACAGCACTGCAGGAGTGCCTGCTGGGTGCTGGGTGCTGGGTGCTGGGTGCTGGGTGCTGGGTGCTGGGTGCTACTGAGTACCTGCTCTGACTCTCTTTCTTATGAAGCACGCAGCCATTAGATCTCTCTCCCTCCCCCCTCATTCCCTTTGCCTTTCCTTCCTCCCTTTCTCCTTTTCTCCCTTCTTTTCTTCCTTTTTTTCCTTCCTTCCTTTCTCCCTCCTTCCTCCCTCCTTCTTTCCCTCCCTCCCTCTCTCTCTTTCTCTTTCCTGTCTTTCTCTTTCCTTCCTTCCTTTCTTTTTCTCTTTCTTTCTTTCTTTCTTTCTTTCTTTCTTTCTTTCTTTCTTTCTTTCTTTCTTTCCTTTCTCTCTCTCTTTCCCCCTCCCCTTCCTTTTCCTCCCCTCCCCTCTCTTCCGCTCCCCTGTCCTCCCCTTCCCTTCCCGAGATGGCTAGGCAAACTCTCTACCATGGAGCTAGATCATCAGCCGTGTTTTGTTTTGTTTTGTTTTGTTTTGAGGCAGGGACTTGTTGCCTGGACTGGCCTCCAATTCACAATCCTCCTCCCTCAACCTCCCCAGTCGCCAAACTCTAGACACGGCCCCCCTTGCCTAGCCCTAAGATTCCTCTTTTGTGCGAAGGGCCAGCAGCCGCCTATAGCAGTTCTAGAAGGGCCCAGGGGCCCACAGATGCGGCTCAGCTGCGGAAAGACCCCTTACCCTGTCCCCATGGTCCCCTTCTCTGCAGGCTGAGAAGCTCCTCAGAGGATGCGGCTGGTGACCTTCCTGCCGTCCAGGATCTTAAGAAGCTGGAGTTTGCGTAAGCGAGGGGTGACAGTCTGGGGACTCCCGCCCCCCAAGGCTCCTGCTGCTGCCTTAGCTCATCGTGGATGGGCCTGGCGGCTCCACACCCCTCCTGCCTTCTTGCCCATCGCTTGGCGAAGCAGCTCCTAGTCGCTGCATGTGGCAAGGGACCCTCTAACACAAAGCAAAGTGGCCCGTGTCACTAGCCACCCCATTCACGCACAGGCACAGGCACTTGAGCGCCTCACACAGCCACCCCCACCCACCTTGAGAGGATGGGGGCTGCTCAGAGGAGGCAGCATAAGGTGGAAGCCTGGACACGGGGTAGGAATGAACCAGAAGAGCAGGTCTCAACTCGGCAGGAATCTCAACCTGGCCAAGGTTAGAGAAGGGTCCTGGGGCCCAGCGTGTGGCCAGACCCTACTTAGGGTCCTGCTGGACCAGTGAGTGCACTAGGCCACACCATAGCCTCCACCCCCCCCCCCCGCCAGAGGCTGGCACAGCCTGGTCACTGCTGTGTGACACCCTGTGGCCGCCCACCTCCAGGCACAGATCCGGGCCCAACTATGGCAGAATCACCGATGCCGCCCATGCTCCCGTGGGAGGGGCCTCCCAGGCTGTGGGTGTGGACTCAGCTGAGCAGGCGGCCTGCCGACAGCCTGGGCCACTGAGCACAGAGTGCTGCGGGCCTGGGAATCTATCTCAGTGTTCAGGCCTGGAGCCTCCTTTCAGGGCAGCACCCCTTGGGGCAGGAATGGAGTCAACGGAGACACAGGGGGTGCCTGGGGCACCACGGAGGGGGTGCCCAGCAGCAGCACATGGGCCCTGGTGGACGGTAGGGATAGTTATGCTTAGGTCTGGTTGTTAGAACAGATGTGTGTGTGTGTGTGTGTGTGTGTGTGTGTGTGTGTGTGTGTGTGTGTACCAGAGAGCACCTGAGCATGTGTCCCTGTGGAGGTCCAAGGGTGACATTAGCAATTATCCTGGATTGTTCGGCCTCCTTAAGGCTTTTGCTCTGGGGATTCCTAGGCTCCGCCTTCCAGGGCCAGAATCATAGGCGGCTGCCACATGTCTGCCAGCATTTTCACATGGGTTCTGAGGGTCTGAACTCAGGTCCTTCTGCTTGCAAGACAAAGGCTTTAACCCCTAGCTTATTTCCCCAGCCCCTGAACAGACGTCATTGTTTTATTTTATAATGCTGGGGAGGCCAGAACTTTACCCATACTGGACAAATGCTCTGCCGCTGAGCCCCATCCCAGCTGTTTGTTTGTTTGAACAGGGACTTGTGCACTCCAGGCTAGCCTAGTACCCTTTAAGTACTGAGGGTGACTTTGAACTCCTGATCTCCCACCTCCCTCTCCTAAGTACTGGGATTTACGGGCATGTGTTGATACACTTGGTATATGCAGTGCTGGGGTCGAACCCAGGACTTCCTGCATGCTAGGCAGGCACTCCACCCACCATGATTTTTATTTTTATTTTTTTGTTTTTTTAATTTTTTTTTATTATTTATTCAATTGTATGTGTGTATGTATGTGTGTGTGTGTAGAACCATGGATGAATTCGGGAACCACCATGGACTGCCTCCACCTCCTCCTTGTTTACTCTGCCCCGGGATTCACAGGCTCCGCCCTACCAGGACCAGAAACGCAGGCTGCCCCCACTTCCACTCAGCATCTATACGTGGGGTCTAGGATCCGAACTCAGGACCTTACGCCTGCAAGGCAGAGGCTTAACCCCTGAGCCACCTCTCCAGCCCCCGATGATTTTTATTTTGAAACAGAGGTTCAATCTACAGCTTAGGCTGGTCTTGAACCTTCAATCCTCCCGACTCAGCCTCCAGAGGAGCTGGGATTCTGGGCTTGAACATAGCTTTTCAGGGGTGAGGCGCTTCCACCCGTTAGCTCAGTCTATCCCCGCTGGGACATTGCTGTCATCTGACCATTGCCCAGATGGGAGTACCGAGGCCCAGAGAGATTGGTTAGTTTCTTCAGACTTCTGGATGTCAGACCAGCCTGCCTCAGTCAGCACTTGGCCCTGTTAGGGGTCACTCTCACCCAGTGCTTGAAGGGGGAATCATTCTAGCTGGGAGTGAGACGGATTCCCCCATCCAAAGTCGGTCTGGACAGAAAGGGTTACCGTAGGGTCCTCCGTGCACCTAATGTAAAGTCCTGTTCGTGGGTCGAGCTGCCCTGGGAGATGGCCGCCGCCACCCCCATTGGACAGATTTGGAAACTGAGGCCCATCTGGAGAGGTCAAGTGACTGTCCCCATGAGCTCTGATCATCTACTAGCTGTCAGTTTCCCCCATCGCTGCTCCCCCACACCCCTAGAAATAGCCTCTTGTTTTCAATAGGCAGTGAAGGGGCCGCGTTTGCGCAGAGGTAAAAATATTGCCCAAAAGAGGAAACGTGGGGGGAAGGTGCTGGGGCGCTTCCTGGCTTTGAATTATTTTCGGTTTAAAAAGCCCCTCACTGGAGGTCGGAACTGCACTCCGGGGAACAGCAGGCGTGGGGGGGGGGCAGAGCCGGTTCAGCAGTCATCTGGAGTCAGAAGCCCCTGAGAAGGCTCCGAGCGAGGGAGTCCATGCGGCGCCCCTCAGAGCCCCACAGTGGAGAGAGTGCTCGCCTGGCAGGCACGAGACACTGGGCTCACCTCTGTCCTGCACAAACCAGGTAGAGACCCTCATCGCAGCCTTGGGAGGTGGAGGCCAGAGGATCACCCTTAGTTACTGGTGCTTGTGTGGCTGATACGAATCCACAACCCACCAGCTGAGGAGAACGAGGACTTCGTTCTTGCTTAGGGTTCTCAGTTATGGTCATGGGCTTGGCAGGAGAGCTCATCCCAGCATCAGGAGCCAGAGAACCCTTCCCCATGCTTATGGGGATCGCTTTCTTACTTGTCAGTCTGCCTGTAAAAATATGTCAAAGAACTGAACCACCTCTCTCCGCCCTTTCTCCTCTGTGCAGTGGCGGATGAGAGTTGTGGCACTTAAACGGATCTAGATTGATTGAAGCACCCAGCACATGGCTGGCACAATCAATCACCCAGTACATGGCTGGCACAATCACCCAGCACATGGCTGGCACAATCACCCAGCACATGGCTGGCACAATCACCCAGCACATACCTGGCACAATCACCCAGCGCATGCCTGGCACAATCACCCAGCACATACCTGGCACAATCACCCAGCACATGGCTGGCACAATCACCCAGCACATGGCTGGCACAATCACCCAGCACATGCCTGGCACGTGTCAGGTGCTTGAAATGGTTCTGGTTTCCTTTTTATGGTTTCCAGTTGTTTGTTTGTTATAAGATCTCAGGATGGCCTCGAACTCCTGATCCTCCTGCCTCTGCCTCCCGGGCATGCAGCAGGGTGCCCGGTCCATGCAGAGCCTGGGGATCAAACTCGGGTCTATGGCGCCAGCCCCCTAGAATGGTTTATTTTGCGATTCAAAGCTACAGGCCGGGGCTGGGGAGAAGGCTCAGTGGCTAAGTACTTGCTGCCCGAGCATGAGGACCTGAGTTTGGATCTCCAGCACCCACATACAAAGCTGGGGGTGACCGCACCGGGGTGGTGGACATGTGAGTGCATCTGGTTCCCTCTGGCCAGCCTGGCAGAATCAGTGAGCTCCAGGTGCAGCCAAGACCCCGCCTCAAAAGCAAAAAAGGTGGCGCATAATTGAGAGAGTTCCACTTCTGACCTTGTGTGGCCTCCACAACATGCACATATGTGTGTGTGTACCTGTGCACACACAGCACACATATATGCTCACTAACTTAAATTTTTATGTGTGTGTGTGTGTGCATGTGTATGTATTGGAGGGCGCTGTGTATCCCTGTGGAGGCCCAAGGGTGATTTTTGGAAATCATCCTGGATCATGCTACCTCCTCTTCGCTTTGCTCTGGGATTTCCCAGGCTCCACTTTCCAGGACCCATCATTTCTTCCTGGCGTTTTTACATGGGACCTGGGATTTGAACTCAGGACTTTCTACTTGCTAGGCAGAGGCTTACCCCCTGAGCTACCTTTCCAGCCCACAAATTCAAACTTTAGAAATGCCAAGACAAGGGATTCATGTGCCACTGTAGGGATGGTCCTTGCCTGGTGCTGGGGACCCCTTTAAAGGAAGGGCGGGTGTATGTGGAGAGCAGCAAGAATAAGAACTGGCTCCCCACTTGCAGTCCAAAGCTGGGGACCCCAGCAAGCTCTTAGAGACTTTGTGAATTTGCCCCTAAGCAGGAGGCATTGGGGGTGCCGAACTTGTGGAGTTGGGGGGCAAGAGGATGGGGAGGCAAGGAAGCAGAGCCTCAGGTCAGACCCGCTGTACGTGCACTTTACCTCCCCCCATGGCTGAAGAAAGGCACCCCAATTTTCACTAGCTGACCCCAGCTCTCTGTTTGTCAGGTTGGGTCCCGTCTCCGGTCCTCGGGCATTCCTCCAGTTGGTGAAGATTCTCCCAGACTTCTCTTCCCTGCAGCATCTGGAGTGAGTATGAACCCCGACTCCCTGGCCGCCCTAGACCCCGTCTCGGGGTGCAAGGAAGTCTTTTCTCTTGGTTCCTCTTCCTCTTCCTGCTGCTTCCTCAACCGTGCAGCTGCAGGGTGACCAGAACCTGTTGACCCCCCTACAGGGAAGAGAAGGGAGATGGGGATCCCCACATGTAAAACTTAATTCGGCGTCCTTCCAGGACCTTTGAAACACTTTTCCCCACACACCTGTTTGCAGACTTTAGCAACTGGATGGGAAGGGCAGCTGCCCCTTGATGTTACAAGGAATTTATTGAGGGGGGCACGCCCTCATAGGGTTCCTGAGAAGAAGGGCAGTGGGAGGGGTAAGTTCTACTTGGCTGCACGCAGTCTGGGACGCCTGGCTAGCCACATGGTGCCCCCTGGTGGTGGTACAGACTAGTTCCCAGACCTCAGGGCCCAGCCAGGCATGTGGCACACATCTGTCATCCCTGCACTTAGGAAGCTGAGGCAGGAAGCTCTTGAGTTCAAGGCAAGCCTGGACTACATACATAGGAGCTCCAGGCCAGCCTGGGGTACAGAACAAGACCCTGTCTCAAAAGCAAATAAAAAACAAGTAAAAACAGTACAGACAGTCACCTGTGGCGTACCCCCGAGCTGCATGGGCGAGGTGGGGAGGGCTGGAAAGAGCTGGTCTGGGTGGGGGGCTCAGAAGCCCTCTTGCTACCCACGGATGGCGGGCTGTGATGACAATGCTACCATCTCATTCCCCCCGCAGCCTGGACTCCCTGAGCGAGAACAAGATTGGGGACGAGGGGGTGTCGCAGCTGTCAGCCACCTTCCCACAGCTGAAGGTCTTAGAGACGCTCAAGTGAGTACTCAGGCCCACCCTGCGCCCAGCACCCTGCACCCAGCACCCTGCACCCAGCACCCTGCACCCAGCACCCTGCTCCCAGCCTGCCAGCGCCTAGCACCTTGCGCCCAGCTGCCCAGCACCCTGCGCCCAATACCCTGTGCCCAGCACCCTGCGCCTAGCACCCTGCTCCCAGCCTGCCAGCACCTAGCACCTTGCGCCCAGCTCCCCAGCACTCTGCGCCCTCACCCTGTGCCCAGCACCCTGCGCCCGCCCACCAGCTCCCAGTCACCCATCTGGCCAGTCATTCTCCTGCTGCTTCGCCATTTGCCCTTCTGTCCCATTATCCACACAGCCATCCCTCCACAGCCATCCCTCCACAGCCATCCTTCCACAGCCATCCCTCCACAGCCGTCCCTCCACGGCCGTCCCTCCACAGCCGTCCCTCCACGGCCGTCCCTCCACAGCCGTCCCTCCACGGCCGTCCCTCCACGGCCGTCCCTCCACGGGCGTCCCTCCACGGCCGTCCCTCCACGGCCATCCTTCCACGGCCATCCTTCCACGGCCATCCTTCCATGTGACTGTTGATGCTCTGGTCCATTCAGTCACTGCTTTACCTTCTTCCAACCCCACTTTCATTTCTTTTCTTTATAACTCACCTATCTGTTTCATGTATGTGTTGGGGTGCATGCACACACACACGTGCGTGCGTGCATGTGCGTGCGTGTGTGTGTGTGTGTGTGCGTGTATACCAGAGGGCATCTGAGTGTGTGTGCCTGGAGGTCCAAGGGTGACTTCAGAAATCACCCTGGGTTGCTCCACCTCCTTACTGCTTTGCCCGGGGGCTCCCCAGACTCTGCCTTCCGAGGTGGGGATGGCAGGCCACCGTCATTTCCACAGGGCACTTTTACATGGGATCTGGGGATCCGAACTCAGGTCCTTTCATTGCAAGACAAAGACTTTAACCCCTGAGCCCTCTCCTCAGCCCTCATCTGTGTCTATGTGTGTGTTGGGGGGGGGGTGTGGAGGTGTGTGGAGGCGTCCTCTGCTGTGGTCCCCAGGGATGCTCCCAGCTGTCTGGAGTTTACCAGTTCTGCTAGGCTACCTAACTGCACGGAGCCCATGCATCTTCCATCTCCGTCTCTCTAATGCTGGCATGACAGGTGTGTGCCACCATGCTTGGCACTTTTACATGGGTTATGGAGATCAAACTTAGGCCCCTGTGCTTGCAAAGTAGCCCCCTATGACTGAGCCATCTCTCCAGTTTGTTAATGTCACCAATTGCTTGATGGTTTAGGGCACATCTGCAGCTGTGGGCAATGCTGTGGCTCTGACGGGGGGGGGGTCTTCAATTCTGTGAAGCAGGCAGATAGATGAACATGCTATAACGGCCAAGCACCTGTAATTACTTCATTTATAGTGTCATCCCGAGCTGTGAGGTGACACGCACCCAGGAGGCCAGCACGGAGCAAGGGGGCTGAGGGGAGTGGACATGTCCACACACAGTGACTCCCAAGCTGCCCCAGGGCTGAGAAATATGAAGAAGGCAGAAAGGGAAAGAAACACACAGAGATGGACATAGAACAGGGGACGGAAGCAGGTGGACAGTCCACTGTCTTCCCTGAGGGAGAACAGGAAAAATCCACTCTCCAGTACAGATAGATTTTATTTATACACAGGAGATAAACAGGGGCTGGGAATCTGCACGCAAATCTGGGTGTGGGGTGTCTGATTAATTAGAATGAAAGAGAGAGAGAGAGAGAGAGAGAGGGAGGGAGGCGTTCTCTTAGTTTCTGGTGCGTACTTTGATGGCCAGCTAGGACCAACACTCCTGATAGCATGGGACAGAGAGAATCTATACACAAGACATCTGCAGTATAAACAGGGATCCCTAAGGTGTCAGGCTGGGGCCTCATTTCCTGGAGGGGCTCCAGAAAGGTCAGACACCAGTGGGTTTCCATATTTCCATTTTCCATGGAAAGTTCGTGATTTTCAGTTCCTCTCGATCATCCATGTTGTTTTAATCCATGAACACCATCTCCTTTTCTAGCACACAGCATCTTCCACACCTTTTTGCACTAGCTGGCTCATTCCAGATTTTCACAAGTTCACAGTGAGACCCATTCTCACCAAATAATTATAAAGAAGAATGAATACAATATAAATAAATACAATACAAATATTTACACATAAACTATAAAGCTGAGGACACAGCTCTGCTGGTGAGCTAGCTTGGCATAGAAGGCACTAACCATTCACACTTCTGATAACCTGAGTTCAATCCCTGGAAATCCCACCTGGTAGAAGGAAAGAACCACCTTCGACTTTAATCGCTACTCATGCACCTCTCTCTGTGTCTCTCTGTTTTTCTGTCTGCCTGTGTCTGTCTGTCCCTCTCTCCCTCTCAGTCCCTCTCATTTCAATCCCTCCTTTCTCAAATAAATAAATAATGCCTGTCTAGCATGCACAAGGCCCTGGATTCCATTTAAAATCTGCCTATGGGGCTGGAGAGATGGCTCAGGGCTTAAGACCCTGCCTCACAAGCAGAAGGACCTGAGTTCAGATCCCAGGTCCCATGTAAAAAGACAGGTGGAGGGGCTGGAGAGGTGGCTCAGGGGTTAAGCCTCTGCCTTGCGGGTGGAAGGTCCCGAGTTCGGATCCCAGATCCCACATATAGACGCCAGGCGGAAGCAGGGGCGGCCTGCGCTTCTGGTCCTGGTAGGGCGGAGCCTGTGAATCCCGGGGCAGAAGGAGGTGGAGGCGTCCATGGTGTTTCCCGAATTCGTCCGTGGTTCTACACACACACACAGATACACAGACACACACACGTGCGCTCACATGCATACGTACACATGCACAATTGAATAAAAAAAAAAAAAAAAAAGACAGGTGGAAATGGTGGCGGCCTGCACTTCCCACCCTGGTGGGCAGAGCCTGGGAAATCCTGGAGCAAAGCAAAAAGGAGGTAGAAGCAATCCAGGATGGTTCCCAAAGTCACCCTTGGTCCTCCACAGGGACACACAGTGCCCTCTGACACACACACACACACACACACACACACACACACACACACACACATTCAAAAATAATAAAAATACAATACAATCTGCTTCTGGCCCATGTTCTAACTGAGGCTAACGTGCTGGAAGGCTTCCGGGAGAGCCGGCCGTGGGTGTAAGACACAGCTTCTCAGGTTCCGAGTGCTCTAGGCACACTGTCAAAGAGATTTCCCTCCCTCCACCTCTTCCCTTTTCCTTTGTCCTTTCTTCTTCCTGCCACTCAAGCACTTATTGAGCGCCTACTGTGTGCCGAGCATGCATCCCCCTCCTCCCTGCACTCTGTCACAACCCCCACCCTGCAGGGAGGGGGCGCTGTGAGGAAGCCGGTTCCCGGGCTCGTGATCGGAGCCAGGTGGGGAAGGGACACATCCCACGTGGGTCTGAGCTCCTCTCGCTCTGTGCCTGCAGCCTGTCCCAGAACAGCATCACGGACGTGGGTGCCTGCAGGCTCGCTGAGGCGCTGCCCGCCCTGGCCAAGTCCCTCCTCAGGCTCAGGTGAGTGGGCTGGGGAGCTCTGCCCACTAGAACATTCCGCCGCATCGGCTCCCCGCCACCAGGTGGCGCACTGACCGAGCGTGCGCTGTGGGACCCCTTCCCTGGAGGGGGAACCTTGCCGCAGCCCTGAACGAGAGGGCCCGAGGGCCCCAGGGGCAAGTCACTTACTTGCTCTGAGCCTTGGTTTCCTCATCTGGGAACGGGTGGGGCTCACGTGACATGCCTGAGCCTCTGCCGTCCGAGCAGGGGCTGTGACCCACCTCACCGCAGGACTGCAGGGCTGGGCTGGCTCTGAATTTCAGCAGCGCTGGTTTTCCGAACCTTAGTCACTGCCACCTCCTGGTGATTCTGGGCACAGCACCTCCAGCTTGGGCATTCCTTCCAGGGTCTATGTGGTGGGAATAGACCCCGACTTCACCCTGTGGTTCAGGCTGGGCTTGAGCTGGTAATTCTCCTGCCTCCACCTCCCGAGCATCCTGGAATTTCAGGCCGGTGCTACCAGATCCAGCGTATGACACCCTCTCCGTGCTGCTGCTAAATCTCACAGTGCATAGTAGGATCATAGGGACGAGGCCTCTGTTCTCTGGGCCTGGGTTTAGCTCTCTATAAAATGGGGCAGTAGGGCTGGAGAAATGGCTCAGGGGTTAAGACTGCCTCACAAGCAGAAGGTCCTGAGTTCAGATCCTAGGTCCCACATTTAAAAAAAAAAAAAAGCTAAGTAGAAATGGCAGCGGCTTTTACCTTTGGCCCTGGTGGGTGGAACCTGAGAAATCCCAGAGTGAAGCAAGAAGACAGAAGCAATCCAGGATGATTCCCAAAGTCACTCTTGGTCCTTTTGATGCACATGCTCACACACACACACACACACACACACACACACACAAATACACAAATAAATAAAATGGGGCAGTAGGGGCTGGGGACGTATCTTAGTTGACAGAGTGCTTGCTTAGTATGCACAAGGTCCTCGGCTAGATTCCTGACACTGGCGTAGGAGTGCAGGTCCCAGTACTCAGAAGGTGGAGACAGAAAGATCAGAAGTTCAAGGTCATCCTCGACTACATAGTGAGTTCCTAGGCAAACCCCTGGATACATAGACTCTGTCAGTAGACAGACAGACAAAACGGAGCAGTAGTACAGTAATCCCAGCTGTATGCAGATGCCCAGAACCTTAGCCATCTTGGTATCCCCAGCATCTCCCCTCTCTGTCCCCTGCAGCTTGTACAATAACTGCATCTGTGACTCGGGAGCCAAGAGCCTGGCACATGTGCTTCCGGACATGGTGTCCCTGCGGGTGATGGAGTGAGTGTGGGAGTCGAGTGGCAGGGGGGAGGGGAGGGGCTATCCCCTGGCTCCAGGCACTGTCTCCCCCGGCATCGTGGGATGTAGGTCGGGGGTGAACCAGGTCTCAAGGTGGGTATCTCTCGCCAGTGTGCAGTTTAACAAGTTCACGGCCGCCGGTGCCCAGCAATTGGCTGCCAGCCTGCAGAGATGCCCTCACGTGGAGACACTGGCGTAAGTCACGTCAGCCCCCCCGGGGTGGGGTTCCCCGGGCACTTCACCCTGCGGGCCTCAGTTTCTCATCTTTATCTGTGAAATGAGGACGCTCGAGATATCTCACAGAAGGGAACGGTGACATTTACCTTCATCGGGACGTGCGAAGCTTCTGAGATAGGGTCTCTTGTAGCTCGGATTAGCGTCCATCTTGCTGTGGGCCCAGGGTGACCTCAAACTCAATGTCTCTACCCCCTAAGTTGTGGGTCCTTCTGCTCTTTCAAACAGCTTTAATCTCCAGTCACCCTGGCTTGGTCACTGTGACAACCTGCATTTAAGGGAAGCCAGAGGCTCAGGGGTTCAGGGGTTCAGGGGCAGGTACCTTCCAAGCCCCGCCCCCGGTGAGCTACTTCCTCCAGCCAGGCCCTGCCTCCAAAGCTCTGCAGCCTCCCAAGCAGAGCCTTACGCTGGGGGAAAGGCAGTTAGCACGTGTACCCTTGCGGGGGCAGTCAGGATTGAAGCGGGAGCAGGATCATCTTACAGGTGAGGCTCAGAGATGGCATTGACTTTTTGGAGGTCACACAGCATGGCAGTCATGAGAACGAGAGTTCTGAGCACCAGGTGGTCTGCGCTCTGTCAGATGGAAGGGGGGACTTGGGGGCAGCTAGTATCGGAAGGGGAATTCTGGGTCGCCTTCTCCCCTCTAACCTGGCCCTTGATTTCCATGTGCCCTGCAGGATGTGGACACCCACCATCCCCTTTGGGGTGCAGGAACACCTACAGCAGCTGGACTCAAGGATCAGCCTGAGATGACCCGAGGGCGTTGGACCAGGTGAAGGCAGTGGGCTCAGGATGGGAGAGCCTCGGGTCCTTGCAAAGACGGGACACAGAAAGTGCATAGGGTGGGGCCAGCACTGTGGAGGGGGCAAGAGTGTCCCTGAGTCTACCCGTCATGTGGAGATCCCCCATCTCTATCCCGCGCCAGCAGGCCACAGGTGGCTTCCAGTCTTGGAGCAGTTGAGCAGAGGACTCCCCTGAAGTCAGGCTTAGAGACCCCAGAAGGAAAGGAGGGGTTGGCCATCCACAGATCCCAGTCCTGGGATCTTGGGAAGTTCTTCCTTTAAGGCTTCAAGTCTTTCTTGCTGCAGTTTTGGCCTGTCTGCTGCCCTGACTCCTCCGAGTCCCTCTTCATAGGAGATTGATTACCCCAGTGTTTCCTGCTTCCGGCCAAGAAAACAGTTGTCCCTTGTCCCTCTCCCCTGTGCACACCCCATCCCTGTCTTACTCAGAGGCTCCTCCTCCTCCTCTTCCTTCTCCTCCTCCTCCTCCTCTTCTTCCTACTCCTTTTTCTCCTCCTTCTCTTCCTCCTCCTCCTCTTTCTCCTCCTCCTCTTCTTCCTCCTCTTCTTTCTCTTCTTCCTCACCCCTCCCCTCGCCATAGCCTCCTTCACCACACAGGCTGCCCGTCCAATTCCCTGACTCATCCAACTCTGCTGACCCCCAACAGCATGCCACACCTTGGCTTGAGTGCCGTGGACTCAGCTCTTCTGTGGACCGTGAGACTCAGCACCTGGCACCTCACCACTGCCGACTCGGGGTCACCCGTGCCCAGCTGTGGAATGAACCCGCATCTCGCTCCATCTTGGAGCTGCTGTGAGCCCCAGGCAGACAGATAGGCCCCTGGGATTGTCCGCGATGGACGTGCCTGCAGGTTTCTGAGGCCTGCTCTGGGACACTGCATGCCAGCTCGAGGGGCGGAGCCAACCCTGCGTTGTCTCCAGGCCCTGCCAGTCTGGCAAGAAAGCACCTGTCCCCAGCCAGGCTCACCCTAGACTCCTGCTGGGGCTTCCTCAGCTCGCTGAAGACAAGCTCGACTGAGACTCTGGAACCTTCCACTCTGTCCCCCAGCGCTGTTTGCACT
This sequence comes from Typhlomys cinereus, assembly GCA_023101885.1. NCBI lineage: Eukaryota > Metazoa > Chordata > Mammalia > Rodentia > Platacanthomyidae > Typhlomys > Typhlomys cinereus. The sequence continues at coordinate 611,969 of JALPQD010000754.1, read as the reverse complement.
AACTTTAGGTCAAGGTGGAGCCAGACTGGCACAGAGCTGGGACTTGAGCCAGGAGCCAGAGAGTGGTACACTACAGGGGCGAGGGGAGAGGAGGGGCGGGAGACCTCGTGCTCACTGCGTTGTAAACAGCCCCCTTCTTAGCTGCAGGTTTGATGCTTGGTGTGCGCCGCGTGTTCCATGGGGGGGACAGTCTTGTTCTGGTTATATCTGAACCAAAACAAGCTGCTGCAAGCTTTGCTGACTCCAAATGGCACGCAATCTGTTGTGCCCCCCTCTGTCACACTTGTCGTTTGGGTAGATCCAGGTGGGACAATTCACCTGCTTGCCCTCTGCCCCCTGGTCCCATGCTCCCTGGGGCAGCTAGAGCCAGGCTGGGGTCACCCTACAGCTGTCTCACCTGTGTATGTGTCGGGGGGTCAGGCGCTGTTAGGGGGGGCCTTGAGTCCTTAACAGGAACAGCGGACTGGGGACTGTTTTGGGATGTCTGGGGAGGGAAAGGGACGCGACACAGACCAGAGACTCATGCCCTGTTCCTACCAGCCCCATGGCCACGCAAGGTGACTCTTACATTCTGTTGACGAGTGTGCACAGCACGCACGCACGCATGTGCATGGCAGAGCCTCCCCCCCCACACCTCCCCGGCTCGGTGTTTTCTGAAGATTGCCATGGTCTCCTAAAATAGCGAACATCCTGCAGTCTGGACCCTGAGGCCAAAGGGGGCCCAATCCACTGTGCATGTGTGGGGTACTGTTTCCTTGTTCGCACACTCCGTTCCGGGGTCCTCTCGATTCCCACCTTGGCCGCAGCTCCTGCTTGGCTGCTGCTTCTCCCTGGGGACCCCAGAGTCTGCTCCATCCATCCCTGCACCCATCGTGGGATAGCTGCTGTCCGTGGGGCGGTGCCCAAAGCCTGCAGAACATACCTGCTTCCTAGACACCCACTCTCCTGCCCAGCAAGCAGGAGTTGCGGCTGGGTGGACCCAGGGGACGCTTCCTGAGGGCTAACCTGGAGTGATCCTCAAAGAGGGAGGTTGGGGTCCAGGTCTGGATCAAGAGCAGTTGGGGTGTCATGGGGTGGGGGGCAATGGAAGTCCCGTTTGTGTGGCCACAAGGAAGAGCACTGACCACTCTGCGATGCAGGCCTGTGCCACGCCTGGCAGCCCGGTGGGCACCGTTGCTCTGTCCAGAGATGCTAGAATGACTTCTCTCAACTTTTTGGTAACGGCCGTCATTTATGTAGTCAGTTCACGAAGGTCCTCGCCACAGTGCGAGGAACATAGTAGCTGCTCAATAAATCTTTAAAAATTCACTCTTGCTTGTTTACTCGAGTGTGTGTGTGCGTGTGTGTGTGTGTGTGTGTATGATCAATGGTCATTTTCACCTTCCTTTCCTCCTACCCCCCTCCTGCAGAAACTTTTCTTCCTAACAACCCCTCTCCCTCTTTCATGTATTCCTTCCTTCCTTCCTTCCTTCCTTCCTTCCTTCCTTCCTTCCTTCCTTCCTTCCTTCTCTTTCTTCCTTCCTTCTTTCCTTTCCTTCCTTCCTTTTTCTTTCTCTTTTTCCTTCCTTTCCTTCTTTCCTTTCCTTCCTTCCTTTTTCTTTCTTTCTCTTTTTCCTTCCTTTCCTTCCTTCTTTCTTTCTCTTTCTTTCTTTTTTTTCTTTCTTTCTTTTTCTTTTTCTTTCTCTCTTTCTTTCTCTCTCTCTCTCCCTCCCTCCCTTTCTTTTTCTTTCTTTCTCTTCTCCTCCCTCCCTCCCTTCTTTTTTTTTCCTTTGTCACCCACCAAGTTCAATTAGGTTTGCTCGCATGGGTCTGGGTGTGGGTTACTAACTGGAAAACAGGCAGCCTTACAATGGCTACACTTCCGAACACAAGATGCCCCCTCCCCAGTGGCCATCAAGTGCCCATGGACTGGTTCTCATGGCACGGGACAACCAAGGTGCTGAGCTCTCTGCTCCAAAAGAGGGTGGGGTTGCCTAGAAGGGAGCAGCCCAGGCTACTAGCTGGCCTCACGGGCTCCAAGTCACTTCCATGCCTCAGCCTCTGTGACTGTGAAAAGGACACAATCCCAGAGCTGCCTTCACTGGGTTCCATGAAGACCCAGAACATAAGAGCGAGCCTGGGGCTGGAGAGATGGCTCAGGGGTTAAGACTGCCTCACAAGCAGAAGGTCCTGAGTTTAGATCCCGGGTCCCACATAAAAATGCCAGGAGGACACAGCAGCAGCCTGCACTCCCCACCCTGGGGGTGAAGCCTGGGAAAGCCCAGAGCAAAACGAGAAGGAGGTAGAACCAATCTAGGATGATTCCCGAAGTCACCCTTAATCCTCCACAGGGACACACATCTGACAGCGCCCAGCTCTAGCATGTGAACTAGAGGCTGTCCTTACACCTGTGTCTCATTCTTGTTTCTGGAATGAAGTCGGACCTGGCTGACTTCTCCTTCAGGAGGACTCTGCTTGAGGGACACTCCTCGGGCAGCTCCTCTGGACTCCTCTGCTCCCCGCTTTCCAAGCCCATCTCCACTGTGGTTTTTTTCACGCTCACTTCTGCCGTCTGCCACATAGGACGTGAGCCCCGAGGAGGGGGGCAGGGGAACTGTGCCCTCTGCACACAGTCGGTGCTCAGTCCGTGCCGACAGGATAGATGCTGTCTGGCAGAAGGACGCCCAGTGGATGCACTGTTCATGAGTCCACGTGTCTGCCGCACTCGGTGCGGGCTCTTGCGAGCTCTGCTTTGTAGCCCATCTAGGGCCCTGTGGACAGGGCAGCCGCTGCACTGTGGCCAGTGGAGACACCTCTCGACACGCTGGGAGGCATGGCCGGGGTGCTGTGGCCCCGAGGAACAGCATGTAACCAGTGGGCGCCAGCCTCAGCGGTGGGGGTCAGCCTGCCCCATGTCAGAGCCAGGGTGCGCACTGGGCCTGTGGGTCTCCTGAAGGCCAGGTGGGCACAATAAGCTGGAACAGGTCCTGAACCCCACCTGTGATGTGCGCAGCAGTGGGGGGTAGGTTGCCTGTGCAGTGCACTTGAGACCCATGTCTCCCCTCAGCCCTTGCCCACACTGGGCCCCTCCTGTGCTCCTGAGCCCCTCCAGGGGGCTTCTTTTTTCCTCGCTTTATCTCCTTAGCTCACATGCACCAAGGAGTGCTGGGGGTCTTTCCCTTGGGACTCTCTCCTCTCGTGTAAAGCTCTACAGCTGGCCTAACCTGTGTGTAGGGGAAGGTCCTTGGAAAGCCAGAATCATGCCTGTGACAGACTGTAAGTTACTCCCTCTCACCTTGCTTGTGTGTGTGTGGGGAAGGGTCTCTTGTAGCCCAGCTTGGCCTTGAACTCCTGATCCTCCTGCTTCAGCCTCCTGAGCCCTACACACAGGTACCACCACAGCGGGTGCGTGCGGTGCTGGGAACCCGACTTCCTGCTTGCTAGGCAGGCTGCTCCCCATATCTGAGTCACACCCCAGCGCTCTTCCTCATTCTCAACAGAGGTCCCATGTGGGGGACACTGCAAGCCTGTGCAGGACGGAGGCGCCTGTGCAGGACGGAGGCCTGAGTCCTGCAAGGCTGTCACACATCCCCGCCTACAGGAGAAACTCCCCTTCTCCAAAATTCGAAATCAAACACCGAGAAGGCCGGGCCCTGAGCTGAGAGTTGCAGACATTTTTTTAATTGAAATAAGTTGTTCTCTAAGTATTGCTTTACAGATTTGTCAAAATCAAATACTCACACCACTCACACTTTCAAAAATAGATTTCTGGCCAGAGCAGCGACCTGGCCTCCCCTCGTGCAGTGTCACAGTTCTGCCAACCCAGAGAGGTCCGACTCCGCCCTGCCCCGGCGTGTCCCCTAACAGTGACAGACCGGCCGGGGTGAGGCCCAGCCAGGCGTAAGGCTCAATCGGCATTGAGTGGCGGCACTGTGACTCGTGTGCGTCCACGTCCCACATCCCGCTCGCCATGTCCGCTCTGGAGGTTAAGTGGGGGAGGCAGGTGCGGTCAGGGGGTTGTACAGGGAGGTGACTCTGGCTGGGTTCCTGCACACATCCATCCCCAAAGCAGAGTCACAAGCCAGGGCCGGGCCCTGGGCGCTCTGGGCAGCAGGGGAGGTCTTTGGAAGCTCACAGCCTCTTCTCTCCTGTGGAGCCGGGTACCTTCCCCGCCTTGGCACCTGGTCCCCATCTCTGCTTACACACTCCAGGGTGGAGACAGGAACCTGTCTGTTGGCATTAAGCTTTCACGGGCAGCAGACCTAGCAAGAAGACAAAAGTCCGTTATCAACAGCAGGGCACTGGTGCCACCAGCCTGGCAAACCACAATCAGCTCTCCAGGTTTCCTGGGATGCTCAGGCTGATGTGTGCGGTGTGTGGTGTGTGTGTGTCTGTGTGCTTTGATCTTGATTTCTCATCCTTCTGCTTCCATTTCCCAAACATCAGGAGCACCACGGTCTTGTTTACGTGGGGCCAACTTGGTTACAACCCCAGCCTACTGTAACTTTCATTCCAAGGTCTTGTGAATGTTCAATGAATGTGCTGAGTTCAGAGACCATGGTATGTGTAGGTGTGTATGTTGGGGGGGTGCTAGAGCCTTTCTTATAGGGGTCAAGGGCCTGTGCGGGTTGCACAGGAGGAGAGGGATGCTGAGGGGCGGAGCCACAGGCTTGTGGGAGGTCTCTGAGGCCTTTTCGACTGCAGGCAGCTGAGCAGTGGGTAGGACCTGGCAGCGCCTCCTGCTGTGCTGGGAATGGCTGTGTCCACAGGAAGCCTGCCTTGGCCGGCCACTCTGTAGCAGCTCCATTTAGCCCTTCTTCCCAAGACACAGCCGGCAGACAGAGCCTCTGGTCCTCTCCTCCTCCCGCTGCGCCCAGGGCTACCCTCCCTGTTCCCAGAGGTGCAATCAGCCAGCTGTGCACAGCAGACCTCCACTTTGGCCTAGGGGCGTCCCCTAACTTCCTGTCAGCTGTCTGCATCCACCTTGGTCTGTATCCCCAAGGGAACCCAGACAGAAGGGGCGGTTCCAAGCCCAATGCCGGTTCCACACTGGCCGGGAAAGGTCATGGCTGTGAATGCAATGCACCTAGCAGCTGTCCCTGACCCTGGGGCCTCTCAGAGGGCCAGAGCTGGGCCGGCCGAGGGGCGGGGCTGGGTTGGCAGCTACTGAGTCTCAACTGGAACCTGTCAGAACAGGCTGAGGATTGGGAACAGCTGCACATGGCAATGGGTTGGCCTGAGGAAGCAACTGGAAGGGTTTTCACTCATGGTTTGTCTTGGAGGCCATGGCTGGAGGTGACTGGAGGGACATGTGTGGGCATGGGTGACTACGGCTGGCACATGAACTTTCACCTGTGACCTGTGCAGCTGCTCAAAGCTCTTGGAACTTCAAGACTCAGGGATTTTCAGATTAGGGGCGACTGGCCTATTTTTAAAAATGAGTGTGTCCTTCAGTAAATATAAGACAAAATCTGGCCTATGTAGCCCATGATGACCCGAGCCTCAACCTCCTTTGGGATTACAGGTATGCTCACCTCACCTGGTCCTAACTCAAGGGTGACTCTGTTGTCCGTTTTGCTGTAGGTCTTGTTGTGTGGCCCAGGCTGGCATCAGATTCACAGTCCTCCTGCCTCAGCCTCTGGATTACCCGCTTGTGTTGATTGTAGCTGGGGGGGTTCATGTGAGTGTGGAGGCCAGTAGTCAGCCTCAGGAGTCACTCCACAAGCTGTCCACTTGCTTATCTTTTGACATGGGGTCTCTTACTGGCTTATAGCCTTGCCAGGGAAGCTAGGCCAGCCCAGTGCACCCTAAGAGGATCCGCCCGTCGCTACCTTCCTCGGTGCTGGCATCGTAAGTGTGCCTCACACCTGGCTTTCACGGGTTTTGGGCATGACTCAGGCTTGGGCTCCACTCTCTGGCCCCATGCCCAGCTATTTTATCTATCTATCTATCTATCTATCTATCTATCTATCTATCTATCTATCTATCTTTATTTATTTATTTTTGCACCCAGCTACTTTAAAGGGAACATGCAGGGCTGTACAGATGGCTCAAGGGTTAAGCCTCTGCTTTACAAGCAGAAGGATCTCAGTTCAGATCCTGACTCCTACCTAAAAATGTCAGGTAGAAATGGCAGTGGCCTGTACCTCTAGCTCTGGATGGCAGAGCCTGGGAAATCCCTGAGTAAAGCAGAAGAACAATCCGGGATAATTCCTGATGCCACCCTTGGGCCTCTACAGGTACACAGTGACCTCTAATGCATGCACGCCCGCCCCCCACAAAATATTGAAAAAAATAAAGATCAACATGCAAAAAAGAAAGCAACCAAACCAAGCCAACCAACCCACACCGAGTGCGCTGTCCTGACAAACAGGATGCCAAGAGGTGGAGAGGGAGCCACTCATCTGGCCTGAGGCCCCTGGTTGTGGTCTAGAATTGAGGGGAAATCAGGAAGGTCAGGGGCACTACGGGTGGGCTCCTCTGCTGCCCACTGGCGTGCCTCACCTGGTAGTTCTGGGTTCTTGCATGCACTAAGAACCCCAACACTGCCAACTCATGGTTGGGCATTTGGGGGTGACTCACCAAGCTGTCAGGCCTCAGTCATTCTCCCCCCAGTCTAAGGAGCCCTGATGAGTCCTCATCTAAGGTGACGCTAGAGGAAGTTATGACAAGGTGGAACAGGCGCTGATTAGGAAGGAAGCTTGGGATGGAAGGGTCCCCCTCCACACCCCCATCAGGCTAAGCACCCTGGGACCTGGAATGACAGCTGTTGGGGGCACCCGCAACACCTGGGGCGTGCTGGATACCAACGGTCACCACCCTGCGGATATTCGCATGTGTCCCATGTGAACGGTCCCTCTGAGCACTGACCGGTCTCCCGAAACACAAGGGATCCCAAGGAAAACACAACACAAACACTGACCATAGGCGACATCTCAGTCAGCTGAACCTCAGTCGCCAGCTCACTGGATCAGTAGAAGCTCCTAGCAGGGACCATTGTATTTCCATTTTACAGAGAAGGAAACAGAGGCTTGAAAAAATGACATCACTTGTCTGAGCTCTTGGTGAAGCTGGAATTTATCCAAATGCGTGTGACTGCGAAGCCCCCAGGAAACAACTCTAGGGGTCAAGTGCTTGTAACCTCAGCATGGGAAGCTCAAAGTCATCAAGAGTGACATAATGAGTTTAAGGCTACTCCCCCCCCCCCCAAAAAAAAGTCTGCATACAATAAAAGGGCTTGTGAGATGGCTCAGTGGCCAAAGGCACTTGCTGCCAAGCCTGAAGACCTGAGTTTGATCCCCCTAGTGGAAGGGGAGAAGGTATTTCCACTAGTTTGTTCTCTGACGTCAATGAACAAGCTATGTCACACGAGCATTTCCCCCTACCCAAGAAAAACGTGAAAAAGTAGCTCTTTTGCAAATGCACACCTGAAGGTAGCATTACCCAACTTAACCTATAAAGGTCCAGTAACTGGACCATGGAGATGTCTGACTGGCACCGCCTTAGCCAGGTGACCGGTGTCAACAGGGCCAGAAATGGGCAAGGAGCAGTCGTGCCCCTCAACACTAGCTTGACACTAGAGGAAGTGGTCACATGGGGAGAGGTGGGCAGGAGATGGGAAGAGGTGGGAGCAGTAGGTGGGGAGAGGTGGGCAGTACGTGGGGAGAGGTGGGCAGTAGGTGGGAAGAGGTGGGAGCAGTAGGTGGGGAGAGGTGGGGGCAGAGGATGGGGAGAGGTGGGCAGAGGATGGGGAGAGGTGGGCAGAGGATGGGGAGAGGTGGGCAGAGGATGGGGAGAGGTGGGCAGTAGGTGGGGAGAGGTGGGAGCAGTAGGTGGGGAGAGGTGGGCAGTAGGTGGGGAGAGGTGGGCAGGAGATGGGGAGAGGTGAGCAGTACGTGGGGAGAGGTGGGCAGTAGGTGGGAAGAGGTGGGAGCAGTAGGTGGGGAGAGGTGGGGGCAGTAGGTGGGGAGAGGTGGGCAGAGGATGGGGAGAGGTCTCACTCTTCTGTGGTTGTCCTGCCAGGATCACATCGCCTGACTCATCCTGAGCACCAACAGCTGCCAACCCTGAACTGAGATAGGCCACTAGATGCCATACTGTCTGCTTCAAAAGTGCCCATGCCACCAAGATACAGATTGGCCTCAGCTTCCTTGCCTGGTCTCCTGTGCTCTTCCTGACCCTCCCCAAATCCCACAGGCATCTGTGGGTCTCCCTCACTCCACCCTGTGTGTATGCGCTGTGTGTATGCACGCGGCCCTGGGGAGCTTCAAGTTGGGGCAGCTGCATGTCCAGCCTGAGCGGGTGGGGACGATGCAGGGTGGACCCGGTTGGAGCACTTGAGGCCTGGGAAGCCCGGGATGACATCAAAGGGTTGGCTGTGTCCCCTCCATGTCCGTGCTGCTCCAGGCGAGGCCGACTCTGACAGCAGCACCCCCGGTTCCTGTTCCAGCCCGAACTCTTCCACGGCACTGTCAGAGCACCCCAAGACGCCTGCCGGCCTCTCAGGACCCTAGATCGATCCAGCTGAGCTCCTCCTGTACGTGAATGGTTGGGGGTGGTAGGGGCTACCCCAGCTCCGACCAAGGTCAAGCTCAAGCAGGGAGCGCTGACCCCCACTCTCCTGGTAACGGTGCTCACTCTAAGAAGCCGCAGAGCCCCTTCTCTGGACCTAACACCCCAGAGGCTGCTGGGCACTGGGAAGTCTCTGAGGCCTGGATGGGCAGGAAGACAGCTGCAAAGCTGTGTGGGCAGACCACAGGGCACTTCTCGTGCTAGGGAGCTGTCGTCCTGCTCACAAGGGCTATGAATATTCACGCACGAGGCAGGTGCTGACAAAGGCCTACTGGGGCTGTCAATAACAGTGGCCGGTATTCACATTTCCAGTGTGCAGGAAGGTACAGTGTGCAGGAAGGTACAGTGTGCAGGAAGGTACAGTGTGCAGGAAGGTACAGTGTGCAGGAAGGTACAGTGTGCAGGAAGGTCTGCGGCTTCTCCGTCTCAACAAGGCACATGATCCCGCTTCATAGAAACAGCCCAAGGTCGTGGGTAGGCCTGTGATTGAACCCAGGTAACTATGAACCTAAAGTCGCTGCTGCTGTTAATACTGATCCTATACTATTGCACAAATGCTCAGCAAAGGTGTGGGGGCTGTATTATGCTGGTGGGAGTTGAGGAGGGCAAAAGCAAGTGCCCCTTTTCATGCTGAGATTCACCTTGGGCCCCACGGCCTGGTACGTCCAGTCCTCTCTGCACTTCCTGTCTGCCTCGCGTGGGTCACGTATGTCCCACAAGTGTGAGGAGCACAAGCAGGACCCCCATGACGGTTCCTCTGCTAACAGAAGGGCAGGAGGGGAGGTTCAGGGAGTCACACTAGGTGACCCTGGCCTTCCTGGCCCTGGGGCCAAGTCCAGTAACCTGGCTTGGGGGGGAGGGAACACTGAGAGACGATGGTCTTCTCCAGTCCCCAGGCCTGGCGACTGTGTTTCCCACAATCCCTCCCCAGCTCAGCCGGTCAGGCCCTGTCCCTCTGAACGCTTTGCAAGTGTCCCTAAGAGATGCTTCCTGGTGCTTTTCTGTCCCCGCAGTGCTTGCTGTGAAATATGTCAGAGCATTTGGACTTCACATTTCAGTTCAGAGGTCACCAGTGTTTCCACTCGGGAGGGTGAGTGCTTCTGGTGATGTGGTAAGAAGTAAAATAAGAGTCCTCACCGGCCAGTGTCTGAAAGGCAAGCGCGTGCTGGGGGTCAGAAGAACCAGAGGACCAGTGTTTGCAGAGTGACTAAAAGTGAACACACAAAGGGTCTACTCAAAGTCTCAACAGACGTAAGAGGTTCTCTCTCTAGTGAGTATTCGCAGCATGCTCCTGTTTCCCCAACTTCACTGAGCTGGCCTTGGAAAGTTCTTGTCACCTCAGGACGGACCAAAGAGCAGGCTCCTTGCTTCCACACTTATCCCTTCTGCCCATTCTGCCCACAGCTGCCAGTCCGATGTGAACTGGATCATGCCAGCCCCTGCTCAGAACATTCCATGACTGTCCACTGCTCCCGGTTGTGACAACCCACTTCTACCACTGATCTTTCCTGGGGTCCCCGCTCTCCAGCCTCACTGTCCTTCAGCCTCCGCTATCCCCCATTACCTCAAGGTCTGGGTGCTGGCGGTTCCTTCCACCTGGGCCACTTTCTCTCCAGATCTTTCTGCCCCTCTCCTCCTGTCACCCTCGGCTCAGCTCATACGTCCCATCTCCCCAGAGACCTTCGAGATCAAACCACCCACCCTTACCCTTATGGCATGATCTGCCAGATGTTGTCAAAATAGCCGAGCAGGACTGCGGAAGTGAAGGATTCCTTGCATGCCCATGAAGCTCCTAACTTCCCTGGTGTTGCCTGGTCCGCCTGTCTTTACCAAGGCCACGTGCCCAGGATTCCATCTGCCTCGCTCACCAAGTACTGACCGAATGGCATCTGTTCAATGAAGAATGGACCGCAGGCAGGCAGGTAGGCTGGGAGGAATGGGGAGAGGCTGGCACCCAGCCTGCCTGGCACTAGGCTCCTATGAAGATCTTGCCGAGCTCCACCAAAGTGTTTCCCCCAAAGAATTCATCTCATTTTGTTCCCAAGGGCGTCCTGCCTGCCCTGCACCATCCTCCGCCATGGGCTGCGTGCTTGCTCCCCAAGTTCCAGTTCCCACTGCGATGATGTGGGAGATGGGGCCTTTTTGGGGTGATGAGGTCATGCGGGAGGAGCCCTTGGAATGGGCTTAGTGCCGTCGTAAAAACCTTGAGAATGAAATGTGCACTGTGTGAGCCACCCGGTTGATGGCACCAGGAGTTAGGACGCTTTCTGACAGTCGGCCTGTTGGCAAAGGCAGGAAAGGGGGCGGGGGGGGGGGACTGCCTGCTTGGAGTGGGGCCTATTAGTGTCTGTTTTCCAAAAGCAGTCCCTGCCTGCCAGTTCGGCACACCCGTTTGCTGCCACTGGGGAAGCCTGCTGAGCTTCAGCTGGGCACAGTGTTCCTGCATGCCCCGCCACGTCGCTGCACCCCAACAGCTGTCCAGCGGCTTGCCTGGCATGGTCTCTCTCATCTCATCCAGCTGTTTCTTCTCAGTGCTGGATGATTCTGGCTAGTCTTCCGCTTCCTTAGACTTCTATGGTCTCACCTCCAGCACGCAATAAGGACTGGACATAAAGCTTCTTCCTCTGGGTGGAAGCCCAGAGGTGGGTCTGCAGCACAATGATCCGGTGGTCCCTGGTCCCTGTGACCCAGGAGCCCCTCTAGGCCTGCAAATACTACAGACCAAGCTAGCCCTGGCAGAGAACAGCCCTGTGAGCTTCTCTGGAAGCTGCCTGCGAAACTGGCAGCCCCTGCAGAGTTGAGCTGCGGAAAGAACCAGGCAGTACACTGAAACCTGACTCCAAACAGCAGTGAGCGCAAGGCCAAAAGGAAGGGGGGTGGGGGGGAAGTAGAGGCTGAAGATTTCTATCCTCCCAGCCCTGACCGGAAGCCCCCACACCCATCTAGTCTGCCACAGGCCGAAAGTGATCGATGCCTCTTCAAACACCCCCAAGTCTATCCTTTCAACAGAAGTGAGAATTTTCCATGCGGCCAAGGTCACCATCAACACAAGCTGAAGCTTGGGGGGGGGGTGGAAGTTGAGGGCTCAGCCTCAAGATTTGGGTGCAAATGCTTCTTACACAAGTCATGGGGTTAAATCCTATGATTACCCCCGAAAGTGACATAAGCCCTGGTTCCCCCTCATTGGGGAAAGTTTTCTAGTCCTGGCCATTCTGGGTATCCTGGGGAGTCCCAGGAGGAGGAGGACAGAGGCTCAGGAGGAAGGATGCGTCTGGCCTGAGTTCAACGCCCCTCTTCCTTGCCCTAAATCCCCACGGCACTTACCGGCCTCCTCCTTGGGTCCCATCCCGGCTCAGATGTGCCCCCCATCAGGGGCGGTGGCATGTTTGGTGGGCTGGTCCAGGCTGAGTTGTGGATGGAGGAGGGGAGTTGGGAACGGTGTGTCAACACCTCACTCCAAGTACCCATCGAACACGTCCAGCTCCGAGTCCGCGTCGTAGAGGCCCGAGCCGGGGTCGGAGAGCACTCCGAGGTCCGCCAGCGCCTGGTCCAGGTCCTCGGGCAGGAAGACGAGGCCCACGTTGAGGACGATGTACTCCATGAGGAAGGCGTAGTAGAGGATCAGCACGTTGACGAAGAACAGGCCCACGCAGAACATAGAGGGCAGCAGCGGCGGCTGCACGGACGACACCAGGGGGCCCAGGGCGTCCAGGTGGGCTGCGACCCGGGCGCCGGGCATGCAGGGTACCGCGATGGGGGCGGCGGCCCGGCGACCCCAGCGACCTCAGCCGCTGCGACGCCCGGGCGGCCGGCGAGGGGGCAGCTCAGCCATCCAGGGGGGCGCCCCGGGGCGCCCCGGAGAAGCCGCTGGACCTCTGGCGGCCTCGGAGGACGAGCCCTGACCCCCGAGATATTCAGGCGTTGGGGCACCGCGCCCCGGGAATGTCGGCCACACGGCCCGCTCGCCCCGCGGGGCCCCCTCCCGGCAAGCGGCCGGCGACCGCCCGGCTGGCTCGCTACGTCGCGCTCGCACGCGCCCGCCGCGGCTCAGCGTCGAGACCCCGGCCCCGCAGCCGGCCCGCCCGCTCGCCCCGGCCGGCGCTCGAGCCCCCTCGGCGCCCCCGCAGGCCCCGAGCCCATCGCCGCGTCCGCCGCGTCGCGGTGCGGATCCCCTTCCCAGCACCGCCTCCCCAACGGCTCTGCGCTCATTGGCCAACCTCCCCCTCCCCCGCGCTCATTGGCCGGCTCAATGCCCGCGCTCATTGGCTTCAGCGTCCGCGGCCCGGGACGCCTTCGCTCCGCCCCCAGGGGGGCGGGGCCAGTCGCTAAATGGCTCTTCTGGTGGGTGGGGATCTGCGGTCTTCCCGTCCCTCTGCGCCTCGGGAGTCTTGGAGGTAGCTTCGCGTTTTTGAGACTCAGTTTCCCCCGTTTAAGCAGGTGTGGCCGACAGCTCTATTAAATGTCTCGAAGATTCCCAAAGCTCTGTTTCCTCACGGTGGGGTGAGGAAAATGTATCAGTGGCGCCTCGTCGCTTCAAATTCTTCCACTTTGGGATGCCCGCCCACCACGGGGAATCTGCATTTTAGGATGTGCGAATACCCGAGTGGACAGAGTTCCAGACTAGACAAATCTGCTACCAGTAAAATTGATTATTATTTCTGACTTTGTAAAATAGTTACTTTTTACTTTGAAATTCTTTTAAAAAAAACAATGAATGTGGTTAAACATTTGAACTTCGCAGGGACCATCCCAGGTTCTCCTGCTCCCGGGCAGCCCTTGTACATCCTCGCCGAGGCTTGCCAAAGCTGCTATGGCAGCTGCTCTGGATTGCCGCTCATAAATCCATGACCAAACGGCTTAGAGGGCAACAATTTTTTCTTCTGATAGTCTAATTACACTTCTTAATCCATCTTGGCAGGAGAGTCCATATCAACATCAGGGGCCAAGGGAATTGGCCACACCATAAGCATATAATGGCTGAGAGAGGGACAATCCTTACTCGCCAGACCAGCATGTTTGGCAAAATGTACACAAGGATGCCAACTGCCTTAACCAGTTCCCTCCATCTTATTCACCTGTCTAGGAGTTGGTCCCACCCACTACAGCCTGGGCCTTCCTATCAATCAAATGATCTCGTCCAGGCTTCCTTGGGGCTTAATTCAAATATCCATTCTTTACAAATGTGCCCAGGACTGGAACCCTCAACCATCAAGGTGACACTTGTATTGAACTATGACAGTGCTTTTTTTTTTTTTTTTATTCAACTGTGTGCATATGCGTGTGTGTGTGCGCGCGCGTGTCTGTGTGTGTCTGTGTGTGTGTAGAACCACGGACGAATTCGTGAACCACCATGGACACCTCCACCTCCTGCCCGGGATTCACAGGCTCCGCCCTACCAGGACCAGAAGCGCAGGCCGCCCCCGCTTTCGCCTGGCGTCTATACGTGAGATCTGGGATCCGAACTCAGGATCTTCCTCCTGCAAGGCGGAGGCTTAACCCCTGAGCCACCTCTCCAGCCCCATGACAGTGCTTTTTAAAAGAAGTTCAAGCCGTGGTATCTTTCTTCTCCTCTTTGCTCACCTCCTCCTCCTTCTTCCAAGAGACCAGGGCCATGGTACAGCATTATGCTAGGCAAATGCTTCACCGCAGAGCTACATGGCCAGCCCTTTATGCGCCCTTGATCTAAAGCTACAACTTACCTCTGCACACGTGACTTCGCTGCAGCCAGGCGGGACAGTGGAGAATGTTGTCTCTTTTCCCAGGTGAGAATTCGGCAGCCCAGAGAAACCTTCCTTCGGAACCTGCTATGCTTCTTTCATTACTTTCTTTCCCGCCTCTAGGTGAATTACGGGGCAAACCTTTAAACACCCCCACCAAGTTGGTCTCCACTTCTCCAATTCCTGAAAGCTAAGCACATCATTCATTCAGCTGAAATACCTACTACGTGCCAAACTGTGTCCTGGGCCTTACAGAGAATATTGGCCCAGTTCTTTCTGAACATGGTTAATGGGAATATATATTATAGCTGTGAGATGTAGAAAGCAGGGTGAACAACCAAGTCTTGCCTCCACAGAGCTCCTTGCTTCCAGTTCAGGAGGGAAATGTAGATATGTATGAACTCACATACCTGGGAGTTCCTTCCTTTTCTTTGATGTGGTAGTTTGGGAAATGGCCTGGATTTTGGATGAAGACCAAGGAAATCCTCTGAAAGTACAGAATGTTCAGTTTTGGCAATGTGCTGCATGCAGACCTTATGCCTTTAAGCTGGAGCGGAAAGGAAAAAAGCTTGACAAAGGAGGCAGTTACTGATTCGTTGCAGTTTTATTTTGTTGATGGATGACTAGCTATGTTTGAACCTTACTTCTGCCCCTTCACATGTGTCTGACTTCTCTGTGACTCAGTTTCCTGGATGGTAAAATGAGGATAATAACAGCATCCACTTCGTAGGGTTGTGAGATTAAAATAGCAAATGGTTTTGGACTCTGACTCATAGTAACCACGCGATGTTATTTTATTTATATATATGTTTTTATTATTATTATTATTCCAGTACTGTAGATTCAACCCAGGGCTTGGCGCATGCTTGGCCAGTTTTCTATCGTTGAGCTACATCACCACTCCTTTAAAAATCGAGAGGAAGTTGCCCGGGCTGCTACTCAAACTTTTGATCCACCTGCCTCAGCCTTCCCAGTAGTCGGAGTTACAGGCAAGAACTTCCAGGTCGGCTATTTCACAACTAATAATAATTATTATTAATATTAATAATTTCTTCACTCATATTCAGTGAGTCTTCGCTCAGGATTCCGCCCACAGGCTTTCGGTTCCCGCCCACCCCAGGTGCACGGTCTCCTCTCCTCTTACCCCACCTCTTCCCCGTGGCTGCGCGCGGCATGACGGGCCTTGTAGTCCGATCTCGGAGTCCTGTCGCCAGGGGCCTCGCGAATGAACTGCATTTCCCAGCGGTCCTTGCGACCGTGGCCGTAAAGCGCGGCGGTCGAACGGCCGGTTCCGGCTGAATGTCAGTGCGGGGCTTCGGGCCGGGGAGGAAGGTGGTTGGCGGTCTGTCCACCGGCTCCGCCGCTGCCTGCTCGGCTTAAGCTGCGGTCGCGGGCGCGGGGCCGCTCGGCCGGCCGGGCATGAAACCGTGAGGAGAACGATCGGGCCGTGGCCGCCGACATGTTTGGCCGCTCGCGAAGCTGGGTGGGCGGGGGCCACGGCAAGTCGTCCCGCAGCATCCACTCTTTGGACCACCTCAAGTGAGTGTGCGGGGCGAGCTGCGGGGAGGCCGCGGGATGGCGCGGGGCGCGGGAGGTGGGACCCCAGGTGCTGGACCGATGGCGGCGCCCGGGGAGGGCAGCGTGTTGGTGACTGCGGGGCGCTCGAGTCAGTTCCTGGCTTCGAACCCCGACCCCGTCGCTGCTGGCGGTGTGACCTTGGACGAGTCGCTTGGCTTCAGATCCTCTTCTGAAAAGTGAAGGCTTCGAGGTTTCGTTTTGTGGACGTGGATCTGGCCCTCGAAGGGAGCGGATGGTGGTCGCTCAGCTTTGCGGGGGTGACACTTTTAGACTGCAAGGCTTAGGGGCCCAAGGCAGATCAGGGTTCAAATCCAGATGTTTGTCTTTAGGCCTGTTGCCTCAGTTGCAAAAGTGAATACTTTCTGTGATTATTTGTAGGATTGATCGGATACGAAAACGACCATGTACAAGTGCTTGAAAAAAGACAGTCATTAAGAGACCAAGTATTTTCAGCAGGAAATCTAAGTAGGGGGACCATCAGCAGTAGAGCTTTGGGGAGGACTAGAGAAGAGTCAAAGGTCTGCAAGTAGGTGCAGAAACGAAGAGGCTAGTTTTGGAGCAGGACCTGTGTTCAGATTCTGACTTCACAGCTTACTGGCTGTGTGACCTTGGGCAAAGCATCTTACCTTTTTAAGCATCCAGTTTCCCCTCTGCAAGTGGGGATGATGACCCTTGCAGGTTTGGTAAGGTCTCGAGAGGAAAGCTCTCAAACTCTTTGATACACAGCAGGTGGTTAATAGTGGTAACTGTGTTTGTCTGCTCAGCCAGGCTTCTTAGCCCACCCCACGCGACGCAGCCCACCCCACCCGACACGCTTCTCTACCCTCCATTCCTTCTGTCGATTTCCTTCCTTCATCCCTGCGGTCTCCTGTATTAGTTTACTTTTACATTCTTTCTCGTCTCTAAAACTAGTTCTTCCAAGAAGACGGAGACTACTTGGTTTTCTTACATGTGTGTTCCTGGGATCTATGTATGCAGAGGGAACTCGGTGGATACTTACAGAATGAGTGAAGCAAATGATTATGTTGGGAACACTGCAGAACGTGCAGGAAGAGCCAGGGATTGAGGAGGGAGCAACTTCTGGAGTGTGGGCAGGTGTTTAAGGGTTAAACTTGCTCTTGGTAAGGAAGGGGCTGGTTTCCAGAGGAAGCATGCAAGGTTTCCAATAGGAAGTGAAAGATGGGGATGCCAGGACAGTTTGGGGGGGCTCAGTAGAAAGGAAGCCAAGGGTCCCTGGTAAAAGAACTGGTAGGAAGAAATTAGAGGGGGGCTTCCTTTCCTGATCTGCGGTTCTCCAATGAGTCTTTTCTAGCTTGAAGCAGGCGTTTTGTAAATGTCTGGGGGTCTTGACGTGTTGGGGCAGGATGGTTTGGAGGTGTGGTAAGAAGAGAAGCCCAGGAGAGGAAAGAGGCACAGGGAGAAGAAGGGGATGGGAAGGAAGTAGGGAGCTTAAGGCAGCTGGTGCTGAAAGGAGTGGGGAGTAGGGAGAGGCCTGAAGGATGTCAGGAATGTGGTGGGTGGGCGTGGCTATGGAGGGGAGGGGGTTATCCTGAGGGGCAGGGCATCCGGCCTGCACACAGGAGGGTGCTGGCTATCGCCCAGCTCCTTGGGGAGCCCCTTTGAATCACTACTGTTGAGTTCTATTAGGTCTCACTTGCTCAGAGCTTTCGGGATGCTCTTTCTCTTAGTCCTCACAAGTCTGTGAGTTGTAGTTGATGTGGGAACTAAGATTCCAGGTGCTCCAGTTGCCTGCCGCAGGTGACAGCAGCTGCAGACTGTCCTAGGTGGGTCCTACTCTCTGAACTAAACATCCCCATATGAGGAAGCTTTCAACTTGGGTGAATCTCATGACCAATGGGGGCATCTTCGCTCTCTGACCAGCGCACAGCTGGAAAGTAAGGGGGGCTCAGGTTTTTCCTGCAGTGTCCTGAGAACTGCCCAGGTTCGTTGTTGAGGTCACTGGAAACCAGAGCTGCCTGCCCCGGCTCAGGCTGATCGGCTTAATCCATCTCTCAGGCTGCAGAACCCGGGTATTGATTGGCACGGGGCTTAGAGGATCCAAGGTGACTTAGAAAAAGGTGCCACAGATAGCTGGTATGGACCCCAATGCTGTGGGCTGCCCTGCATTCGACTGTGGTAGAAAACATCTGGGGTACAGAGCAGCTCATTCTTGGCTCGAGGTAGGGGGGGGTGATGGTAGAGTCAAGTTGTAAAAGAGGTCAAGTTCAAGGATTGCGAGAAGCCAAGGGTCTGTGGCATGCCTTCTGCAGGCTTTCTGGAAGAGGCAAGACTAGATGGAGCCCCGAGGATGGGTAGGAGTGACCCCCTGGCGTAGCCAGATGGTGCAGCTTATGGCACATTGACACAGAATTCGGCATAGGAGACAAAGCCGAGGGTAGAAAAGGTCTTGGGCTTTATGTGACACCAAGAGTGACCTACAGACCTAGGTTGTCAGGGACCCGGGGGTGTGGGGTGTGGTGGTTTCCTAGGAGGTGAAACTTTTCAGTGTTAAGCCCAGGAAGGTCTTGAACAAACCAGATCAAGCTGCCTTCCCAGTTATACTTGATGGATCCTGTGCTTTAAAAAAACCAAACACAAAAAATTCCCCAAAACTCTAGGTCTTGCAGTGTAGTATAGGCTGGCCTGGAACTCATTCCCGAGCTGGGATTGCAGGTACATGCCACCATCTTGATTCCCCAGACCACTCCCACCCTAACTCAGTAAAGTGTGGGTGGGGAGAACAAGATCAGAATAGGACTTTTTCAGTTGTTGGTGACGTGTGTCTTGCCTCCCAAGTGCTGGCATTTGTTCTATACATCTCGGAGAATGAGCCACGCTAGCCGTGCTTTTGGTGTAGTGAGTTGTGAAAATAAGAGAATAAACTGCAAGGAGCAGCTAGAGAGAAGCAACCAATTATTAACAAGACATCAAGCTGGAGGCTGACACACATCCAGAAGAAACGACAGGAGACGCCTCATAGAGGCAGTCAGCCAGAGTCCTCATAGAGAGGGTCCCGGCAGGGCAGAGCATCCTCCCTAGGGACGGGCTTCTGCCCAGCCAGAGGCGCTTTGCTATCATGGGACAAACAGTAGCTGCCTCTTAGCTTCGGGAAGGTGCCTTACCTCCTGCCTGGGTTTGAGGAAGCAGCGTTTGCACGTTAACACTTGAATCGTCTTGTGTTCTCAAGGATGTGGGGCTGTTATGCTGTCTTCCTTTCTCCTTCCCAAAGGTTGGGGGGTCCCAAAGTCTTGGAGGACTTTTGAGACAACATGCTTGGATCTGAAATGTAGGGTGAGCCAGCCTCTTAGTCAGTTTAAACAGCACATGAGGATTTAGTGAGATAAGTGCATAGAGATTACATCTGTGCATCGCCATGGCAGCTGCCGCCATGGTCGCTCCTCCTCCACCTCTTCGTTTAATACTTTTTTTCTTTCCAGTACTCCCCACTTACAAACTGGAAAGAAACTTTCCTGTTTTATGGTCTTACTGTTACTAAAGAACAGAAAACTGTACATGTACCAGAGGGTCTTGCCTGCTAGGTTGGGTCAGTGATTAGTTGGGTGCAGATGGAATAGTCCACAAGTCATTCATCACACATTATTGGTGGTGCATTGCCCACACTAGTGGCGAGGCTGTGGCATTAACTGACAGATGCCCAGCACCCAGCAGATTCCTCACTTCTGTAGTCCTTAGATGGCTATTGAAATGTCGTTTGGTGGAACTTGGTTGATGTGTTGTTGCCTTAATTCTGGACACTTCTATGAGGGTCAGGATTCTAGGATGCAAGTGGCAAAGCTTACTCAGGCGCCGTATATCCTGGTAAAGTTGGTTGGTTCCTGGTACTGAGGGGTGGGTCCTGGCTACACTACAACTGGGACCCGTGTGTGGATGACACTGGAGGGGATCTGCCTCCTTCCAACTCGGCCTCCTTCTACATCATACCAGCCCTGCAATACTAGCAGGAAAAAGTATTTATTTTCTTAATGTTGCTGGCACAAGTCTAGAATGGTCACTTCTCAACCTGGGGGCTCATGCCACTCCCGAGTTAGTCACCCAGGTCAGGAGCATATGTTCCTATGGGTTAAACTTCCTCTCTTGCTCCTCCCTGGAACCAGGCCTGGGCCGTTTTCCCCATGCCAGAGAGTGGGAGGGAGGATGGCTCCCCTGGAGAAGCAGGGTTCTTACCCAACAGTGGGGAATGCACAGCCAGCCAGCAGCCGCTCACCTGCTCAAGATAGCACTTGACCCAACGCTCAGGCTACAAGGCTGCCAGATTGGTCCTTGTGGCATCACACCTGGTGCGTCCTAGTCATTCTGTAGAAGCGCACCAGACTCTCCCCACCGGGCCATTGGGGCCGTGGGTGTTGCACCATGCTTGGTAAGCAGAACCGTGACACGCAGAGCTGCAGGGCTGAGGGTGAGGCAGAGCAGAGGGAAGGAGGATGTCTCAGGCTGAGGATGCTGCGTTGAGAAAGCGGAGGGCATTGTGGGCGGGTCCAGGAAGCAGTGCACACTGGGAACACCAGCTGTCAGTGAGGTGCTGAAGCCAGATTCCTTTGGGCCTAGTCGACGATCTTAGGAAGCTGGGCTTTAGGCTGTGGACAGTGATGGGCCCTTGAAAGTCTTTACCGGTGGTCTGAGCTCCGAGGGTGGGTCAGAGGAAGGCCAACGGCTACTTAGGACAGCTGACATTATCTGGTGGTTACCACTGCATCTGCCATCCAGGTACCTAAATCCTTAAAGTATTGATGCTGGGGGTGGTGAGATGGCTTGATGTGTGGAGGTGCTTTCCTTATGAGCTGATGACCTGAATTTGATCCCTAGAACCCGTCACGATAAAACAATAAAGCAATTTTGCAAAGTTGTCTTTTGACCTCCACTTGCATGCTGTGTATGGCTTATATCCCCTTTTGTCCAAATCATAGGTATGTGTGTGCATGTGCGCACACAAACAATAATTAAAAATTAAAGAAATACTAATGCTTCCATAAAAATTGCCTTTGTGACTTTAGCCAGCAAGAATTTCACTGTGCTTGTTTTCATGGTCTCAGGAAATCTTATTTGTCTGTTCATCTCCAGGAGTGGACCAGCTGGTCCTTGAAGCTCCATCCTGACCTTGAGTTAGATCCCCAGGGCCCCAGGGCTCTGCAGGCTCGCCGCTTTGCCATCAGGAATTGCCTTCGTTTGTCTGTGCGCTCCCTTCTGTTATGAGCACAGACTTTGCAAAGGCCGGACCTATGTGGCGGAGTCGGCTGAAGGTCGATGGCTCACACAGAACCTGGCACGGGGTAGCAGTCAGCAGAGCGCTACTCGCAGGGCGAACCGTGGGGACCCTTCTGGCCAGCCCTTTCTGAACAACCGCTTGCTCTTGACCCAGGGCCTCTGCAGGAGCTGTGGCTCTTTCCAGACTGCCCACACCTCACCTTGCATCCCGTCCCACAGGCTGGCCCAGGGGGACACCTACGGGACTGACTCCCCAGGAGCACGCCTGTCAGCACCTTTCCCTGATCCTCCAGTCTGACTTCTCTCGCACCAGTGTCTGCTGGTCCTGCCGGCCACAGCAGGCTGGACACTGGCCAGATGGTGTCTCAGGTGCTCCGTCCTGGTGCTGAACTTTCTCCCTTGCCTAAGACATTGTGACTGGGAATGAGTGTGGATCAGGGTGAAGATTGTTTTCCGTCCTGTGTTCTCCTCCTCACTCGCCTGCTTGTGGATGCGTTTCAGGATCTTCGGTAGGTATCAAGACGCCCAACTAGCACAAGTCATGAAGCTCGCCGCTGGCCTCTGAAACTGACCTCTGGAGGGCACCGGCCAAGCATTTCTTTTCTGAAATGGGCGCCGCGAGCTCATCTGTGGTTTGACTTTTGCAGTAACTTGAGAAGGCAGCCCGGGAGGAGCAGAACAGCTCAGGTCCACGGTCCAGTGTGCTGCTGGCACGCGGCACAAGGTTTTCAGTCTCCAGGTGATGCAGGTGATTTGCTGGTGTGCGGGGCCCTGATGCAGGGACCCCACGTGCACCAGCTTCCATGGGGACGGGCGACTTGGCTTTCCCAGAGCGTGGGAGTGAGGATCGCTCATGAGGACGTTCTTACGATCTGATAGGTATTTTTTGTGGATTCTTGGTTCGTTTCATATCTGGTTTCCTGTTGCTGGACAGTCATGACTGTTCTGTGGGAGGAGGATGACCTTGAAATTAGATGCTTCACCCCCCACACTGGGACTGTAGGTGTGTGCCACCACACCTGGTTTCTGTGGTGCTGGGCTTGAACTCAGGGGTCCATGTATGCTAGGTGCTCTACCAGCTGAGCCAAGCCCACAGCTATAGCTTGCATTTCCTGTGAAAGACTGGGGTCTGCCCCTGGCCATTCAGCTCCTCAGAGCACCAACTCCAGACTTGTCTGGTTTGAGTGAATATAGAATATAAGAAACGCTTAGAACAGAGCTTGCACTAGTAAACTGCTTCTAAGATGTTTTGATATAAGGGACAATTGTATCATTCTAGCAGTTGTTATCTTTGTAAGAGAATAATCTTCAGTTGCTGAAGTTAAATGCCCATTGGTCATGGAAATTGATCCAGATAGTTCTCAGCTTTGCTCACAAAGGTAGCTTTGGCAACATTGTTGCTCATCCTGGAAGCTGCTGTCAATGTCCCTAGAAGAACTGTTGCCGTGGCTCCTTTCAGGAGCACACAATGTGTACTTTACTGATGTTTGCAAACACATGTTAATAGCAAAAATGCTTTGTTCAGTATCAAGGGGAGGTGTGGGCATACAATCAACTTAACAGGAACCCAGTTCTGCAACTACCCACCGCAGAAGAACAGGCCTAGGGAAACAGATTACAAGCTTGGGAGCTGTCCCCTCTGGGGAGTGCATGGCCAAGTGTTCTATTTCTCTTCTTTGTCACCAAGTTTCCAACCTCCAGAGTAGACCTTACTCTTCTAAGCAGACAGTTATAAAAACGTTAGTGTTTCCAAGGTGGTTTAATGACCTAATCTCTTAAAGTTCTAAATGCACCCAGTTTTCCCTCCAGTAAACATGGGCAAACATATTTTGAGGGTCTCTTGCTAAAGTGTCAGTGAAAGGAGTGCTAGGTAGGGAACTTCAGATGGATACGCAGCCATCCTAGGGGTGCACACTCAGAGTGGGCAGACTCGTAGAACGTGGACACACGAACAAAGCCAAGTTCCAGGGCCGAGAGTGTAGCTCAGGGCAGAACATTTATCTCACATGCCCAGAGTCTTGAGTTTGATCCCCAGGACTGCTAAAGAAAAGGAAAAAAGAAAAAAAGAAAAAAAGAAAACTCCCAGACAAACAAACATCAAGACAAAAGTTTCAACTGCTAAGGAGTAAATCTAACAAAAAAATGTGTGCGGCTTCTTGAGCAAGCAAGGTCTGATAGGTGATGTGAAGATGTCAGCTCTCCAAATATAGCTAGAGATCTAGGGCAGTGTTCCTAGCAGGTGTTTTGTGGAGATTGGGATGGTTCTTAGACATTTGTAGAAATAAAGAAAGTCGAGGCTGGCCAGTGTATTGGGGGAAAAAAGGCAGAAGTCAAGAAGTGTGAGGGCACGCAGGACCACATGGCAGCGTTGATTGTGAAGTTGCAGCGTCAGGCAGCGTGGGCTTGACACAGGGCAGACAAACAGGTCAGCGAAACTAGAGCAGCCAGAGTGAGCCAGAGAGACTCACGCATGTAGTCACGTGATTAGTGTTGCGGTGGCACGAGTGCAGGCGAAGGTCTTTTTGTAGGTGGCGATTGGATCTCAGTATAGGAAAATACTAGCTTGGATTGGTAAGTGTGCATGAAAATCAGTTCTAGCTGTACTCAGGTCAAAATGCAAAGGAGAAAGCAATGTTGTGCTTCAGAAAGCCCCGTCATATCTTCATCACCTTGGTGTAGGTAGGGTGAGGGTAAGGATCTGCACACAAAAGGTGTCTCCAAGGAACAGATTGCAAAATTGACCACATCAAAGTGAAGAAGGTCTACTCATCTGCTCGCCCAGAGGGTGAAATGGCCAGCTACAGACAGGGGAAAATAGCTGGGGTCTTTATATCTATCAGTTATATGCAGAATCTATAAAGAACCCTGTTAACAAATAAAAAACACTCGGGCCAATACAAATGTGTCTGGTAATTGCCCTGCCCTGAAGAACTGCAGGTGGTCCAAAAGACAGGTGGAAGGTACCACCGCCCTGTCCTCCTGGTGCCTGTGGACCACACCCTGCAGAAAGGAGCTTTGGAGAGGCCACGTGACAGGCAGGACACTGACCCCGCCTCCCGGCTCCCAAATGTGTCCTACTCCAGTCTTCCCTTTCGCTTGCTCTCTCTTTTGGTGTCTAAGGAGAGGGTCTCACTGACCAGGCTGGCCTTGAACTTGAAGCGGTCCTCCTGCTCAGCCTCCTAAGTGCTGGCCGCCATGCCTGACTTAATTATCTGTCTCTCTGCTTGCCCGCTGCTCCCCACACCATCTCATAGGTGGGTGTTCGAGTATTCGGGTGCTGCCGCCCCTGCCTACAGTGAGGTCCCTGAGGGGCAGAGGGATGAAGTGGCTCGCTCAGGGCGCAGGGCGTCAGTATGGACCCAGGCATGCTAGCAGTCTGCTCCCAACTACACTGTGTCTCTGGAAAGGACCCTCCTCCTACTTCAGCCAGGTCCTTCGTGCCTTCCCACTCAGTGTCTCCTCTCAGGTCCTCCTTCCCTGACTGTTCGCACCCAGCCCTGGAGAGGGAGTATACGATTGAATAAGGTTAGGACAGTCCCGTCACTGTGCGGGCTCATCACGTCTGGTTCTTCCTCCCCATTACCTCACTGGATCTCTGTAACAGTCAGCAAGAAGGCCTGCTTGTTAGTGCCGCATATGACTAAACAGGCAGAAAGGGTCGGGACTGGAGATCAAGCCCAAGACGGTTGACTGCAGGGCTGAGCTCTGCCGAGCTCTGTGCTGTCGGTGAACCGTGGCTACCTCAGTCTTGCATGCTGTGCTCCAGCCTGTGTTAACGAGGATCTTCCCTTGTGAGCCCCTGTGATGTACAGATATTTTGGAGGGTATTAGAGTTGTGGAGATCAGTAAGGTGACATTTCTGGAGAATTGCAGTCACTGAGAAGCAGAGCACAGTGAGCCAGGCGCTCTGGCCAGTGGCCGGTGCACATGGTAAAGGTGCCAGTGAGGAACACACAGGCCCACAGGGCTGGAGGGTCAGAGTGAGGAAGCCTTGGCCAAGGAAGGATTCACCAAGTCACTGCTCGACCAAGCAGCAAGGAAGTCTAGGCAGATGGCTGATCAAGCAGCAGGGGGCCTAGGCAGATAGTTGACCAGGCAGCAGGGGCTCTAGGCAGATGGTTGACCAGGCAGCAGGGAGTCTAGGCAGATGGTTGACCAGGCAGCAGGGGGTCTAGGCAGATGGTTGACCAGGCAGCAGGGGCTCTAGGCGGATGGTTGACCAGGCAGCAGGGGGTCTAGGCGGATGGCTGACCAGGCAGCAGGGGGTCTAGGCGGATGGCTGACCAGGCAGCAGGGGGCCTAGGCGGATGGCTGACCAGGCAGCAGGGGGCCTAGGCGGATGGTTGACCAGGCAGCAGGGGGACTAGGCGGATGGTTGACCAGGCAGCAGGGGGCCTAGGCGGATGGTTGACCAGGCAGCAGGGGGCCTAGGCGGATGGTTGACCAGGCAGCAGGGGGCCTAGGCGGATGGTTGACCAGGCAGCAGGGGGCCTAGGCGGATGGTTGACCAGGCAGCAGGGGGCCTAGGCGGATGGTTGACCAGGCAGCAGGGGGCCTAGGCGGATGGTTGACCAGGCAGCAGGGGGACTAGGCGGATGGTTGACCAGGCAGCAGGGGGTCTAGGCGGATGGTTGACCAGGCAGCAGGGGGTCTAGGCGGATGGTTGGCCAGGCAGCAGGGGGCCTAGGCGGATGGTTGACCAGGCAGCAGGGGGTCTAGGCGGATGGTTGGCCAGGCAGCAGGGGGTCTAGGCGGATGGTTGGCCAGGCAGCAGGGGGCCTAGGCGGATGGTTGGCCAGGCAGCAGGGGGTCTAGGCGGATGGTTGGCCAGGCAGCAGGGGGTCTAGGCGGATGGTTGGCCAGGCAGCAGGGGGTCTAGGCGGATGGTTGACCAGGCAGCAGGGGGTCTAGGCAGATAGCTCTGCCAACTCGGTCAGACTCTGTCCTAAGTACCATAGACTGTTCGTCCTCATTGGAGGTCAGTGCTCACCCAGCTACTGCCTTCCAGTCAGCCAGAAATGTGCATGATGCGAACGGATGTATGCCATCTTCTATAGAGTAGGCAGAGTGTGCCCCCTCACTGTCAACACTGCCTTGTCACTGCAGGGTATCAAGGGCGTCAGGCACCCGTGGATTGTTGGACATGTCATTGATAGCTACATCCGGAGTGGCTCAGTCACTGTCAAACTTTAGTGGGTAAGGTAGAGCACAGGCTTAGCTTAGCATGAGTAAGGTCTCAGCACTACATGCGTGTACATACATATACATCCTCCACTTTAACCCTTGACCCTACGACCTAATTCAGTGGGATTTGGGTAGGAATAGCTTACACACACACACACACACACACACACACACACGCGCGCGCGCGCGCGCGCGCGCGCACACACCCCTCTTCACTTTAACCCTTGCACCCAGGAGCCTAATTCAATGGGGCTGGTATAGAAAGCAACTACAACAGTTGAGTCAGATGTAGAATGTAAAATGGAAAAGTGCTCTTCAGGCCTCACAGGGAAGATGTGCTGAGATCATGTCAAAGATGTAGATTTATTAGTGGGTCCGATACTCTACCCCAATTTGGTTCAGCTGTTGGGTTCAACACTGTATCACAGAGAGAGAGTTGGCCGTGTGCCCACATGAAGCTGCTGATAGATTTGGGTGATTTATATTTTTAGAGGTGTGTTTGCTGCGTGTTAAGCTTGAGCAATGCTGAGCCTAGGGACACAAGCCTGTCATCCCAGCTGCACAGAGGTCCAGGCAGGAAGATCACAAGTTCTGGTTTGCCTGGGCTGCACAGCCAGTTCAAGCCAGGCAGCTTACTGAGACCCTGCCTCAAAATTAAATGATAATAATAATAATAACAACAACAGTAGAATCAAGGGTGCAGCTCTGTGGCATGTGCAAAGCATCTAGTTCGTGTCTCAGGGCCGAAAATAGCACAAGAGCTCAGTGGTACAAAAGTTTACCAAGTAAACAAAGCATGAAATGCTTGACTGCGGTCTTTAAAACAGCAAACAGCAGCTGTGGGACTCATCAACCAGTCCCCTGGGAGCAGCAGCAGCAGCAGGTCTGCATGTTCTGTCTGGCAGGTTCTGCCTCTCTACACTCTTCCATCTTTCCAGATGTCTCCAGGAGGGACAGTCCCATCTACTCTTCACCTCCCCTGTGCTTCCCAGTTTCACTCCCACTGGGTGTGGCTGGGAAAAATACCAGGAGACTCTTTAGTTGCTTCCTCTTGGGGCTTTTCCTTCCCATGCCCGTATGGGTGACAGGTGAAGTCCCCTGCATCTCTGAGAAGTTGTCTTTGTGACAGACACGTGGCACTGTAGGACATCAAACCAGCTACTGGGCCCACGCTGCTCAGGTCTGCCTGGTAGTTCTTTGGATCCCTCTCCACCAACAGAGGAGCCTCGAAGACTGGCCAATACCACTGCCTGCCTCTGTGGGGCTTCCAGGCCCATGTGGGTGGATGAAGTTGAGTGTCATGGCCTCTTGTGCCCATTTCACTCCGGATTCACCACTGTCTGCTTAACAGTGAGATTGCTGCCTGCAGACTGTCAGTCACCCTTTCCTCTTGGGCCACAGTTCCCGTGGACTCCTCAGAGTAAGGATTGGGGCTTTCCGAGAGTAGTCGAGAATGCACAGGATTTTCTGTGGAAGTCTCTGGCTGTGGGGTTCACCCTTCCTAAACTGTGACTCTGCATCTTAAAATCTCAGCATCAGCCCTACTGAGGGGTGGCCATCAGGTGCTTGGCACTGGCCACATGACTCCACTGGCATCCCTCAGCGGCCACCGTGCTCTTCCTCTAGTTCCACGCAGTCCGAGTCTCCCAGAGGCCCAAGGGACCCCCTTCCCAGCTCTGCAGGAGATTCCCGCGCTCCCTGAAGTTTGCCTCACTCTCTCCAGGGATTTGATGCTCTTGGCTCTGATTG
Organism: Typhlomys cinereus; assembly: GCA_023101885.1. Classification (NCBI taxonomy): domain Eukaryota; kingdom Metazoa; phylum Chordata; class Mammalia; order Rodentia; family Platacanthomyidae; genus Typhlomys; species Typhlomys cinereus. Next base: position 583,968 of record JALPQD010000754.1, on the reverse strand, counting down.
GGCCGGTTGCCCCTTTCTGTGTAATACTTCCAAGTGGCCTCTGATACTTTTCTCTGGTGGCTTATGTCTAAATCTGAATGGGAAATTATACAAAGGAAACCTTGAAAACTACTGGTGTGCCGCGCCCCTCCACAACCCCTCTGTCGCTAATGCCCTTGGGCCTGGCTTTATGTCGGTTGGTAAAGTCTTGCTTCCTTCCCTTTCTCTTAGGTATCTGTACCACGTTTTAACGAAAAACACCACAGTGACAGAACAGAACCGGAACCTGCTGGTGGAGACCATCCGTTCCATCACTGAGATCCTGATCTGGGGGGACCAGAATGACAGCTCTGTGTTCGAGTAAGGATGGCGGCGCTTCCTCCTCCCCTGAGTGTTTTTCCAAATATGTGCCGTGAGTCACTCCCGACGCGGGCTCAGTCCTGCCCAGATCTCTCTATCAGATGTCCTTGAGACACCATGGAGGTACAAGCCAAAAATGGAGGTGCTGTGGAGATGAGCAACCAGCTTTCCCAGTGTCCTCCCATCTGCCCACAGAGGGAGGGGTGTCCTGGCGGAGAGGTTCTCAGGGAACAGGAAGGCCCCTGCCCCGAGGGAGTTGCCAAGAGCCAACAGCGAGGGTGCAGGGAGGAGTCCGCACAGTACTCAACCTTGAAGGGACATTCCGGAAGGTTCACTTGTGCCTTCTGGAGGCCTCACTGGGGCCCATGTAGCTGTAGATGGTGAGGGAGCAGCTCATACCACATCCACGAGAGGACTTCTCCCCTGCTCGTCCGTGCTGGATGGGCTGGCCCAGGCCAGGCTGTTTCTCCTGTTCCTGGGTGTCCTTTAGAAAAAGGACACTTCTTGTCTGCTGCCTGACACAGAGCAGGCCTGGCAGAGTACTGTGAGGAGGGAAGGTATGCCTGCTGGCTACGATGCCCCTGCAGCCCTGCCTGAGGTCTTGGTGCACAGGGATTTGAGCCTGGCTATGTCAGTCATCAACATGGATGCCATACATGCATTGTACATACATATATGTTTGTGTGTGCTTTCGTGTGTGTGTGTGTGTGTGTGTGTGTGTGTGTGTGTGTGTGTTCACTTTCAATAATATTGAGTCCACTTTTAAGACTCATTTAAAGGATGGGCTAGAGAGATGGCTCAGGGGATGAGTCTGCGTCACAAGTAGAAGGTCCTGAATTTGGATCCCAAGTCCCACATAAAAATGCCAGGCAGAAATGGCAGTGGCCTGCACTTCCAGCTATGGTCAGGAGGAGCCTGGGAAATTCCAGAGTGAGACAAAAAGGAGGTAGAAGCAATCCAGGATGATTCCCAAAGTCACCCTTGGTCTTCCACAGGGATATACAGTGCCCTCTGATACACACACACACACAAAATAAGTTTAATAAAGTTAAATAAATAAAGTTAAAAAAACCACTTAAAGGACTGGGGAGATAGCGTAGGTGTTAAAGTCTGCTTTGCAAGCAAAAGGATCTGAATTTGGGCCCCCAGATCCCACATAAAATGCTGGATCAAAATGGCACAGGCCTCTAAATGCTAGAAGGTGGTACCTGAGAAACCCAGAGAAAAGCAGTAAAGAGGTAGAGCAGTGTGGGATGATTCCTCATGTCTCCTATGGACACACACACACACACACACCCTTGCTCCCACACGTGCCCAAACACCCCCATCCAGTTAAGAACACCAGTTCTCTGTGTCCGTCCCGGCTCCTCATTCACTGTCCCGATGTGGTCTGCATGACAGCTCTTAGTCATCATCAGTAAAGTTATCTAACAAAGCTCCCTGAGGAGAACACGAACTCCTAACATGCAAACCCAAGACGCGCTGGGATCCCCAAGGAAACGTGGTACAACCAAGTGAAGCATCGCTTGGGAATGGCCTCTCTCCCTTTATGAATCCTGAGGAGTTTGTTTGTTTGTTGTTGGAAACAGGAAAGATCTTTGGTTGAAGATTAGAGGCGGTGTCTCCCATGCCTTCTAACTAAGATGGACTTTCTTAGTCACTTACCAGCTTAGTCACTTAATCACTTATCACTTAGAAAACTGTTGAGTACCAGGCATGGTGACTCACCTCTGCAGTACAGCCCGGAGCCTGTGACTGAATGATCGTGGGTCTGGGCAGCACCAAGATCTTGCCTCAAACAGGAGAGGGAAGGAGGGCGGGAGGAGGAGCTGAGCTGAGCCCCAGCGACTGCAGCACAGCTGCCCACCGGACAGCCCCAGTGTCCACTGTGGGCTAGCAGGAGCCCAGGACTACTGTCCAGGCGTCCTTGTCGTCTGGTCAACCTTCCTTCCTGGCCAAGGTGGTTCTCTGGAGTTACTTTTCTCCCTTTTCTTCTTTTTCCTTTCTTTTTCTTTTTGGTTAGCTTTTTTTTTTAATTAAAAATATTTTCTTCATTTATGTATCTGTCATGTATGTATGAGTGTGCACGCTCGTGTGCTGGTGCGTGTGTGCGACAGTGAGCATGTACAAGTTAGAGGACACTGCTGGGAGGCTGGAGGCTGTCTCTTCACTATGTGGACTCTGGGAAGGGAATTCCGGTTGTCAGACTTAGCAGGCACTTTACCTACTGAGCTATCTTGCCTGTTATATATATATATATATATATATATATATATATATATATATATATATATATATATATATAATATATTTTTTAAAGATGGGGTCTCATGTAGTTCAGGCTGTCCTCAAACTTGGTATACAATTGAGGCTGACCTTGAATTCCCAAGCCTTCTCCCTCCATCTCCCAAATGCTGGGATTATAGCTTTTGTTCTTTCTTTGAGAAAGGTCTTGGTGTGTAGCCCAGAGCCAAACTCAAGCTCACAATCCTCCTGCCTCAGCTTCCCGAGGTCAGGGGCTACGAGCGTGTCCACCACACCTGCGCCTGACTGTTCGGAGGAGCGTCACTAGCTCTGGTTCTCTTTAAGGGTGAAAGCTGAGCTCCACTTCCTAGTGGGCGGCACATCTGTATATATTGCTTGACATTCTTTTGCATGGAAGATTTGAGTCTTTCCCATTTGCTAAGTTACTCGTGGCCATTTATTTTAGACTTCAGGTTGTGATCCATTGCTGTGTTATAGATTTTGCTACTCGCCTTGCTTCTGCTTTGGGCACTGGGCTTCTTCCAGGTTGGCTCCCATGTCCTTTGACATGCCCTGTCCACTGGCTTTTAGAGCATTTCTGCCCATCCCAGGACTTTAAGAGACGCCAGCTGTCTCAGCCTTAGAATCAACTTTCTAAGGAGACCCCCCTCCCCCCAGGGAGCTTTCAGAACTCGTGATGTGGGTGTTTTACAGCAGACAGGCCTACTACCAAGTCACGCTGAGGCAATTTCTAGGTGCAAGTGGCAGTGAGATGCTGGTGATTCTGGAAGCTAAGACGGACAGAGTAGGCCTGTGGCAGAAGTACTGTGGGAGCAGTGCAAGGGGCATTCATAAGGAGAAGGGCTCCCGAGGTCAGAATGGCAGAGACTGCAGGGTTCCTGTCGCTGTCTTTGTGTGTATGTGTTTAGGTTACATTGATTCACCACTGGTCCTTTCATGGATTCAAGCAGAAATGCGTTTTGTGGCGGTGCGTGCCAAGCCCCTGGTCCTGCCCTTTCGAAGCCTCCAGGTGAAGGACGAGAGACTCCTAAAAAGAACTCGCCGCATAGACATGTACACGCGACCACAGCGATTTTTCCCCCCTTAGATACAGGATGTCTTGTATCCCAGGCCGGCCTGAACGCTGTGTAGTTGAGGGGAACTTTGATTTTCTGATCCTTCTGTGTCCTCTCCAAGTGCTGGGAGCGCCGGCCCACACCACTGTATCTGTTCATGCGTATTTTCTGGTGCATGCGAGGCAAGCAATCTACCGACAAGGCGATATTCCCAACCTCCAAGCTGATTTTAGCTCTCACACACTCAACAAGTAACCAGAAATACCATCTTCTTCCTTAAAGAAATGGCAACGGGGGTGCTGTTACCCACTGGCTGCGTGTAAACAAGGGTCCAGAACAAGAAAGACACAGGCAGACCTGGGCCAGTGAGGGTCACCCATCGCATACCACCTTTCATGCCAGGTCTTTCCCCTGAAACGGAAACAAACTACAGACTTGATCTCTTGCAAGTGAGAAGCTCATGAGCTTATCCTGCAGGGAGTTCCACTTCTTGATTTTTCCAGCACTCAAAGCTGTGGACAGCAGAGGAAAGAGCTGTAGTAAGGAAAGTTAGGATGCGGTCTTTTGCTCATTCAGTGGATATTTTGTTCCCATTCTGCCAATATCCAGCACACTGCTTCCTAGGACCCGTCTCACATTGCGGGAGGCCGAAGGCTGCGTGTGGCCTCCACGGCAGATGGGAGCTGGGTATGTGAACTCGGGCCGTGTGGCTGTCCCCATCCGCGCTCTTGCAGGGCGCATGCACACACGTGCGCCAAGTGTCGCCGTCCACTTATCTCCCTTTCTCTCCCCAGCTTCTTCCTGGAGAAGAATATGTTTGTCTTCTTCTTGAACATCCTGCGGCAGAAATCCGGCCGCTACGTGTGCGTCCAGCTGCTGCAGACCTTGAACATCCTCTTTGAGAACATCAGCCACGAGACATCGCTTTGTAAGAACATGGCTTGCTCTTTGCCTCTGTACTGCAGGGGGCAGGGGTGTCCGCCCCCTGTGGGGAGCTTAGTGTGATTGTGATTTTGTGATCTGCGCTTGCCGTGCCTGCTGATCTGTCCCAGCTGCCCTCACAAGGCTCCACAGAGAGACTCGGACACTAGAATCGCTCACTCACTGTTCTGGAGGCTGGACGTCCACAGGGAAGCCAGCCGGCATCAGGACGAGTGTCTGCTGGACTCTCCTCCTGGCCTGCAGTTGCTGTCTTAGTCCATTTCCCATCACCGCCACACAGTCCCCGAGACTAGGTGATTTAGGTAGGAATGGAGAAATCCAAGGTTGGACAGCCGTGTCCAGTGAGGAGGGCCTTGCATTACTTCAGTCACAGCCAGAATGGCAGTACGGGTGGAGAGCTGTAGTTCTGGCAGTGGACACGAGGTGGTGCTGCTGCCCCAGAAACTCACCTCCTACTTCCCATAACCGCAGACTGACAAGTTCTGCTGATTCATGTCTCCCTGCGTGGTTCCCCTGTTATCAGCTTCTGTTTGGCCGGATGGGAAACAAGTGTGGTTTATGAGCAGCCAGGGAAGATCCCGATGAGGGCGCAGGCCCAGCTCCCAGCCAGAACGGCGCGCTGATTCAGCCACACTCCGAGGGTGCTGCTGGTACCAAGGTGCTCTTGCCCGGGACATTTCCAGGGCACTGTCCCTTTAAGCCTTATCTCCGGAGACCCTTCTACACCCAGCTTGGCGCAGAGTTGGGGGAAAGTTCTGGCTTGGGCTGGGGCGATGGCTCAGGGGTTAAGGCCTTTGCCTCACAAGCAAAAGGAACTGAGTTCGGATCACCAGATCCCACATAAAAGTGCCGGGCAGAGATGGCACTGGCCTGCAATTCTAGTCCTGGAAGAGCAAAGCAGGAAGTGCATAGAGCAATCCAGAACAATTCCCAGTGTTCCCCTTGGACCTCCACAGACACACACCCTCAGGTGTGCTGTCGTATACACTCCCCACACACACACACACCCTCAGGTGTGCTGTCGTATACACTCCCCACACACAGACACACACCCTCAGGTGTGCTGTCGTATACACTCCCCACACACAGACACACACCCTCAGGTGTGCTGTCGTATACACTCCCCACACACAGACACACACCCTCAGGTGTGCTGTCGTATACACTCCCCACACACACAGACACACACCCTCAGGTGTGCTGTCGTATACACTCCCCACACACAGACACACACCCTCAGGTGTGCTGTCGTATACACTCCCCACACACAGACACACACACTCAGGTGTGCTGTCGTATACACTCCCCACACACACAGACACACACCCTCAGGCGTGCTGTCGTATACACTCCCCCCACACACAGACACACACACTCAGGCGTGCTGTCGTATACACTCCTCACACACACAGACACACACCCTCAGGCGTGCTGTCGTATACACTCCCCACACACACACAGACACACACCCTCAGGTGTGCTGTCGTATACACTCCACACACACACACAGACACACACACTCAGGTGTGCTGTCGTATACACTCCCCACACACAGACACACACCCTCAGGCGTGCTGTCGTATACACTCCCCACACACACAGACACACACCCTCAGGTGTGCTGTCGTATACACTCCCCACACACAGACACACACCCTCAGGTGTGCTGTCGTATACACTCCCCACACACAGACACACACCCTCAGGTGTGCTGTCGTATACACTCCCCACACACACACAGACACACACCCTCAGGTGTGCTGTCGTATACACTCCCCACACACACACAGACACACACCCTCAGGTGTGCTGTCGTATACACTCCTCACACACAGACACAGACACACACCCTCAGGTGTGCTGTCGTATACACTCCCCACACACACTGACACACACCCTCAGGTGTGCTGTTGTATACACTCCCCACACACACAGACACACACACTTGGGTGTACTGTTGTGTACCCCTCACATACACACAGGCGCGTGCGCACACACACACATACACAAACTTCTGGCTGTGCGTGGTGAAGGAATCCAATTGAAGGTTTGACTCAGGTATGCAGCTGAATGACTGTGGGGACCGAGCCAACGGTCCTCATTCCCGTGGTCTCCTTTATTGTGCACGCCGCGAGCACCCAGGACCACTGTTGTGGCCGTGCTGTGCCTGTACCTGTCACTCCAGAACTGGCAGAACTGAGTGTGACCCTTGCCCACATCTCCCAATTCCTCTTCCCACAGCCCCTCCTAGCCCCTTCTGCTCCCCTCCTGTGTGAGTTTCACTATTGTAGTTTGACTATTGTATTGTGGGACTTTGCTTTGGGGGCCTAACGAGGGCACTCACACTGCAGATCCACAGACACCTCTTGCTTTCTGAGCGGCTCCCTCTGAGTGAGCCTTGCAAAGCCAGCAGAATCACTGTGTATAAGGCCTGCATCTGCAAGCAATGAGGAGACATGACCTATGTGTTTGTTTTTGAATGCAGTCATATAATTTTTTTTTTTTTGAGAACGGATTTGTCCAAGGAGCCCAAAATAACCTTTGAACGGTGACCCTCCTGCCTCAGCCTCCCGGGTGTCTGGCTATGTTTATTTTTAGTCCTCTGACCCCAGAAAGGTGTCTTTTCTAAAGTTACAGCACCTCATTATGCAAGTGCAGAAGTCAGGTGGCTGTCCACGTTGAGCGCCGTGGGGCCGGGTGGCCTGCTTCCCCCCCCCCCCCGATCAGCTGCTGTTCCTGCACATGACCCTCCCGTGGCTGGTTTACAGCTGCACGGTGACCGACTGGACCTGGGCATCGCTATTAACCAGCGGCTGAAGGTCTCCATCGCCTGTTTGTTTGCTGACCTAAGTAACAGAGGCCAAGAGACACACAGTCCCTGGGCTGTTACAACAGGATGCCACAGGAAGTCAGCCATATTGTGAGGAAGAGTAGAAAACCCCAGTCATTGGACAGAGCCCCCTCCACTGTCCTGGGGTGGTCCCCTGCCTTCCCCCAGCCATTTCTTGGAGGCCCCGAAATGTTGCTATGGAGAACCCAGGGGGCTGCGGCTGCCCCGGATCAGAGCATGGCGGAGCTGCCAGCATCCCATCCACACTGCCGGCATGTGTGTGCATGTGTGTGTGCACGTGTGTGTGTATGCGCGCGCGCGCGTGTGTGTACATGGGCACGTGCCTGCCCCAGCATTCGGAGTCGGTCTTCTCTTTCAGAGAGTTTTTGGGTTTCTCCCCCTTCCTAGTTTCTGCTGTGTGATGCCAGATGAGCCTGGTGGATCTCTCGTCTCCACCCCCATGTCACCAAGCAGGCTGGAATTGCACGTGGGCTCTTTCCATGGGTTCTGGGGGTTGAACTCGCAGGTGCTTTTACCTGTTGAGCCATCTGGCCAGACCAGCTGTTTGTTCCCCCATCTGCAGACTGGGAAGGGCGAGCAGGCCTATGGTGTCACCCGCAGTCAACTACGACACAAGGCTGTCAGCCTAGTGTCTGCAGAGTGGGGCACAGTGGCCCGTGGCCCCCACGAGGTCGTTGCTCACACGCAGCCCTTGCTAGCAGTGTGGCCTTGAGTGGTGGCTTTTATAGCTGACGGTGCTCCCTTCCCTCCCTCGGGGTGCTGTGGGCAGGTCGCCGTGCTAACCCTCCACCCCCAGCCGTGTGAAAGAACATGCTAGGGGTCTGTCCTTGGTGTGTTGGAGCGAGGGCCAGGCTCTCCCCTGGCGTGGCCTACGTGCTTCCTTCCTGGTGGCCATGCCCAGTGAGTGGGTGGTTTCTTTGCCAGTTAAAGTTGTACTCCTGCCACCATCGCTTCCCAGCAGCCCAGCGCTCGGCTGCTCGTGCCCGCCAGCCCTGCCCGCCTGTCGCCGGGTGAGCTCACTGTCTGCCTTCTCTTCTCTCTTAGATTATTTGCTGTCTAATAACTATGTAAACTCGATCATTGTCCATAAATTCGACTTTTCCGATGAGGAGATCATGGCATATTACATATCGTTTCTGAAAACACTCTCCTTAAAGCTCAACAACCACACCGTCCATTTCTTCTACAATGAGGTAAGTGCTGGCAGCGGCCCACGCTGGGGGTCGCTCGGTGCAGCAAGCTCTCTGCCCAAGGTCCTCAGCACTGTCGGCTTCGTCATACTTGGACTCTTTATTTTTAGTGAACAAATTCCTTTCTCATTGTGGATGCGAAATGCAGACGTGCTGAGAGCACTTAATGTCTTTAAAAGAGAGAAGGATCCCCAGGTCTCCCTTTGGAAACACAGGCCTGGCTTGCTCTTTCCATGCTGCGTGTCCCCAGGGAACTTCCAGTCTCTCTCTGAGACCCCATTTCCTCATTCGAGAAATGGGGGTCAAAGTATATGTCCCCGGCAAGAGGGGGAGGGATCCAAGATTGAAATGACTGAGATGTGTCCCTAAAGCAGCAGTCACACTGTTGTCGAGCTGGTCTTGCTGGTCTCCCTTGGGAGAAGAGTAATCACTTCAACTGCTCGCTCCGGCAGTTCAGAGGGGCTTGGATAGCAGTTGCTTTAGCTCCTAGAAGTACAGATGCAGGCTGTGCCCACGTCATTCCCTTCTGGGGCTGGGAGATGGCTCAAGGGTCAAAGCCTTTGCCTTAAGAGCACGAGGACCTGAGTTCAGAGCCCCAGATCCCAAGGAAAAGTGCCGGATAGACTGGCGGCGGCAGCAGCCTGAGCAAAGCAGTAAGGAGATAAAACTATCCAGGATGATTCCCGATGTTACTCTTGGGCTTCCACAGATGCACATACTTAAGTGCCCTTTGATACACACACACACACACACACACACACACACACACACACACACACACACGCCCATTCCCCAAAATAATCCAGACTTTTCCAGTTTGCTGCCGTGTGGCTGCACCTGGGGTCCGCCCACAGGTTCAGCCCTGTATGGTCACAGGGTGGCTCCAGCAGCCCGAGACCTCACGTCCCACATGCTGCTGCCAGGATTTCTGATGAGGTCACTTCTCTTGTATCCCTTCTTGAAAATTAATTCTCAGAAGTCTCCCGCAGACTCGCCATGATGAATTGCATCTTTCTGTCCTGCTTGCTGTCTGACGTTGATATCGCTTAGTAGGACTGTTGCCGTCTCACAGGGGGCTGACCTCTAGAGGCCAGAAAGGGGCTGGAGAGTCCCCTTCACTGTCATAGTGCTGACTGTAGGTGGGGGGCCCCCTCCAAGGGCTGCTAGTGCACCCTCATAGACAGCCTCCCCAGAGTGTGACCCAGAGTCATCCCTGATCACTTCCGTCTTGTTCTTGGTCACATAGGCTGTCCTGGCTCTGGGTGGGTGTGCAGAGTGAGTGTAACCCAGAAGTGGGCGTCTTTAGGGTATCTTGGAGGTGGGTCCCTCTCAGTCACATGCTGTTTGTGAGACAGATGTCTTCTGAGGGTGGCCACCCATGTTCACAGTCTGCGTTTAAAGTCAGACCAGAGTCCCAAGTTGTTTTCTGGATTTGGGCACGATTCATCCCATGTCCCCATGCTGGCATCATAGCAGCTGGAATGTTGGTTTTTACTGTTTGGTGGTCTCTCACAGGAGGAAATGCCAGTGAGTCATGGAATGTGTGGGAACGTAAAAACCTAGCACCACGGGCCCTGTCCCTGGCACATAGTAGTTACTCAGTAAAACTAACACCATGGCCCTGTCCCTGGCACATAGTAGTTACTCAGTAAACCTAACACCATGGCCCTGTCCCTGGCACATAGTAGTTACTCAGTAAATCTAACACCATGGCCCTGTCCCTGGCACATAGTAGTTACTCAGTAAACCTAACACCATGGCCCTGTCCCTGGCACATAGTAGTTACTCAGTAAAACTAACACCATGGCCCTGTCCCTGGCACATAGTAGTTACTCAGTAAACCTAACACCATGGCCCTGTCCCTGGCACATAGTAGTTACTCAGTAAACCTAACACCATGGCCCTGTCCCTGGCACATAGTAGTTACTCAGTAAACCTAACACCATGGCCCTGTCCCTGGCACATAGTAGTTACTCAGTAAACCTAACACCACGGGCCCTGTCCCTGGCACATAGTAGTTACTCAGTAAACCTAACACCACGGGCCCTGTCCTGGCACATGGTCGTTACTCAGTAAAACTGTTCAGAGGACAGATAGATGTCAGCCTTTACCCAAAGGCTCTCCCATGTGGAAGAAATCCAAACCAGGAGGCCCGGAGTGTCCCCTGCCCAGGGAGAGCTGACCTCTGAGTCCTGGTTGGAGAGCCAGAGCCATGTGTCTGGCAAAGCTGGTCACCCCGGGAGTGGCCAGGGCCTCGTGGGTGTGGGCTTCAGCGCGAGGCCAGGTAGGAGTTGGCACTGGGTAGGTGCGTCCTGGACGTCCAGCCCTCAGACTGTCCCCCGGATGGTTGTCTCCTGTGCTTCTTTCTCCCCACAGCCACCCAGAAAGATTCCCAAGCCCCTGCCTGTCCTGTACTGCCACCCGGAGCACGGGCCACAGGAGGGCAGCAGAGCCCACCAGGCTGCTCTGTTCAGAGCTCCTATGGGGCGCGTCAGTGGGAGTCTGTTGAGCCATTGGATGGGTTCCCATGGACCTCTTCTAACAACAAGAGACTTCTGGGACCCTCTGCCTCCCCGACAATGTTCACTTGTCGACTGTTTCAAAGTGGAGTTCCGTACAGTGGCCGAATAGTCGCTCTAACTTAGCCCAACTTCATCTTTCGTCACAGAGGTCTGTCTGGTACTGGGTGGTAGGTGCCAGGCCTGTGCTGGGCTGAAAATGACCTCATTTTATTCTGGAGCCCAGAAAGTTATCACCTACTTTATATGAAAAAAGTTGTTGGAATACCACCTCACAAAGCTCAGTGGAAAGTCAGGGCAGGAGGCCGCGGATGATGTTCCCTGAACGCTTCTGTCTCTTCTGGGGTCTTCCCAGTCCTTCCCACCTTTCCCCTGGGAAATGAACCCCCAGCTGAGTGCACATGGTGACACCCCATCCTCATCTTGTGGATTTGTGACTTTGGGTCCTTCCTCTGTTTTAGCACACCAATGACTTTGCCCTGTACACAGAAGCCATCAAATTCTTCAACCATCCAGAGAGCATGGTTCGAATCGCTGTGCGGACCATCACTTTGAACGTCTATAAAGGTGAGTTCCCAGGCGCTCGGACCTCTGCCAATGGCTCACTTGGCGACAGGTGCTGGTGCCCACATTTCTGGGCACACAGCTCACTGGAGAGCTTGCTTAGGGCGAGCCATGGCTGCTTGTCTCAGTGGGGATGGGGGCTCGCATGAACACCTGGCGGGTCCCTTGCCAATTTGGCTGCACTGCCTTCTCCCTGCATGTTCGGATCTTTCCCCATATTACTGCCCCGTATGTAATAGGACCACTTCAGAGGTCTGTGTGAGATTCGGAGTGGCCATGTTAGAGTCAGATGAAGCAGCGCTGGCTCTTAAGTTTTGTGCTTTGTCTGGTGAAACCAAACTATTTATAGTTCATCTTTCAATAATACATAAAAGCATTTCCCCATGACGAACAGCAGGGGGCAGTGATGTATTCCCAGCCAGCAGCAAGGCCAACACTGACAAATTCCCCCTTTCTTTCAAGATGTACTTAATGCTCCAAACACTGACTTCAGGAGAAAGCCCTTTCTGGGCACCCTGCCGGTGCTGGCACAAGGGCCGGCCGCCTGCAAGCTTCCGGAACTGGCCGGCCCCTCAAAGGCAGTGCCAAACGTCTGGCAAACTCCCTAGTAGTCTATGCGGTGGAGCTGGGTCTCGGGTTCCTTGGGGACTGGAGGACTTTGACTTCCAAAGCAAGATGGTATTACTTGAGGTGACCCCCTCTGGGGCAGGGAGGTGCCCAGCCCTAAACGTATATTAAATTTAAGAGTGTTTCTCAGAGCTCCGTTGGACCTTGCCAGAGGTCTCACATGGAGAGTCTGCAGGTCCAATTCAGCACTCTGATACTTTAATTGGCTTAGGTGGTATTTGAAAAAAATATTCACTTGCCCGTATGTTAGCATGGAGTGCCCTTGCATGCCAGTCTGGATTTCTGACTTGAGGTGGAGATATGGCCAAGCTGGACCCACACTCCTGCAGGCAGAATTCTTGGTGCTGGCTGCCCAGGGGGCAGGATGAGTCTGTGCCCCTGGTGGGAGGGCCGGTGTTCTCTGCCTTTGCTGTCCGTGTGCTCTTACTCTCTTCTAACAGTGTCTCTCGCTTCAGATGCTCCTGCCCCGGCTCCGTCTCCCGGGGCCGCGGCTCTGTCCCCGGGGCCGCCACCTACCTTCCCAGTTCCTAACCCTGTTAACTGTTGTCTGTTTTGCTTTCCTCCAATGGCGATTCCTGTTCCTTATTCCAGTGTCATGTAAGTCATCGACCTCTGGTTTTCCTCTTTCTTAACTTGCGTGCGCGTTCAGTGCAGGAGAATTGCGTGCCGCTGACTCAGTCAGTCAGCCTAGCCCGCCATCACGCAGGGCCTCCCGTGTGCTAACGTGTCCAGCCGCTAGCTGAGTTCCTCACTTACAAGAATAGCTCGAGAATGCCTTGCTGTGTCTAGTTTTATGAATAAGACAGACATCATCAAGCATTTCCAGGAAAGACAGACATTTTCAGATTATGGCAAGGGCTTTTTCATTGTGGTTTTTGGTTGGTTTGTTTGTTTGTTTTTTTAATCTCCCCTGGGTTATTTTTGGTAGCTTGACTTCCTTTTCTCCTCTCTTTTGCAAATTTCCTCAGTGGATAACCAGGCCATGCTGCACTATATCAGAGACAAAACCGCTGTCCCGTACTTCTCCAATTTAGTCTGGTTCATCGGGAGTCACGTGATTGAACTGGACAACTGCGTGCAGACTGATGAGGAGTGAGTGGTGGTGGGGGGCCATGGGAGGGTGTGGTAGGCTTCGGGAGGGCGTGGTGGGCTTCCGCTGAGCCCTGTGAAGGCGAGCAGAGGCTCCAAATTGCTTAGAACAGTGGGAATGGGAAGCGTTTCATAGGCCCCCAGAGAGGCAAAGGGGACAAGTCATCCCTGAGTCGGGGCCACGAGGCAGCTGGTCAGGAGCCGAGGGTGTGTGAATAATCCTCTCAGTGGAATAGTACTCAGCAGTGCTGACATGCATGCGCGGTGACCTGGGCAGGCCTTACCACATGCGGCAAGTGAAGGCAGCAGACACGGCAGCAGGCAGCATTTGACTTCACTCCTGCGAGACGCCAGAACAGGCAAATCTGGAGACAGCTGATGAGTGGTTTCCTAAGGCCAGAGTGCGACATGAGGGGTGTTACTGGGGGCTTCTGGTACAGAGGTTTTGGCAGAAGGGGAAAGGATGTTCTCCAGTCAGTTGTGATGAACGCACTGAAACTTTGGGCGCTGGGGATGTAGCTCACTTGCCCACCATGGGTGAGGCCTTGGGTTCAATTTCTGGCATCCCAAGAAAAAAAAGTAGAACGTTTAAAACCCCTTTAAGTTGTATATGTTAGATGGGCGAATTTTTTAGTATGTAAATTATATCTTTAAAGATCGTTTAAAAATAGTTTCAGGGCTGGTGAGTTGGCTCAGTGGTGCAGATGCTGGCTGCCAGCTTAATGACCTGAGTTCAGTTCCAGAACCGACACAGGGAAGAGGAAAACCAGCTCTCCCAGGCTGTCCTCTGACCTCCACGCGTGACCTCTACAAGGCACGCTCACATGCACACACTCGTGCACGTAGGCATGCATACACACGCACATATGTCAGGTAAATCAATAAATTGTAAAAAAAATTTCTAAAATCATTTAAGATGGTGAAGGTGATTGTGTCTCCGAGTGATGACCGGAGCTCCCCGAGGGTTTTCTCTCCTTTGGCATGGGTGCCCATCTGAACTGGTTATGCAGTGCTGGACTTCCATGCCGACTGTGGCAGGACATTCAGTGCCTCCCCCTCACCTTCCTCCCCATACCTGCCCCTGGTCAGGACCCATGTCAGACCATTGCCCCCAAACATCAGTTCTGCCCAGCCTGGTGAGGGGTGCCCAGAAGGAGTCAGGATGCTGGACAGGCCAGGACAAGGCCTCCTGGACAAGGGAGCAGGCAGAATAGTGGAGCTGACATTGGGAAGAGATGAGGACCAGGAGATGGCAGGGCAGACTGGGCTTTTGGGAGCGAAGAACCGTGTGGCTTGGCTCAGCCCCAGACAGAAGCACCAAAGAAGCGAACCCACAGTCCTGTAGTGGCCAGATAATGTCAGCCCCAGTTATGGAAAACTCCCATGCAAAGGGGACAGTCGTTCTGCCACAGCGGAGGCTCAGTGGATGTGTCTCAAAAGACTCAAGTATGGAGCAGAGGTCAGTGCAGGTCCTTTGGAAGGATGGAAGGAGTCCCTGCAGAAGGAATGGCTGTTAAAGGCTTCCTCCTATGGTGGCTCAAGCTTGCTATCAGCTGCCAGTGAGACTCAGGCGCGATCACAAGTTCAAGGCCAGCAAGGCCCTGTCCCAAAATAGACAGTGAAGAGTGCTGAGGCACAGCTCAGTCGTCGCGTGTTTGCCCAACATGCACTTCTGTTCCCAGTACCTCGAGGTGGGAGGGGGCGCTCATAGGGGCTGGGCTGGGTCAGGAACTCCTATTTTTTGTGATTAATGGGTTGATTTGAGTCTTAAGTCCACCTGTACATACCATTTTAATAAAAACATTCTAAACTGAAGTGTTGCAAAGAGGTTCATTGAATAACCCACTGAAGATATGGTAAGGCAGGGATGCGTGAAACATTGTGTATGAATGTTCTGGTCTCCAGTGAGCCCGTGGCACTCAGGCCTCGGCAGCATGTCTGTGCTAACTGTACTTACTAAACATCTTACCAGAGCAAGCGTGAATGTACTGTTACCTAGTCATTGGACGCATACTGTCACATTTCACCTGCGAGGTTGCTGATAAAATCACCATCAAACAGCTTAAAGGAAACGGGTTTATTCTCTTACGATAGTCCGGTTATAGTTCTTAGTCCAGCTTGACAGGAGAGCATGCACCAACACCAGGGCCTAAGGAACTGGCTACACCATCTCCACATGAGGGCTGAGAGAGGAATCATCCTTACTTGCCAGACCAGCATGTCTGGCCAAGTGTACACAAGTATGGTGTGCTTACTCTTCTCAACCAGTTCCCTCCATTTTATTCACTTGCCTGGAGACTATCCCACCCACCGTGGGCTGGGCCTTTCCGATCCACTAGACAATCTCTTGCTGCTTTGCTCTGGGCTTGACTCAACTATCAGCTCTCTACAAATGTGCCCAGAGAACACATTTTCAACCATCAAGATGACACCTGAATCTAACTATAACACATGCCACTTGGGTTTTGTTTTGACTGTGGGGAGAGAGAAAAAGGCACGAACTAGTATGTGGGGTAAAGTCCCAAGATGATCCTACTAGAACCTTCCCTTCCTCTTGCTTTTATCTTCTTGCCAAGTCTTCTTTCCTCTCTTCTTGGTGCTGGGCGATGAAGTAAGGCTCACGCATGCGGGGCCAGCACTCGGCCTCTGAGCCGAATCCCCAGCCCAGTGTTCTGTTTCTGACGCGATGGCTATGACGAGAACCCCAGTAGTGCTGGCGCACGTGAGCGCCCGTCCCGCCCTGCAGCTTCACAGGTGGCGAGCGTGTGTTCCTGGCTGTCCTGAGCTGCTAGAAACCTACGCAGCATGGCTGTCGTGCAGTACTCAGACCAGAGACCTCCACTGAGGGGCCCGGCGAGGGAGTGTGTGTCCTCGTTCTGTGTCCAGCCTTGTGGCCTCAACTGGATACCTCGGCTCTGTTGTCACTGCCCCTCGGGGAGCCAAGGGCTCTCGTCCTGTTGGCTCGAGGGCACGCTTGCACAGTGACTTCCTACAAGGGCTTTGCTGTTTCGTTTTTGTAATATGTTCACCCTATTTGCTTGGAGCTGCAGTTGGGGGGTGAGTGCCAAGCCCTCAGCGAGAGGGGGTCCCTAGGGTCCCCTAGCATGGTTGCGCATTTTGCCTGTCTTCCTGGCAGAGGCGGCAAGACTAGCTCACCTAATGGGTGTGCAGGTGACCATGTCACCAGCCCTCTGGGTCTCGCGCCACTGACTTCAAGGGCTTCTCTCTCCCTTGGCAGGCACCGGAATCGGGGGAAGCTGAGCGACCTGGTGGCCGAGCACCTGGACCACCTGCACTATCTCAATGACATCCTCATCATCAACTGCGAGTTCCTCAACGACGTGCTCACTGACCACCTGCTCAACAGGCTCTTCCTGCCGCTCTATGTGTACTCACTGGAGAACCCAGAGAAGGTGCGGGCGTGCCCCTGCCTGCTGGCAGCTCCTGCTCAGGACCGTGCTGGCCTTGGCTGGGGATGTGGGTGGGGCTTGGCGCGTGCACGAGGTGCTGTGCTTCAGGCAAAGGCCTCTCCCGGCCTGCCGGGCCTCTCTCCTCCTGAGACAGTGACAATGAGGATTCCCACGTCAGAGGGAAACAGGAGACCTTGGAATGCGCCTGTTCATTCTCGCTTGCCCTTTCCTGAGTAGAGCTGCCTCAGAGTGGTTTTTCTAGCAGTTGGCAGAGGAGTTCCCTGGAGAAGAACCAGCGCACTGTTGTGTGCAGAACGGACAGGCGAGGGTGGAGAATGTCGAGCAGGGTGCTGCCGAGGTGGGCCGCAGAGTGCGCCGGGCATGGGGATTCTGCTGCACTTTCCCCTCAGGATCTAGTTCAGTGGGCCTGGGGGAGACGAGGAATCTGCCCGTCAGCCTATCTGGGCATTCTGCCTGGCTGGTTCTGGGATCCCCGGGAGAAAGCTGCTTTGGGGAGAGAAGACCGTCCTTAGGAAGTTAAGGTTGGTGGGAACACAAGTGAGCACATGCAGGGGCCTCACTGGGAGGCCAAGCAGCGACCGCCCCCAACCCCAGCAGGGATCTCCATGTGTCTCGTTCCTTTGCTGGAGCTGGAGCATGCGCACTCTGGTCACTGCCAGTAAGCAGGATAGATTCAGCGGCCTGGGAGGACCACCGAGGCCTGGGGATGGGTGCAGTTCTGTCTTTCCCCTTGGTTGAGGCCCCATCCTCCCAGAGCTGCTTCGTCTGCAAGGCCAATGGGGCACGGGCGTCTCCAAGCCCAGTGCAGACGAGGGGCTGTTTGCAGGCCGCAGGCCACAGGCCCCTAAACCAGCCGTGTCCCATGTGTTGAAGGCCCTTCCTGAGACAAGCCCTCGTCAGCTGGGGAAAGCGCATTACCAGAACTTCAGGAGCAAATCGTCAGCTGTCCAGCCGGGGCCGGGATGGGAGAAGCAGCCTCAGTGTTGGGCTGCTTCTGCCTTCCACAGGGTGGGCTTCTGACTAGTGCAGAGCGCCTCTCCTGTAGGCTGAGGACTTGCGACCTCGTGTGCTTTCCGTGGCTTCCTTTTGTGACCCAAGCCTTCCCTCTCCTCTCTCCAACCTTCACTAGGGAGGCGAACGACCGAAGATCAGCCTGCCAGTGTCGCTCTACCTTCTGTCCCAGGTATGTTTGCTCCTCCCACAGGGCCCCTGACCGTTTGCAGTTCCTCAGTGTGCCCAGGTCTGTGTGTGCCGTGGGGAGGGAAAAGTCACAGAGAAAAGAAAGGGTCCAGGATGGAAATTAAAGCGGAATGATGCGAGCAATGCCTGCCTCTTGCGGTGTTGATTTTCACAGGGGCTCCCCAAAGCAGCTGGGGCGTGCCCTGCCAGCCCCTGGCAGTGTACTTTGCTGGCTTTGGAGTACGGTACTGGGAAAGAGGCTCCTGAGTGACAGGCACACGCCCAGTCGTGGTGGCCTAGTACACACACGGCCTGTGCCAGGCTGTCTGTCAGAGCTGTTGTGGCCCTCTGAAAGGATTCAGAGCAGCCAAAGCCCTAAGATTCGGATCTCAAGCCAGTTTGCCTGCCTCCCCCGCCTTACACAACTGTGCTTCCTTCTTGTAATTATGTAATATTTACAAAAAGGGAAAAACTCCATGGTGACCCAGTTACGTAACTTCAAAAATATTTGTATTACTAGCAGTGCAGACTCACGGACCATCTCGCTCAGCTCTCAAGTAACCAGGCATTTACCCAGCGTTCTGCCCCCGTGTGCCATGCCACCGGCGTTTACTTGCTTTGCTGAGGGGCTGCTCGCCTACCTGGACCCCTGATGTTTTGAGTTTGGGGTGACGCTGGCTTCTGCTGGCCGGAGAAGAGGTTCATCCACTGTCTCCTTCCAACGGGGAGGCCGACTGGGATGTGGAGTCGGCCTCACTGCTGCCCTGGACCCTGGGCTGTTGCTCAGAGCCCTGCCTATGCCCCGCGCTGTCTCGATGCCCTTCTGTCTACTGAGCTCAGCGCAGCATGACCTCTCCCAGCATCTCTTTTTCTCTTTTTCTTCCCTCCCTCCCCCTCCCTCTGTTCCTCCCTTTCCCTTTTTCCCTTCTTCCCTCCCTTCATCCCTCCCTCCCTGCCTGCCTGCATGCCTGCCTTCTTCTTTCTTTCACTTTAAAAAGTACACATTTATTTATTTGAGAGAGAGACTGTGTGTGTGTAAAAGAGAGAAAGAGAGTGCACACACGTGGTACTTCTTGTGTGGTGATCAGAGGACAACTTTCAGAAGTCGGTTCTCTCCATTATGTGGGCTTCCAGGGATTGAACTCGGGTCAGCAGCTTACCCACTGAGTTGTGTCTGGCAGCTCTCCTTACACACTGGCCTGGCATCGCCTGCTGAAAGTCAGGCTGGAGGGACTGGGAGCAGGCCAGTCATCCGGCCGCAGGAGCCTGGGACACATCCTTGGACTCCTTGGCTGTTGGAACATTGCACGGATAAGTTTTCTTTTTTGAAGCCCCCCACCTTCATGGCTGGCCCACACTCTTTCCTCTGAGAACATGCCTCTGTATTTCTTAGTAAAGGCCCCTGTAGCCTGGGCAACTAATCATTTAGCTTTAATATCTTGGAAAACACATAACTTGTTATTCAGGATTTCTCAGACTTAGATTCCTTAAAAAGATCTCTTTTAAAGCTTAAATATATGAGGCTTTCCTTTCTTACATTCTCATTTAACTTAATTATGTGGCCTAAATGTGTGGAGACCTAAAAATAGATCCTATGTCTGTCTCGTTTCAAATTGATGTTGCCTACCGGTTATCTTGTATCACGGCTGCCACAGAACATGGCAACGCACATCAGTGGTATCGATACAGCATGGTAGGTCGTGGTGCCCCTGAGAATGAGCTGCCGTCCGTGAGAGCGCAGCACAGCAACCTCACCTGGCTCTAGTTCCACATCCCCCTGTGCACATGCTGTCATATCCTGTTTCAGTATCAGGAAGATGAGCTCTGCAGAGATCTGCACACCCACGCAGGGATCTGCACACGCACACGCAGGGATCTGCACACGCACACGCAGGGATCTGCACACCCACACGCAGGGATCTGCACACGCACACGCAGGGATCTGCACACGCAGGGATCTGCGCACCCACACGCAGGGATCTGCACACGCAGGGATCTGCGCACCCACACGCAGGGATCTGCACACGCACACGCAGGGATCTGCACACGCACACGCAGGGATCTGCACACCCACACGCAGGGATCTGCACACGCACAGACAGGGATCTGCACACGCACACGCAGGGATCTGCGCACCCACACGCAGGGATCTGTGCACCCACAGACAGGGATCTGCACACGCACACGCAGGGATCTGCGCACCCACACGCAGGGATCTGCACACGCAGGGATCTGCACACGCACACGCAGGGATCTGCACACGCAGGGATCTGCGCACCCACACGCAGGGGTCTGCACACATACACGCAGGGATCTGCGCACCCACACGCAGGGATCTGCGCACCCACACGCAGGGATCTGCACACGCACACGCAGGGATCTGCACACGCAGGGATCTGCGCACCCACACGCAGGGATCTGCACACCCACACGCAGGGATCTGCACACCCACACGCAGGGATCTGCACACGCACACGCAGGGATCTGCGCACGCACACGCAGGGATCTGCACACGCACACGCAGGGATGTGCACATGAACACGCAGGGATCTGCACACCCACAGACAGGGATCTGCACACCCACAGACAGGGATCTGCACACCCACACGCAGGGATCTGCACACGCACACGCAGGGATGTGCACATGAACACGCAGGGATGTGCACATGAACACGCAGGGATCTGTACATTCGAAGACAGGGATCTGCACACTACAAGGAAGCGAGCAACAGGTAAGCATGGTTTGCTTTTGTCCAGGAAGGGCTGAGAAGGGATCCACTGAATGCTTTTAGCCACTCCAGCTAGTGGATGGCCACATTCACACAGGTGCATGATGATACTGTGGGCAGAATGGGTTCAGTGACTGGGATATGGGTCACAGCGTGCAGGTATTTGGCCATGATGAAGATAAGAGAAATCATCATTGCTCCCATTGGGTGCTTGTGTAGCCTTGGATGTGAGGTGCTTCATGTGGCCATCCAGAGCCTAGCAGTGAAGCCTTCTGGTGTTCAAAAAACATGTGCTTTTTTTCTTCTATTCTAATAGCCTGCACCTTTTATTTGAATTGGACTTACCTATTTGAATAATATATTCTTCCTGTCCAAACAGGTGCATGTGCTTTATATATTCATTTTTAAAACAAAAAGAGTTTTTAAAGTTTATAAGTTCATTCAACCAGATAAATTCAGATCTGCTTTCTGTCCTGGAATTGTTCTCTGAGGTGGATTTACCCTTGGGTTCATTTGGCAAGATGTGGAAATGCTTTCAGTTGTCTTGACGAGGACGATGCTGCTTGCGTGGTAGTGGTCAGACTGTTGCTCAGCATCACGCAAGGCGTGGGGCAGCTCTACAGCATCACGCAGGGCGTGGGGCAGCTCTACAGCATCACGCAGGACGTGGGGCAGCCCTACAGCATCACGCAGGGCGTGGGGCAGCCCTACAGCATCACGCAGGGCGTGGGGCAGCCCTACAGCATCACGCAGGGCGTGGGGCAGCTCTACAGCATCACGCAGGGCGTGGGGCAGCTCTACAGCATCACGCAGGGCGTGGGGCAGCCCTACAGCAGAAGACGCATGGACAGCCTAGCGCAGCCAGACTGGCCTCCAGTTCAGCAAACTCCTGATTAAATTCTAATTCTCTTGCCTTCATCTTCTGAGGATCAGGATTCTAGACATGTGCCACATGCGCTGTCTCTCTCTCTCTCTCTCTCTCTCTCTCTCTCTCTCTCTCCCTCGCTCTTCTCTTTCTGTCTGAAAGAAATAATGCTACATCTGGTCATCTTTACACTTTAAAACAAGGCAGTGGGTGTCCTGGGTCAGCTTTCTGGGTTAGTTTTGAACACGTGTATTCCTAAAGCCACTCCTGGACATTAGGCCACAGAGTGGGGCAGCAGGACCCTCTGAGGCAGCCCAGAGCTCTGCCATGCATGCTGGCACGACCACGCCTCCCTGCTTCCTGTCCCCACACCTGAAGTGCTGCTGAGGAGCCCCAGCATGCTTAGACCCCTGGAAGGAATCTTGGAGAGCTTCCCTTGCCAAGTGCTGGATTGGAATGCAGGTCCCCGGCCCCTTGCGCACCAGATGCATCGGGAAGGTGCCTTCTGCTGTACTGCGGTGGGTTTGGCCCTGTAGTGCCCAAGGCAAGGAAGGAGGGTGCTCCCCTGTGGCTCTTTCCCACGTTGTCCACGTGGGCAGCTCTGTCTTCACCCAGCCATGAGACACAGACTGGCTTTAATACTCTGCCGTCCTGGAAGAGCAGCCGGCCATGTGGACAGCGGTCAGGAGGGAGGCCAGTGCAGGACAGGAGAGGAGGCCTCATTTCCCTGAGACAGAACCCGTCCTCCACCCTCAGCGGAGGGCCAGCCAAGGTGTTTCTGATTGGGGGAGAAGAGGGCCAGAGGACTGCCTTCCTCATTGCACATCTCCTCTTCCCCATCCTACTAGGTCTTCCTCATTATCCATCACGCCCCGCTGGTGAACTCGCTGGCTGAAGTCATTCTGAACGGTGATCTGTCTGAGACGTATGCAAAGCCTGCCCAGGACGTCCAGAGAAGTTCTGTAAGTCATTCCAGGATCGTGCGCACACCTGGGAAGAAGAAAGCTTGCTGCGTGAATCTGTATTTCCTTCTCATCAGCAGCCAGCATTCCTCTTAGACGTCAGCGACGACATGTTAGGTGGTCCAGGATACGAGGAAGCTGGTCGGTCTTGGGAGGTATTCCCCAGGGACAGCCGGGGTTCAGTGTCCTCAGTGGATTCAATGATCCCGTGTCACTGAATGGAGTGGTGCCGCTCTCTGTCCTCAGATGGGCGTCTGTGAAGCCCCGTGCCGGAGCTAGGACAGTAGAGTGTAGCCTGCAGCAGGCACAGGTGTCCATAGAGATCGGAATGACGGGCCCAGTGAGAGTGCGCCAAGGGCTGCGGCAAGCTGGGGAGTGTCTCTTCCCTTGTGTGCGGCTGCCGTCGCTCTTTGGCCTGCAGTTGTTCTAAAGGGTATGGAGGTGGCACTGCCAGGTCACCACATGCTTGCAGAGAAGCTGTGAGCCTGTATTTGCTGGAAAATCTCTCGGATTGTAGATGACCACCCAACTCTAGACCGAGTGCATCTGAGCCACGTCATGTTCTGCAGAACTTAGACTTGTACTTGACACTAAGGAAGGAAAATGGCCGTCAGCAGGCCGTAGATCCCCCAGGTGTTCCTACTTGTGTCTGTGCTGCTTTGTCCTGTTCCCTTGCTCTGTCTGCGTGGATGTGCCAGGCTCCAGGCTGAGGGAACCAGCCCGACTCGCTCTTCCCTCAGCAGCCCAGGGTTCACCCACAGCTTGAAAGGCCCTAGGTGTCCTGCCATCATTATGTTGGCTGCAGCGTGGGCTCGAGCACGTGTCTGAGGGGAGCATGGGTGTCTTGTGTTTGCATGCGCTGCCCCGTGTCTTCCATACCCAGTGCTCAGGCAAGGAGGCCTGGGTGAATGGGTAGCATTAGAGGTACTTGTGTGTGCCTGCCTGCATGGCTGGAACGTGATGCTGTTGATGGACGCCCACTGCATGCATGGGGACAGTCACGGGAGGCCCTCACGCCTGCTGCTTCTGGTGTATAGTAGTGACCTGGCAGGCCACTTGGCAATCAAGGGAGGGTCAGAGCCTCTGGAAGTTTCCCAGAAGCATCCCGTGCTTGGTGGCGGTGATAGCGTTGGTTCAGCTGAGTTGAACAAGACCCTTTTTTGTGGCCTATCCTCTTGTTGGTTCATCCAGAAGTGTTTACGGGCTCTTTCTCTGGACCCTCCTCTTGGTTCTGCAGTAGCGAAGTCACAGTCTGTGTTGTGCGGAGCTTACCGTCCTGCAGCAGAGGCAGGCGTACAGATAAGCACCCTACCTCAAGTCTAAGTGCTCAAGAAGGAAGAAGTGGCGGTTTGGTGACACGTGTTGAACAGGGAGGGCTTTCCAACTGGTCCATCTGGACAGTACATGTTCTAGAAAGTGTGCCGCTGACCAGTAGTCTATAGAGACACAGGTATTTCTACAGTGATAGGATATTTCATCCCACTTAGGAAACGGAGAGTGAGCTTTGGAGGCCATCTGTGAAGAGGGGGAGAAAATGGGTCCCAAGTGCCCAGCAGGCGCCCAGCAGGTGCCCAGCAGGTTGCAATCTGGCCCTTGGGCCTGTTTGCTGTGGTCTTTCTTCAGTGTTAAAAAAGAGTTATGAGTTGCCAGCATTGAAATTTATGAAATTTCACATTGAAGGCCACGTTTCTGGAATCTCTGGAGCTAATGGCCAGGCAGTCTGGTCCCTATTATGCTCAGGGTCTTGCAGGCAGCCTCTCAGAGTCTGCCCTGGATGTGACACATGTTTGTCATTAAATTCGCCTTGTCCCCACCCAGCCCATTGCTAATTGGCACTCCATTTACATCAATAACAACTTCAGATGTCTTGGGTCCTTTCAGAATTTGTTGTGTGCTGTGATTTCCAGACCTGGACAGCTGGTGAGCCTCTTTCCAGAATGTCTTCGTATCATACTGTTGAGTCAGACTTGAGTTACAAGAGTTGAGCCCAGAATTCTTTAGTGTGCTAGGGTGAGAATGCTTAACACGACATGTGTGTGAGTGTGGGGGGGTGCCGGGGTTGACATCAGAAGTGTTTGTCATCACTCCTACCTTATTTTATTTTATTTTTGGTGTGTGTGTGTGTGTGTGTGTGTGTGTGTGTGTGTGTGTTTAGAAAAGGGCTCTTGAGTATGTGCGTGCATGTGGAAGACCAAGGGTGATTCCGAGAATCATCCTGGATTTTTTCCTGTATTAATGCTTTGCTCTGGGGTTCCCCAGGCTCTGCCTTCCAGGGCTGGAAATGCAAGCTACTGACATTGCTATCTGTCCTCTTTACATGGAATATGGAGATCTGAACTCAGGTCCTTTTGCTTTTGAGGCAAAGGCTTTAACCCCTGAGCCATCTCCCCAGCCCTCCACCTTATTTTTTGAGACAGAATCTCTCATTCAACCTGGAGCTCACCAATTCAGCTAGATAGGCTGATCAGTTAATGAGTTTCAGGGATCCACTGTCTTTGCCTCCCTAGGACTGAGATTACAGACATACACAGTGGTGCCTGGCTTTTTGTATAGGTGCTAGGGATCCCAGCTCCAGTCTCCATGCTTCATGATGAGCACTTTAACCATCTCCCCAGCCCTGAGCAAACACACTGCACTGTTGCAGCCGGGCTTGTCCCCAAGAAACAAGTACTTACTGCAATCTGCGTTTGTCCCTTGAGCTCGCCCATTTTGCACATCAGTGTGCTCCAGGCATTCCACAGTCCCCTGCAAAGCTGAGATCTTGTTCCTCTGCAGCCTGTAGTCTGACCGTTCAGATGCTTCATATACTTACATGGAGTTGTGTAGTCTTCTTCTATCCTGGCTCATTCGTACAAAATGTGTTCTCGGGGCTCATTCATGTTGCTGCATATGCTCAGTTTCCTTCATTTTTAGAGGCTGAAGAGTATCGCATTATTTGCATATACTCATTTTCTTTTTACGATTTCATTAGTGTACATTAGCTATGCATAATGAATTCATTGTGACATTGCAGAGTTTTTACAATCATATTCATGCCCTATTGTCCTGTTTCTTTTCTCCCTTCACTAATCTTCTTCTGCTTTCCAACTAGTTCCCTATTTTCATGTCTTTGTGTTTGTGTGCATGTGTATGTGTGTGACTATGTCATATGAGTGCATGCTTATCTGTGTGTGACTGTAGGTGTCATGTACGCATGTGTATATGTGTGTGGCTGTATGTGTCATGCATGTGCACGTGTATCTGTTATGTGACTGTGTTGTGTGCAGTGTGCAGATGTGTCATGGTGTGCATGTGTACAACTGTGTGTCATATGCATGTGTACATGTATGTGACTGTTTCGTGTGTGCATGTGTATCTGTGTATGACTGTTGTGTGTACATGTGCACATGTGTGACTGTATCATGTGTACCTGTATAACTGACTTTATGTCATGTGTGTATGTGTGTACATATGTGTTGTGTGTGTACACGTGAGGGGCTGTATGTCTGCATGAATGTCTGTGTGTGCATTCGTGGATGAGTGTGACCGAGAGCTAAACCCAGTGGGTTTCACTGGGGTCACTTACAGGAACTGATGGGTTATATACAAGAACATGGGCAAGTTACCAGTAGCTGTACCACGAGAAAAAGTGCTTCTCCCTCTAATAGAGAGTTCAGCTGAGAATGATTGTAACCATCTGCAATGTGCTTGGGCTTCAGTTGAAAACCAGTCTCTCTGTGTCAATATCCGCTTCTCCCTCTGTTTGACTTCAGGGGATGGTCACTGGTAGGTTACCTATGCATTGGATGGCCCCACCTCATGTGGCTGTAGGCAGCATTGTTGGATTCAGAGGAAGGAAGGGACATGAAGGTGGAGTGGGATGTGATGGGTGGTCCAGAGGGAATGGGAGGGGAGTGATCGGCAGATACGATCAAGCTGTATTACAGCCTGGCATGAAACTGTCAAGGAATAAATTAAAAACAAGGGTACTAAAACCAAAAGAACAACAAGATTTCTTTCTCCCCCCAGCCTTGTGAGCCCCTGAGCCCCTGCCCTCTGCTACTGTTAACTGTGTATCAATCTCAAGGAGGGGTGGGGCATTCACGAGTCTCTCCCTCTCTTGTTCATGACACGATGATAACAGACCAAATCTCATGCAGATAATCAGTCACAGCTGCGGGGAGTTCATGAGTGCAACAGTCATGTTGTTCCTGGATGGTGTTCCACAGTGTTCCGTACCATCCTTGAGTCGGTCTGCAATGTACCCTGAGCTTTGGAGGGGTAATGGAGACACCCCATTCATGTGGATCAGCCAGCAACCATTTGCATCCATTTTCCTCATCAATTCATCTGCCAATGTGCAGGTTTCTTAAAGGGCAATTATAGATTTACTTAAAACTGTAAGAAATAATGCAGAAACTTCCAGCTTTGTCCTTTATTGATGTCTTGCAAAACTCTAGTGGGAAATCCCAAGCAGGATACTGATATAGTTCAAGCAAAAGCACGTAGCAGACTTTTCAATGGTCATGGTCACTTCTCAGTGGAACCTTGGAGGATCTCATTCCAGGAAATTTGTTCTTTTCTCTCCATGGCCTCTTCTTGAAACTAAGGTTCCGCCTCTACGGTGGGAGACACACCCACTGGTCGCACGAGTGGCTGAACTGAAAAGGCAGGTCTGGTGTGGAAGAGCTGCCAAGTGAAGCATCGGCTGGCTTTCTCCTTCTGGGTGCTGCCTTCCCAGGTGTGAGATCAAAGCCCTGTGTTCTGAAGCTGCAGTTAGAAGCCGCGAGAGCTCATGCAAGGGAATGCCATCTGCCACTTGCTTGACAAGACCGTGTGGGTTGCCTCCTTCCCTGTGAGGGAGCAGGGTGTCCTATTGTTTCCTGCCTGGCTCGGATGTGGTTGATCAGACTTGTTTTAAGTTTTTTGGTCTTTTTTAACCTACTTTCTCCTTCCCGTAATTTGTAGATAAGTTACTGGTATTGTTTCATTTTTACCAGCAGACCTCTCGCAAACCCAAACCAAAATTGAAGAGGGAGAAATGGGGAGAACAGAGCTCTTCCAGAGGACTGTAATTTAGGACTGTATCAGCACAGGCAGATAAATGTCTAATTGAAATTCATCTGCACATCACAACCATGGTTCCCATGGAGGATGACAAGGTGGCTGCGAATCTGCCACACAGCGGGCCGTGGACTCTGGAGGAAGCAGAGGCCAAGATACTAACTGTGATCCTGACAACACTTGCGAGTCAGGCATGCCTTGTTTCCTACGATCCTCCCCACCCGGGCTAGGGTGTCGCTGTGCAGCCCACACCGACCCAGTGAAGCTCAGGCCAGGCTTGAGCTCCTCTTCCTCCTGCCTCCACTTCACAAGTACTGGGGTTACAGCACAGGTCCCCATGCTCCGCCCAGCAGAGTCCTTTGTTTTTAAATTTTGTTCTTGTGTGTGTATGTGTGTGTGTGCGTGTGTGTGTGTGTGCGTGTGTGTGTGTGCGCACACGCGTGTGTGCTTTCGTAGAGGCCTAAGAGTGGCATCAGGGATCACCCTGGATTATTCAACCTTCTTATTGCATTGCTCTGGGGTGTCCCAGGCTCCGTCTTCCAGGGTCACAATTACAGACCTCTGCTATTTCTGCCCTACATTTTTGTGTGGAGTCTGGGGATCTGAACTCAGGTCCTTTAGCTTGTGAGGCAAAGACTTTAACCCCTGAGCTGTCTCCCCTACTCCTCCTCATTTCCTATGGCCCTGAGGAATTCTTCTGAGGAGGAGGACTTCTCATTCCATCTTCATCTCCACCCAGCAGCCTCCTCAGTCTTTGCTTGCCTTCCTCCACTGCACAGCACATTCCGCGGTGCTAAGGGATGAGGTGTGGTGGCTCGTCGCCCAGATGCACCCGATGCCCTCCCTGGCTTTTACCACCGTGAGGACAGAGACAGGTACCATCATGGAGCTTGTAGATAGGTCCAGGAAATGCTGGGCGCAGGGTCGAGTGAGGCACGGGGCCGAGGGAGCAGACTCAGAAAGGCTCTCATGACTTCACCCTGGTGTCTCTCTGAAGTCCCTTCTGAGCCCGTCTTTGGGAGCCACTTCCCCGGGCTGGAGGGCTCCTGGTGCTACTCCACACGCCACCTTTAGAGGCAGCTCCTCTGGACATAGACCCCTGGGTGCCTCTAGGCCCGGCTGCTGGCCTGCTAGTGTCCCGAGGGGTGGGCGGGAGCTCTAGCTTTCTGGGCCTCTACAGGGAGAACAGCTATCATGGTTTGTGGGAGCACTCGGTGTCCAGCACCCACTCGGCAGGGGTGTCATTGAGGCTGTGCGGTGCTCTCACACCATCCCTCAGGGTCTCTCTCGCAGGGCTGCAGGGCTGGGATCCGAACTGAGCATTCTGTGCGTGCTGGGGAGGCATGTCAGAGCAGACCAAGGCGTGGAGGGAGCAGCATGGCGGTGGGCGTTGGCAGGAGCAGGCGCTGCTTGGGACGGTGACCATTGCAGGCCAGGTGTGATGCTGCCTTGGATGACAGTGAGCTCGATCCTCATTGTGCCTCCCGTGCCCTGCAGCCTCACTTCCAGGTTCCCGCTCAGGAAGGCACAAGTAACTCGCTGCTCGTGCGTGTTCCCAGATTGGCTGGCTGGGCTGAGAATGTTTCCAGATGATTCCCTGAGGACCCAAGTGTGCCCATGTGACTCCCTGTTAGCTCCACTTCTGTACCTGTAGCTTGGCATTCCTAACAGCTAGGCCCTCTGCTCCGCAGGAAATTCCATCAGGTGAGGTTCTGGACTGAGATCAGTGGCCTTCTTTGTGGCAGGCAGTGTATCATCTTTGCCTTGGCCTTCAGCCCTGGTGCTGGACTGCGCTCCCACCACAATTGTGGAGAAGACAAGGTCTCCCAAAGTGCTGACTGCAGTGGCAGCGTGCCTCTGCCGGGACCAGAGCGCCCCTGCCGGGACCAGAGCGCCCCTGCCGGGACCAGAGCGCCCCTGCCGGGACCAGAGCGCCCCTGCCGGGACCAGAGCGCCCCTGCCGGGACCAGAGCGCCCTTGATGGACCAGAACACCCCTGCTGGGACCGGAGCGCCCCTGCTGGGACCGGAGCACCCTGGCACCCATAGGCTTCTGGGAGAGAACCATGAATCCCAGTGGTAGCAAACAGACCGTGGAGTCGAGGGTCTTCATTGACTCTGCTATGTACAGCCCCATAGAATAATTCAGTCTCAGTGTGCATTCTCCTGTTTGTGTGGTTCATTTGCTAATCTCAGGGACTCCATCAAGTGTGGGGCTCTGGTCCTGTGCAAGAGGGCATCTGACACACTGAAGGGAAAACCAGAATGTGACGTGCCCCATGCAGGAGGGCATTGCGACTTAGCCCAGAAGCCTCTGGTAGGACAGAGGGCTCTGCCAGGGCTGAAGGTACACAGACTGAAGATCAGGGGTCCTGCCGCTGAGAAAGATCGGGGCTCTCAGACTCCCCCTGTTCTGGAAGAGTCAGCAGGAGAACCAGAGCCCACAGGATGTGGCGCAGGACCCACCTGGCTGGTGTCCCATCCCTGCTGAATGGGGCCTGCCCTCCTATGCACAAAGCCATTGGTGGCTTCTTCCAGGTTTAGTTCAAATTATGACGTTGGGGAGCAGGGGGTGGGGGGGTGGGGGGGCAGGCCCTGGGCAGGCCCTCCGGCCAGCCACCACTTCTGCCCTGTATGTGCTGGGCTTTGCTGCTTGTCGCAGTCTACCTGCATGTTGCTGATAAATGACCATCAAACGGCTTAAGGGAACAAGGGCTTTATTTCCTTACAACAGTCCAGTTACAGTTCTCAGCCCAGCTGGATGGGAGAGCATGCACCAGGGCCGAGGGAACTGGCCACACCATCACCACATAATGACTGAGGGAGGGACGATCCTTACTTGCCAGACCAGCATGTCTGGCCAAGTACACAGAAGGATGCCAACTCACTCAACCAGCTCTCAGTATTTTATTCTCTTGTTCAAGGCCTAGTCCCACCCACCATGGGCTGGGCCTTCTCCATCAGCTAGACAATCTCCTGCTAGTTTGCTCTGGGCTTAACCCAACTACTAATTCTCCACAAATGTGCCCAGAGCTCAAACCCTCAAGTGTCAAGTTGACACCTGCGCCCAACTATGACACTGCTTTTTCTTACAAGGTTGGACATTTACAGTTCTCAACCAGAGTTTTTGAGTCACTTGATATAAAATATTTCTCTGCCTCTTCACAGGGTGCCTGGGGGTCCAGGGACCATTCTAGGCGCTGGAGGTAACATCAGAGAAAGAGCCACCTCCTAGGAAAGGAGGCCGTCACAGGGAACAACAGCCACCGGCCAGCAGAGGGAGAGTTTCATAGGTGCCACAGGTGCCCCTTTGGTAGCGGGAAGGTGACCCGTAAACCTAGACTTGAAGGATGGGAGAGAGGGACCCGTGGAGATACCTGAAAAAGAGCAGTTGGTCAGAGGAACAGCCAGCGCGCAAGCCCCAAGGCAAATGTGCCCTCTGTTGCTTTGGCAAAAGGGTTGGAAGTACAGGTGAGAGTGGGGAGGGCATGCAGGGGCCTGGTGGGCCACTGGAGGACTTGGGAGTAGACAAAGAAGGAAATGGGGCCCTCTTTTTTTGTTGGTATGTTCCAGTGGTTGGCATGGGGGACACTGTGTTGAGATAGCAGCTCCCAGGGAAGGAATCAGACACCCCATCTCTAATGAGCCTCAAAAATTTTTGTCAGGGCCAGAGTCCCGGAACCAGGAAACCCCCTGGTTTTGCTCTGGGTGCTTTGCCCAGTGGGCATATAAGGGGCAGTCAAGGGGCTTCCCTTGGGCAAATAGGAGGGCACTGCTGACTTCTTGCAATCCGTAGGTCTCTGTGGTGGTAGCAGAGGGGCGCGAGTCACTGGTCATGCCTGAGGCACTGAGGCTCTTCTGAGAAATGACGTAAACCTGGTTTCTCTAAAGCGTTTTGGCGCTCTGTGAGTGGCAGATTCCAGCTGGCTTGAGATTGACCACGCTGGCCACCTGCTCGGGGTTTAGGACCTAGTCCCAGAAGAACCTCCTTGTAGCCCCTACAAGTACAGCAGGGGGCTCTGCCGCTCTTGGCTGAAAAGGAGAAGGGTCCTGTTGAAGAGCCACGTGTGCCAGGCCCCGCAGTGCCGCTGGCAACCCCAGGGTGCGAGAGGCCGAGATGGGAGGGAGGGGCCAGAGTGGTTCAAGTCCAGCCAGAGGACTTAATGAGACCCTGTTTCCAAGTAAGAAATAAAGGGTTGGGGTGATAAAACCCAGCAGTATAGCACTTGAGCAGTATGCGCAAGGCCTTAGGATCACATTCCAGTACTGAAAGAAGAGGTTTTAGTCACTCAAATGGAGCCATTCGGGGACCCTCAGTGATGGCCACGCTGTTCCCTGCTGAGCACACGGATCTGGCAACTCTTCCTTCCTGCTGTGAGCTTCACCAAGCACTTATGTAGCGCAGGTCACTGCTGTGCTGGCCAGAGGAACCCCAGAATAAGCGGTGCGCCTGTCCCCATCGCGCCTGTCCCCATCCCGACTGTCCAGAAGCAGGAGACAGTGAATGAACTCCCTTTACAGATGAAGATCCGGACCTGCAGAAGACCAGAGACCTCCTCAGGAGGAGGCCGTGTGAAAGGCATCCTCTCCAAAGCAGGGAACCGGCCCCACAAGGGGAGGTGATCTTGTGCAGGCAGGGAGTAGTCCTGCTGGGGGTGGGTGAGGGGAATAAGAGGGGGGTACTATGAGTCGCACTTGGGGGAGTGAACTGGAGGTGTGCAGGGCCAGCGGGGGGCTACTTTGCATCCCACAGGAGGTGTCACAGGAGTCCTGTCTGGAGCGTCTCAGTCCTAGAACAGTGACACCTATCACCGGTCTCCCCATAGGGGATCAAGGCTCCTGGGGGTCCTGGTGGATCTACCTCCCAACCCCCTGCCCTTTCTGCTCTCTTGCTGTGCATCTGCTACGAAGGCCACGTCTTCGTGTTCACCTCACGAGTTTTCAGAGCCGCAGCCTTCTGGACCAGCCGAGCTAAGGTCGGCTCTTCTGGCAGAGTTTGCGCTGTTTTCTAGAGATCACAATAGAGTGAAACAGTCTTGTGAAGAAAATCAGGTTAGCCATGTAGCTTGTTCCTGTGATGAGGGCGTGTGAGGTATGTTTTCAAATGTGATCGAAGAGGTTGATTTGCAGTTCATTCATCTACAGGCATTTATTTGTTCTTTTTTAAAAAATATTTTTTAATTTGAAAGAGAGAGGGGAGGAATCACGCATGCATTGTTCACTTTTCTGTTGCTGTGAGAAAATATCCAGTCTGGTGGGCTGGCAGAAACCAGAGACAGGCTAAGTCGCTGCAGACATCTTGGAGACTGAGAGCTGCATGAGTGCCAGCTGCAAGAGGGGCCCTCTCCTGAAGCCAGGTGCCATGACCTTCCCATACGTGAAACTGTGGGGAACACATTTCAAACCATGACATGCATGTCATTGGTCAGGGGTCAGACGACAGTTTTCAGGAGTCAGTTTTCTTTTAC
Organism: Typhlomys cinereus; assembly: GCA_023101885.1. Classification (NCBI taxonomy): domain Eukaryota; kingdom Metazoa; phylum Chordata; class Mammalia; order Rodentia; family Platacanthomyidae; genus Typhlomys; species Typhlomys cinereus. The sequence continues at coordinate 550,851 of JALPQD010000754.1, read as the reverse complement.
CGTGTGGGCTTCGAGGGATCAAACTCAGGCCACCAGGTTTGAAAGCAGGAGCCATCTTGCCAGTCCCATTTATTGTGTGTGGCTTCAGGCTTAGAGACAGACCCAGGTGGGCACCTGGAAGGGAGAAGATGGCGTGGTGTGGAGTCTCCTGAAACTAGTCACGGGCCAGAGATTGCTCCCCACAAAGTGTCACCTGCTACCTACCTCAGAGCCCAAGTGCTGAGCCTGGGCCCCAGACTCTGTCCCCTTCCAGACCAGTGGTGCTTCCTTGGTTTATGGCCCTGCAGCTGGGCTCTGTGTCCTTGCTGGTCACGGGTATGGCCGTTACCTCTGCATTCCGCACCCGGTAGGTTTGATTTTCCATTACATGTGGCTGGGGTCGTGCATTCTGTGTGCAGGGTTGGACTTCATTTCAGCAGCCTCACGTTTGTTACTTGTGGCATGGTACAGAACACACGTGTCATTGTTATCTCTGTGTTTGTACCATCCAGTGTCTGCCTGCTGATGCCCTCATTCCTCAGTAAGAACGGGCCTGCTCTGCCACAATTCCAGCAGCAGAGCCGTGCACCGAACATAAAGCCTCTGCTTCCAGTCAGTGTTGACAACTCACTTAGATCACGACTGCAGTCCTCTATGTAGCAATGGTTGGGTTTTGATGTTGGCATCAGGGGAGAAATCAGGTTTAAATACAAAGGGAAGCATTCCACAATGCAGGGGCTGCCGACCCTGGACGAACAAAAGAAAGTTGGTGCGTGCGCAGCAGAAGTTCCCACGAAAGCTGTAGCGTACTTAGGTGAATGCCCGTGTGCCACCGTCTTTTGTCCCTGATAAAGCGCAGGCATACAAGGCCAGTCTTGTGCCCCTCGTGCTTCTTGCTGGGGGAGTCGAAGCCTTGGGAAAGCTTTCTAGAAAGAGACCCATTGTGTGTTAAAAGGTTTCTGCGTGGGTTCATCTAGAATGAGAAGACCTCCATGGTCGCATCTCCGTGCGTTTCCACTCTGCACAGGAGACCAGAGTTAACCTCTGCCCAGTTCATGGGCCTTTAGGTGATTTCCAGCAGTTACTGGACGGTTGCACTTTAAAGGCTTGAAAATTCCCCAGCAGGCTCGCCCCACCCCTCAACACCTGACCGTTGTGAGAAGCAGATCCCTCGGGAAAATTCTGAATTCATTCTCACAGTCAGCTTTTGTTTTTTCTCGGGGATGTAGACTGGGAAAGGAACTGTCTCATCACTCTCTGAGGGGGCGCTCAGGGGTGTGCGTGCATGTGTGTGTATGGTCCAGCCCACGAACCTGTGCGTGCAGAGCAAGGGCTACCCCTGGGCCGAAGCCCCCGCTCTGAGGGAACTCTTTGCTCGTGATTCCCACAGGATTCAGGGTAGGAGCACGCAGAGGGCAGGGCTGCAGCGCGCGGCACACCCTGACCTCCCATCCTTTGTGTCTCTGTTCTGAACTTTAGAGTTCATGGAGGGCTTTCCACATCCATCCTTGTGAATTTCTGTCCATTTCGTGATCTCCATGGTCTGCGTCTGACAGTGTAAGTTCTAGGCGCTGAAGTCACCAAGTCACTTCATCCTGGGTCCTTCAGAAGAGGACTCGGAGACCCCCAGAGCCGGAGTCGCTTCCAGGGGGCCTGTGCTTCTGACGGATGCCATCCACCCGGTGGTGCATGCCAGTCTCTAGCTTTGCAGTCTGCCTTGTGGGTTTCCTGGGCAGTGGGATCATGTCCCAGTTTATCTGTCATTTCAGTGGTTGAAGAATCTAAGCGGGTAAATAAAAATGAATGTTTGGATTTGGATGCTAATTTAGCTCTCAATTGGGTTTTGTTTTGAACATTATTGAAATTAATCTGTGCTCCTTGAGCACATTGCACTTATCCGCAAGGTGCAGCGCCCTCCCCAGAACGTGATTGGTGGTTCCTCGGGTAACTTCATCAGCTAGATAATCCATATCAAGATAATGGAAAAGTTTATTCAGAATCTTGTTTTTCAACGACAAATTGATGTCTGAACATTATTCAGTGTCTGGAAAGAAATGAACCTTTGGTCAGAATCCTGCCCCAAACAAATCCATTTCCTTTTGTCTTTCCTGCTTTCTAGACATGTCCATTTGCATGTAGACACTTTTTTTCTTCAGCAGGATTTTTACTGTCACCCAGGCTGGCCTTGAATTATTTGGCTTAAGTGATCTTCCTACTTCAGTTCCCACGGGACAAAACACACACACACACACACACACACACACACACACACGCACGCACGCACGCACGCATGCGTACCAAATAGCATGAATATATATGTTTGAGACAGTCTAGAGTGTTGTAGAACTTATTACACAGCTAGGATGTCCTTGAACTTATGATCCTCCAGCCTCTACTTCCTCAGCACTAGGATTACAGCATATGCCACAAGGCCCAGATTATAACAGTATGCTTTTTAAAAGAACTCTATATTTACTTATATATTTATTGAGAGGGTAAGAGAGAGAGAGAGAGACATGTAGTGCACATGCAGAGATCAAAGAACAGCCTTTGGAAGTCAGTTCTCTCCTACCATGTGGGTTCCAAGGTTCAAATTCAAGTCACTGGGTTTGACCACAGGCGCCTTCATCTGCTGAACTACCTTACTGACCCACTTTTTAATGTAACTCTAAATGTAGAATGTATTAGTATACCAAGCAGAAAGGTGCTGTTTGAAGAAATGCTTGAGCTTTGGAGTTGACAGATTCTGTAGTCATATGGTGGGGGGAGGGTGATCAGTGGGTAAATTCAACCCTTCTAGCCCTCAGTTTTCTCGATTGTAAAATGAGCTATGATTCCTGTATATATTGGTTGTTATAAAGAGAGACATAGGAAAATGGGGTGTGAACAGCAGTGATGGGGCCTCTGCCTTTCTGGAGAAAGCATCTCCCTTGAGCCAGCCTGTTTGAGGCTTATCACTGGCACTTACCAAACTCCCCTCCAGGACAGCCGGCCCACTACATCCAGGACTTTTGTCTTTTCTTCTGTTATCTTTACAGCAAGAGGTGTGCTGCTCTTCACTTCACTTACTGTAGTCACACATTCACGAGTTGGGTGGTGACACACTCCCATAATGCTAACACTTGGAGGTAGAGGCAGGAGGGTCAGGAGTTCAAGGTCATCCTCCATGATGCAGTAAGTTCAAGATCATCTCAGCAAGTTGGAGGCCGGCCTGGGCTGCACGGGCTCTGCCCCCAAGAAACCAGAAGAGAAAAAGAAAAAAGAAAGTACAAAGTAATATCACATCCTGTCACTACGGTTTGAATTGCTCCTGTCTCTGACTGTGGGCAGATCGTTCAGTGCCCTGGGGTGCAGCTTAGTCCTCTGAGGATACCAGTATCTTCTTGTGGGGGTGTGCAGGTGTTGCAGCGAGGCAGTCTGAGCTCTTAGAGCTGTGAGTGACAAGATATGCCAACAAGTATTCCCTTGAAATATTTCTTATGGGACAGCTGCCATTTAGGCACATAGAATTGAACTGGATAGAAAAAAGCTATGCTTGTATGTGTATGCATGTGTGTATGTATCAGAGGGCACTGTGTGTTCCTGTGGAGGACCAAGGGTGACTTTGGGAATCATCCTGAATTGCTTCTACCTCCTCCTTGCTTTGCGCTGGGATTTCCCATGCTCTGCTCACCATGGCCAAAAGCATAGGTTGCTGTTCGTTCTGCCTGTTTTTTATGTGGGACCTGGGATCCGAACTCAAGACTTTTTGCTTGTGAGGCAGAGTCCTAACCCCCTAGCCATCTCTCCAGCTCCTTATCTGCCCTGTTTTTACCTTTTATTTCAGAACATGATGTCACTAAGTTACGCAGGCCAACCTGTAACTCACTCCATAGCTAGGCAGGCCTTGTACTTGAGCTTCTGTTCCTCACTCCCAAGTCGCTGAGATGACTGGCCTGTGCCACCAAGCCTGGCTGAAAGGCAGCATGTCCCTCTTAGCACATCGAGCATAAAGGTGGCAGGTGCTGCTTTGGTTGCTTGACGCTGAGGAAGAGGATGTCCCTCGGGGATGCCAGCACCGCCTGGGAGCCAGTCTTCATTGTTTTGGCTTTGGCCAGAGTGCTGGAAGCCCCGGAATAGTCCGTGGAGATCTCTGTATCCTGACTCATCCTTGTCTCTCTTGGACTCCTAGGCCAAGCCCAGCATTCGGTGCTTCATTAAACCCACCGAAACACTTGAGCGGTCCCTGGAGATGAACAAGCACAAGGGCAAGAGGCGGGTGCAGAAGAGACCCAACTACAAAAATGTTGGGGAGGAGGAGGACGAGGAGAAAGGGTCCACGGAGGACACCCCGGAGGACGCCGAGAAGGCTAAAGGTACAGAGGGCGGTTCAAAAGGCTTGAAGACGAGCGGGGAGCGCGAAGGTGAGTGACCGCGGCGCGCTGCCCTCTGCAGCCTGTCCTTCTGCCCACCGTGTGCCTGTGCCGTGCCACCGCACATCCAGGACGAGTCCCACTCGGGTCACGCGACCTGGAGCGAGGCTGCCTGGTGTGAGAGTGGGTCACATGTAGCCCCTGCTTCTCCGGGTCGAGGCACCCACCGGCAGCGAGCAGTGCCCGGTCCAGGCAAAGTGCTCCGTGAGTGGTCCTTGTCATGATCCTCACCATCATCCTCCTCCTGCTAACTCGGGAGTGTGATGTGTGTCCAGTGCACTGCGGGAAGAAAGAGGGGGCTGTGTTTAATGAGATGATGCGAGATTAATCCATCGTGGTTTCTTGGAATCACATAATCAAATACAGTCCCCTGATTCTCCCACTGGGTGTCCAAGTGATGTACATTTGTGTGGTGCCTGTGCCCTCAGAAGTCTGCCTTTGCCATCCCGCCTTGCCCTGGCAGCAGTGACTTCTCTCACTCTCTTCCCCGCCCTCTACAAAAATGCTAAAACTGTTTAGACCTGGAAAGCATTTGCTCTGGGATTAAAAATGTGTGAAGTAGTCAGTTGCTTGAATCATGGGGCAGACTTTTAGTCCGACAGATGGAACCTCTGGCCACAGACCAGGCACTGACAAGTAAGGCATTGTCAGTAACCAGAACCCTGGGAGTCTGTTTGCTGGGAGGATAGTCTTGCGTCTTCTAGGACAAAGGCAGCCTCTTGTGAGCAGGCCATCGCTGGGGTTGGGGACACACTGTGATGGGCAGCCTCCGGGAGCTGGGCTGTGGTGGCCTGAGGCCCGTGGGCAGGGACCCTGTGACCCTGCGAGTCTAGGGTGTAGCACAGAACCAGGTTCTGAAGCTCTCGTGAGGGATTCGTTTGCCTCTGGCCGCTGCCTGTGATTCTGCAGCTGGCATACGCTTCCACCCAGCCCGCACCCCATTCTAGCGTTGCAGCCACTGTCCCCGAACACCAAGATCACATGCCAAAGGTCCCGGCCTCACCCAAAGGCCTAGTCTCTAGTCTGCTTTTACACGTCTTCAGTGCATAATGACCCTTTTGGCTTGTGAGTTCATTTTCAGCCCAGAAAACTTTTGATTCCATAGTGTGGTGTACAGGTGGGAGGTCAAAGGACAAATTTTGTCCGCTATGTGGGCTTCTGGGGATCAAACTTAGGTCCCCAGGTTTGCGAGAATGCACGTTACCCCCAAGCTGCCTCACTGGCCAGTGGCCTTCGTCAACAAGTGTCACTTCATTGGGGGGGTTGAAGGACAAACACAAGAGAAGTCACTTATTTCATTTAGGTGGTCTTAGGGTTTTGTTAGCAGGGAAGAGAGCTGTCCACTTAAACCCTAGGCTTGGTCAGCATGTAGCTATACTAGGAGAATGGACATTGTGTTCTTGTCAGTTTTGTCTTGGGGATATGTTCCCGCTCTTGTTCCGGTCCTTTTAAGGGATACTCTGCAGCCAGACCCAGCATGACTAACAGTGGTCTGGGCAGGGCAGGCTTGGCCCCAGAGCCTGATCTAATTGTCAGCCAGGCATCTCAGTCCCAGCGCATGGGGCTGTGAGCCAGCTTAGCGTGTAGCTGCGGTCACTCGGGCTGCTGGGAGTAGAGTGGGGCTCTATGATGCGGAACCCTTTGTTCCACTCGGACAAGAGAAGTCATTGTTTCTGGCCTCTCAAAGTGGGTTTCTCAGACACTAACCATCCATGTTGTGCCAAACAAGGCCCTGGAGTTTCCCCAGAGGCATGGTTGGGCTGCTGATTGTGACTGCACAGCTCGACCAAGCATGGCTGTGGGTGACCCCACCCCCATGGTCGTCTTGCTGCCCTCATCATTTCTTGAGTGCATTAATCATTCCAAAACATGATGGGCTGTCATCTTCCCACTCAGCTGACCATAAATACAGTTTCCACAAGCAGGCCAGCCATTTATACTCTGGAGCTTTCTGAAATGTCTCTGATCTCTTGGGCTCATGTTCGAGGGTGTGTTTGATGGACATTTCCCCTATGACCTGCTTCTGTGTTTGGACCAAACCCCCAAGTGTAACTTCCCGCGACTTGGAAGGTATTAGACACTCTCCTTCATTCCCATGCAAACCGCGGGGCAATGTAGACACTGCTCTGGCCCCAGGATCCAGGGTGAGTCTCATGCCCGTGGTGGCTCGTTCCGTAACTCTGACGTGGCACGTGCCAGAGCAGGGGGCAGAGATGCTGGACCCTGCTGTGTTCTGGACACTCCCGTCCTCTCTTCCTACCCTTCCGTCTCTAGCACACTGCTTTCACTGTCCTGGCGCGTGGCTGTCACAGCCTCAGGTGCCTCTTGAGTAAAGAGATGCTAGCACTTGTCCGTCCCAGCTTGTGTCACTGTCCCCGAGAAATCTTCGTAGAAAGATGGCGAAACAGCGTAAAATGAGCCTGTGGTCACGAGGCACCATTTTTTCCTGACCTGATTTGAATGTGGCATTAGTGTCCTTTCACAAATACATCACCAGAACTCACGCCTCCTCCACACTGAGCCCAGACAGGGCAAGCATGTGAAATGAATGTGAGCCTAACCCATCCGTGCCCATCTCCAGTATGCAAAAACATATGCTTGCCTCGGCTCTTCCTTCACGAGTGACTTGTCCTGTAGCCACAAGATCACAAGACCCCAAATCTGTAGAAAGAAAGGGAAGGTTACCACTGTCCCATAGTCCAGGGCGTGCTCAGCTCCGCCTGGGAAGCTGACGGCCCAGGCACATGCTGGTTTCTTCACTTGCCCTTCAGTTGGAAAGGACAGTCATCTGCTCGTGGACTTACTTGGAGCTGTAACTTAATAAGCAGAGTCAACGGAGAGATTGAGTCACCCACCTCCTCTCGGGAACTGTGGGGCTGACTTGTTGGATTCGCCTGTGGGATGTGTAGGCGCTGGCTGTCCAACCCCGTCTTCTGAGACCGCTCTTTTCCTGGAATTCAACAAGGGTGTTCAGGCAATAGGATGCTGGCACCTGCTTGGTCAGCTGGGACCAAGGGGTCCCTGGGGATTTGGACCCCTGGGCTTTTTTTTTTTTTCAAGGTCTGTTAGAATGAAGTGGAGACTGGTTTCATTTGCGATGCTTTGACCACAGGATCTCGAGGTCTGGATCCCAGGACAGTTCGAATGCCTGTGCTGCATTTAGCTGGCAACACAGTGGAAGCCCAAACCAAGAGGGAGTGCAAGGAGGGGCTTGGACAGAGCTCGGCAGTGTAGACCTATGAGCCCCACCATTTGTGCAGGGCCCATTCTGTCACTCATAAGCTAGAGTGATGAGCATGGCATAAGTAAGAGTGTGAGCTAGTAGGAGAGAGGGAGGAAGAGGAGGAGGAGGCCTTGGGCCCTGCACTATAATAGCAAGTCTGCGGCCTCCTTTGTAACTTGCTTAACTAGTTCCGGGAGGAGTCTTGGGGTGCATGAAGATGCAGCCTCTGAATATGAACTTGCCAGAAAACCTCTCTGTTCAGTAGCCGTTGTGAACAAGGAAAGAGGACCACGTATCTCCAGCACACTTTCCTGTCCTTACCACAGGCTGTCTGCACCTTGAAGCGTCTAGTCAGAGCCAGCCAATCACAGTCCTCCCTGATCGCCTAGGTAACCAGCAGAGCATCTTTCCCCTTCCCTTGACCTTGCTGTGAAGCCTTCTTCTCTCTTCCCCCCTCCTATTGTCTGTCTGCGTGGTTTCTGGGATATAAAGCTCAGAGCATGACTGGGGAAATCCTTGAATTTGTGAGGTCAGAGATTGTTGAGAGGTCAGGCCTGGCATTTCCCTGAAAAAGCACTTCATCCACCAAACAGTAATCAGATTAGAAAGTACATCACCCCAGGCAAGTCGACGAATTGTTGCTGGCATTGAAAAATCGGCATGTTAGAGGATGGAAGGGCCAGAGTTGTCATATAAAGAGGCAGAAATCCTGGGGTCCTCAGCCTGCTCCCGACCCAACCAGCTTCTCAGTGTAGACCTTGCCTGCATGGTCCCTGGGGAGAGAGACAAGGTCTTGCCTGTCTTGGGTTCCTTTGTTATTATTTATTTATTATTGTTATTGGAGGAGTAAATTCTTCTACATAGCAAAATTTGCTTTATCTACCACTTTGGAGTATATACTTGAGTGGTAGCAGGATATCTGCTTGATGTGTTCATCATAAAACAGAAACCATCCTCATTGAATGCATTCAGCTGCCATCTCCACGGATCTGATTTTCCTAGGGACTTTGTATATATGATACTGTGCAGTACTTGTGTTGTTATATCTGACTTGTTTTGTTTTGCTTTCTCAATGGACATAGTTTTGATTTTAGTAGTTAAGAAACTGATGCATGCGTGTTGTTCTTACAAACCATTCAAACAGAATTGAGATCTACAGACTAGAGAACCTGTTCTCAGACAACACCTTCCGCAAGTGTAGGAGGATTTGCCTGTGAGTACACAGAACATGGGGAGCAGCAAAATGACCTAGAGCGCTGGCCACAAAACCTGACCACCTGAGTTCCATCCTCGGAGCCTGAGTGGTAAAGGGAAGAGCTAATTCCCACGGGTTGTCCTCCGACTGCACACATGCACTATGGCATGCTCTGCTGCACAGTCATGCACACACGCAGTAAATAAATGTGAAAAGAAAAGAACCCACAGAAATGGAATAAATATCTGAAACAAAGAGATACATGCTGACAACATAATTGATGAGTATGGGTTTAGTCAGCCACATTGGGAAGCTGGAAGAAGGTGGAGCAGAAGAGACGGAAAATCCTTCTTTCCTCCTTGTCCACCTTGTTCTTTTGGGGCAGGGTCTCTAAGCAAATCCGGGGCTCACCTATAGGGCGGGGATTTCCATTCTCTGCCTTCCAAGGCTGGGATTGCAGGCAGACCACCGTAACCACCGTCCTCTTACACTGGACTCAGGGATCTGATGCTTGTATGGCAAGGGCTGTTCCCCAGCCGAGCTTGAGGACTCTTGTTCAAAATGCTTAGGGCAGAAGTCTTCAGATTTGGGAGATTTTTTTTTTTTTAATTTTGTATTGTTTGTCAGTATTCCAGATACTGAGAATAATGAGTTTTCTTGGAGTTAGGACCCAGATGTAAACATGAAATTCATTTATTTTTCATAGATATGTATAAGGCCATAAGTTCATTTTTATTTGAAATAATGCTCACACAAAGCCTCGTTTCATCATGTAGCATCTTCCACTTGCGCATCATGTCAGTGCTCCAGGGTTTGCAGGAGTTTTTTAGGTTTCGGGATTGATGAATCTAGACTATGCTAAAGCAATATAGAAACATGATATTTTAAATATATTTTTGCTTTCCTACTAATTATATTGAAATAAGAATTTCACGATCTCATGTTAAGGATTCTTATGCTCAAATTCTAAAAGTAATTTTTAGTCCCCAACTAAAGTAATTTAAAACATTTAAAATGTGTGTGTGTGTGTGTGTGTGTGTGTGTGTGTGTGTGTGTGAGAGAGAGAGAGAGAGAGAGAGAGAGAGAGAGAGAGAGAGAGGAAGAGGGAGAGGGAGAGGGAGAGGGAGAGATCTGTGTGAGTGTGGGCCCATGCATGCCTTGATACACATGTAGAGGTTAGAAGACAACTTTGAGGAGTTGGTTCTCCTTCTACTGTGGGTTTTGGGGATCTGGCCATGAGGTTTCAAGGCTACTACATAGGCCGCAGTGGCTGGCATGAGCTCCCAGGGATCCCCCCGTCCCTCCCTCCTGTCTCACTGCAGGAACCTGAGATTACCGATAGGTGGGTTCCAGGGGTTCAGACCCAGACCTCATGCTGCCCATCAAGCTGCCCCCTGCCGGGGTGGGACTGAAGGCCTCTTTCATCCTGGGCTCTGCGTTCTGGTTGTTCATGGTTGTTTCAATGAGACTCCATTGAATGGCCGCCTCTTCCTCACTGAAGCCCACGTTCCTCTGGGGCCTCAGGTAGCTAGACTCCCCTATGGGAGGCCTGTGGGCAGCTTGACTTCCCTACCTGAGGCCCATGCCATGGCCTCCTCAGGGCTTGTCAGGAACGTCTCCGCTGTCCTCCCCTCCTCCTCCTAGCTCAGAGGTTTCTTTTCATCGTTCCCCTTTTTCCTTCTTGGAGACCACCTTCTCAGAACACTTCTTCCGGCCTGTCCAGCATCTCGTCCACCTGTTACACAGGAGCGCATGGTGTCTGGTCACTCACCGCGTGAATGTTTACCGTGAGGAGGCACTTTTGTGTGGTCTTTACATTCTCCTCTGGGCCTTCTCAGTCCTTACAACCTTTTTGTTTTTTAATACTTTAGTGCGTGTGTGTGTGCGTGTGTGTGTGTGTGCACGCGCGTGTGCATGGGGGGGCACTGTGTGTCCCTGTGGAGGACCAAGGGTGACTTCAGGAATCATCCTGGATTGCTTCTACCTCCCTGTTTCGCTCTGGGATTTCCTAGGTTTTGCCCACCAGAGCGGGAAGTGCAGGCTGCCACCATTTCCGCCTGACGTTTTTATGTGGACCTGGGATCTGAACTCAGGACCTTCTACTTGCGAGACAGAGTCTTAACCTCTGAGCCATCTCTCTCTCCAGCCCAGTCCTTACAACCTTACAACTTCCCACTTGGAAACCCCTGTGCATGGCCCGTTGTTGGGGGGAAGGACAAGGTGGGTGGAGCCAAGGCAGGGCCAGCCTACCGCCTTCTGGTCACTGCAAGGGGTCTGGGCATCAGGGTAGCACCGGGGGGCTGCAGCAGGGCCTGTGCTCGCGACGCAGCAGCCTGACAGGCCCTCAACGCATTCGCTGATCTCCCTTTCAGTGCACACGAGCGCTGTATTCCTCACGTACATCTTCACAGCGCTGTTGTGTTTACTGGTTTTGTACTTGGAATAATTTTTTAAGCTTTTTACTTGGCAGTACTTTGAAATTTTAGGAAAAAAGTATGAAAACAAAAGTGTAAAGAGGACATTTAAGCCTCTTTTATATTTAAAAACGGCATTGTTACTAGTGTGTGCACGTGTCCACGCACCCACACGGGTGCTGCAGCGCGTGCACGGATCAGAGGCCCACGGTGTGCAGCGCGTGCACGGATCAGAGGCCCACGGTGTGCAGCGCGTGCCCTCCTTCCACCTTTCACGGATTCTGAGGATAGCACTCGTTACAAAGACTTGTGTGGCAAGTGCCTTGGTCTGTCGAGTTGTGTCACTGAGCCCCTGAATATTCCTTACCTGCACCCTGTTTTGCATCTTGCTCTTTTCTGCCATTTCTGTGGATCTCTCTGTCCTTCCCCTCCTGGCCCACACATTAGTTAGAGGAGCAGGTCGTGTCCTTTCTGTCCTACAGCCGAGTGCGCATCTGCCGGAGCAAGGTGTCCTCTGCCCACCAGTCATCACGTTCGTTCACAGTCCCTCCCATCATCTGTCTTCCTGCTGCGCTGTGGCCACACGTGCTAATAAGCACGTGTGTGCTTTTTTTTTGAGAACAACTTTGAACTCTTGATCCTCCCACTTCCATCCTAGGTGCTGAGATTACAGGTGTCCCATGCCCCGCCCCCAGCATATTCACATGTTCTGAAGAATGCACACGTTCTCTCTCTGGTTCTGCTTCTTCTGAGCAGCCTTCTCGGCCGCAATGTGACATCAGCATCACATGGAGAGCTGTGTAAAGTCCCTCTGTCCCCCTAGTGATGCCCATTTTAGTGACCTGGTAAAGATCCACCTGCTTACTTTCTCTTTGCAAGGGATGAACAGGCCCCGGAGACACTTGGAGTTCGTGTACCTCTCCTGAACTCCTCTTCAGTGGGCGTTTGCTGAATTCCTCCTTGGCCTGGTGTTGTCATGACGGTCCCTAAATGGTAGCTTTCTGGCAGCACTCTGCCCTCTGCGTTTGAACACCAGCCCTCCTGCCTCTGCTGTAAGCAAGGCCCGTCTCTCCATTCAGTGATTTCTCTTTCAGCATGGCGTCCCATCCCGCGATGGTCTCTATTCCTTTATAATATCAGCATGGCGTCCCATCCCGCGATGGTCTCTATTCCTTTATAATATCAGCATGGCGTCCCATCCCGCGATGGTCTCTATTCCTTTATAATATCAGCATGGCGTCCCATCCCGCGATGGTCTCTATTCCTTTATAATATCAGCATGGCGTCCCATCCCGCGATGGTCTCTATTCCTTTATAATATCAGCATGGCGTCCCATCCCGCGATGGTCTCTATTCCTTTATAATATCAGCATGGCGTCCCATCCCGCGATGGTCTCTATTCCTTTATAATATCAGCATGGCGTCCCATCCCGCGATGGTCTCTATTCCTTTATAATATCAGCATGGCGTCCCATCCCGCGATGGTCTCTATTCCTTTATAATATCAGCATGGTGTCCCGTTGGGTGATGGTCTCTATTTCATTACTATATTTAATTACCATAGTTCTTGAATTGTCCCAGCATTGACACATACGAATCCGTAAAGGGTTTTTGCTCCCAACATATTTTTTCATCAGTTTCTGGCTCAAGAAAATATTTATCCTTCATTCCTCTCATAGCTCCTCTACCCATCCCTGAATTGTGCCATTTCTCTGGAAAACCCCGTTTCCTCTCAATGGCAGCCCCTTGGGAAATCTGGGCACCAGATGGTCTCATCGTCCCTAGCATGTCTTTGCTTTTAGGTCCCCTCAGTGAACAGAGCAGGGACGTAGATGCATGGCGATATGCAACATGCCTAGTTCACATGCATGCACACAAGCATGCATATGTTTTAGGTTGTGAGTTTACAAGCACCTCCAGTTCCAACCCATTTCCACACATTGTCAGTTTGTTCGTTACATTTTTGCCCATGGTGAAATTCTGGTTCTCTGCAGCAAGTTATTCCCTCAGTCGTGTAATGTGGCCAAACAAGCCTAGCGTTGAAGATGGTGTCTGTTGCTTCCTCCGCCACACCTATCCGAGTATCATCTGCTCCCCAAACTGAGGGCGCAGCACCAATGATTGCATCCTTGTGCTTTTTGCATTGCCCTGTCTTCCTGCCTTCCCTCCCTCCTTCCTGCCTTCCCTTTTTTTGGTGTTCCCTTTAAATAAGTTTAGAAACCCCCATTTTCAAGTTATATTGACTTGATTTCCTTTTTCTTTTAATATTTCTGGTGTGAGGGGAGCTCATACCTCTAGTAGAGGCTAGAGGAAAACTTTGAGAAGTCATTTCTCTTCTCCTACATTTTGGGCTCCAGGGATTGAACGCAGGTCACAGGCTAGCACGCAAGCACCTTACCCACCGAGCCACCTCTCCAGCCCAAGCTCCCTTTTCAAATACATGTGATGTTATCAACACTGCAGAGAAAGGTAGACTGAAGAATTTCCCAATGCCACATGCCTTCATTCCACCCCTCACTTCGTGTTTCTCTGGTGAAAATAAGCAGATTCTGGTGGGTTGGGTGGCACATGTCTGCCACCCCAGAACTTGGGAGTCCAGGTGCTGGAGTCACGTGTCGGGCCTTTGCACGTAGAGCAACACCTGGAGCCTCCCCTGCCCTTTGTCTGCGTTCAGGGCAGCGCGCTACATGCGCCCCATGACACTTGGTTTTCTTCACTTTGCTGTTGCTCTGGAGGACCCCCAAGCTCCTCCGCGTTCCTTCCTCTGCAAAGCACACCTGGGGGACACCTTCGTTTATCCTGCCGTGTCTGTCACATGGGGAAGGTAGAGAGATTCCAGTGTCTTAGAGCCATAAAAATCCTGCAGTGAGCGTGTGTGTGTGTGTGTGTGTGTGTGTGTGTGTGTGTGTGTGTGCGTGCGTGCGTGTGTGTGTGTGTGTGTGCGTGTGTGTGTGATGTATGTTTTGTCCTATTGTTGGAGGGACATTTCCCGGGCATATTCCTATAAGCAAGACTATAGGGTGAAGACTATGGAATGACTTCAATTTTCCTGTTATTATTTATTTATGTGCATTTTTTAAAAATCGTGTTCATTTTTTTTGTGTGTGTATGTACCACTGTGCATGTGTGGAAGGCAGAGGACAACTTGCAGGCGTTGGTTTTCTTCTTCTACTGTGTGTATTCCAGGGGTTGAACTTGGGTCATCAGGTTTGGCAGCAAGTGCGTTCACCCGCTGAGCCACCTCTCCAGCCCCACAACTTTCCTTTTAAACTGCGTTGAAGTGGAAAAAGCAGTGAGATCATTCAAATAAAAGGATTAAATATGTCTGGGATATAGCTCAGTGTTAGAGCGCTTGCCTAGCATGATCATGGACCTGGGTTCCATTCCAGCACCCCCACCTCCCCACCCCCACATAACACATACACACACACCATACCAGACACACGCACACTACGCACACCACACACACACACCATGCACACCACACACACACGCATACCACACACATGCATGCCATGCACAACACACACACGCACACCACACACACCACACACACGCACACCACACACACATCACGCACACCACACACACACACCATGCACACCACACACACGCACACCACACACACACCACACACACGCACACCACACACACCACGCACACCACGCACACCACACACACACATACCACACACGCACGCCATGCACAACACACACACACCACGCACACCACACACACGCACACCACACACACACAGCACACACACGCACACCACGCACACACACCACGCACACGCACACCACACACACAAGAGGAGGCCTTTTTGGATGTGCGCAGAACTGATCTACGTTTCCTTGGAAAGCTGGTCAAGTGGAGCAGCTCATTCACGCCTGTGCCTGCTGGACAACTCAATGGCGTAGGGGTGCAGCTGCAGCCACGGCGACACAGCCAGGGTTTGGGGTCTGGGCCTGCACCAGGACTTGACATAAGCTAGTACGGGCTTCTCCTGATGTCCATTGTCACATTTCTTGGCAGGGAACGGAAAGTCGACCTGACTTCTGCTGCTAAGCCGTAGCTGGGTGGGGAGCTTCAGTGTTTCTGGCTTGCTCTGGTCTGAGGGACAGTGGCCGGGCTGGGACTAAATCTGCAAATTTCAGACAGGATTTTTTGTTTCGTTTTGTGAAGTCCCAGAATTCCAGGAAGAGGCCTCTGAAGTACCTGACTGACCCCTTGGCCCAGTATTTCGAATTCACCCATCTTCACCTAGCGCGGCCCTGAGTTTGAAGCCCATGGTGGCATACCCTAGAAAACCACTCTTGCCCTTCTCCTGATGGCCAGTAGTGTGGCTCAGTGGTAGAGCCTCTGGCAAGCTCTGCAAGGGTTCCATCTCCAGCAGTGTTTGACCAGCGGTAACCCCCGATTGTCTTTAACCTCTCCTCTGCCCTCCCAGCCCAATGGTGTCCAGGGACATTAAGAGGCTGGACAGGAGACAGCAGTGATGCGGCAGCTTGGCCTCCACGCCAGGCAGTGATGCGGCAGCTTGGTCTCCACACCAGGCACTGGGACTTGGTTCTGGACCCTGGGGAGTCCAGAAGCTGAGTTCCCACTGTGTCAGCCAGGCAGGGTGGAGCTGCTCCAGAAGTGGCCTCACAGCGTGGGGGAGGTGGGCCTGGGGTCACCAGGCAGAGGCCAAGGACCGGAGGCAAGGGGGAGGCCTGCGTCACGGTCACGTAAAAACTGATGCGTAAGAGACTTGAGCCTGCACCTGCAGAGCGCGTGTACGTTCACGAGCAATACACGTTGCATCACTGCTAACGTATACAGCGTGGCACAGAAGAGCGATTTTAAAAACGAAGACGAGACCTGCTGCCTAGTGCATCATCCTGCACCCTACACAGGCATCTGCACCCTACTCTGGAGATGCAGAGGGCAGGGGGTGCCCCAGAGGGAGCCCCAGAGGCCCTAGCCTCATGTGGGGCACACTTGTCCAGCAGGGGCTGACTAGAGTACATGCAGTGTGGCCGTGCTGACAAAGGCTGGAGGTGGGGGGGTGGTCAGAGTGTGTGAGACATCTCCCCGTGAGAGCATGCTGTGCACATGTCATTTGCAGACTGGGTGGGGCCGTGAACTACCCTTGCCACTGTCACTTGTGGATCTTGCCTGCTGCCAACACTTCTTACACTGGCTAGAGGAAGGCAGAGACCATTCGTCCATTCCAGACTGCTGCGAGTCGCTCTTACATAATTAGGAGGTTCCTAACTTTCCAGAAGTTGTGAGTAGACAGGGAGCCATTGCGTTCAAAGTGGCAAAGCCATTTCTGGAGTGTAATCAGTTCTGGCCACTTACCAAACAGGTGCCATGCCTGCTGCATTACTTCCAACCCTTTGGGAAGGATGTGTGGCGACAGTAAAGTGTCTTTTTGAAATCATGAAACTAAAACAAATATTTACCAAAGTCAGGGCCCATGGCATGGTGCGACGAGATGGATGAAGAGAAGTCTGGTCCTGGCTAGTTTCTGCCTACATGTCTCCCCATCCAGCATTTGTTTGGCGTGTTCCAGACAGTGTGGACATGCTTGAGTCTGGGGCACATGCATGTCTGCAGGTCTAGGACCTGGGTGCCCCCGGCTCATGCAGTCTGCGGTTCCGTTCCAGAGATTGAGATGGTGATCATGGAGCGCAAGCTGTCGGAGCTGGCGGCCAGCACCTCCATGCGGGAGCAGAACACCACGGACGAGGAGAAGAGTGCCGCCGCCGCCTCGTCCTCCGAGAGCACGCAGTGGAGCAGGCAGGTATCTCTGGCTGTGCCAGCACTGGGTGCCACTGAGTCAGCCTCGGGGGAGATGAGCTCTAGACTCCTCCCTGGCCACCCGCGTCCCCTTTTCTCTAGCCTCTGGTCCCCAAGAGGCACCGGCTCTTGAGGCATGTGAGGACGGAGGTGGCCCTCACTTATGAGAAAGAAGACGGCCAGGACAGGACACAGCCTGTTGGCAGCTGGTGTTCTAAAGGGCGTGCCCCCCCAGCTACTTCCAGGTACCCCTGGAACTGGGTGTGAATCTCCCACCTCGCTGGCTATTAAGCACACTTTCGCCTGTGGGATATAACCGGTGTGATTCAGCTGAACCCTTGCCTGAATGCTCATCCCAGGGTCGGCCTGCTGTTTCTCACAAGCCTCACCATGCACGCATGTTGTGACAGACCCTCTGCACCATGCACGCTTGCTGAGGCAGACCCTCTGTACCAGTTGACGCAGACCCTCTGTACCATGCTGAGGCAGACCTTCTACCATGCTGAGGCAAGACCCTCTACCATGCTGAGGCAGACCCTCTACCATGCTGAGGCAGACCCTCTACCATGCTGAGGCAGACCCTCTACCATGCTGAGGCAGACCCTCTGTACCAGTTGACGCAGACCCTCTACCATGCTGAGGCAGACCCTCTGTACCAGTTGACGCAGACCCTCTACCATGCTGAGGCAGACCCTCTGTACCAGCTGAGGCAGACCCTCTGTACCAGTTGACGCAGACCCTCTGTACCATGCCGAGGCAGACCCTCTGTACCAGCTGAGGCAGACCCTCTGTACCATGCTGAGACAGACCTTCTACCATGCTGAGGCAAGACCCTCTACCATGCTGAGGCAGACCCTCTGTACCAGCTGAGGCAGACCCTCTGTACCATGCCGAGGCAAGACCCTCTGTACCATGCCGAGGCAGACCCTCTGTACCATGCTGAGGCAGACCTTCTACCATGCTGAGGCAAGACCCTCTACCATGCTGAGGCAGACCTTCTACCATGCTGAGGCAGACCCTCTGTACCAGCTGAGGCAGACCCTCTGTACCATGCCGAGGCAAGACCCTTTACTATGCTGAGGCAGACCCTCTACCATGCTGAGGCAGACCCTCTACCATGCTGAGGCAGACCCTCTACCATGCTGAGGCAGACCCTCTGTACCAGCTGAGACAGACCCTCTGTACCATGCCGAGGCAGACCTTCTACCATGCTGAGGCAAGACCCTCTACCATGCTGAGGCAGACCTTCTACCATGCTGAGGCAGACCCTCTGTACCATGCTGAGGCAGACCTTCTACCATGCTGAGGCAAGACCCTCTACCATGCTGAGGCAGACCTTCTACCATGCTGAGGCAGACCCTCTGTACCATGCCGAGGCAAGACCCTTTACTATGCTGAGGCAGACCCTCTACCATGCTGAGGCAGACCCTCTACCATGCTGAGGCAGACCCTCTACCATGCTGAGGCAGACCCTCTACCATGCTGAGGCAGACCCTCTGTACCAGCTGAGACAGACCCTCTGTACCATGCTGAGGCAGACCCTCTACCATGCTGAGGCAGACCCTCTGTACCAGCTGAGGCAGACCCTCTGTACCATGCCGAGGCAAGACCCTTTACTATGCTGAGGCAGACCCTCTACCATGCTGAGGCAGACCCTCTACCATGCCGAGGCAGACCCTCTGTACCATGCCGAGGCAGACCCTCTGTACCATGCCGAGGCAAGACCCTCTACCATGCCGAGGCAGACCCTCTACCATGCTGAGGTAGACCCTCTACCATGCTGAGGCAGACCTTCTACCATGCTGAGGTAGACCCTCTGTACCAGCTGAGGCAGACCCTCTGTACCATGCCGAGGCAAGACCCTCTACCATGCCGAGGCAGACCCTCTACCATGCTGAGGCAGACCCTCTACCATGCTGAGGCAGACCTTCTACCATGCTGAGGCAGACCCTCTACCATGCTGAGGCAGACCCTCTACCATGCTGAGGCAGACCCTCTGTACCAGCTGAGACAGACCATCTGTACCATGCTGAGGCAGACTCTCTGTACCAGCTGAGGCAGACCCTCTGTACCATGCCGAGGCAGACCCTCTGTACCATGCCGAGGCAAGACCCTCTACCATGCCGAGGCAGACCCTCTACCATGCTGAGGCAGACCCTCTACCATGCTGAGGCAGACCTTCTACCATGCTGAGGTAGACCCTCTGTACCAGCTGAGGCAGACCCTCTGTACCATGCCGAGGCAGACCCTCTACCATGCTGAGGCAGACCCTCTACCATGCTGAGGCAGACCTTCTACCATGCTGAGGCAGACCCTCTACCATGCTGAGGCAGACCTTCTACCATGCTGAGGCAGACCCTCTGTACCATGCCGAGGCAGACCCTCTGTACCATGCCGAGGCAGACCCTCTGTACCAGCTGAGGCAGACCCTCTGTACCAGCTGAGGCAGACCCTCTGTACCAGCTGAGGCAGACCCTCTGTACCAGCTGAGGCAGACCCTCTGTACCATGCTGAGGCAGACCTTCTACCATGCTGAGGTAGACCCTCTGTACCAGCTGAGGCAGACCCTCTGTACCATGCCGAGGCAAGACCCTCTACCATGCTGAGGCAGACCCTCTACCATGCTGAGGCAGACCCTCTACCATGCTGAGGCAGACCTTCTACCATGCTGAGGCAGACCCTCTACCATGCTGAGGCAGACCTTCTACCATGCTGAGGCAGACCCTCGTATCATGCCGAGGCAGACCCTCTACCATGCTGAGGCAGACCCTCTGTACCAGCTGAGGCAGACCCTCTGTACCAGCTGAGGCAGACCCTCTGTACCAGCTGAGGGAGACCCTCTGTACCATGCTGAGGCAGACCCTCTACCATGCTGAGGTAGACCCTCTGTACCATGCACACATGTTGAGATGGGCCCTCTGCGCCATGCACGCTTGCTGAGGTAGACCCTCTACCATGCTGAGGTAGACCCTCTGCAGTGCACCCTATGCCCACCGTCTACAGTCAGCTGCTGGAGGGCACCTTCTTTTCCTCCCTGTTTCCTCCCTGTCAGATAGTACCATCCCCTGGCCCTTCCTAGGACTTAGGGTTAATGTGGGCACAGAGATGGGTTCTCTGTCTCTGGGTGGGATTCATTAGCCCACTGAAAGAGAAGCATGAAAACTCACCAAGTTTCATTTTTTTCCTCCAGATTTGCCTCTCTTCCTCCCTTTCTGCTTCCCTCCCTCCCTTTTTTCTCCTCCTTCCTGTCTTCCATGATGCTGTGGATAGAATCCAGGGCCTCTCATGCTAGGCAAGTGATCCGCCACAGAGCTGCTTCCCGGTCCCCCTGCTCCCTCTTTGTTTGGCAAATGACTCAGTTGGCTAGCGGTGGAGATTAATTTGTATCAGATGTGCAAGAGAGAGCCATTTTTACTCTCGTTTATATAAAAACTTTGACCTGCATGTGGGGGTGCAGGCGGTCAGTTGCCATAACCTGTAAAGACCTTTTTGGTTTTGCTTAACAACAATGAACACTCACTCCTGAGCTTGGAGCACCAAGGAAGTCACTGCAAGCAGAGGAGAGACCACAGGTGCCCGGCTCAGCATTAGTAGAGAAGGGGAACTGAGAAACCGCACATGACTAACAGGAGGGCACTTGTGCTTCGCAGCACCCTGGCCACCTGCTACGTGGCCCAAGGCTCACACAGTCAGTTGAAGCATCATTGGGAGAGAGTAACGGCGCAACCTCATGACAGTGTGAAAAATACCTGTGCTCCACCACCCCCAAGAAGCACACCAAGATGTTGTGTTTGATGACCAAATTTAGTGGCTTCTTTTTTTCTCTTGAATTTTAGGGAACAGAGGGGTTTTTTAGAGTTAACAAAAGTGCCTTTTACCCTGCAGTGACTAGCTGGTAGCTTTGACCACATGGTTTTCTAATGAACAGAAGCCAACTGAGGGCATGGAGTGAGCCTGCCCCAGGCCAGGTCCCAGCTTGCCAGAGAGTAGACTTCTCGGTAGAAAGAAGTGTCAGAGGCTGGGGTGGCTCGTGCTCTGGACCCCTCCTCCCCCTGCCCCCAACTTCCCATCACCGAGATAGGAGTGAGCTGAGTGAGGGAAGATGGCCGTTTGTCCCCCACTCCCAGGACATCAGCACGGTCTTGACATGAATCTACTTATTCTTAGCCACAGCATAGTGAAAACTGGAACTGATCTGGTATTTCCTATACATTGGGGGCCGTCTGCACTCAGGGTCAAGTAGAGATCCGAAATACTCAAAACATCCAGAATGTTCTTCCTTTTCTTTAAAGAAAAAAAAAAGATACACATTCAGAAAATGTGAAACTCTTCAAGCATGTGAAAAAGGCTTAAGTGTCTCTGAGCTGGGCTGGGATGGTGACTCGGTGGGCCTGGCGCTTGCTGTCCAAGCCTGGCAGCCTAAGTTAGGTCCTCAGAGCCCACTCAAGAAACCGTATACAGGTGCACATCTCTGATCCTAGCACTCCTGGCAAAGATGAGAGGTTGAGACAGGAAGATGAGGCTCAGACGTCAAGAGAAATCCTGCCTCAACAAGATGGACAGCGAGAGCTGACTCCTCTGTATACACACACACACACACACACACACACACACACACACACACACACAGAATAAATAAAAATTAAAATTCTTCAAAGAAAAGCAAAGTCTAGATGATGCCGCTATTTGGTTATCTAACAACTTTTCCTGTGCCAACTTCCCACCCCCACCCTAATCCAGAGCCTGTCATCTCTTAATCCTCCTTTTCCACCTAACATCAAAACCAAGCATCTCTCTCCCTGTGTTATCCTGGCTTCATAGGTCTTATCTCAAATGTAGCAGAGAGTGCTTCTGCCAGCCTCCTTTTGTCACTGTGCTTGGTTACACATACACACTGTCCCCAGGGGCCAGCATAACCCTCATTTCAAGCAGCTGTCCCGCAAGAAAATGGTGTATATTTTAGCCTGAGGTCAAGTTTGGCAAAGTCTTTGCTAGAAGCTCACAGAGAGCATAACTCCACACTTTGTGGCACCATGGACACGTCTGGAAGGCAGAGCCTCGTCTGGATGCCAGAAATACGAGCGACTGAATATCAATGTCCCTTTCAAGGTTTTTTTTTTCCTTTTAATTTTTGTGTGCCGCGTATTTATTAGCAACGTATGTCAAGTGCCCTTCCATTGCTTTATTTTGGTTTTACGGTTGAATGTTTTTGCATCAGTGACGCATTTTCAGAGTTGAAGGATCGAAACCAGGAGCCGGGCATGAAGCTCAGCAGTAGAACATTTGTCTAGTGTGTTCCAGACTCTCAGTCCTGTCCCCAACACTGCTGAACAGACAATGGAAAAGGCACCGTGAGAGATTATGCAGTGGTTCCACCCACTCCAGATAGAGAGCTCACGTGGAAGACAGCTTACAGGTCCTGCCGGGAGGCACACGCACCCTTAGGCACTCACTGGGGTACTCTGCTCTCTTGGCCTCGGCCTGGCATTTGAGGGCAGCCCGGGCGGTCACCGGATCGGAATCTCCTGCCTCTGGACCAGCTCTGTGCATATCCTGGTATCCAGTGTGGAAAAGTCTAGCCGGGCTCGGCCCTGTCCTGGGAAGAGCAGTGTTTGGACACGGGGCTCCCATATCACAACGCTCCTTGCACTTCTCCCGCAGAGCCCTGGAGATGAGCGATGTCCAGGAAATGTTGCTCCAAGAAACTGTTGGGCCAGGACCCAAACCAGATCCTGGAGATGTGCCTTTGGAATATTAAAAACAGCCATCAAATAGCCGCTCCGGGGGCAGCCCCTCCCACGATGTCCAGGCAGTCCTTCCAGGCTGCCGAGGGCTTCCAGTCATCGCTGCCTTGCGTTCTCACAGCCGCCCTGCCAGCTCAGATGGGGAGGCGGGGCTGCTATGGAACTTGTGCCACAGCCAGAGGCAGAGCCACATGTGCGCCCAGGTGGTCCGAGTGCAGGGCCCAAGCCGGGATACTCAGTGAATGACTGCTTATGACTAAGCCATCTATTCCCTGCTTGGCTTTGCCTCTGGGTAGCAGCTTTCCAGGGGCAGAGACCATGTCTCGTTTGGGTGGCTGTCCCCAGTGCTACTGTACACACTAGTGACCTTAGAGCCCCGGGCGGGGAGAAGCAAGGGCAGCTGATGTCAGGTGAGGCTCACGCATGCTCTGCCTCTTTTCCAGACCCTTCCTGGACATGGTGTACCATGCCCTGGATAACCCTGAGGATGACTACCATGCCCTCTTCGTGCTCTGCCTCCTCTACGCCATGTCTCATAACAAAGGTAAGCTTGTGCCCGCACTTGCCCGTCTGACTGGATGCTTCCCCCCATAGTGTGTCTCCTTTCCGCTGCAGGGTGCAGGAAGGGGGCCCTTTGGGGAGGAACTTCCTTTCTGGCCTCTGTGGCAGTCTCCCACAAAGCTCCTCTTTGGCCTTGTGAGAATTGCTCAGGTGTTTTTCTGGGGACTCAAGCCACAGATGCTGGTGATTCAGGCATAGTGGGGAAAACTCTGAGTGCAGCCGTCTAAGCCAGGGGCCACTTCACGCTGTGGCTTTCCGTAGATCCCTCTCTGCCTTATGACTGGCTCAGCCAGCAACCACTCTCCTGACATCTAGAGGTGAAACCAGCCAAATCGTCACCTTGGTTTTGCTATTTATAATACACAGTGTTCTTGCTGTGGGTCCAGAGCTAAAATAGACCTGGGTGGAAGTGTAGGTTTTCTTTCTGAAGAAAGGTGTGGTTCTCGGGCTTCCCGTGCTAAGGCTTCGAGACCAGGGCCAGTTCCCATGGAGCTGACAGCTCACTGGCATGTGCCCTTCCCCACATGCCCTCGGCTGGAACAAACCCCCGAAGTTGGCCCACCTAGTTCCCGGCAGCCATGAATGGAAACTTCCACAGCAGAGCCTCTTCAAAGAATTTAGGAATATTCCTCCTAGCCCCTGCCAAACACTGAGCTTGGCATTGGTTGACACTAGTGTCAAGTGATATTTCAGGAGGTTTTCAATAAGCTTACAAGGGAAAAGGTGACATCTGCTAAGATAGCCAAAGGCTAGAAATATTAAAATGTAACTGAATATTACGTGTTCTTAAGTCATTAGCCATGAAAGTGAAGTAGTTGGCAGCACAAAATGCATAGCAGCAACCATCCCCCCACTCCGCTGTCCCCGGTCCCCCTCCTGAAACAGCTTATGTGCCAGTTTCTCGGGTGTCCCTCGAGACAGCCATGCATCCCTGTCTAAGAGTGCTTAGAACTCTGTTGCCACCTCAGTAACTGTCAGAGAGTCCCACCGTCGGCTGCTCCCCTCAAGTCACTAGGGCTTGGCATCGGTGTGGCGCTCCTCATTCTTCCTGATCACGTCTGTGACTTGTTTGCACCTTTATAAACAACACCCAGACAGCCTCCAGGATTTTCCTTTGGGCAGCTGCTCAGGGCAAATCACTGTGCTCATAGCATCATGAGACCTAACCTGAGACAGTGTCCTCTCCTCTTCCTCCTCTTCTTCCTCCTCCTCTTCCTTTAGCAGTGCTGCATGCTATACCCCAACCTCATAGCCTGAAACTTTAAAAAAAAAGTCACATGGCAGACTCCAACCCTTGTCACCTTCCCTTCCTGGCTTTCCCTGATCCCCAGCAATACCACTCAGATGCCCTCCATGACTGAGAGCCAAACAACTCCATGATACCTGCTGACCCCCGCAGACTGCGCCTCGACTCCTGGTTGAGGCAGGACCCTGCTCCCTGGTGTACCAGGATCCGCAGAACAGTGCCTTTTCCCCATAAATGCTCCCCACACCCTTTCTGCTTCCATGGGTGTCGCCAGCCAGAGCTTGCCATGGGCTTGAGCGCCTCGCTGCCATGGGCTCCCTGCACTTCCCGGCTCCCCAGTTCTCCCTTCCCGGCTGCTGTGTCAGCCGGCTTGCCCACCGTGCCTGCACAGGGCTGGCTCCAGGCCAGGGCTGGAGGGGGAACCAAGGCCAGAACAGACAGGTTCGGGCTGCCTCCCAGGGCTCATTAACAGTTTGAGGGGTCAAGATTTGACCCTGACTTGTGCCTCTGAGAAACATACGGTTACCTCCTTTCCCTGAACTCTACCTTCTCTAGTGTCCCAAGGAGTCTCCTCCTGTGCTGTGAAGAGCATCCAGACTGCACCCCCTTTGATCTGATTCCTAGAACTCCTTCACAGACCTGGCTGCGGTGCAGGGTTGTCACATTCTTACTCATTGACACCTGTCTGGTAGAAGTGCACTCACGTGTTCAAAGCTGCCTCTCCTCAAGAGAGGAAGACCCGGGGCAGCTGGGCAGGGGGACCTCGGCACCAAGCACTCCTAGGCCTTCCTCCAGACTCCATGCGTTGCCAGCAAGTCAGTCCAGTCTCAGGTTCTTGGACAGGAAGTCCAACTTCAGCTCGTACCGTGCCTGACTCCAGCTGTCTGTGTTGGCTGGGGGACGGGTCACATGACACGCCCTCGGTCCTGGGGTCCTTGAAGGCAGGAGCGCCTTTAGAAGCCCAGAGACACTCAGTGGGTCCAGCACACCCACCTGTTCCATAGGGGACTTTTAACTCACTTGGGTTTGGTTTTGTTTTTTTCTGCTCTCTTCTCTCCCCCAACTTTACCAGCTGCTGAATTTCTGCTCTCTGGCAGGGCTTCCCAGGAGTTCTTTGCAAACCTGCCAGGTGACGGTCCCTGGGGTTTAGTACTGTCTAATCCTGATGTGAACATATGTTCTAATGTTTCCTTAACGATCTTTTGTGGTGTTTTGAAACAGGCTCATGTACTTCAGGCTAGCCTTAAGCGCACTGTTTAGCTGAGGAAGGGCCTGAACTCCTTCCTCTTCCTGCTTCCCCCTCCAGGGTACTAGGGTCCCAGGTGTGCGCCACCAAGCCCAGTTTATGGTGTGCTGACCAGCAGAGCCCAGAGCTTGGTTAATGCACGCTGCAGACTCGGCTGTATCCCAGACCCTGCTGTTAAGGATCCTGACACCCCTATCAATATCCACAGCACCCCGTGCCCAGCCCTCCTCAGTCATGTTCTCTCAATAGGCATTAATTTTTACTTTTTTCCTTTAACAAAAAATAATACTAAGAGTCACTATTATACCTTGCATCTCTAAGCACTGTTGTAGTACATCCAACATATTTTTTAAACTTTATTTATTTAGCACTACAAAATAAATGTGTGTGTGTGTGTGTGTGTGTGTGTGTGTGTGTGTGTGTGTGTGTCAGAGGGCACATGTGTTCCTATAGAGGACCAAGGATTTCAGGAGTCATCGAATCATCCTGGATTGCTTCTACCTCCTTCTTGCCTTGCCTTGGGATTTCCTTGCCCACCAGGCCCAGAAGTACAAGCCACCATCGTTTCCACCTGGCACTTTTACGAGGGTCCTAGGGGACCTTCTGTTTTCGAGACAGAGTCTTAACCCCTGAGCTGTCTCTCTAGCCCAACTTCTTACGACGCCCACAAATTTTGGCTACTTATCCTCCCTGAACTTCAGATTATGCTATCCCTCCTCAGAGACACTATGGCTCCCATCAGGAAGCTGTGCTTCCCACACCACGGCCCAGAGTGTCACAGACATCTAGAGCAGCACCCAGCCACCGGTCCCCTCTCTTGGGGATCAGTCCCTGTGTGCCGGGTGGCCTGTCTTCCTATCCAGAGCTTGCAAACCTTGGTTTCTGGGTTGGATCTTGTCTAAGTTGCTTGAATTAGGAGGATAAACCTACCTTTGCTCAAAGTTGTGGCTTTTTATTTAGTTTTAAAAGTTTTTATTAAGGTCTAATTTTTTTCTTTCTGAATTTATTTTACTTTATTTTTTTGCTATGTAACCAAGGCTGACCTTGAATTTAAAGTCCTTTTGCCTCAACCTCCCAAAGTCTGGGATTATAGGCAAGGGCTACCACATCTGGTTTATTAAGGTCTAATTAGCACATAACAAGGTATACATATTAAAGTGTATACCTTTGTCGAGTTACACTAGTGTCAGCACACATGAAGCCATCCCCTCAATAGAGAAAGGCACATATCTACCACCCCAAAAGTTCCTCATGCTTGTTCTTTATCCCTCACCCCTTTCTCCGTTTGCATTCCCTAAAATTTCTGACAAATAGAATCATGCAATGTACATTCTTCTTTGTATGATCTCTTTATATTTGTTTGATTAGAGAGAGAGTGTGTGTGTGCATGTGTGTGTGTGTGCGTGTGTGTGTGTGTGTGTGTGTGTGTGTGTGTGTGTGTACTTCTCTGTGCATGTGGAGGTCAGAGGTCAATGTCCGGTATCTTTCTCTATTACTTTCCACCTTAGTTTTTGAGACAGGGTCTCTCGGTATCTCTGGGGCTCACCGGTTTGAAAAGATTAGCTGTAGCAAGTCCCAGGAATCCCCCAACTCTGCTTCCCTAGGGCCGGGATTACTGGTGTGTACCGTCCTCCTGGTCTTTATGTGAGTGCCGGGGATCCGAACTCAGGACACCGTGCTTGTTCAGCAAGCACTTTCCTGGCGAGCCTCATTCTTAACTATTCTAAGATTCACTCACGGAGCTCTAGCAGTTCTTTCTTCCCATTATCAATGGTAAGTGTATACCATTGTGTGCATGGACCCTAACTGGTGGCTTACTCATCCATGGGCTTTTGGGTGTTTGCAGATTTTGACCATTACAGCCAAAGCTGTTGTGTGTGCCACAGGCAGGTCTTGGGTGTAAGCTCGTACCCCCATTCTCTTAGGTAAATACCTAGGAATAGAGTGACCAAGCCATGTGGAAGGTGTGTGTGTGCCTTTAAATATTTTTTTAAGCTAGACAGTAGCACAAGCCTGTGGTCCCAGCGCTGTGGAGGTAGAAGCAGAGGCAGGAAGATTGTGAGTCTGACTTCAGTCTGGGCTGCATAGTGAGACCCAGTCTCAAACTGAAAGAAAAAAAAATGTTTCGTACAGAAAGTTCCCGGTTGCTTTCCAAAATGCCACTGCAGTTCTGCCCCATGCAAGAGTCCCAGGCTGCAGATGCTCACCTGCGCTCAGCACCCCCCCCAAGCGTGCTGTCTGTGACAGCAGACGCCAGACTCTGAGGGACAGTGGGAGACAGACACCTCGTCCTCTGGCACTGGATTCAGTGGCCCCTGAACTCTTCCACGAGAGAAGCTTGCCTTGCCCATGGTGCTGGGGGGTGGGGGGGAGACCCTCATCCAGGAATATGGTCCAGAGACTTCCCTCTTGCAAAGCCCTCTCTGTTTCTGGGGAATTGCTTAGGAGAGTGGAACTGTGCATTCAACGGGAATTCATTTCCTCCTTCCACCTGCTGTCAGTGCCGTTCATCTGTCGATCCAGTCACCCTTCCAGGAAATACTTCCGAGGCCCCTGCAGGTACCAGGCACCAGGGTGAATGTTGGGGCACGCTGGTTAAACTTGAGCTCAGTATAGAGAGTTTGCCCAGCAGGCAGAAGGCCAAACAACCACAAAAACAAAACAGCCCTGGGAATAGATGCCTTTGGGAAGCCTGCACTGGGAGACATTGTGGGGACAGGCCAAGGACAGAGCTTGATGGCTCATGGGGGCAGGGTGGGAGAGCGGTGGTTGGGAAGACCCAGGGCCCACAGCAGCAGCATGGGCGGAGATTCGTCCTGGCTGGAGAGCAGAGAGAGGGGTACCTAGACTGCGTCCCACATGACCACACGCTGCATGGAACCTGCGCCGCCCTCCTGGTTCTGTCTGGTTCAGCGTGTCTGAAATCTCTAGTTTAAAGTCAGTGTCAAGGAGTTCAGGAGCAAACCCTCAGGGAGTTCTTGAGCAAGCATGCAAGCGGTCTGCTCAGCTCGGAGGCGCAAAGCCAAGCAGATCAGAACACAGCATCCATGTGGTAGAGAAGCCCCTTGGAGAGAGACCCTGCCCACAGGAGTTGGGGCTGGCTTCCTGAAAACTGCAACGTTCAGGGCACGCATCAAAGGTGGAAAGGAAAACTAACAGAGGACAAAACAAGGGCACTCAGAGCCTGGGACACGTGTTGGTAACAATCCTGCATCCACTCACTGCAGCATGCAACGCACGCATGGTTAGCTGGATGCTTCGAAGGATTGGGGAGACAGTCTAGAAGTTGAAGTGCTTACTGCACAAGCCTGAGGATCAAGGTTCGAATCCCGAGATCCCACATGAATGACGGGTGCAGTGAATGTAAACATCGTCCCTGGGCAAATGAGAGGCAGGTAGAGCCTGAAGATCTCTGGAAGCTCAAAGCCTGACTCACACAGCAACGAGGAGTCCTGGTCTCAGACAAGATGGAAAGTGAGATGTGACACCTGACGGCGTCCTCTACCTCCACATGCCGTGGAACACGTGCACACGCACACACTCGTGCTCACACACACTCGTGCTCACACACAGGCACACACGTGGTCACACACAGACACGTGGTCACACACAGGCACATCGTGCTCACACTCACACTCATGCTCACACACGTGCACATGTGCTCACACTCATGCTCACACACGTGCACATGTGCTCACACACAGGCGCACTGGTGCTCACGCACATGCACACACTGGTGCTTACACCATTGCTCACCAAAGAGAGGGAGGCATGGTGCAGGGAGCAGAGCCAGTGCAGGGCAGCATGGGCAGCAGCCGTGAACTGCATTTCCGCAAGCTGCGGGGGCTGTAGGAAGGGATCACAGCCACTCCGCACCCTCGACGGCTCTCGGCAGTCCAGTCAGGAAACACCAGCCTGAGCAGCGTGGGCGGCAGCGGCACGAGGTGAAACCTAAAGACTTGACCGCTCCCAGGCTTCTGAGCACTCGACATGTGCAAGCTGTTGAGTGTCCTGGGATGAGTCCCGTCCAAGTCAACGAGACACCGAGGGAGGGGATGGGAAGGAAGCGAGTGGGCAGAGCCTGGACAGGGGTGGAGGGTCAGGGTTCTTCTGATGAATCAACTTCAGAACCAAGGCCCAGAGAATGGCAGGAGGCCAGCTCTGTAAAGATCTGGGCAAAGGTGTTGCAGGCAAAGGGTCAGTGGAGGGAAAGTGCACACATGTCTAAGCAGCAGAAAACAGGTCAAAGAGCCCGGCCAGGGGAGCAGGGACCAGATCAGAAAGGACCTTAGGGCCGTGCAAAGGGAATTAAACTTTATTGCAAAAGCAGTGAGAATCCCCAGAGAACTTTGAAATAGGAAAGTGTCCTGGTTAGATGGAAATTTTCCAGATGAACTTCTGGTTACTGGGTGGAGAGTGGTTTAGTGAGGGCAGAGGAGCGAGTTGTGGGGAGACTTGCTGGGAAGCTGCTGAGATGTAGGCTAAATAGGAGTGTTGGCGCAGAGACGGCAGGAGCTGGAATGCACTGTGTGCCAGCTCCAGCCAGATGTGCTGATAGGAAGGGAGCTGGAATGCACTGTGTGCCAGCTCCAGCCAGATGTGCTGATAGGAAGGGAGCTGGAATGCACTGTGTGCCAGCTCCAGCCAGATGTGCTGATAGGAAGGGAGCTGGAATGCACCCTGTGCCAGCTCCAGCCAGATGTGCTGATAGGAAGGGAGCTGGAATGCACCGTGTGCCAGCTCCAGCCAGATGTGCTGATAGGAAGGGAGCTGGAATGCACCCTGTGCCAGCTCCAGCCAGATGTGCTGATAGGAAGGGAGCTGGAATGCACCCTGTGCCAGCTCCAGCCAGATGTGCTGATAGGAAGGGAGCTGGAATGCACCGTGTGCCAGCTCCAGCCAGATGTGCTGATAGGAAGGGAGCTGGAATGCACCGTGTGCCAGCTCCAGCCAGATGTGCTGATAGGAAGGGAGCTGGAATGCACCGTGTGCCAGCTCCAGCCAGATGTGCTGATAGGAAGGGAGCTGGAATGCACCCTGTGCCAGCTCCAGCCAGATGTGCTGATAGGAAGGGAGCTGGAATGCACCCTGTGCCAGCTCCAGCCAGATGTGCTGATAGGAAGGGAGCTGGAATGCACCGTGTGCCAGCTCCAGCCAGATGTGCTGATAGGAAGGGAGCTGGAATGCACCCTGTGCCAGCTCCAGCCAGATGTGCTGATAGGAAGGGAGCTGGAATGCACCCTGTGCCAGCTCCAGCCAGATGTGCTGATAGGAAGGGAGCTGGAATGCACTGTGTGCCAGCTCCAGCCAGATGTGCTGATAGGAAGGGAGCTGGAATGCACCCTGTGCCAGCTCCAGCCAGATGTGCTGATAGGAAGGGAGCTGGAATGCACTGTGTGCCAGCTCCAGCCAGATGTGCTGATAGGAAGGGAGCTGGAATGCACCCTGTGCCAGCTCCAGCCAGATGTGCTGATAGGAAGGGAGCTGGAATGCACCCTGTGCCAGCTCCAGCCAGATGTGCTGATAGGAAGGGAGCTGGAATGCACCGTGTGCCAGCTCCAGCCAGATGTGCTGATAGGAAGGGAGCTGGAATGCACCCTGTGCCAGCTCCAGCCAGATGTGCTGATAGGAAGGGAGCTGGAATGCACCCTGTGCCAGCTCCAGCCAGATGTGCTGATAGGAAGGGAGCTGGAATGCACCCTGTGCCAGCTCCAGCCAGATGTGCTGATAGGAAGGGAGCTGGAATGCACCCTGTGCCAGCTCCAGCCAGATGTGCTGATAGGAAGGGAGCTGGAATGCACTCTGTGCCAGCTCCAGCCAGATGTGCTGATAGGAAGGGAGCTGGAATGCACCGTGTGCCAGCTCCAGCCAGATGTGCTGATAGGAAGGGAGCTGGAATGCACTCTGTGCCAGCTCCAGCCAGATGTGCTGATAGGAAGGGAGCTGGAATGTGCCCTGTGCAAACTCCAGCTGGATGTGCTGACAGGCCAATGTGAGAGTGGAGGGGGGAGGGGGAGGGGAAATGTCCTGAGGTTAGACAAGACAATGGTAACTTCTGTGGTGTGGCTGACAGTCACATGTGCAGGTCACTAGAGGGAGACTGTGGGACAGGACCATAGATGACAGTCACATGTGCAGGTCACTAGAGGGAGGGCTGTGGGACAGGACCATAGATGGGCCATCTTGGCTGTGCCCAAGTTCCTTGCCTGTGTTTGTGTGTACAAGAGTGCTTGTGCTTGTGGAGGCCCAAGGGTACCATTGGGAATCATCCTGGATTGCTCTACCTCCTCATTGCTTTGCTCTGGGGTTTCCTAGGCTCTGCCTTCCAGGATGGAAATGCAGGCTGTCGCCATTTCCACCCAACATTTTTACATGGGATCCAAGCTCAGATCCTTTTGCTTGCAAGGCAAAGGTTGTTCCTCTTGAACCAACAAATATGGACTGAGGAGCAGACTTGGAAAAGAATCTTGAAAGTTCCAGGTTTGGCACTTGGGGGTCAGGTCCCTAGGGAAACTCTCCAGGGAGAGCCGCCTTGCTTCATGCTCCTGCCTGTGATCTAGGGGTCCCCAAGCCGCATATGGTGGGGTTTGGGTGGTGGCTGATTGGTGGACTGGCTTCCTGACAAGTAGCGCTTCACTCCCGGCCTCTCCTTTCAGAAAACTTCCCCGTGAAGCAGGTCCCCCGAATGAGATAGTCTCTTCCCGACAGATTTTCTTTTTCCCCTCATAAGACAGTTTTAACATAAAAGCCATGTTAATAGGAACCAAATGTGAGTTCAGGCCTTCCAGTAAATCATAATAGATTAGATGCTGCGCTGAAGCTAGCAGCCCTTCGTGGAAAGGGCTGCCTGGCGGAGGACAGCGGTACCGTAATTCAGCCAGGCCACATAATGAATTCTGGTTCGGATCTGTAATAGAAAACACAGCCTTTGCTTTCGGTGGGGTCTGCGGAACAGGGCAGAAGCTGTGTGTTGAGCAGCACTGTGTTCCTAAAGCCTCCTCCGCCCCCCTCCTAACCCCTGCACCTCCCACTGTTTCTCCAGGAGGTAGGGTAGGTTTTGGGGTTTTGTTCTGCTTTGCTGAGAAGTTCCTGGAATGTGACTCAGGAGTTCAGGGAAACTAAAAGGCAGGTGAGGTTCAAGGCTCTCACCAGGCTGAGAGCTGGCCAGACGTAGTGGCTAGAATACCTCGGCCCAGCGTCTGCCTGCTGTCAAAACAGTCACTCTGCAATTTAACAGTGTTGGCAGCACCTGTGTAACCATAGCCACACAGACCTCGTGGGGGCCAAAGAAGCAAAATTACAGACCTTGTTTCCCTGAGCCTCTCTTCTGCCAGGTCTGCACCTGCTGCTTTTCCCTGCAGGTTCTTCCCTTTTTTTGTGGATTCTTTGAGTTCATTGGAAGCTCCCAAACCAGCTGCTGTGACCCTGAGCTCCCACATGCTAGCAGCGTACTTTTTGAAGTGGAGGGACGAATGGTTGGATGTAAGGCTGAGTGATGTGCCCAGAGGAACTGGGCTTTTCCTCAGAGACATGGAGTGGCAGTTCACATCGGGACAGAAATGAGAGAGAGAGAGAGAGAGAGAGAGCGCTGTCAGGACAGCATTGATATCTCTGGAAAAAGCAAGTGCCAGAAAGATTCCATTGACATTCTTCTTGGCATTTCGTGAGCCAGGGCGCTTCAGAGTTGGGCCCTTGGCATCCAGACGGGATGCAGAATCCACAAACAGCTTTCACTGCAGGCAGGTTTTTGACAAAGTCACACTTGTAGGGGGGAGAGAGTCGTGCCCAACTCCAGCCTTCAGGCTGTTCCTCCCGCCCTGCATCAGTTACACAAAGCTGGACAAAGTGTGGTTTATGACGTCAGTATAGTATGCACAGGGGCTCTTAGGGAGCCAGGCGCCACCTCTACTATTGTCAAGGGTCTAGATGAACTGCCACCTGGTACTCAAGGGACCATATTTCAAGAGTTCCCAGAAGCACTACCAACCTCCCCCCCCACACGCACACCCCCTCCAGTGGCAGAATAACAGGAAAAGCCACGCTCCAGGCACGAACAATCCACTGTGGGTCTCTGCAAACATATTTTCTCGAGAACTGTTGAGTGAGAGGATGGGAGTTAGCCAAGTCCTGACCAGGCCTGGAGTTGAAGCAGCCCTGCAGGTCTTCCTGCGGCCTCAGCTCCTGGGTTCTCAGGAGCACAGTAACATGGCAGACTGGCCCATCCCCTTCCTTTCCCACCCACATCCATTTCTTGTCTTTTATTAAATACTGTCAGTTTTCCCTAGAGGGAAAGAACTGATTCCTTTGCGTCTTAATGATAGGTCATCTTTATGAGTTTCATTGCTCACGCACCTACCTGGATTATAGGTTTGGTTCAGCCTGTCTGTGCTGATCCGGTCTTCAGGGGCAGACAGACATTTGCCTCGCCCAGTGAACTCAGGTCCTCGTCCATATTCGGCAAGTAATTTATTAACTGAACCATCTCTCCAACTCAGGAAAATGGATGTTTTCATGTATTCATGCAAGTTTGGTATACAGGAGACTGACAGATGCTACAGCGAGGCAGCGAGGCCTGACAAACCCCCACAAAGAATCTGCAACGTCTTTGTGAAGAGAATTCTCACTGAGGCAGCTCTTCTTATGGTGGTCTTTGCCATTTCCCTGTGCTAGGAATGGATCCAGAAAAACTAGAGCGAATCCAACTCCCAGTGCCAAATGAAGCCGAGAAGACCACCTACAATCACCTCCTGGCTGAGCGACTCATCAGGATCATGAACAACGCGGCCCAGCCAGGTACCTGTCTGGCACAGGGGGGCTGTATTGGAGGACCAGGCTTCCAATCAGGTACCAGAAAGTTCTGGGCTCTGAGCATCCAAGGGAATTCCAGCCCCTCTTTCCGCCCCCTGCAAACAGAATTCTGCTGCGGCTAAGCCTTACTGGGAATGTCTCTACCTCACAGCAGCTCTCCCTCCTCCTTCCATACCAGCCCCCCTCTTCCACTGTTGCCATGGCTACAACCATCCTCTCTGGGCTGCTTAAGGCCATGCTTGTGGGGATGAACTAGGCCAAGAGCCCAAGCAAGAAGCTAGGTTCAAAGATTTGAAGGTTTAGGCCTGGGGCTCTGGGTCACACACCTGTCCAGTGTCTGCCCTGCTCTGGCCAGCACCCCTCTGCAGTCAGAGTAGGGCTGAGACAGCGGACACAAGGACACATCCACCGCACTCTCAACAGGGGTGATTGTGCCCCCAGGGACATATAACAGTAAGCAGAGACATATCTCCCTGGGTCACCCAGCTTTACCCACTTCCTTTGTCACTTGTGAGCCTGGACCCCTCTCCACTAGACCTACAGGGCATTAGCAGAAGACGGGGAGGTGCCCAGCGTGAATATGATTCAAGGATTCCTGGGTGACTCAGACTGCTTCCGTTGTCTCTGGGGTCTCAGAGGCGTGGCCGAGCCTCTTTCGCCTCGGCTGGCTTCCACACCTCCACCTTCCTTCAGAAATAAGTGGGAAGACCCCCTGGGGAGTTTGCTTAAGAGCATCTGGCATTTGGTCAGGTGTTACCAGTGCTGCTGGGAGAATGCCAGCCGGGGGGTCTCGACACACAGGACACCTGGAGCCCACCACTGAGCAGCTGTGACCCCCAGCTTCAGGGCATCCATCACAGTTGGCATCCCAGGGGTGTTTGTACAGACCCAGGCTGCAGGCCTGGATCACAGCGTGTTAGCACAACATGGGGTGTTAGTCACAACTCGGTCACAGTTAACAGAAACCCAGCTTGACTAGCTCACACTATACAAGCAAACACAACTGCCAGCTTGTAAAACCTTCAGGAGCAACTGAATCCAGGACCTCAAATAGTGTCTTCAAGACTGCCTGAGGTGTACTGTCTTCTGGGCCGGTCACTGCCGGTGCCTGCAGCCATCTTTCCATCGGGAGACACCCTGTCCAGGAGGCCCATGGGAGGGAATGCTTGGAGTGGCAGTGCTGACAGGGGAGAAGGAGGTAACCGCTGTCAGTTTTCATGCTTGTCCATTCAGGGTGTCCTGTCTTTACTGCACATGGACAGTCTATGCCCAATGCTCCTGGTACTCTGCAGACCTGAGCCTTGCTGTCTGTCCTGAGCTCCTTGGCCTGTTCCCACCTGCTCCATGAAAAGGGGTCGTTCCTGACCATATCAGCCTGGGTGGTGTCCCACTCTGGAAGGGAAAGGGGGTCCACTGCACCAGAGTGGGGCTCTTGGTTGTGCGGCCACACCAAGAAGTGGGGGAGCATGCTCGACAGGCCCAGTGGCCACACAGCCTCCATCCAGGGCTCTGGATCTCTCCCGGCTGCTGCCTTGGCTGATCAAGGGACTTAGGGTGAGGTGGGCCGAGGTTTGGCTGCAGCATTGCCTTGTAAGCGGCTGGGAAGGAAAGTGGCGGGTGATGGAGCCTTGGCCAGCCAGGCTGCCAGCTGATGGCTAACCTCAGAGTAGAAGAGCTTTGCATTTGGAGGCGCCGAGTCCTGGGGATGCTGAGCTGACCCCAGTGTGCTCCACAGATGGGAAGGTCCGCTTGGCCACACTGGAGCTGAGCTGCCTGCTCCTGAAGCAGCAGGTGCTGACCAGCTCGGGCTGCATCATCAAGGACGTGCACCTGGCCTGCTTGGAGGTGAGCTCGCCCTCTCCTTACCTTCAGGGGGTCAGAAGGGAGATGTCCCCAGTACCACTAGGAGAAGTCGGGCCTGAGATGCCTGAAGTCCCCAAGGCCTGGTCCAGCCCCTGTGTCCTGATGAACTTCCATGTAGCCAGGAGCCTTTCATCCCTGCATTGTAGTAGCGCCTGTGCTCTGGTAGCTTCTCATGTTGTGTTCTAGAGCTGTGCTCCACATGTAAACATAGGCATGCTCACTTACCAATTGTGCTTAGATATACACTAGTTAGATTTCAATATCTTTCATCATTCTTACAACACCCACCCCCACTTTCCATATTTTTGTAGTTGACACTTGGGTGTTGGCATGTGTCACACAGAGAGACAAGAAATGTTTTGCCTAAAGTGGAGTCACGGTGGCCATATTTGATGGTCTTTCCCCCGCTTAGTTATATAGTGGTCGTGTTCCATGTCATGACGTGAGTCACCTGCCATCTTCTCCCAGCCCTGCATCCCTCATACCCCCCTCTCTTCAACAGGGTGCAAGGGAAGAGAGCGTCCACCTCGTCCGGCATTTCTACAAGGTACTCGGTGGCTTGGGTGGACAGCACCGTGGGTGCCTTGCGGGGGGTCAGGTCTGGGCTGGTTCCACACAGAAGATTCGTGTCTGCAATTTGTTTTTGTGTGTGGCTACTGAGAGCTTCAGTCTCCAGAGCAGAGCTTCCATATAAGAAAAGTAAAAACAGAGGCCCACTCCTAGGTTATGGCAATTTCTTCACCAGTTATGAGTTTACAAATTTACATATAAAGTTAGGAATTGTGCATAGGAGTAAACTGCATGTGAACTTGTGTTCGTTAACACACAGTCCTGTTGAATTATCTATAATGCCGTCAGTTATGTGTGTGTATAATGTGCATGCAGCCTCTAACATCTTATCATTAAACTCAGTGAGACCTTGTGAAGTACCAGTATGACCTTGAGGGTCTCAATCAGCTTGTGCAGATTTATCCTCAGGATGCAAGGATGCATTTCGTAAGGGTTTTGTTTAATCCTGACCCGCAGGCATGTTTCAGTGTGTTCAGGCTGCTGTAAGATACTGCCATCAGCCGTGCGTCTTGTAAGCACTGGGGACGTGTTTCTCGCAGTTCTCAAGTGTAGGAAGGCCAGGACCGCTTTCTCATAGATGATGCTGGAAAGGACAAGCCAGCTCCTCCAAGCCTCCTTTATAAAGGCATCAGTTCTGTTCAGCGGGCCTCACTTCTCATGACCCCATCACCTCCCAGAGACCCCTGCTCCCCACTGACCGTCCATCCTCGCCAATGCCCTTCTCCACCCAGGCATATAGTTTCAACACATGAATGACCTTTCCCTTCTCTGTCAAAGCTGAGATAGTCCAATAGCTGTCTAATCACCTGGTCTCCACAGCAGATCTCTGCAAATTCTGTTGCTACTGGTTACCCTGAATGTGGCTAGGGTAGCTTCCAAGGCAGTCTCCTTGGCAGTGCTGTCACCCATCTGTGCCTTCCTAATGTCCTCTATTTGGCTGCTGCTACTTTGTAAGACTCTTAAGTCTGTCTCCACTGAGCTAAAACCCCATCTTGGAGTCTGAAAGTCTACCTTGCCAGGCCAGTCGATCCCATCCATCTGCAGTGGTAGACATGCCCAAACAAGGGGACACCAGCGTGGGATTCCGCACCCTGCTCCTTAAAGTACCCAAACCACACCTGACCCTTCAGCAGGGCTTACACCTCTGGGCAGTCAGAAGACAGAAGTCCCAGGTCTGCCCAAATCTCTGTGGGCTTCTTCCAGGAGAACCGCACTAAGTCTGTCCTCCCCTCAAAAGCTTAGGGGTGCAGACACAGAAAGGTAACAGGTGGTCATTTCCTAAAGATTGCCTTCTTGTCCCTAATAGGAGCTGCAATCGGAGTTCAGTTTCCACCCCAGACATTTTTCTCTTGTTAAAGCAAAGACCTTATAGGAAGGTCTGGATCCTAAGTCTCAGAAGCATTTAGACGTTTTCAGGGCCGTCATTTCTGTTACTGCCAGTTATGCTGCACAAGAATGTCAAGTTCGGGCTGGAGAGATGGTTCAGGGATTAAGATCTCATGAGCAGAAGGGCTTGAGTTCAGATGGGGGTCCCACATAAAAATGGTTCCTGGAACCATGTGGAAATGGTGGTGAGCTGTACTTCTGGCCCTTCCGGTCCTAGTGGGCAGAGCCTGGGAAATCCCAGAGCAAAAGAAAAGGGAAGTAGAAGCAATCCAGGGTGATTCCCAAAGTTATCCTTGGTCCTTTACAGGGACACACAGTGTCTCTCTCTCTCTCTCTCTCTCTCTCTCTCTCTCTCTCTCTCTCTCTCTTTCACACACGTGCACAAAATAATAATAAGTTCACTTGCAGTTCTGAGAACTAGAAAGATAGGAAAGGATCTGTGCTTTGCCCACCCTGACTCTGCATGTATGAGTGATGGGTGAGGGCAGATAGGAGGCAGGCTGTTGCAGGATGGTGAGAGAGACAGGCCCATCCAGCAGTCCTTGTCAGGAGATGGCATAGTGACGGTGTTAACCTTTCTCATCGTAGCTCTGGGCTGTGTGTTTGGTCATTAGCTTGCTTCACCCTTGCAGGCCTGAGCCTCTGCCCCTCGGCCATCCATTGTTGTAGTGGAACTGCAAAACACTCTCAGATGTAGCACAGGACTTGGCAGAAGGGGCCATCTGAAGCAGTCATTACCCCTCGCAACCAGAACCCCAGGTTGTTCTCAAAAACAAGTGAACAGCTGTGTAATTTTCATGTGCTGAGAGAGTGGGTCTCACTTCTTTTAATGCATGCATGTATGTGTATATATGGGAGCACATGTGCACACGGCGTGCTGGGGAGGCCTAGAGGACTCCTGGATTGCTCTGTTACCTTATTATTACTTTGCTGTGGGGTCTCCCAAGCTGTGCCTCCCGGGGCTAGAATTACAGATCACCATGATATCTGTCTGACATTTTTACACAGGATCTAGAGATCCGAACTCAGGTCATTTGTTCGTAAGGCAAGGTTGCACCTTCCCTTTCCTTCCATGAGGCCATCTCCCCAGCCCGGTCTTCACATTCTTAACATAGCAACTCAACCAGCACAAGTGGATGATATTAAGCACTAGTAATTTTAACCTTGCTATGTTTTAATTATCATGGTGTTATTTGTGATCCAAGAGAAGAGCTCTAACTTAGTGTGCTTTTAGGCAGGAGGAGGACTTGGCGAGGTGTAATTTGATATTGACTCTCATCCTAGCATGTGTGCTCACATTCACATGTGTATGTTACTTTCTGGTGATTTACGGGAACTCCCTAATGAGCAACAGATGGCCTCAAAAGGGGCGCTGGGCCGTTTGCAATGCTGTGTTTCCAGGAAAAAAAAAAAAATATGAATAAGCTTTTCATTCTGCCCTTCCTTTCTGCAGGGAGAAGAGATTTTTTTGGACATGTTTGAAGATGAGTACAGGAGCATGATAGTAAGTTGGGGCCCAAACACACCTGGTTGGATTTGGGGCTTCCGATCTCTTAGCAGAGGTTGGTGGTGAGGTAGATTTGCAGCTGAGCCTTTTGATTAAGGCCACCACTAAAATTTCAGGTTGCAGTCATCTCCCCCCCGCCCCACCAAGTGGATCTGGATCGTGCTAGGGAGAGGTCTTTTTATTGAGGACCAACTCCATGTCAGGGATGAGAAGCACGTATATTCAGTCTCTTAGTCTAGTAGATGCAAGACATATCTCTCACCTCAGAAGGAACAAGAGAGTTTATTCGGGAGTCAAATAGGAATAACCAATCGCTTGGGAATACAGACTCGGGGTACCCCAAACACCATGCTCTGATGTGGAAATGCTTTCCTGTAATTTCAATGCCTTAAACAAAGAAGGCATTAGCCAGGGCTCTTTTCAGTTGTGTTGTTACAGGAAAGGTCTCCCTGACATAGTACGTGCAGCCTGACCACATTCTTAGCCTTTGGGTTGGCAGAAACTAGAGGTATGTTAATATATCCCAAACAGTTTCACCTGAGAATCACAAGGCTTTCAGTTGGACGCAGAGGGGCTGATGAGTGGCCCTCAAGGGGCTGAAGATGGCCAGGTACCCTGGCTCTGGACCCCTCACCTTCCAGTGAGATATAAGCAGGCGCTGGAATGAGCCGTCAGTGGGAGGAGATAATGGTGATGGGGACATGGGCACTAGAGACCCCCAAGTCGTGTCCCAACCCTGTCCCAGCTCTGGTGGCACAGCCAGACTTGCAGAGCACAGCAGTTCTCCGCACAGCACTTCTGTTGGGCTGTGCTCCTCTGCTGCTCTGGAATGTTCCAGTGTGAAGCTCCAGCACCACAGGCCACAGGCTCTGGACGTGGCAGCACCGGCCTCACCCATGCAGCACTCAATAAAGTAGAAGACGAATGGTCTTTTCCAATGGGCATTCCTCGCCCAAGGGTGAAGCGATGGGGACATTTATAACGAAGCTAAGTGTTTAAAGTGTCAGTGGGAAAAAAGCAGCTCGGCTGAGCAGCTGCCTGACTTCCCGTCACTGGGGCTGAGGCCCGTGAAGCCTTTTCAAATCAACACCTTCTGCAGACATGAGGCCTGCCATGACGGTACCTCACCCGTGACTCCACACAGCCCCGTCATTCTTAGCGGGCAGCTCAGACCTCTACCCTGCACACCCCTAATTAGAGTGGGGAGCATTCCCTAGGCGGTCGCTGTTTTCCTCCTCCTTTGAAGACCCCCTCCTTTGTGGTGTACTCCCTCACGGTGGGCTTTCCTGTTTGGGAATATAAACTTCACATGTCACTTGGGATCTGGAGAAGCCCGTGCTCCCTTCGCCCTGGGACGGCTGCTTTCATCACTTCCTGTGTTCCCTTGGGCTTCGCTTACATGCTGAGCCTGAGTGGTTTTCATGTGTGCAGTGGGACCGCTGGATGTGAAATACCCAGCAACATGCCTCTTGCAAGATCCATGAACAAAAAATATGTGTCCCCCAGGAGCTTCCTGGGATTGGCTTATTTTATCTGGTGGGTGGTGTGGCCTGCGGATGTGTGACATTCTCTGGAAACACTGAGATGACACGCCCTGGCCCTGCAGCTGCAGTCAGTCTTTGCAAGCTGCTCTGAGCCAGTGGAAGCCAGGCCTGCCTGCCGCTCCCATGCTGGAGGCAGGGATGCCGAAGGCCAGGCCTCCATGCTTGACTCTTGCTGCAGCTGTGCCCTGCATGTCCCTGCCACACCGCCCCTCTGTGGCAAGGGGCTCACTGGGAGGCTCTGGCGGTTGGTGGGAGCAAAGCCTAGAAAGTCCCTGCCCAGGAGAGGGACAGAGCAGTGCCACCCTGCTCTGAAGTACGGGGTGTATCCATGAAAAGAAGGCAGGCACCGGGCACGGAGGTACTGTGTACTGTGTAGCCCTGACTTCAACTGGGAGCTCTGGCATCTGGCAGCCTGGCCGCTTGGCAGGTCTAAACCCAGAACTGAAGCTTTTTGCAGGTGTGGGCAGGGTCCCAGGTGACCAGCATGGTCTTGACCTCCAAAGGGAGGCCCTGCTTTGAGGCTTCTGTGCCGTCTCTCCTAGATGAAGCCCATGAATGTGGAGTACCTCATGATGGACGCCTCCATCCTCCTGCCCCCGACGGGCACGCCGCTGACAGGCATTGACTTTGTGAAGCGGCTGCCGTGTGGCGATGTGGAGAAGACCCGGCGGGTGAGTGAGCCCACCTGGCCTCTGCAGGGTATTTTGTCACCCGGACGCCTCCGGGGCCAGGGCGGAGTCTCGGGGTCGGTCCAAAACCTGCCCCCAGTGGGCGCGCAGTCACCGGTAAAGAGCGCTACCGCATCAGCAGGTTCCCGGCGCCTGTTGTTCTTGGCAGCTGGTACAGCTGGGGGCTGTTGGGTCCCCTTGAGGCCTCCTGGTCAGTGCAGAGCAGGCAGAAACGCAGAGGCCAGAGCATCCCGTAACGTGAGATGGGTGTGGGACCTGACGTCTCAGGACCCCAGAGACCGTGCGATGGGGAGCTATCTGGTGGATCTTGGGGGCAGGCTCGCTGGAGAGCTGGTGACGCTCATGGGGCACGGGAGAGCGAGTGTTCAGAGCCAGTTCTCAGAAGCCGCGGAGGGCGCTCCCTTATCAGCGCTGTTCTGAGCAGGCACTCTGGGAAGCAGCTCGGCTCTTCACGGTACTTTATCTCCCGCAGAAGATCTCGGTTCTTTCTTGGAAAGCACCACGGTCTTTTCCTAGAAAATCATTCCCGGAGACATGAATATTAGTGGATCATTGAGAGGCATTTATCACACGCCACTCCCAGATGTCAGCCACATCTTCCCTGGCCAGGGTGTGGCCAGAGTCGAGGAGGTGTTCGCTTTGGGAGTTCACGAAGCCGTGGGTGCCTTAGGCAAGAGTCAGCTGCGTGTGGGGGGCTGCAGAGGAAATGGGGCCCATGCACCTTCCAGCTGTCTGAACAAACCACAGACCCCACTTCGAAGCCACCTTCCTTCCCTGTGCCCACAAAGTGCCTCAGCCTTCAGCCAGACTCAGTTTGTTGGTGGGTGCCGTGTATGTCATGGCACCAGATTTCAGTGGAAGACAGTTCTGAAGACTGGCAGGAGGCAGCCACTCACCCCTACGGGCAGGCAGCTGTGCTCAGTAAGGCTGCGACTTGCTCTTGTGCCCTGTCTCAGGCACAAAAGTTTCCCAGAAGGTACCCGGGGCAGAGTGGCAGAGCAGCTGCCTCGTGTGAACCAAAAGCCTTCGTTAGGAAACAGCTCCTGCACCTCAGTCTACTCGATGCTCCTCTGTAATTTTACACCATCCTATCAAGGGGGCGCCACTGAGATCCCCCTTTCCCAGGGGAAGCTTCTGAAGTAGGTGGAGATCAGGGGTTGGCTCAGTCACCAGATTATCAGTAACTGAGCCAGGGGGTCGCTGACACCCTGCTTCCCACCCATCCCTGCCCCATCCTCTCTGTGCCAGTGCCGAGCTCACACTGTGTGAGCCACCTCAAAATGGTCGCAGCTGGCCGAGTCAGCCTAAAGGGCAAGCTGGAAAGAGGAGTGTGGTCATGCGCCAGTCATCACCAGAATGGCCTAGAGCTGTTCAAGTCCCCTCTGGGGAACGGCAGGGGGAGGCAGGGGGAGGCAGGCACAGGAGGACAGCAGTGCAGAGAGGCTAACATCCCGGCACCTCCAAGCATCCGGAACCAAGTGCAAAGGGTCTTGGGGCCTAGTGAGGACCATGACTATCATCTCTTATCACCGTTACATGGCATCACACCTGCTGGGCTGGGCACAGTCCTGTCCACAGGAAAGAAGTGAGGTACCTCGCTGTAGGGCCTTCCATTGCACAAGACCACCATCCCAGTGAGAGTGGTTCTTTTCTTCCTTTGGACCCCCACACCTCACCTAGTACATGTTTCCCCAGGCAGTGCTGCTCACATCCTTGCCCCCAGTGGTGCCAGCTGATACAGGGTATATCTGCCCGGTTCACAAAAGCAACTCAGTTCCCAGTCCCTAGTAACAAGACGATACAATAGGCTGGCCCCCAAAACAGAATCATCCTCTCCAGAAAAGCTTCCCTTCCCAACCCAGGAGCCATGTCCAGCAAGGAGTCTGACCACTCACCTCCGGCCAGCTCCTGCTGCGAGGCCCTTTAAGCCCAT
Source organism: Typhlomys cinereus (assembly GCA_023101885.1). Taxonomy (NCBI): domain Eukaryota; kingdom Metazoa; phylum Chordata; class Mammalia; order Rodentia; family Platacanthomyidae; genus Typhlomys; species Typhlomys cinereus. Next base: position 506,744 of record JALPQD010000754.1, on the reverse strand, counting down.
TTCAGAAATCAGAACACAGCAGTGTGGTTTGACTTTGAGCTAAATTAAGTGTAGTGTTTAGCAACAACGGAGGGCTTATGTGCTTGGTTTCAAGTTTTCTTGATTATATCCATGGAACCTTCCATTTGGATTTAAAGATTCTCTCTCTCTCTCTCTTCTCTTGTTTTTATTTTATTTTTGCCAAATAGACTTTGAATTTTTAGAAAGCCACATCTCTTTAAAAGCCACACCTTTATCTTCCCAGGGACCTGTTAAACAGCCCTTCCTGTCTGTTTTCACTCACATTAGTCCAAGAGCTGCTGAACCCCTGCAAGCGGAAGGGCCGATGTCCCTGTGTCTGACCCTCTGTTGCCTAAGGAGGGCCACATGATGACGTCCCTGCACAGCAGGAGCGCCAGCCGCCGCAGCAGGCGTGGGAGAGGAGCCGCAGGAGCTGCTTGTCACAGCTGCATCTAAGCAGAAACCTGAAGGACCGGAAGGGGTCAGCGTCAGGGAGCTGAAGGAGGTCTTCCAAGGCAGCGCAGAGTGGGCCTGTCCAGGGAGAGTTAACCGCAGGCCTCTGCCGAGCAGCGAAATCTGCATTTAAACATTAGCCATCTTCATATAGCAACCTTGGAAGCCCGGACAAAATGAAGGCCTCTGTGCCAGGGTTTTTTTTCCTTTTTGTTTGGTACTGGGGGGGGGGGAGCCCCCAGGTCCTGGAGGTGCTGGGCCAGCACCTAGCACTGAACTGCACGTCCTTTTCTAGATTTTATTGAGACAGGATCTTTTTATGTTGCTCACACTGGCCTCGAACTTTCAGTCCTCCTGGAGGCAAACCAGGATTGCAGGTGCTGGTCACCAAGGCCTGGCCCGCTCTGGGATTAGTTTGCTGCCAAGTCGTGTGTCTCTGTTCCTTGCAGCTTTTCTTATCAGTGTCAACTTTCAGGGAACAAGGACCCTTTGCTTTATTCTTTGGGTGTGCAGTACAGTAAAGAGAACTCACATTTCAAAAGGAAGGAGGAAGAATTTGACGTGATTTCAGCACTTAGACATCTGCTTGTCCCTGTTTGCAAACTCATCTTATCAGATGGCAGAGCGTCTTTGCCACAGTCCTGCTACCCCTCCATTCTTACTTTCTTCAACGTGTTTCTTGTTGGTAGTGTTGTTTGCAACGCTGGCGCCACATGCCAGGGCCTCTCTGGTGCCACCACTGAGCCATGTCCCAGCCCACCATGTGGTCTTTATTATGGTTTGATTTTTTGAGTGGCCTCAGGCTCACTCTGTTACCAAGGATGACCTTGAACCTCTGATCCTCCTGCCTCCACCTACGCAGTGCTGGGCTCCCAGCGCACCCCACCACGCCCAGCTGGTGGTCTCATCTCACGTCTTCTGACTGCATAACAGTTTCTCTGGGGACTTTTGCCATAGCTTATGTAGGCGTTTTCCTGCTGGTCAGCATTTTGGATGCTTCCACAGTTACATTCAGTTCCACCGAGAGCCACTCATGAATACAGTGTTTTCTTTCTTCGGAATTATTTCTTTAGGAGAACTTCCCAGAAACGGGATCTCTGCTTCAAAGGGTATGGACTTTTTAAAATGTTCTCTACACATCGCCACCCTGCTTTCCTGCTGGGGCTGTGTTAAATTGCTTCAGCATTTTTCTCAGGATGACCAACTTTCACAGCTGTTTTCCACAGCCCTGGTGGGTTTCTAACCTGAGTGATTGTTGCCCAAACCTGTCAGCTTGTAAACATGGCAGGGAAGCGGGTGGGAGGAGGCCGGAGCCCCTGTATGGGCACCCGTCTAGGACTCCGACAGCTGTGCCTGTGAACCTCACTGGGACTCGTTGTGAACCCCATTCCTGGAGCTCAGGACTCGGGGAGTTCATGTGATCCCGCAGCACATGCCCAAGTCCAGGCTGGTCTGACTGCAGCCTGCCCTTCCGAAGCCTCTCTGCAGGCGGGTTTCCAGAGCTGCTATTTAACCAGTGAGTGCGGCCAGCGCTCTCCGAGGGAAGGAACGAAGTCTCTTCTTTCTTTAGACACTGCTTTTTTGGTTTTCTGCCTTCCGGGCATTCAGTGGAAGAATCCAAAAGAGTAATCATTTCTAATGCCTTCTGTGTGTGACTTCTGAATTCCCATCTTAATTTAGCAAAGCAGAGAAAAGTTCTGGTGGGACCCCGGGTCCCAATCCAAATGTTGTGAAGGTCAGAGAAGATGGCCCGAGGTGGGCTTTGCAGTGTTCTGGGGGATGCCAACAGCCCTGGGTTTAGTTCTGCCAAATGGGAGCCACTGATGGTCATTCGGAGACCGGAGGGTCATGGCACCCCATGGCGGCGCTAGGTGCTGTGCGTAGTGGCATGAGGTGTGCGCCCCCTTCTCACCACAGTCTTGTGGTTTATAGTCTTTGGTGGCTTGGGGTGCTGTGGAGCTAGTCAGAATGCCTGCCAGCCCTTCATAGGCCCTCTTGGGAGCTGGTTTTCCTGTGTGGAGCACTTTGCCCCATGGGACGCTCCTCTTTCTGTCTTCGGATGTGGGCTGATTCTGCACACCACTTTCCCTTGGGAGTCGGGGAGAAGCCAGGAAGGTACTGGGATGGTATTTTATGTTTTATATTCTATTTTATATTTTAAAATGATTTTATTTTTATTTGTTTGTATTCCTGGAAATCTCTTCCATTTGTTGTTTGCAGAGCAAAAGCAGATGTTTTACCAAAAGGCCTACTAACACGAGCCAAATTCCAAACTCTTTTAGATTCCTTGGAAAGCCTCAGGTTTTCTGGAGTGGTGGGCTGCCGGAAGCAGCATGTATTTGTAGTTTTTTTCCCAGCTGTGGGCCTGCAAGGGTCTGTCTCAGTCATCAGAACCCCAGAAGGAGTGGATCTGACACAGACATGAAGCACACCCCGGACCGGCCTGCCTGTAGCCGACCCTGTTTCTTTCTCTCTCTCCTCATCCCAAGGTGGTGAGCGCTCAACTGCCAGACAGACCCAGGGGCTGCCCCTCCACATCTTGGGCTGTCTGCTCTGGCTGGCACAGAGGCTGCAGGAAACATACCTGACAGTGACTCTGATGTCACTGTGTCCTCAGCACCTGCTCTCCCTCCTCCCCCCTTGAAGTTGCTGCAAGGCACCCCCAGACCCACGCAACCAGTAGATGCTTACTGGATAGAATCTCTTGGATTTTCAGTGGACCCACACCTCTTACCTCCAGCTGGGGCGGCTGCCTATGAGGGCCACACTTTCAAAACTGCTCAAAGCATTCAGGTCAGACACGCCCGCCCAGAAACTTTTTGTCCAGCACACGGGTTTATGCAGCCTAGGCCAGGGAAGTAAAGCAGTCTTATAGCTCTCCATGGGAGGAACCTGGTGCGAGACCCCCTCCCCCAGTTCCAGTTCAGAGCCAGCATGGATCAGGGAGCTTGTACAATGGTGTTTGTTGTCTGGGCAATCGGGAAGTGGTACCAGTCTGGCCCTGGTACTTGTCGCCTCTCTTCATTTAGGAGGTGAGTGAAGGATCCTATCTTCACATAGGCCAGAACTTCTGCCATCGCACCACGACCTGGAAGGCCCAAGGGTGCACTGACATTTGTCTATGTGCTGCTCAGAGCTCAGTGGTTTATCTGTCCCTGTGCTTGTCTGCATCCAGCATATTTCTAGCGAGGATGCAGACAGTCTCCCCTTTCCGCAGCCCTGCTCTGACGCAAGGCCAGCATAGGAGTTAGGGATGGCTGCGCCCTTGACAGATGAGGAAGCTACCACTGCAAAAATCAAAGCCTTACTAGCACAGTGGAGCCAGGGGCCCCTGCAGACTTTGTGCCTCAACCTGTCCCCAAGTCGAGGCTACCATGCCAAGTCAGGCCTGTCACTCTGTGTCAGGCAGAGACCTGGGCAAGGCCTCACCTGTGGTGTGCCCTCTGCTTCTTGGCTCTGGTTGGTGGGAAGCCTGTTTTGGGGGTCACTTCCATGCAGATGTCACTGATTACTGGGGACACAGCCTTTTCTCTCCTTTCAGGAAATGCTTAATGGCCATGCTGGATGCTGACAGACCCCTGGGGAGGGGTGCCTTTGTGGGCACAGTAGCCTCTACCCTTGAGAACAGCCTGAGAGAACCTGCCCCCTTGCTGGGTGCCAGGCCTAACCCTGTCTCTGGCCCATTCCTCCTCCTGAGGCCTGAGGGTGGGGTGGGGCCTCCAGTGGGTCTACTACGTGTCTCCCCGTCGTCCCCCCGTCTACGTTCGCAAGGCGAGGCTTACTAGCTGCTGTCCCCGTTCCACGGGCCCACGTGAGGAGCAGGCTGCTTGCAATCCTCCCTGGAAACACTGCCTTGGGTAGCTTTCCTGGGTGCTGGTTGCTTGCCTGGCCGTGGGGTGGACTGGCTGTTGGACAGTTTGTGCTGCGCCCCTGAGCCGCCCTGCAGCTCCTTTCCTGCCCTCTCCAGGCCATCCGGGTGTTCTTCATGCTGCGGTCCCTGTCGCTGCAGTTGCGGGGGGAACCCGAGACCCAGCTGCCACTGACACGAGAGGAAGATCTGATCAAGACGGATGATGTCCTGGACCTGAGTGAGTGGGCCGCCCCAAGTCACAGTGGGCCAGGGGCATGGGGGAGGGGCGTGCTTTATCAGTTCACATGTGGCTGGGGGTAGGGCTAGGAGAGTACAACATGCTCTGTACTGCTTGACCCAGGACGGTCCTGAAAGGTCATGGTGGGCCACAGGTGGTCAGGCAAAGGTGGTGGGCACAGCTTAGGGTCTGTGCCGTCCCTCAAACTGCTTGTGACCTGAGCAGCCGCAGCAGCTGACGTATTTTGCGCTAAGTTGTCTGCATGATTCCAGGGGTGAAAGGACTCAGCTGCTACCAAAAGGAAGCGCGTGAAAATCAAGTCTCCAGGGCTTAGTACAGGTGAGGGCTTTGGAGACCCCAGAGGTCGTGCCCTCCCCATTTGACCGTCCTGGTCTCAGCAATCCCTCTGCAACACAATGCCGACATGGTTATTTTTATTTATTTATATTTCGGAGATGGAGTTTGCCTAGACTGCCTCCTGCATCAGTCCTCAGAGGTCAGGTCACGTTCCCCCAGCCCCTCTCTAATTCACACTGCTTTCTCTTTCCTCCATTTGTGTGGGACCCATGGACACTAAAGGATATGGTAGCATTGTATTATGTCAAGAATTTCTTAGAAGACAGAAAATCCAAACCAGACTGGTGCATGACAGGAGCTGGTAATTCCCTGGAGGGCCTAGAAGTAGTTCTGCCTTCAGGTGTGGCAGCATCTGGGGCTCATTCTCCTAGGAAGCCGTCCGATGACAATGGACTTTGGCTTTGTTTCCAATACTTCAGTTTCCTCTTCAGCAAGTAGAAAGATGCTACCAGCAGCTCAGAGCTTAGAAACCCTGACAGAAACAGAAAAGTCTGGACTAGTGCTCTCACTGGCCTGCATCAGGTAATAGAGCCATTCCTGAACCAGGCGGTAGTCAGAGAATGGGTCGTCTTCTGAGTCGGCACCTGAGTATGAGGGAGGAGGCTCTTACAGGAGGCTCAAGAAAGAGGCACCGGCTGGGTGGGCAGAAAGAGCAGGCTTTGGATAATTGGCTTCAGTGACATAGTTTAAACCACTGAACGCTGGCTTTAAGTCAGGCAGCCTGTCTTATTCTGTGTCCCCTCAAATAGACATCTGTACAATGGGAATGGTTTGAGGGGGTCCAAACAAGGAATTTCGATTAAATGGAAGATCGTATGAAATGTGTGTCTGTGCTCAGCTTGCCTGTACGTGACCTACTAGTGAAATGTCATACAGTCCAACACCTGGACTCTTTTCAGTCAGTGACAGTGAAGTCTAGTACCCAGCTGGTTAGTTCTGGCCTTGCCCTCCTTTGAGCCCTTTCTCTTCCCTTGTGGGAGAAAGAACAAAGCAGCCGTGGCCCTCGCTGCCCTCTGCCTGTCCGCTCTGACTCTTTCCTGGAGAAGCGGCCACAGCGATTTCTCCCGGGGCTGGAATTGATGGAGCTGCCTGAAAAGCACCTCTGTGGGGTCCTGGAAGAGAGAGGAAGCAAGCAGCTCACTTTAAGGGGGGCCTCCAGCGGGGCGGCCAGAGTGTTTGCATCTGTGAAATGGAATTAAATTTTGTGCTGGGAATTCACAGTCCTTTCCTCCTCCCCCTAGGAATGGCCCACTGAAGAAAAGGTTAAAAGTATTTCACTTATCAATTTTAATTGATTAGACTGCTAGTTGAGATCACTTAACTGAGCCTTTTTAGATAGTTGGCCATTAAGAAAGTAATGATTGGCTGTCTTTACCCAGCTTGATGGCAAATTATGTCTTTTACTGAAGAGGGTGACATTCAGAAAGCGCTGAGGATTATGGGTTTTAAAAGCACGTGAGGTGGGATGTCGTTGCCTTTTTGTAATTTGGAGCTCGTGCACGCTAGGGTGGGTCGCCCACCTCGCAGCGCCCCCAGCACATTCTGTGCAGATGTGACAGGACGGCTGAGTTACTGGAAGCCCCTTAGTGACTGGAAGTCTGGCCTATTTCTGTCTACCCAGAGACGAGGAAGCTGACTCAAAGAGAGAGATTTGGGATGGGTCCACACTGATCTCCTGATGAGGTCCACTGGGCTTCAAGAGATGCAGGGGCACAGCAGGAAGTGGTGCTTCGCTGCTGACCTCACCCCAGATAAGAAGCCACAGGCCCCAGCAGCCAGCTCAGGCAATGCCGACCAGTGCCAGGTCTCAGGGCCCAGATGACAGGTACCGCTGCAGCGACACGCAGGAAGGAGGCACGAGGTCAAAGGAGAGAAGCCTCAGTTCAGCGCGCTGCTCTCTTTCATCTGTCGTCTCTGCTGCCCCCTCCCCCTTCCCAGACAACACATTGAAGGGACCTGCCATATCAGGCATCTCTAGCAGATAAGGACCTTGCAGTCTCCTCTTAATTGAGTGGCTTGCCACCATTCACAAATCCCAAGGGACAGACAGGAAGAGGCTGCTGCTGCTGTGACTAGATTCGGCCTGTGTCCTCTGGTCCCAGCCTGCTCCCACGGACACCCAGGTGCCCGGTCGGCGGCCCCTGGGAGCCTGGAAGCCAGCAGCTGTTGACTTCCCTGGTTCTAGCGAACCCTGAGCCTTACCTGAAAAATGGCTCTGGGGGGTTTCCGGGGAAAGCCCTCAGGAAGACCAGTGTCCACACTCAGTGTCCTGGAGGCACACAGCGGGTGCTTGGTGACAGAGCTGGCCAGGGTCCCGGTGCAGGTACCAAGCGTGTGTGGCTTCCCTCAGTCTGCAGCTTTGAGCCACACCCTTACACGCAAGTCCCAACCTGTTGGAGCCAGCGTGTCCTGCGATGGGGTTTGAGGGGAGCTGGAAAGATGGCCATGGCCACTTTGGAAAGGGAGGGGCTGTAAGTCACTCTCCCTAGTCTGTGGAACTCACCCAGCATCTATGGACCAGGCTGTTCTGAGGAGAAACCCAGCCATTACAGCATGGGGAGGCTCATCCACCTCCAGGCGCCCAGAGTTTAGTTTCCCATTTCCTCCCAGGCCTGCGCCTGCACTCAGCACACACCGTGACCATAGCTCGAGCTGCAGCCCCAAAGTCTTGTGTGTTACTGTTGTTGCTTGAAACAAACAAAAAGGTTGAAACAAACTTGTAGCCCAGGCTGGGCTGGGATTCACTGTGTAGCCCAGGCTGGCTTCGAACTCCAGGTTATTCCCCGACTCGCTCTCCAGAGTACTAGGATCATAGACATACCACCCAGAGCATTGTGACTTTGAAAAGCCATTCCATGAAAGTGGTCAATGAAAATTCCTTCATCTGCTCACCTAATTTGAGCACACTTGCCAGGCACAGTGCTGGGAGCACTCTCAGAGTGGTGCTGGCACACTGTCAGGGAGATCACTCACTAAGGAGGTGCTTTGGCAGGACTTAGTGGGCACAGAGGGCTGGTGACATCTGAAGGTGGCTTGCATGTGGGGACAGCATTTCATAAGTGACTGGCAGGGTTGCAGGAATGAGACAGTGTAGGTAGCAGGGATGGGAGGCTGGTGACTTAGTCTTTGGCAAGGGTGGGCACTGGGGGAAAGGAGGCGCAGTGAGGGACCCCAGCAAGATGGGCAGGGTGGGGGGGACGCTGCTCAGGTGGCCTCAGAAGCCATTCTGCACACAGCTCCATAGTCTTCAGGTCGCTGCACCTGTTTCATGGAGAGAGAGCTGCACCTGACAAACTCTCAGGTGCTTGTCTGCTGGACCATCAGAGACAGAGGCTCACCTGCAGCTGAGCGACTCCCTGGAAGGGATCCACTTACAGGCCAGGGGCCGGAAGCTCATCCTAGTACAGCACCGTGGTTCCCAGACCGCCCAGTTCCACACCCGGGACAGCAGCAAAACAAACCAAAGCAAACCAGGACGGTTAACTGCTATTTTTCTAAAACTGAGCGGTTACATCTTCTTTAACGAGCACTACTGCTGGGCGCAGTGGTGTGTGCCTGTCGCCCCAGCCACTGAGGAGGCTGAGGCAGGAGGATGACCTAAGTCTGTGAGACAGAGGCCAGCCTGGGCAGCAGACACAGGAGCCGATCTGGGTACAGACAGAGAGGGTCTCAGAAAGAGCCTCTGAAACATGTAAAGCATCCGTGAGCCATCATTTCACAGGACATTGTTAATAGTAGGAAAGTAGCATGATGTCAGTGCAGAAAGACGTGAGGCCGCATGCTGTGATCACGTGGAGTGCGGAACAAAATACCAGCGCAGAGCAGTCACAAGCCAAACAGCACCCGGCAGCCCAAGCTCTCGGCACCCAGCACAGCATCACAGACCAAAGTCAGACTCCACCGATGCCAGTGCCTTGAGCACAGGTAACAGCTTGGCCAGAGGTCAGTGAGGCGTAAAGGAGCAGAACCCCGACCAAGGTCTGCACGTGAATGTGAGTGTAGGAAGGAGCCCAAAGGGTCAAAGGCCCTGGGGTCGGTGAGAGTTGAGGAAGTGGAGGGATGATAGGCTGGCTAAAGAAGGCAGGCAACAGGGTTAAGGTGCTGGGGAAAGGCTAGGGGGAGGCCTTGCAGGCCTTTTGGGAACAGCAAAAGTTGTGGTTTATCCTGACTGATGCAGAGGTTTTTGTGGACTGGCTTGATCAGATTTGTGTTCATGGCTGTTCATGGGTCAGACAGGGCCACAGCTAGATGCCCACTTGAGATGCTATCCACGGAGCTTGAGCCCCGGGTGCTGTCCACGGGGTTCACACACTGGTGCTGGGAAAACATCCCCGAGCACTGCTCCGGGCTGGTCTTGTTGGGTTCTCCGGCCCAGCAGCTCTGCTGCTGCTCTGCTGTGTGGCCTTCCTCAAATTGATTCACCTCTCTGGGCCTCAGATCCCTCGTGGATTAAGTGAAGGCCACAGTGCTCCCCGGGCAAGACTATTAGAAGGTGGGTGCAGAGCTGGCAGCTGCTGGTCTGTGGCACACGGGCCGCTGGTACAGTGTGGCATCCAGCAACATGGTCACAACACTTTTTATATTAGTTGCGAGCATTTTAATGTCAAGATATTTGGTTGCAGAAACCCAGGTTCCTAATCCTTTGAGTTTGAGATCATGCCACTAGGGGTTGGCATCCCTTTGGGTACCACCAGTCACCCCTTTTCCTGAAAGAGCACCTTGAACTCCCTGGAACTCCAGACCTGTGCTCCCCACAGCATCGTAGCAGCCTTTTCTGCTTTCAGTGGCGTCTCGCCTGTTCTCCCCCAGAACTGGTCTGCAGCTGCCCACAGCGCCACCTTAAGGGCCAGCGCTGGGCGTCATCTCCACCTCCCCTTCTCCCACACTCCATTTCCACGGTCGGCGCACCACATACACACACACACACACACACCAGTGTCACCGGGTCTCTCCTCTCTCCCTGCTCCCCCAGAGCAGAGCTGCTGGTGCCATCACGTCTCACCTAATTGTTGCAGACATCTGGTCACTTGCTTCTGTCCTGGGCTCTGCGTTTTCTTCTTAGTGTGCCACACCAGCCCTTTAACCCTGAGGTTCGAAAGTGACCTCCCATGCCCTCTGAATAATGCTCAGAGCCCTGTGCCCTCCAGGCTGAGCATCCTCAGGCCCACCTCTTTTGCCTCCTGCTCGTCTCCATACATGCCAGGCTCACCCCCAAACCCCGCTTGTTCATTGACTGATGGCCAGGGGACACTCACATGTCACATTGTCATCCAAATTCCCCTCCAGATTCTTGATCCATATTTGGGATTCAGCCCAAGTCCCCGCTCTCCATTATCCTTCCTCTGCTGTAAATATGAGCATGACTGAATGTTGTGGTGCTGCGTCACTCAGCTCTGTAGCAGTTGAGAGCTCTTTGGACCAGTGGGCAGCCCGGCCAAGCTTATGGGCTGCTTGGAGGTTCATTTCCAGCAGAAGCACCACGGAGCTCCCCAAGCAGGTTGTGTGGTTTCGTTGCAGGTCAGCAAAAATGCGAGCTCATTGACTTGTCTTGTAAAGCCAATGACCATTTGTGATCCTCTTGGCCGGTTCTGGAAGATTCCCTGCCTTGGCTTATTTTGCTCATAGTTGGTCATGGCCATGAACCTCATACTGAAAAAGTGAGGGGAAAGCCCGATAATACAGAGGATGAAGACAGAACAAGCCACGTGTCTGTAAGCCGCACTGAGCTCTCAGAAACACCAGCCATCGCTGGAGCCTATGCAGCGGAGGAGTGCGTGCCTAGCGTGTGCCTAGTGTGTGCCTAGCGTGTGCCTAGCATGTGCCTAGCGTGTGCGAGGCCCTGTGTTCCATGTTCAGTGCTAGAAAAACTTAAGACTCAGAACATAGAAGGAATTCCACATAAAACTTTAAAATGAGTGACCAGAAGGTGAGGTCCTGGGTTTAATCCGCAATACAAAATAAATGAGTTCAGATCCCAGGTCCCATGTGAAAATGCCAGGTGGAAATGACTGCTCCCTACACTTCTGGCCCTGGTGGGTGGAGCCTGGAAAATTCCAGAGTGAAGCAAAAAGAAGATAGAAGCAATCCAGGATGATTCCCAAAGTCAGCCTTAGTCCTCCACAGGGATACATTGTGCCTTCTAATACACACACACATACATATACACACACAAAATGAATAAACAAACAAATAACTTAAAAATGTCTTAGAAGACATGATCCTCACACACACACTCCAAAGCAAGGGGGTGGGCATAGAAGTACTGTTTTAGTCATTTAAAGGAAAGGGACATGCAGTCATTATCCTCAATTGGATCTTAGATTAGGAAAATTCAAAAGTAGCTTTAAATACAGGACCCTTCTGACATCTGGGGGAGTCTGGGCGAACTTGTGATTGGGGTAAGCACGGCTTTTCCTAGGCAAGCTGATGGCTGTGGTTCCTCATGAGTTTGACCTTGTTCTTAGCAAGGACAGATTCAAGTTCAAAGAGTAAAGTGTCTAACACCTGTCCAGGTATCTGAGTCAAGATGACTCAGAAAACAGCAGCGTGTGCATGTGTATGTGCACACATACGTGTGCATGCATGTGTATGTGTATATGTGTTGGGAGAGGAAGCCAGTATAGCTCAGCATCAACAGTTCCTGAACAGAGGTTTGGTCGTACTGGTCTTTAAGCTTTTCTGGAAGTTTGAACTTTTTCAGGATAAAAATGCAAAGACATGGTAAGAGGGCTATCAGACCTTTGAAAATTCCCATTTGAAAAAAAATGGGGTTGGTCATATTCAGGAACTGAAGCCCTAGATTCAGAAAGCCTGGGCGTCAGGCCCAGTTTGGTGACGTTGGACGATTTACCTCTTGGGGCCTCTCTTCCTCCTAGAGTCTTTGGAACCAGACTGTCCTTAGCACGCATGTCCCGACTTCGGCTGAGACTCAGAATAACTTCCTTGCTCCTAGCAGAGTCTCCATAGGGGTCTGCAAAGCATAGCGCCCAGACCGTCTCCGTCCAGGGAGTGTGCTAGACAGTGCAAATGTCATGCAGGCCCGTCAATTAGAAGGCAAGTTTCTTGGCAAGAGGACTTTGAGAAAGCAGGTATCTGCTGATTGCAGAAGAACTGAAACCTCAGTGGGAGGCTTGGTCAGACTCTGGTAGAGGCACTTGAGCTCAGGCATGCAGGCTGCGGCCCCGGAGAAGTGGTTCACTGAGTGTCCGTACTGAAGTGGGTGACGTCAGTGTGAAGCCCAAGAGGCATGTGTACACAGCTTCTGAAGGGTCTGGCTCCGAGTAGCTGTGCTTTGGTGGCGCTTGGGTCTGCCCTGCACTTGCTCTTTAAAAGAAACGCACCCACAGGGCTCGCTTTTGTTGGGCACACTGGTGGGCATCCCACCTCTATAGCCCCCATGCATGGGATTTGGAATCACTCATGACTGTTCTCCAGTACTGTGATGCAGGGACTCACCAGCCATGGGATCTCAGCAGCTCCATCCCCTCCCCTGCAGCCCTCTGCCTGCCTGGCATCTGCCCTCCCATGACCTGTGCCTGTGTTGGGGCGTGTCTGTGTCCACCTGGCTCTTGGACACAGCCTGCTTGCCCCTGGTGCCGCTGCCCAGATTGCTCCCCTGCCCGCCTATGCCCGACTTCCTCCAACACATCTCAGCGGCCGCTTTGCTTATGTCTCCTGGTGCTGGGCACAGCTCCTGGCCTGCAGCAGGCACTTGGCAAGGGCTCGAGGGAATCCACTGAGCCCAGCTGTAGCAGGGGCTCTGCTCAGTATCAACGCCCAGCCGTCTCCGGCACTCAGGTGGCATTTATAAACGGTGCTTTGTGTCACTTGAGGTCTGATGGCAAGTTAGAAGCGTAGCATTTGGCCCTGGTTACGGATGTTTGAACAGCCGGGTTCCAGTGTACGCTCATCCCACCCTGTGAAAGGGCCCAAGAATCTTACACCCCCTGGGCACATGCTAAAATCTGGGGCTCATTCTAATTTCAGCAATTGAGCGACCCCAAGTCATTTTACTGTCTGAAGACGAATTTTTCTCCTCTTTTTTCTTTCCCTTTTCCTCTCCCCCTCCTTCTCTCTTCTCTTTTTCTTTCCCTCCCTCCCTTTCTCTCTCTCCTCTCTCTCTTTCTCTCTCTCTCTCTCTGCTTTGAAATGAGTTCTGCACTGACTGGAGTGTGGGAAAGAACAACTTTGAACCCCTAAGGAAGCAGGGACACAGGATTAGCTGTCTCCCCCTGAGAGTTGACGTCTACCCTGGGTACTTGATGAATGCCACTGCTGGCCACTTTTCAGAAATGAAGTCGAAATACAGAGAAATGAAATTTGCGTCTTCTAAACTGACTGGAAATGTGATTATCATACAGTCGTCAGGTTCGTTCCCGTGGAGAACAACTCCGTGAATCCAATTGCAGCACTGTCGGTTCTTCGCAGAGGGTGATGTAGCTGCTTCCTGCGTATTGATTATTTGATTGGTACCTGTCTGCTGGGCTGGGTTTTTTTCCCCCTCGGTAACGCTCATTGATGTGGTTTAATGTATATTCCTGTAATCTTTCCCTATTTTATAAACTTACAGTATAGTAATTGAGCAGCGGTAGAGAGATGCCGTGCTGAGGTCACGAGGTCACCTAATGATTGTGACTGCTTTGGTTGGCTATGGATTGGAGTGAGCCTAGGACAGTTCTGAACAAATGAGACATTAGAAAGAAGGGATGAGGAGGATGGAGAAGTGAGTGAGGTGCTGAAGGTGGAGTTTGAACTTTGCCCTTCTTTGTCTGTTAAAACTAGTGTCTAGAGAGGAGACAGAGAGGCATTCACAAGGGATTCTTTTTTCATGGCCCTGTCCGTTCCATTCATGGGATCATGACTGTGACTTTGGCTTCTGGAAGGCACGAGAACTGCTCACCGCCACAGCTTTGGGATCCAGAGCTGTCTGAGGCTGCGTTGCCTTGGCATGGAGTCTCTCTCAACACCCTGAGCCGTCTTCCCCTTACCATGTTTCTTGTACTTCCTGCCTCAGGGGCTGCGGGAGGGTAGGACACCATCGGCAGTGAGCAGTTGTGAGGTGACTTCATGGAGCCCAATTCACAGGGTCCTGCTAACAAGCCCCTTAGGAGTGGCGGCCAGGAGGCAGCTCCACCCTTACTAAAGCTGCCTGCACACCAGCATGCGCAGATCCCGTCTGTCCGCCCAACTCTGAGTGGCCTCACAGCCTCTCATCCCAGCAGCCAAGCACTCAGCGAACTGGCCAGTTCAGGCAGCAGCTGGATAGGGATCTTGTCCTGCTGCCTGCAGCTCCTCCACCCTGACTGGAACCCAGGACCAGACCCCACTGTCTCTCTCTGCAGCAGGCTTCTCTGCAAAGCTCTGTCTGCAGGTCGCCTACCCTCCCCACATCTAGTCCCCCCCAGTGCTGCCCAGGACCGTGAGTCTGGGGACCTCTGGGCCAGGTTCCTGGCTCCTCAGTGGCCCTCAGCCAGCGCTCTGTCTCGGGGAACTGCCCGTGGAGCCAGCATTGGCGACCACATCTGGCTGGCAGGAGGGGACAGCACCACAGGGTGCGAGAATCCACAGGGGAGCCGGTTAGAGCTGAGTTAACATTTCAAGGACTTCCCTCCCCCAGGCCCTCTCTCTGGTGCCATCTGGGCCCTGCCTACACAGGACTTCCCACCCACCACACACCTACCTCCTGGCCCGGCCCAGCCGAGAGGGATGCCACAGGATCCCACTCCTGCCCAGGCCGCAGGAAGGCGGGTTGGCTTCTGGCCCTGATCTGATCAACCACAGAACACCCAAAACAAATCTCTGGGGAGACTGAAGCAGCATCAGACACTGTGACCTTTACAGAGATCTAAGTCAGGAGAGGTCTGCCTCCTGCGCCTCTGCTCTCCAACCCAGAAAGCCACCTGCCACTTGCCCCAGCGCCAGTCTGCTTTCCTTCCCACCTAGCCCTGCCCGCAGCTGGCTCCCTCCTTCTGCCACCTTCTCATAGGGAGACAAGCTCTGTTTAGATGAAGCAGCGTGCCTAGAAGTACTGTCACCTGAAAGCCTAAGCATGGACCAACAGAAGTCTAGGAAGACTCTGGACGAGTGGGGAAAGGGCCAGGAGAATCTCCTTCAAGCACAGAGAGCAAACGTCCAACCTAAAACCCTCAGGCCAGGATCTCTGCTGCCTGGAATTCCACAGTATGATGTGCAGTGTGATGCTCAGTGTGATGTGCAGTGTGATCTGCAGTGTGATGCTCAGTATGATGTGCAGTGTGATGTGCAGTGTGATCCACGGTGTGATGCTCAGTGTGATGTGCAGTGTGATGCTCAGTATGATGTGCAGTGTGATGTGCAGTGTGATCCACGGTGTGATGCTCAGTATGATGTGCAGTGTGATCCGCAGTGTGATCTGCAGTGTGATGCTCAGTATGATGTGCAGTGTGATCCGCAGTGTGATGCTCAGTATGATGTGCAGTGTGATCTGCAGTGTGATGCTCAGTATGATGTGCAGTGTGATGTGCAGTGTGATCCACAGTGTGATGCTCAATATGATGTACAATGTGATCTGCAGTGTGATGCTCAGTATGATGTGCAGTGTGATCCGCAGTGTGATGCTCAGTATGATGTGCAGTGTGATCCGCAGTGTGATCTGCAATGTGATCTTCAGTGTGATGCGCAGTGTGATGCGTGGTGGGCCCAGCAGCCCGTCCAGACCAAGTTTTTCCAATGACTGTCAAATGTTTCTTCTTTCTGCTAAGTTTTTAAGAGCAATCAGGGAGCTGGGATGTAAGTGCTTATCCCGCCACACTCAGAGCTCCGGGTTCCCTCGTCCCCAGCACTGCACAAATGGCCTGGCAGCACATACCTAAAGTCCTGGCACTTGGGAGGCAGTGACAGGAGGACCAGGAATTCAAGGTCATCCTTGACCACATAATGAGTCTCAAGCCAGCTTGGAGACCTTGTGTCCAAAACATTTCAAAAAGTGAGTAAGGAAGAAACGTTCAGAATGCCAAACTTAGGACATTGAAGAGCTTAAGTTGTTATTTCCACTTTGACCTGCCTGGAGATGGAGGTAACTGTGGGCTCACCACACTGTGCTCATGTGCAGAGCTACTGGGGACATGGAGTCCGCCTCTGACCTTGTCATCCAGGACAGGCTGGATGGACAGGGGCCGGCAATTCTGAGTCAGACAAGCCTTGGGAGACAGCCTTGGCCTGAGCTGGCCCTTACCATCAACCTTGGCAGCTGCAGACAGGACCCTCTCCAGAAGGTTCTGAGCCACCTGCTCTGGGGCAGAGACCTAGCATCTGTGTGCTTCCTGGAAGACTGTATTACACAGCAAGTGCTGGGAGTCATGGGGCTTAGCAGAGTGAGGCGGTTTCTGGAAATCAGCGTGTAGTCCTAGCTGCCCTCTGTGAGTTCCAGTTCCTTTTGGGAGTACTCCACATCAGCCAGATATCAGCAGGTTGGCAGGGGCTCCAGACACGAGACAGGGACCACATCTGTCTCGCTCCTGTAGTCAGCTTCCAGGATGGAAGCGACTGCTGTCCAAGCCCCCGGCAGGAAGGCGACAGTCCTTGAAGCTCACACAGCAGGGCTTGAGTGTAGGAGTGCAGTAGCCTTCACGAGGCTCTGTGTGGAAGAAGCTGGTTTGCAGGGTGCAGTGTGGACTTCTGGGTCTGGGAGACGATGCTTGGGAGGGGCTGGAGAAGGTTGGAGAGCATGCCCACCCGACCCTGAGCATCAGTTGTCCCCCCCCCCCACCACTTCCTGAATTCATGTAGCAATCCTGTGGAAGCAGGGATAAACCGCCCAGCCTCACCTGAGACCTCACCTGAGGGAAAGCGGTAGGGGTGATGGGGTGCTCCTCTAGAGTCCCTGCTGGAGCAGCCCACGGACAGCCAGGTTGCATTGGGCCTCCATTACAATCACATGACCTAGCCTAGTGGGAGGGTCCCCCCTGAGCTCACAGCTGCTGTGACATGGAAGGCCCAGCCTGTCCCTAATTCTCCTGTCTGTCCTGAGCCCGATCCAGGCCTCGAAGCAACTGCTCAGTGTCAGGCACAGTCATGAAAGTACCAGTGTCCAACTGACCGGACCGGGGCAGGACCAGGCAGCTCAGCCATTAGCAAGATGATCCCCAAGGTCCTCACCACTTCCCCAAGTCATTTGCCTATAATTAAGAGCAGAACGTTCCCCTGTCCCTTTTCCTGTCCCCCCATGTTTCTTCTCACCACCTGTCAAACGGTTCAGAAAAGCCCCATGCAACTTCCTGGGTACATGCAACTTTGTCTTGGTACATCCAGCTGCTCTCAGGCTCTTATCTTTTCTCACTGCTCTAGCCAGCTCTGTGCATTGTATAACATGCTTCATGTTTTTCTAAATGCAGCCGGGGTTTTCCAGAGCTGTGCAAAGCCAGGAAGTAATATGTGTCACTTAAGTTGACTCTGGGTAACCTTTAGCATTTAGCTGGTTTCTTATAAGACTCGCTTCTCTCTCAGCTGCGCCTTCTCCAGTGTGCAGAGTTCTCTCGCCCCTCCCTCAGTGACGCCCCTCCTCCCGTCCTCACTTCCAGACTCCTGTGGAAGAAGCCAGAGGCAGAACTATGAGTCCTGGTCTGGGGGGAGGGGGGTATGTGTTTGCCTAGCATGCACGGGGCTCTGGGTTTGATCCCCAGCTCCACACAAACTGCGTGGTGGTGCACACCTGTAATCCCAGCCCTTGGGAGACAGAGGCAAGAGAATCAGGAGTTCAGAGTCATCCCTCGGCTACATGGCAAGTTTGAGGCCGTCTCAGGATACATGAAACCCTGTCTTTAAAAAAAAAAAGTTGGGAAAAAACAAGGAGGGAGGAAGGAAGGCGGCAGTGTACAGCGGAGGGGTCTCAGCTGGATTTATGGTGCCCTTGTTGCTGTCACTTCCTGAGGTCTCCCAGGTCCCCGAGTTCAGCGGCTTCTCTGCCTGTCATACATGTTCTTGCGCTGTGACACAGTAATGATCACAGATACCATCTAGTGACCCAGTTCCAGGACCAGGCACTTGTCGGCAGCACTTCAGACAGCTTGACTCACTGAACCCTCACAAGCTAACAAGGTGGGCCCCTCAGCTTCCCCTGTCACACACGAGAAATTGCTGAAGCACAGAGAAGCTGAAGGTTTAGTAACCTGCCCAGTGTCACATGATGCGAGAGGAGGGTGGCAGAGGCAGCACATGACATAATGTAGCATTTACATGCTGAGCTCAGGCCAGGGCGCCTCCATCTTCACACACCCACTATGAGCTGCCCATCCGTCATTAGCGGCATAGTGGGCTCTGGGCCAGGGTCAGGTACAGAAAAGCATAAGCCCAGCCCTTCTTCCTTCAGGCAGCAGATAGCACCAGCAGGAAGACTGAGACCCATCCACAGATAAGGGAAGATGCTCCAGGGTACAGCAGGAAAGGGGGCAGTAAGTTGGGCCTTTGCTAGGGCGCAGCAAAAGAGACTTACTTGAGAGCCTGAGCTGTAAAGCCCAAGGTGTTCTGTGATTGTTTGCCAGGCAGAGAGGCCCAGCGACGATACTGAGGGCCGAGGACCATCTGATGTGAAGGCATAGAGACGGGGCTGGTGACCTGGTCCACAGCCTGTGTGGGGGTGTCATGGCTAGGCACAGGTGTCAACTTGACAGTTGAGGGTTTGAGCTCTGGGCACATTTGTAGAGAATTAGCGGTTGAGTTAAGCCCAGAGCAAACCTCCAGGAGACGTCTAGCCGATGGGGAAGGCCCAGCCCATGATGGGTAGGACTAGGCCTGAACAGATGAATATAATACTGAGAGCCGGTTGAAGAACTTGGCTTCCTTGTGTACACTTGGCCAGACATGCTGGTCTGGCAAGTAAGGATCGTCCCTCTCTCAGCCATTGCCTAGAGATGGTGTGGCCGGTTCCCTCGGCCCTGGTGTTGGTGCTGCTCTCCCATCAAGCTGGACTAAGAACTGTAACCAGAAAATCATAAGAGAAAATAAGCCCCTTGATCCCTTGAGCTGTTTGATGGTGATTTATCAGCAACCATGCAGGCGAACTGCAACAGTGGGAATCCCATCTGGCCCAGCAAATTTACACTAACTCAGTGACTTCAGACACATGCATCATACAGTTGCCAAGTATGGTGCAGGTCTCACTGTCCCCAGTCCCATCAGGTTCCTTTCTAAAAGCTCCGGGAGGCAGGGGAGGGGGTCTGACCGCTTGTCTAGATTCATAGGCCGCTCCTCCACCTTCAGAGCCACTACCACGGGTTGAGTCCTCCCACTGTGAACACCTGCCTGATCCTGTGCTCTTCCTTTTTTAAGGAACCTTTCCAGTTAGATTGGGTCCTGTAGTCCCAAGCGTAACTTCTAATCTCGGGGTCTTCAGTTTAATTGCGTTGTGAAAGGCTCTTTAAAGGGTCACACTCTGTGGCTCCAGGGATAGAGTGCGGGCATCTTTGGGGGCTGATACTGCATTCGTTTGGCATATGAAAACAGGCAGCTCACAGAGCCTAAGAGGAAGGCAGAGGTTCTGTGACACACCACAGTTGACGAGCCCCTGAGACCAGAGGACAGATGAGCAGGACAGTTAGCTCTTAAGTCTCTAGGGTCATGTGACCTAAGGATCCTGACAGGTCTCCCTGGCTTTTCAGCCCCTTGCAGGGCTAAGGCTGGCCCGGCAAGGCCTTGGGTCTCAAAAGCATCAAATGTGCTTGATGTGGCTGTAACTCTTCTCTCAGCCCCCTGTTCCTGCTCCGCTGTCCCTGGGATGTCCCTGACCTCGACCCACTGACCCTCCCAGAGTCCTGTGCTCCCACTCCATGCTCCCGGTGGTCTGCACCCTGTCCCGTCTTGCCTTCTTTCCAGCCCTCCCCCTTGGTCCTGCTACTCAGGGTTCACTTCTCCCCCTAACTCCCCTGACCTTTTTGCCCTGTGAGACTCAAGCATTATCCCCCATGGCTGTTTGGCCCCCCAGGCCACTCCAGTCACAGGGCCCGTCTCTCCCTACATATGTAGACCCACACCAGCAGTCCTGGGGTAGAGGGCAGGGTGTGGGGGGGAGTTGCTAGTCAAGTGGGGCAGAAGGAATTTTAACCAAAGCCCAAGCCTGGTTTTAAAAGGGGCCTTTCTCCAGGAAAGGTTTAGGGTTCCAGTTGGGCCTGTTAGTGCCCAACTCAAGCGGTCAGCCTTAAAACTGAAGTCAATTATGGCCGGGCATTTTGGGTTTTGTTTCTCAAGAAATGAGAACATCGTTGACCATGGGAGGAAAACATTCTGATTCTGGCCTCAAGAATATGTATGCAGATGTTCATTTGCCAACACCTGCCTACGCCTGTCAATCTCAGCAGCTCCTATTAAAAACAGACTCACAATGTACCGTGCGTATACATAGTGCACATCGTGTGTTCGTGCGTGTGCCTGTGTGTACGCGGCGCATGGATGGAAAGCACAGTCATTGCTGAATAGAAATCCACGTATGCTCGCTAACGGTTCCTCAGCCCTGCAGCGCCTGACCTCTGGGTGGTCAACACATCCCCACGGGTTTGCCTCCCCGGGAGACCCACGTCCAGTCTCTCACTTCTCCTCCCCCTATGACAGTGCCGGCCTGTCCTCACTTCAGTGACACTAGGTAACTCCAGACAGGACCGTTTGCATGAAAGCCTTAGGGTGATGGGGCTGAGGGGGGAGCTCGGTGGTGGACCCTCCGCTCAGCCGCACAGGGCCCTGGGGTCGGTCTCTAGCCCCAAACAGATAGAAGACAAATACTTGGGGTTAAATGAGGATGATGAGGCTTAAGTCCCAGTGGGTTTGCTGGTGAAGTGGGAACAAGCGGTGTGTGGAGGCTGGGAGCCCCAGGGACAGATGCGGATGGTGCACCCACGGGGAGGGACGCTTCTCCCAGGGCCGGAGTCATGGCAACAGAGAATCTTTCCTTCCTGTCCAGGATAGAGTTTCAACTGCCATATTTGGTGAATCCATGTCCTAGGTGGTGGTGGTGGTTGTTGTTGTTTGTGTATGGGGAGAAGGTTCTATTTAGCACTGGAAATTGTCAGAGACGGGCAGCTGGCCACCCACCCCTGATTTTCCCACCCAGTTAGACAGAAACTGGGAGATGTGGTCCAAGTGCAGCTCTTTCTCCAGCAGATCTTTAGGTGTATACTCCTGACCCCAGCCCTGCAGTTTGGTGGCTCCAACAGAGAGCCCAGCCAAGGCTCTAAGAAGTCCTGCAGCCCCAAAACTAGCCAGGTGTCTGACGATTCACGTGTACTGGTCGCTAGGCTGGAGGGGTCCAGCCAGCATCTGACCCCATTCGTTGGTCTCCTTCCACACACAACTACTTCTCAGTCTATCTCCACATCACATAGCCGGCTTCTTTCCTGAGACTCCTTTCCTCTCCACATGGTAGCCACATCCCTGGTCAGGGTGGACTGTGGTTCTCCAGCACCTCAGCGCCAGCACTCTCCTGAGCTGGGCCGGCTTCTCCTCCTTAACCTCTTCCCAAGTGCCCCAGTAGGAAAGCAGGCGAGGCCAGCCAACGAGCCGGTCACGGCCGCCTGCATGGGGAAAACCAGGGCTGTGATCTCTTGTGGCCGTATTCGCTCCGCCCCATGGAGACGGGCAGCAAGCTTTGGGCTGCCGCAGGAGGCAGGGGGCTGGGCACACGGCCCTGCTTGTGTTGGCAGCGGGGTCCAGTCCTGGGCCTCCCTAGCTCGTGACTCGTGTTCACCAGCAGAGCGAAGGCCTGAGCCCTTACAAGGCCCCACAGGACCTCCTCCAGCTGTCTACAGGAAGCTCACTTCCCAGCATTCCATGCTGCACTGCTCCCTATTTTGACCTGGTTATTTGGCTCTCGTAGGTGTCAAGCTGCTGAGAGGCACAAATCCCAACTCTGTCCACAGTTGAATCCCTGCCAGCACAGAATGTGAATGAATGGAACCGGGGGGGGGGGGGAGCTTAGGGATGAGCCTACACTCCAAGGTTTCAGCCTTGTTTCAGAACAGGGAGCGTAAGGGCATGTCTAGGGCCCTTCCAGCCCACCCTGGCACCTCACCGCGGGGCTGGCCTCCTGATTTCACTGAGAAGCTGGAATGAGATCAAGACTGGACTTGGGGCCCAGATGCCTCTCGTGAACTCACCGGCTGTGTGAGTCATCTCCGCGATACAGGCAGGCAATTTGAAACTCTAAAGGTCAATCGATACGTCACAGCGCCCAGTAAATCACCTGCCACCTTCTTTTGTGCCCTTAGCTCTTGCCCCTAGAAAATACTCCCGAGGAAGAAGCAGCAGGCCTGGTGGCGATTACTTCGAGGAAAATGAATGCCTGCCCATCAATCCTGGAGGCAGAAGGCCCGCGGCCAGGTGGCCGCACATCTTCCAGAATAAGTCACAGGCCCGTGGGCCGAGTTTGGGGAGGCCTCTCCTTGGCCCTGCGCGTCAATCAGCAGGCTTCGTGCAGGGAGAGTGGGGGCCTTTGTCATCCACTCGGAGGGTCATGAGACACCTCTTGGACGCCCTTCTCAGCCGGGAAGCACATCCCGAGAGGATGATGGAAGGGGCTTTTAGCCAGGCTAGCAGAGCAGAATGTGACAGCACCACTTTCGCTCGACAGGCCTTAATTGAATGGTCAGGGGGCACCTCTGCAGCTTGTAAAGAACCTGGAGGGGGGTGATGTTCCTGACAGTGAAGCCAGCACACTGACTTAAGTTGGGGACACGGGGCTCTTGTAGCTCCGGGCCTGGCCACGCACCCCGAGGTCTTGGCTACCCCTCATTCACCCGACTGTGCAAGGCAGCTGTGCAGCAGGACTAATGAAGGGTTACAACGTAGAGAAGACTCTGAAGAGTGCCGCAGGAAGCGTGTAAGGCATTCAGACACATGTAGCTGGTAATAAGGGCTTGGCACGTTATCTTATCTTATCCACAGGGAGCCTGGTGTTACCCTAACCAAGCATGGCCTCTTTGTTTAGACCAGAGTGTATGGGGGACCTGCTTCCAAGTGTCCAGGCATTGCTCGACTGGCCGGGCGGGGGTTGAACTCCACACAAGTTAACACAGCCAAGAATTCTCTCCTGTACCCAGCACATCTCGCTGGTCCCTTGTCACTCAGAGGTGAGGCTAGCAGAGGCTCATCCATGGCTGCCGCTTCTGGTACAAGCAAGCTCACCTCCTTGGTGAGCATCCATCTGCCCATCCCCTGGGAGCCTTTAGCTCAGCCATAGGCACCGGGTGTTTAGGGGATCAGTTCATGGCCCCTACCCCAAGGCAGGAAGAAGTCTAAGGGCCTCACATGAACTCCCAGGAGCCAAACTTGAAAGTGAAAGAGAAAGAAAAGACAACAGATTTGGCCTTGACTGATTTCGGGGTGTTAGGCAAATCCGGGGCACAGTCATTTGGCCAGGACAGAGATTGATTTGTAAATGTTCCTAAACCGTCACAACTGCTGGCTGACAAGCATCGGGGCAAAACCCGGAAATGACCGTTGGGTTTCAGGAATTGCTCCCACCTCCCCCCCCAAAATTCTAGCCAAGGGAAGCTTGGGAAGTAGGAACACCGTGTGCAGGATTGCTCTGGGCTAGGCCCGGGACACTCAACCTGGAGCTTTGGGTCTAGTTCTCTAGGCGCCCGTGGGAAGGGACCTAGCACATCGTGGAAGCCTTTGATTCCTCCTCTGGGAAGTCGGGAGACTCAAGGGTACAGCTACAGGCCAGGGAGGCCACGAGAGTGAGACCTGACTCCTCCAACCCAGGCCCATGCTCCAAGCTGTGTGCGACTGTCATTGCTGGATTGGACAGCTGGTGTGTCTGTCTAGGGAGCTTTGGTAGCCTTGGATTCAGGGATGTGCACAAAAGCACTAAGAATGAGGTCTGAGGAGTGGTCCCAGCTCAGGTCCCCCATTTTGGTCATATACTGGAGACAGTAGGATTTTGTCCTTATCACTGTGAGGATCCACCAATATAGTTTGTGTTGCTTGACCCGTGCCTTTGCTATAGTGCAGACCTGGGATGAAAAAGGTTAACAGTTTCCCTGCTAAACACAGATGAAGGGGCAGCAAGAAAGTTCAGCAGGTAAAAGCGCTTGTTGCTCTACAAAACTGATGAAGGGCTTGAGTTGGATTCCCAGGACCCATGCAAAGGTAGAAGGAGAGACGACTCTGCCCTCTGACCTCCACGTGTGCACTGTGGCACGTGTGCCTAATCACGTGCATCTTGTGTGTGCACATACACACGCTTATTAAAGGAAAAAGGATGTGAGGGGCTCAGGAGGTGGTGGCAGCAGGAGCCAAGTCATTTCACTCTCCTGCCCAGAGCCTAGTGCCGTGGTTGGAGTCGGACCTGCTCTGTCCCCTTCTTGATTCACATTCATCCCGCGCTAGGGATCTCCCCGTGTGGAGACCTTCAAGTCCCACCTCTAGATGTCTAGGGACTGGAAAGATGGCTCAGGGGTTAAGCCTTTGCGTCACAAGCAAAAGGACTTGAGTTTGGATCCCAGATCCCATGTAAGAACGACAGACAGAAATGGCAGTGACCTATAATTCAGCCCTGGAAGGCGGAGCCAGGGAAACCCCAGAACAAAGCAATAGGAGGTAGAACAACCCAAGATAGCTCCCAGTGTCACCCTTGGGTCTCCACAGGCACACAGTGCGCCCTCTTCTACACATGCACACACACACACACACACACACATACACACCACGCAAAAAAAGCTATGTCAGAAAAACAATGTCTCGTCTAATATTTTTCTCCTTCCCTTGGAGCAAGGTAGAGCCCATCCTAACCTATGCCATGAACTCATGGGATCATAAGTAACCTATGTTATCCTTCTTGCTGTCTCTAAAGCTAGCACAGAGCAGCTGAAATCACATTCAGCGTCATTTACATATGTCAGCTCATGTCAGCCACTCACGTGGCCTTCAGAGCCTCTGGCCCAGAAGGGTTCCACAGTGGCCGGCAAAGCAGGCACATTAGGGGTCCCCTCCCTGTAGCCGAGACCCAAGGCACACAGGCTGGTCTCACTGCTTCCCCAGGGCCTGGCAGGGATGGTCACTATGTGGCAATGAGAGGGCAAGGTAGCCTCAAGAACCACATTTATTCTTCATTTGTGGAGTCTGATCTGTGTGGTTCTTCTGGCCTTAGATGTTAAAGTGTGGGTCGATCTTGTCTGGTAGAGGGTGTGTCTGGAAGCCTTGGTTAAGCTCCATTATGCTGGTCATATTAAGATAGAATCCCAGGCTTCTTCTGACCCAGACAAGAAGATTCCCTATGTCTCCCATCAACACTTGGCAGGAATCAGATAGAAATGTGCCGTGTATCACCATTGGCAGGGACAGAGATTGAAAACCAATTTCTGATCCAGCTGCAGCCAAAATGGTACAGAGCGAACATTGTGAACAAGCCCTGTGTCTTCTTTGACATGGGAACTCTAAGACCCACAGCAGCTAGTTAGGCAGACGGGGATTTCCTATGTGAAGTGTCTGGAAGGAAATTTCGGCAAGGAAGGTCTGAGAAGCTGGTTGGAGCTCCCCACACTGAGCAGCTGCCAAGGAGTGACCCTCAGGGTCCAAGGGCCTTGTAAACTCTGAATCCGGCTCCATCCGGAGCAGCTTGTGAGATCTTGTCATTAGTCAGTGTCTGTCTCTGAAGAGAGGGACCCCTAATGTGCCTGCTTTGCCGGCCGCTGTGGAACCCTTCTGGGCCAGAGGCTCTGAAGGCCACGTGAGTGGCTGGAGTGTACACAGCAGAGACAGGCAGACCCTGCCTCTGAGTCAGTGCCCGGCCTCCGGTCTACTTGGACCCCTCACCTGGCCTTGCGCTTCGTCTGGTGGCGTCAGGCCCCTTCACCAGAGCACCTGAAGTGCTTCTGCCTCTGGTGCCTGGGCTGTTCTGGGGCATACTCCAGCACCCACTCCTAGCAGGGAAGGAGCCACAGGACACCCACCCCACGCTTGGAGGGCAGGCCAAGGAAGTGCAGCACTCTTGGGAAACTGCGCTCTCAAATGTAACCTTGGGCCTGCAAGTGCCCCCCAGTGAACGGGGCTGCTAGGGCCACAGTCCGCAAACCTCTCCTCAAAGGGCAGACATGCTGCCAATCAACCCTGAGCATTGGTCGCAAAATTGTCCCCTCACCCACTCTAGGTGGGTGCCGTCATGGGCGCAGCGGGCTGGAACCTTGCCATTTATTCTACATCATGATGCCCTTTGCTATTGACAGTTGTTCTGCTGGGCCACCAAGCAGCAGAGGAACGTGCTTGCTCAAGGGGCTCAAGCAGTACGCAGTCTGGCAAAAACCAAAAGTCACTGCCTTGCCCTTCCCAGCACCCATTCCAGCCTGCATCTCCTATTCCCCAGCCCTGGCATGGGCCTGGCACTCAGGAGGCGCTAGTGACCAACTTGGCAAGTGCACTAAAGTTTTCACAGAATTGGAACGGCACCCATCTCGCTTGATCTTAGCACTTTAAAGTGGGCTTTCCTGCATCAGAGCCCGTGAGTGGAGCTTGCCCACCTGATAGGCACCAGTGGAAGTGCCCAGCATGCTGTCCCGGGTACATCCTCCAGGCCCAGCCCCTCACTGCCTCAGAGGACCAGCAATGAGGCCTGTAGGCAGCTCTGGTGGCCAGCACGGCGCTGTGGTGGAAGGGACTCGTCACCAGGAGGCTCCCAGGCTGAGAGTCAGACCTCGTGTAGCAGTGACAACTGCTGGTCACTTGCATCAGCATGGCTAGCAAGAACCTTCTCGTCTACCAGGTGTTGTCACCCATGTAGCTGTCAGAAGTGGCCGTGGGGACTGTCACCCTGCAAATCCCAGGCAATGGAAAAGAGACTCAGCACAGGGAGCCGTGTGTGTCAGAAGGCATTGGGCACAGCCCCCTGCATGGCGCAGCCCATGCAGTCCGTCAGGTCTCACTCTGGCCCCTCAGCCCTGGGGCCTGTTCCACTTTTCACATTCCCGTCTTTGCTCACCAAAACGGTGCCAGAAAAGACTCCTTACCGTTGGAATTCCTGCTTCTGTCACGCGTGTTAGGGGCCGTGCAGCTGTGTTCTGTCAGACCCCACCATCCTTCACGCTCAGAATAGCTGTTTAGACATTCTCAGCCCGCTGCCCGCTCAGTGTTTATTTTAACATAGTCCCAGAAACATGCTGGCTTCACTACACAGTCCCCTGCCAAGCACTTCACTGTATCAAGCATTCGTCGTGCCTGTGAGTGTCCCACTTCCTTGGAGCCGCAGGAGGGGGACCTGCCTGGCAAGACAAAGCTCCCAGTCCCTTGGGAATTCTTGAGACAGAGCTGCAAAGAGGTCCAGCCCCCTGCTGTGTATGTGGGTTTGCCGAATCAGTCCCCGGAGCCGGTCATGAGCACCCCAACTACACAGGGTTCCTCAGTGACCGATGTCTCAGTGGGTAGAATGTGATGTTGCCAGGCATGGGTGGAGTGGGGGAGGGTCCTCATCTGCACGGTGGAGCTCTGGTCTGCATGGCCAACTGTTTTATCACTGCGTTTCTTCCAGTAACCTCATCCCCACCCCTAGAGAATCTGCAGCCCCCCAGCAGGAGGCTCTGCTGGATTTTTGCTTTCAAAGCGCCCCACCTCCTTTCTCTGAAGACCTGAGGCAAGCAGTTTTTCCCTGTGTTGCTGTCTGCCCCCACTCACCCTGAGAACTGCTTCTATTAAAAGTAGCGGGAGATTGATAACAGCTATTGAGAAAGATGTCACTTACTTCGCAGAGGTGAAAGGGAAGTTGTGTGTGGCTTTCAGTAAAAGCAGCTGCAGGCGAGGAAGCCCCGGGTTTGTTGGCCTGACCAGGAGTGTGTGGGCCTCAAAGACTGCAGTTCCCACCTGGCCGCTGGGGGGCAGGGGAGCCCCAGCAGTGCCCCTCAGCAACCTCTACCCTGGAGTCCGGTGGCCTCCTGCCCGTGGAGAGATGCTGTGGGATGCAGGACCCTGACACGGAAGCAGGTGGAGGTGGTGGGGAGGGGCTCAGGAATGTGACCACTATCAGCACCAGCCCAGAGACTTAGGGTCACATCCAAACCGGAGCCTGGAATGCACTCCATCTGAAATACAAGCACAGTCGCTCAGGAAACTTTGTGAGGTCAGACCTCTGAGAGGCATCACTGGGAGGCAAAACCCCACGTTATGCTTCTGTTCATGACAGAACAGAGGCCTGAGTGCCCCTCACGAGTCGCTTGCTTCTCTTCCCACTTTTGATACATAAAATTATTTGGGGGGGGAGAGAAAGAAAAAACATGCATGTGTATAAAGATCAGACAATTTTGAAAGCTGGTCTTTCCTTCGACTGTGTGGACTCTGGGGATTAGTCTCAGGTCTCCCTCCAGTTTTGCATGCAGCCACCTTTACCCATGAGCCAGCTCACTGGTCCACTCCACTTCTCTTCACAGATATGCTCACGTTGGTAACCCAGCCAAAGCAGACCACTGTGATTCCTGGGGTCAGTACGTGTGACATTATCACCCACAGCTACCATGGGTTTGCTTGGGCTCGCCCTTTCTACAGGGTCTGCTGGCGGAAGAGGCAGAAGCCCTCTATAACCGTAGATCAGCTCTTCGAGAACATACTCAGGCGTCCCTGGCTGCAAGCATCTCAGAGTTTCCGCGAGTTACTTTGCATATGCGTATTGGAACACAGCCAGTGCTTACTTCCCTGGAGGCATCCGATTTTCTTTCTCTCCATTCCTCCCTCCCCCTTCTTCCCTCTTTCCTTGATTCTTTGCCCCATGTGAGAGAACAGAGGCTCTGCCTGAGTCTGCGTACCAAGGCTGTTCTCCGTTAGCTGTGTGACCTCGTGCACGTCTCTGAAACGCTTTGGGCCTCTGTTTCACCTGCAAAACAAAGTGATTGTGGAAATGAAATTGCTTTATACTGAAAGGTGTTTGGTCCAGTCCCTATCCCACAATGATTCTCAGTGAAGCTGACTCTCATGCTCATCCTTGTCAGCATGGGGGCCCTGGGTTAGTGGGAATCAGCTAGGGGACAGGCAGCTCCCGCGCCCCATCCCTCCCAGTGTTCAGGTCCCTGTGGAGCAGGGAGGAGTCCAGTAGAGGACCACCGGGCCTTCCCTCCAGGCCTGTTCAGAATCCCGTATTGAATGGCGACCTCTGCTTCCCCTCCATTCCTCCCCAGCCTTCATTGGCCTCAACTGCGCTTGCTCAGCTCAGCAAGGGATGGAAAGAAGGAGAATGGAGGAAGAGAAGAAGGAGAGGAGAGGAAGACACCACTGAAAGAGAATGAAGTCAGCAGATACCACAATCCTGTCAGCCCAGCCCCACCCCCACAGCCTGAGGTGCTCCCCTCTCCACTGAAAAACCTCCACTCTGGCATAGCCAGGTTCTTGATTGTGCGGCAGACAAGAATTTCAGGATGAACCAGAGAGGCGCAGTTAATGAACTTATTAAGAGAAGGGAGAGTGCGCACACATGAGCATTGGCGGGGCCTGAGGAAATTGTGGTATATATATAGGCTTCTGAGAGTCGTGCCGAGGCATCTTTGCACGTATATGATAGGTATATATGTGTGTGTACATATCCACGCATCCACATATACATAATGATCCTGTGGCTTAGGTTACATTATTCAAAGGGTATAATTCAAAAAAAGTTTAGAGAGGTAAGCAAAGTTTAAAAATTAAGGAGAAGTCATGTATGAGCTAGTTGGCACTTACCTTAAAAATCTTAGTCTCCTAAATGAGGTGCACGGTTTGTATGGGGGTGAGAGGTGCGCTGATACAGCTGAGCCCCCCCCCTGGTCATGCTGGCCTGAGATGTTCTAGAAGGCAAGCACTGTCTGTGTACACAGTTCATTTAGCCAGGAGCCTTGTGCGTGTTTCTGACTTCCAGCCTGATTCCCGGGTGAGGGCTCCTTCCCCTCGTCTTTCTCCGCCACCTCAAGTCTCTCGCGGTGAACCTGTTGCAGACACATTCTAGCAGGGCAAAGACACAGCGAGATTTTTTTTGAGACTAGGTCCGTCTTGAAACTTGCTGACCTTAAACTCCCAATCCTTCTGTCTCCGCCTCCAAAGTATTGGGTCTACACATGTGGGCGCCGTGCCTGCTTTTGCCCAGGCATGTTGGCGCTCTCTTTCTCCTCCACCTTCCCTCTGTTGAAGTCAGACAGTGGCGGCCTGGCGCTCAGTAATGGTCAAATAGAAACCTCTTGAAGCCAAGTTAGCTTTGCGTGGGGTGGGGTGAGTTCTAAGGTTTATGCAGACCAAGGACTTGGTATGGGCACCAGTCTGAACAGAGGGTACCAAAGGAACAGTGTCTTGAGTGGCTCAGAAAGGCCACTGCCACAGCCATTGTCGGAAATGCTGGGGTAGAGGGACCCGAAGCAGTGGCTGCTGGGACATGTGTCTCCCTGGCTTGGATGAGGGAAACGAGAGAGCCCAGATCCCACTGGGCTGTTGGGATGGGGTGGCGGTGATAGGACCGTCAGCAGAGTGGCTCCTCTGGGAGGTTTGGGGAGGATCAATCTCCCTGCCCCATGGGGGACCATCATGGTTTGTTTTTGTCTTCATAACAATGGTGCTGCCCCCCTCTTCTCGAGGACGCCCCCATCTCCACCTCCGCACCCTGTCTGTCTTACTGAGCCACCTTGCTGTGTCATCCTCTGGTGACAGAAGATGCAGGCTCAGGGCTCTGAGGGAAACTGAAAGGTGACATGAGTCAGGGCTTCCAGAGGCTGGACCCAGAAGGTCCCTTTGCCAAGCCAGGGTGGCCCCGCCCGAGAAGTTTCCAGACTTGAGGTGTGATTACAGTAAGCAGGCTGGAGGCAGCACACTGCATCCCAGGTGTGGGGTTGTGGGAGGAGGCAGCGGGGCCCTGTGGCCTAACGGCTCCAGCTGCCCCCCCCAGCTGACAGCCCCCAGGAGGCGTTCAGGCCCCGCCTCCCCAGCTAGGCAGTTCCCTTCCAAAGAACTGACCTCATGTGGCCCTTTCGCATCTGAGTTCTTTAGAAAAAAAAAAAAAAAAAATCCCTCCTCTTTTTGTTGGGAGAGGGGCTTTTCAAGCCTGTCTAGGACCCCTCTGCCTGAGTAGATGTATACATAAATGCCTTTCCTCCCCTCTCTGCGTGCTGTTCATAATACAACTCAAATGTGAAAAATGAGCTTTGCATGGCTGTCATGAATTTTACATGAATCACATTGCAATCAATAAAGTCTGTAGAATGAATCAAGTTATCGTTATTAAGAAGACATGGGGCTGACTTAAAGGAGCCGCGGGCCTCAGAAAACATGATGGAAAAAGCTGTCCCCAGCTCAGCGGGTCAGCCCCGGTACAGCACTTAGTCTCCAAGTAGTTCTGAGCTGCTGTGGAACCTGGGATGTCTTTGAAGAGTCTCCCTCCTCCTCTGGGGAGGTGTGATGAAGCCAGCCCAGAACAAAAGTCACATTTTCCATGACTTGTTTCTTCTTTTGAACAGTCGCTAATCTGTTTTTTTTTTTTTTTTTTTTTTTTCTAAGTGGGTAATCTTTGAAATGACATTCTGTGTCAGATGTGTGAGTTTGGGATCTTTGATGTGAGTAGCAGGAAAAAGTGGGTGGTGGTGTTATGGAAGGTGGAAAGCCTGCCTTTTCTAGGTCAGTCTTTAAGAGCCCAAACCAGAGAGCAGACAGACAGGAAAGGGCACGAGGAAAGGAAGGTGGAGAAGGGACAAGAAATAAGACAGGGGCTGAGGGGGGTGGTGGGGCTCAGTGGGCAGAGTGCTTGGCCCCACAAGGAGCTCTGGGTTCCATCCCAACCCCTCATTAACTGGGTGTGGTGGTCCACGCCTCTAATCCTAACACTGAGGAGGTGGAGGCGGGAGGATCTAGTGAGTTCAAGATCAGCTTGACGTGCATGGGTCTCTATCCCCAAAACAAAAACAGAGATGAAGTCATTCAGCCCCTCATCCTGGCCGCATCATGGCATCACGTGTACACGCACCTTCCCATTCTCCCCTCAGATCGTCCTGGCATTGTCACCCATGCTCTGTTTTGCAGGGAGCCCTGTAGGGTAGAGTCATATGGGAAGGCCCCAGAGGCCAGGCAGGGGCACCGCTCCCCATTTAGTCTCAGCTCTGTGGAGCTCGGCAGCTAGGGGTGTGGATGGCACCAGACAAGAGCTTTGCTTTGAAAGTCAGATCTCTGGTTCCCTTATGTCAATACCATGCCAGTGACTGGTCCTTGGAAGAAAACTAGGAGGTAACTCCTGGGCCTCCCTGGCCCCTCCCACTTCCCAGAATGGCCCCACTTGGGTTGTTTCCTTCCCAACCCATTTACCAAGAAACACAGACCCATGGGAGAGCATAGAGCCATTGACGTTTTCTAATTTAATGTTTGATTATAAAAGTATCATCAATATACAGTAAAAAGCAGAGACACTTTTTTTTTTAAAGACACACACTGGCAAGATTGTACTAGCATTCTAATAACCATACCATAACCCAAACCAAAGATAACCACATAAGTTCATTTTACCAAAATGGCGTTACCCTCTGCCTGCTGTGCTGTGACCATTTTTCACTTGCAGTCCATGCATACCCAGCCTCGTCACCAGCCAGGCTGCCCTGCTCTGCCATGCTTCCCATAGCATGGAACCTGGAAAAGATTCGGTGGACTCATATGTGACCATTTTGTCCATGTAAACACGTCTTTTATTGATGCTAATTTTGCATTTATGTAAATTATACAAAGTCTCTTTGAAAATAAATTCAGGGGCCTGCTCCCAAACCTACCAAACTGAGTTACATCTCTGGAAGCCCACGTGGTGGAGGGCGAGTTAGTTGTCATCTAACCTCCACCCATGTACCATAGCATGCATGTCCTTTCTCTCTCTCTCTCTCTCACACACACACACCACACACACACACACACATTCTCATTCCCTCTCTCATGCATGCTCTCTCATTTGCAAAAAAGAAATAGTATTAAAAAATTAGAGTAGCAAAAGTAGGGTGTAACTTAAAGAAAATCAGTGGTGAAGGGGTACCCCTGGGAACCCATGATCTTAGCAGCATATTTCTTGGCTCTCTAGGGCTGGTGAGTAGCTCAGAGGCACAGCCCTTGCCTAGCCTTCCAGCGTTCTCCGTTTCCCCAGCAGTGTAAAATAAACAAAGAAAAGCTGACTATTGCTTTCCATTGTGAGGTTCTGCCGTGACTCAGTTTCCCTTTATCTGTGAGCTTTTCTTCATTGACCCCTCACCAGTGTTAACTTCCCTGCAGTTACTTCTATACCATCCATGAGCATGGCCTTGGCATGTGATTCCAGAGTGAACTTGGGGTTCAAAGGCAGGTCCAGCTGATAGGCCCCTTGTGAGTAGGATGGAACTGTGTTTGGAGCAGTTGGGGAGTATCTGTGTGGGTGGGCATGGGTTGTGTTGGGCCAGCCAGATGGGTAACTGGGGGCTATTTTCCAGATTTACATTCACAGCAGTGAATACAGTCTCTCGTCACTTAGCACCCAGATTTAATCAGCCTTCACCCTTGACAGATTTTCTCCCTAGATTCTGCAAGTACCTTTTAATATTTCTTTAGTCTTTCATCAACTTTGAAATATCCGAAATTTTTTTCTATTTTTTTAAAGATTTATCTTGGCTGGGGAGATGGCTCTGGCTAAAGCCTTTGCCTTGGCACCAATCGGACCTGAGTTTGGACCCCCAGATCCCATGTAAAAATGTCAGGCGGAAATAGTGGTGGCCTATAACTCCAGCCCTGGAACGTTGAGCCTGGGAAATCCCCCAAAGAAGCAATAGGAAGTAGATCAATCTAGGATGATTCTGAAAGTCGCTCTTGGCTTTCCACAGGCACACACACTCAAATGCCTTCTTGTATAAAAGGAAGGAAGGCGGGAAGGAGGGAGGGAGGGAGGAAAGGAGGGGGGAGGGAGGGAAGAAAGGAAGGAGGGAGGGAGGGAGAGAGATAAAGAGAAAGACTTAGAAAGAGAAAGAAAGACATGGAGGAAGGGAGGGAAGAGGGAAGGAGAGAGGGAGGGAGGAAGGAAGGGAGGGAGGGAGGGAGGGAGGGAGGGAGGGAGGGAGGGAGGGAAGAAGGAAGGAAGGACTTAACTCAGTTTTTCTCTCCCTTCCCTACCATGTTGCATTCTTATTTACCTGAATCATTAATGCCAAAGAGCCTTGACACATAGAACTAAGGTCACTCTGACAACCACTGAAAATGATGGTTCCGACAGCAGCCCACCCGTGCAGCACCGCCCCTGTTTACTGGTGTTTTGTGGGTGAGCTCCTCGCTGCAGCCAGGATTTGTGAATGGATAAGAGGAGGAAAAGGGCGTGTTGTGTTGTCATTAGACCGCAGGTTCCTAAGCCCAGGCTTTCTGGTCTGACCTGGCTTGCTCAGGTTGGGCACGTCTGACTTGTCTTGGTGGGGTTTGGGAGCTCCCTCATTGATACTGGGAGACAGTAGTGTGCAAATGTAACTAGGCAGTGGAGTCACCTTGGACCCCGCGACATTTAGATCAGACATTGAGGTAGCCCCATGACCAAGTTTGGGAGCCACTGCTCTGAGGCTCAGCTGAGACCTTTGCAGCATGCTTTGCAGACAAAGTGGGGAGGGGCCAATGTGGGGAGGCAGTAGACAGAGAGAAGTCAGATCTGTGGGAGTCCCTCTAGAAGGCCGGAGGAGCGTGCTGAGCAGGCCTGGAACATGGTATACTGTGGTCAGGCACTGGTGAGTCCCTTCCTCCAGCTTCGGCTTCAGTGTGGTTTGTGATGAGTGCCTGAACCCAGAGACTATAGATCCTCACCCAGAACCAACCCCACAGAGCTAGGGTCAAACTCTTCCTTTATGTGAGTGCAGTGGTCCTTGCCTTGAGAGATCCTCCCAATTCAATGCGCCTGGGGCATCTTTCCACTTGTCCTTTGGTCCCCACCAAAGTGTTGGCTGGAAGTGCTAGAGACCTTTCCCAGGCACTCAAAGGGCCTCTCCTGCCATCCTCAGAGCCACCCCAGGGAGCCCAGGGCAGCATCCAAGGTCCTTGTTGCCCCTGCCTTGCCATCTCCTCAGACCCATGATTGTACCTGCTTGTCGTCTGACAGAGAGAGGGCCCCTCTCATGACACAGCAGTGATGGAGACAAAGCCCCATGCTGAGCCCACCCTGGTGCACAGGGCCCCGCCCCCCATTCCCTCCAAGTCCAGGACTTCCAGAGCTGAGTCAGTCTGCTGGCCCTTGGCATCCTGGGGTGATGGTTCTCACCCAGAGCAGCTCTTAACAGAAATGCACACTGTGCTCCGGTCCCTTCTTCCTCTTGGTCTCCTCTGTGTGCTGTTGCTGCTTGGTCCTCCTCTTTGAAGATATTAGTAGCCACCAGGCTACTAAAACTTAAATGAATGAAACAAAGGCAAAATTAAAATTCTGTCCCTCTCTCACCTTTGCCACATTTCAAATGTTAGTTATCCAGCTGTGACTACTCAAACCAAAAAGCATTATGTATGTTTTAATGATTTTTATTTATTTATTGACCTTTGTATACGTATCTTCTATACACCCTAGTCTTCCCCCATTTCCCCCTGAGCCCTCTCCTCCCCACAACACACTCCCCCTCCACCCTTCAAGCCTTTTGTATTTTTTCCTCATAGTTCTCTGAGTCCCATTAGTGCCGTCCACATGTACATGAGTGTTCATGGGTGTGGGGCCATCCGCTGGAACATGGATGATAACCTCCTGCAGTCACAGCCCAAAAGGGGCTGGGGGCCTGCACACTTACCAGGCGGAGCATGGGACACGTCAACCATACAAAAAGCCCTGCTGAGCCTCACTGTCTAACCCGTGGGATTCAGCCAGGCCTGAGGGTTATTGGTCGCCCTGGAGGCAACCGCCTGCATTCATCCCCGCTCAGCCCCCGGAGGCAGGCTGCACCCCCCTGACAGGGCCATAGGGAGAGTGGGTGGGGCAGGGGCTTGCTCAGCCCCTCCTCCTTGCCTGGGGGCTCAGTGGTTATCACCATGTCTGTGCACCAGCCTGTATTTGATGGGAAACAGAAGCCTTGGGGGTGGCTTAGCTACAGCAGGCTAAGCAAGCAGGCCCTGCACCCCGCTGCCAGCTGTGTCCCCACCAAGTGCCCCACCACCCTCCATGGCGTATATCTCACTGCCCGAGGACAGTCTGGCTTTTTTTTTTCCTTCTAACAGATTTGAATGTGTGCATCCCGATTTTGTGAGTCTCAAGCTAGAGAATCACACAGTTCAGGGGACCATGCTAGCGAAGAGGTGGGTCTTCCCGGGGTGCACTGCCTGGAGGCTGTGCTTTCCTACCCCTCTCGCCCCTCCCGTCGTCACGCCAAACTTCCTGTGAGTCTTAACTTTCCCTGCCTCTCCCTGGTGGTGTCTTTCCACCACAAGGGTGCCCAGAGCCAGCAGTGTCAGCAGCCTGGTCTAAGGGCCCCGGGTCTTGCTCTGAATGCAGCTGACCTCTTAGCACAGGCAGCCAAA
The DNA here is from genome assembly GCA_023101885.1 of Typhlomys cinereus. Lineage (NCBI taxonomy): Eukaryota > Metazoa > Chordata > Mammalia > Rodentia > Platacanthomyidae > Typhlomys > Typhlomys cinereus. The sequence goes on along the minus strand of JALPQD010000754.1, from coordinate 470,430 downwards.
TGTCCTTCTCCTGGCTGGTCTAGATTCATCTCACTTGGTGCGATCCACCCCACGGGACTGGGGTTTGCTTGAAAGCACATCTAGAGGAACTTGGTCTTGACTCAACAGTGGATATTTCTTGCCAGGGTCTCGGGAACTGACTTTTCTGAAGATCGTAATCTGAGCAGCAGGACCTCACAGTAACTGGTCTGTCATGGCCCCTGTTTTCTCATGTGTAAGACACAGATATCACCAACTCCTGCTCCAATGACTTGGAACACCTAGCGTGAAATTTCCAATATGCCGGTCACTTATTTGAAATGAGTATAGGGATACATTTTGCGAATGGATAGAACTTTTGAATTTGCTAACAGGATTTCCAAGGGATCTTTGTGGACTCTGTGAGAGGGTGAAGCACTGTCTTGGCATCTTGCCCACAGTTTATTTCCCAACTTGCTACAGCTCCCGATATGTGGGTCCAGCTGCAGATGTGTGTATCCAGCTCCAGGTGTGTGTGTATCCAGCTCCAGGTGTGTGTATCCAGCTCCGGGTGTGTGTGTATCCAGCTCCGGGTGTGTGTGTATCCAGCTCCGGGTGTGTGTATCCAGCTCCGGGTGTGTGTATCCAGCTCCAGGTGTGTGTGTATCCGCTCCAGGGTGTGTGTGTATCAGCTGCCAGGTGTGTGTATCCTCGTATCCAGCTCGGGTGTGTGTGTATCCAGCTCCGGGTGTTGTGTATCCAGCTCCGTGTGTGTGTTATCAGCTACGGGTGTGTGTGTATCCAGCTCCGGGTGTGTGTGTATCCAGCTCCCGGGTGTGTGTGTATCAGCGCCAGGGTGTGTGTGTATCCAGCTCCGGGTGTGTGTGTATCCAGCTCCGGGTGTGTGTGTATCCAGCTCCGGGTGTGTGTATCCAGCTCCGGGTGTGTGTGTATCCAGCTCCAGGTGTGTGTATCCAGCTCCGGGTGTGTGTATCCAGCTCCAGGTGTGTGTGTATCCAGCTGCAGGTGTGTGTATCCAGCTCCGGGTGTGTGTGTATCCAGCTGCAGGTGTGTGTGTATCCAGCTCCCGGTGTGTGTGTATCAGCTCCGGGTGCATGTGTATCAGCTCCGGGTGCGTGTGTATCCAGCTCCGGGTGTGTGTGTCCAGCTCCGGGTGTGTGTATCCAGCTCCGGGTGTGTGTATCCAGCTCCGGGTGTGTGTATCAGCTCCGGGTGTGTGTGTATCCAGCTCCGGGTGTGTTTATCTCGCTCTGAGTGTGTGGTTCCAGCTCTCAGTGCATGAGTTTAACTCAGTGTGTGGTTTCAGCTCCCAGTGCATGGATCAGCTCCGGCGCGCGGCTCCAGCTCCGGGGGTGTGGCCTACAGCTAGGCAAAGGAAGGAATTCATTTCACCCACATCCCTAGTATCCAGCCTATAGCAGATACGAATAAATATTTGATGAGTTAATGAATGTAGGAATAAATGAGAAGCTCATTCATTTTTTTATATCCTTAGTAAAACCTTCGTTCATGTGCAAGTTCCCATCCGAACTTTAATTGTAAACTTCTAACTAGAGGCCTAAATTAATTTCCATGAATAACTATAGGTGAGTACCTTCAGTTGCCTTGATAACTTTCCCTATTTCCAACCTCATAGGTATATGTGTGCATTCTTAATGTGGCTTTAACAAACCTTGCTTACTGACAGGACCCCACCTGGGCCATCTCACCCCCTCCCAGCTCACATACTCTTGCTAAAGGACTGGACGTTCCCAGCCTGCCTGGCACTCTCCTGCATGTAGCCCACAGCACATAACTTCTCCTCCGTTGACCTCAGCATATCCAGCAAGTCTGTGGAAAGACCCCATAGGCTGGTTTATCCATAGGCCCACCACACACCTGTGTCTCCTGCCTTCTGTTCCCTGTCCATGGGCCCATGCGTCCCAGGAGACAGTACTGAGTCTTTGATCTCTGTCTCACAAATACCTTGCCAGAAAGGGATGGCCTTTTCCCCACAAATGTCATGAGTGCTTAACTGTGTGCCTGACCATGCAGCGAGGAACCACCAAAAAGTCCTCGACTCAGAGCCTGCATTCCAGAAGATAAAGGAATCTGTCCGCTTACTGTTTGTGAGGCAGGGTCTTGCTGAGTAGCCCTGGCTGCTCTCAAATTTGCAATACTCTTGCCTCAACCTCCCCAGGATCAGAACTGCAGGTCTGTGCCCCCCACAGAGTGGCTGGCATAACATGAATGAATGAGTGAGTAAATAAATCCAGTTCTCTTTTCTTCTTGTGAACTTAGTAGGGTGGGTCATGTGCAACTTGTTTCTCTGTTGGTGCTGGGGGGTCTTTCCCAAGGCCTGTTGAGCACATGCAAAGCAATATGCCCCCACTGGGGCGAGATCATTTGGGTTCCTTAGAGGGAGAAATGGTTGAGCCTCTCAGCGTTGACCTTGGGGGCGGGGGAGGCAAAGTTTAGCTGAACTCGAAAGGCCATCTAACTAGATACAGTTCTGTCCCAAAGCATGCTGAAGAGGCTTAGTTTTATATTAACCATACTGTCTTGAATCACATGCTGGGAAGCACTGCCATGGTGGCAGGAGTTTATGGGCAATCAGTGCGAACCCTGGAAATCGAAAAACACAAAGCAGGAAATTTGGGTTGTGAAGTCTGCAGCTTTTGTTTAAGTCAAAGGTATAGCTGTCTCCAGCAAAGGTCCCCATATTTTACTGTTAATGTTTGAAGTCTACTGAATTCCCACAAGCTAATTAAAAATCAGACTGCTATGCCAGTAAGCATTCACTCTGCGAACTAATTTCTGCCAAACGGCCGTAAATGTGTCCCCTGATATGAAATCTAGACGTTCTTTTCCATCAGAAAAGAGGCATGTGGTTTAGCCCAAACCTCTTTATCCAAGCGATGAGGAAACCAACCAAGGCCCACCCAGAAAGGTCGTTGCCTTGATGGACCCCATAGTCTAGGAGGTGGCGCGCAGTGGGGCTGCAGGCGCAGACCTCTCAAGGTGGTCCTCAACATACTCGCTTGGGGGGCTGGAGAGGTGGCTCAGGGGTTAAGCCTCTGCCTTGCAGGCAGAAGGTCCTGAGTTCGGATCCCAGATCCCACGTATAGATGCCAGGCGGAAGCGGGGGTGGCCTGCGTTTCTGGTCCTGGTAGGGCGGAGCCTGTGAATCCCGGGCAGAGTAAACAAGGAGGAGGTGGAGGCGTCCATGGTGGTTCCCGAATTCGTCCGTGGTTCTACACACACAGACATACACACACGCGCGCACATACATACGCACACACCCAAAAAAAAAAACCATACTCACTTGTTCCTGTTGGGCTAGGTTCACAGCGGACTTCTGTGCCAGGCACTGGTCCAGGCTCTTTCCACATATCACTGAGATGCCATAGCAACCCATAAAGAAGTTCTGATTGCCACCCCTCTCTCTCAGCCCTTGTAAAGCATCAGAAAGGAGAGATGGGAAGGAAAAAGAAGGTGCAGCCCCGCCTCCAAGAATCTTCCATCCAGAGGGAAAAAGGGATGGCATGTACGTGCAAGGTACAGAGAAGCCACAAGTGCTTGCTCCGGCAGCGTGCCTGGGGATTAAGTGGTGTCTCCATGAATCCTTTTAGAAATCCGAGATCCCTGGGTGACCTTTATATCCCTGAAGCCCAGGGTCCAGCATAAAGCAGTTACCCCGCAAATGCAGGGTTGACAGATCCGAGCCATGAAGGAGTTTAAGAGCTAAGGCAGCTCAGCTGAGGAGTGGAGGGTGTGTGAATGGGGGGGGGGTAAGTCTCCTAAACTGGAAGTTGCCCATCAAAGCCCCCATGGCAGACTGTGAGACCACCCGGAGTGTCAGCACCCCACTTAGGTATTCTTTTCTTGGAAGCCTCCTGTGTCCTTTCACGGCCCCCAGAGTTAGGTAATTTTTGTGCACACACCACACAGGACCATTCTCAGAGAGGAAATTATGCAATAGCTATGCAAATATGCCACTCAGAGAACTCAGAGATAAGTGTGGTCACCACTGCATGAGATGTGCTCTGTGCCCTGCCGGCAGGCTGCGCGTCACCGATAAGGGACGGGCCATGCTTTACTTGAAGTGCTGCTGGTCGGGGCTGCTTCCTGGTAATTCATCTTCAGTGAGCTGGCTGCTGGCTGGTGAGGGCACCAGGAATAAAGCTTCTGAGAGCTGAATGTTGCCCCTCGCTTGACACACCCCAGCAGTCACTGGGAGCCAAGAAAACTGCCCTGCCCATATTGTGGAAACAGGGTCTGTCCTCCCGAGGGGCTCTGGAGATTTCCCCCAGGAGGCAGGCAAACATGTCTGCTTTGGGAAAACGGCTCGCATGTCTCACCAGGCATGCGTGCATTTGGGTCTGACTAAGAGGAAGGAAGTGGCTGTTGGGAGTCCTGGCTCTGGAGGGAGGTAGAGTCCAGCCTAGTGCCACCCCCAACTGTGGGCACCTGGCACAAGTTTCCCAGTCTGGGCCTCCTGGAGGGCAATGGAACCCTTTCCAGACATTGCTCTTGGGCCTTTGACAGTCACTGGCCCGAGATCACTGCGGGTGGCAGGTTTGCATTTGCGTTTGTGCGTGAACTTGACGCACCCCCTGGGTCCCAGTGCCCCCTATTCCAGTCCCAGCTACTCTTACTCAGAAACCAAAATGGATGTTTCTGGTGGGGGGGGGTCTTGTAGTCTTCAGTCAAAAGTGACACTGAATTGCACGAAGTCCCGAGTTCCATCCAAGCAGGTCAGAACAGGCACGGTGGTGCACTTCTGTAATCTTAATCTGTGCGCTTAAGGGGTAGAGGCAGGAGGATCCGGAGTTCAAGGTCACTTGACTACATAGTGAGTTCAAGGCTAGTCTGGGCTACATGAAACCTTGCCCTTGAAAAAGTGGAAAAAATGAATATTCATAAATGGTGCAGGTCCTGATTGGGTAGCAGGCCGCTATGACTTACCTACATCTCCCAGCAACCTGACCTGCCCCCAATGGATTACATTAAAAACAGTCAAGCAGGGAACCAGGTTGAAGGAATTGTACAAGGAGCACCTGTGTGCCTACCTGCTTCAGCCTTTGCCATTCTACCCTGCCTGTCTACATCTCCGTCCATCCACCAGTCCTTTTGTTCTATTTTATTATTTACTTCACAGTTCTAGGAATCGAACCCAGGGTCTCACTCATGCTAGGTAAACCCTCCACCACAGAGCTTCGATTCCCACCCAGCCCCTCTTATTGAGAAGTTGTTTCAAAGTAAATTACAGACTTCTGTACTCCTTTCTCAAAGCTCTAGCTGCAGATCATAATGTCCAGCCATGAAAAGTCTCCCTGCTAGGGAGGCCTCTGAAGGAAGTCACATACCAGGGTCAGCCCAGTGAGAGAGCCGTAGAGCACCCCTCATCTACGGACCCCATGCACATAATACTGTGCGCCTGGGGCAGGGATGGGAGCAGATTCTCTCAACAGAGCTGGGCAGGGGCCGGTAGAGAGAGGCCAGTGCAGGACGTCACCGAGGCAGCAGTGGCAGTCACAGCAGCAGCCCCGAGGTTACAGTCGACACCGTGGAGCAGCCCCAGACCCCATTCACTCAGGTGACTGGATTTGAGCGAATCGTCTGCTGTCTGCACAGCTACTCTGCAAGCCGAGGGACAAGAGCAACACCCTCCTTCCCTTTACGCACGAGAAGTGTCCCAGACCCTCCCTCCAGCCTGCTTTAGGGAGCTTCAAAGAAGACAGAGTAATTGATGGCTACTTGCAGCGAAGACCCCCTAGGCCACTGCTGGGTTGATGGAGAAGTGGTTACTTAATTTTCTTGGAACGATTGATTTGACTGTCAGGGGAAACACAGACTAATTGAGTGTGCCCGTGCCCATTCACACCCTCGCTGCTAACCAGCCAGGGGTCAGAAGCTTGAATGCCCACCCTCCCAAACACACAACAGCAACCCTTGGGCCCCAAGGACGGATGGAAAGGACTGGATGCCATTCCTGTGAAACTGTTCTCTTGGGGTCTGTACCTGGCACCCCGCTGTGCTGGCTTACATTAGAGTCAGCCCAGGCTCTTGACAAGAGCCCCCCGCGCTCGCTGCCAGGGAAATGCGGCGGGAGCAAATTTACTACCCCCTTTTCATGCTGGAGTGGCCCCTCCTGTGACCTAGGCCTGCTTCCCGTGAGCTGTGCCGGGGCCAGTGACTCATGGTCGCCTCCCACTGAGCATCACTTGCAGGGAAACCCCGCCCTCCCAGGGCATTCTGTCATCGGGAGTCGTGCCATTCTGGCCTTCCCGTGACTTGCCATCAGTGCGTTACTCTGTGCCACAGAGTCGCGACTTCCTCGCACCCAGTCACATCCCCAGTGTCAGGCAGAGAGTTCCAGAGGGGCTATCATTGGTCTGCAGAGCCAGGGTGGCCAGGCACAGGGCTTCCGTGTGTCCTGCCCAGCACTGGTAAGAGCAAGCAGTGACTGGTCACCCGCATGGTCTGCCCTGCTCGCAAGAAGAGAGGCTGAATGGGAGGACCGGGACCCAGTGAAGCGGGGTCCTACCAGGACAGCCCACTGGCACCTGCTGGCGCTAAGCCCAGGTTCCAATCAGCCCGTTCAACAACCATGTCGTCAGGCTGTGTCCAGCAGGAGCTCAGGGTGGCCGTACAAAGACAAGCCACAAATGCTGGCCGTGTTGTCGAGAGCAGTCATTGATGGAAGGCCGGGGTGGGGGCGGGGGTCCCCCTTCAGAAACTCATGCCTTTCTATCTTGTACTGGCTCTCCAGAGAGCCCCGAAGAGCACCTCCTCCCCACTCTGGACAGCAGCCCTGGTTCTCATGGTCTCCACCTGCCCTGCGCTGTCCAAGCTCCCACCTCCAGTCACGCATCCCTGGCATGCAGGCAGAGACGCAGTCAGCACTAAGGGATGTGCAAAAAGTCGATGGCATTGTGGTTACTGGCTGCTGAGGGGCTGGCAGGAAGGCCCCACTATCTTTCCATCCTAGACCACCTGGCCCAAGGAACCCTCACCCCCTCTTTCTGTGCCCCTCCTGACCTCTGACTAGCAGCACATTCCTGAAAGACTTGGCAGTTTTACTCCATTGTTGCTCTGAACCCCGGTCTTAGCCTACAACCCAGGGTGTCTGATTTCCAAGCCCTGGAGTTCCGCTGGCTTAGAGAGCCTGCTGAAAGGCTAAAGCCTCCTTGATGCTAAATGTAGCTGGAGCCACCAACGCCAAGAATGAAATTATGTATTGGCATCCGTATTTTATTACGAAGCAATCATTTAAACTCAGCAAAAGTCAATCAGCCCCATTTACCACTCTAATGAGCTGGAGTCCTTGGGGGAGGGGCGGGGGGAGCTAAGGAGGTGACTTCGGCCAAGGAGCTGGAAGAACAATGGATTGAGCAGTCAGGACATCAAAATGGGAGTGCTACTGGACACGAATGTCCCTCCACGCCCTCCCACATGCTTCCTTAGCACCAGCTACTGGCCAGGCCCCCCTAAGCGCTCTGCAGTGGACAGAGAGCTGGGGCCCTGTCTCTGGGGCTTTGCTCTCTAGGGCCAGGCTACCCTGCAACTCCCAGTTCTCCTGCTTCATCGCCCCTTGCCTGGACTTCAGGTGTGAGCCGCCAGGTGGCCAGCTTTAAACAGTCTGAGGGCACACCTGATTCCACTGCACAACCGGCACCTGCCCGGAAACTAAAGCCACCTTGCAACTTTCCTTTCCACCTGTGAGTGAGGCCTGAGACCGAGCCATCTTCGTTCAGCCCTTGCTGCCTTCCCGCCAGACCCTGAGCCCATTTCACTCGCTCCTCTGCACTGTTGACCATTGGGTCCGCGAAGACCCCAAAGCTGCCCTCGGCATCTCCAGGCATAGCCCCTGGCCCACGCAGCTGAGTGTTTTTCTTGGGAACATAACAATCGCTGGGTCATAGGATGTGAAACTTTCAGTTTTAATAAAGAATACAGATTTGCCTTCGAAGCGATAGCGTTAATTTCTTCTCCTACCAGAACTCTCAAGAGCGCCCGTTTCCCTGCACCCTCAGCAACACCTGATGCTATCAGGGGTCTTCGCTTTCTGCCAGCCCTGCGGGCGGGTAGAGATGGTATCTTGTTTTGGTTGCTGGCTTCTCACAAGTCCCTACATCTGTTCATTGGCTATCCCCATCCCCTGGTCTGCGTCCTTCATGGTCACTGCCCGACTCGTGTCGTGCCACTAGATCATGTGGCTAGCCTATAGTCTTCTCAGAGTTTCCTGCAGAAGTTTTTATTGGCATGGGGGCCTGTCCAGCCCCAGTCCTCTTTTAATTATTATTTTGAGGCAGGGTCTTACATAGCTGCCCCTACTGGCCTTGAGTTTGTAGTCCTGTGCCACCAGGTGCTGCCATTTGAAGTGCATTGGGGGAGGGGGGAGGGGAGATGGGCACTGAGGCTTGGAAAACCACATGGATGGGTGACCAGGGGACACCTGTCATCTGAGAATCATGAGGCTGCCACACCCTAGGGCAGAGCTACCTGCCATTGAGATCCTCCCACACACCCCCATTCCTCATGAGGCCCTAGTATGCTGGTGTGGTACTTTTTCAACTCCTGGAAGAACCTGCACCCAGAGCTACACTGCTACTTAAAGGTTGCAGAGTGTGGACAAACTGGGGTTCCCTCCACAACCCTTCAGGCTCTCCTGCCGCGAGGCTTCACCCAGGAATACCCACAACCAAGTTGGGGCAGGATACCCAAGAGGCCCACCGGAGGATCACCCCAAGCCAGTAGGTCCTTACACTTCCAGAAAAGTGATGGGTCCCCGTGCCAATTCCTCTGCTCCCTCAGCCCACACGGTTCCTGGACGCCTCAGGACTTCCCGCAGAGCTGATCAGTTTGGGGCTTCAGCCTGCCTTTTCTGCTCTGTGGTGGAGGCAGTGACTCTCTTTCCCATGAAACCCCTAAGACAGTGCATTGTTATGAGGGGTCAGGATACCTGCTGACGAGCCCCACCTTCCCAGCATGCTCAGGAGTCACCCACACAAATGATAGGGCTGACCTGCAGCCTCGTCCTTCCGCACATACACAAAGAAAGTCATGCTGTCCCAGAGGCAGAGTAGGAAAAGAGAAATGAAGGAGGGAGGCGGAAGGAGAAATGGAAATTGATGGGGTTCCTATTTAAAAGGTGGAAGATTCTCAATGAGAGAATATTTAAGTGTCAAGTAAAGAAAATGAAGCCTGCCTGCCGCAAAGAATATATTTCTAAGAAATGAATAAGAAGCTTTCACTTTTGATAACTGAAAAGACTCTGCAGAGAAAGTCATGCAATGCGGAATTAAAAATCCAGGGTCACATGTAATGTAAGCTGGGCGTGGTGGTTCATGCTCAACCCTTGGGCTGGAAGATGGTCGTGAGTTAGGCCAGCCTGGACTACATAGCCAGACCCCGACTTAAAGAACAGTTAGATTAAGTTCGTATGAGCTGAAATAATAAAAAATGTATTAATAAAAAAAATTAAAAAAAGAACAGTTGGATGGAGGATGGATGGGTGGAGGGAGGGTGGGGGGGAGGATGGATGGATGGATGGATGGATGGATGGATAGATGGAGGATGGATGGATGGATGGAGGATGGATGGATGGATGGATGGATGGATGGATGGATGGATGGATGGAGGATGGATGGATGGATGGATGGAGGGAGGGAGGATGGATGGAGGATGGATGGATGGAGGGAGGGAGGATGGATGGATGGATGGATGGATGGATGGATAGATGGAGGATGGATGGATGGATGGAGGATGGATGGATGGAGGGAGGATGGATGGATGGATGGATGGATAGATGGAGGATGGATGGATGATGGATGGAGGATGGATGGATGGAGGATAGATGGATGGATAGATGGAAGATGGATGGATGGATGATAGATGGATGGATGATGGATGGAGGATGGATGGATGGATGGATGGATGGATGGATGGATGGATGGATGGAGGATGGATGGATGGATGGATAGATGGAGGATGGATGGATGGATGATGGATGGATGGATGGATGGATGGATGGATGGATGGATGGATGGATGAATGGATGGACTTTCTAGAAGCATGGTTGAACAGTTATGCCAAGGAAGGAGAGTCTTGCCATAGATAATAAAAAAGGACAGGGCCAGACAGTCACACGTGCTTGTCGCTGGTGTTTGTGCAGGGGATGCGGCTGTCGCAGGTGTCCCCATGCTAGCGAGAAGAGCAGGCAGAGTGGTCTGGCAGCATCCACAGAAGCCGGGGGTGCAGGCAGCTTACACCCAAGGTCTGGACTGAGCCGTGTCTTCCTAAAGAGAGGGCAGAGGAGAACTTTCTCATCCCTACGTCGGATGGAAGAACACACACAATGTGAACAGGGTCAGCTCCTTAGGGAATTCCTTGACCAGGCTGTTACCATGTGTGTTCTGGACTAGAATTCATACTAGGTTGTCTCCTCTTCCCCCAATAACATAAGCTATTTGGCTGACTTGCTCCCAGTTGCAACATAGTGACTTACGCACAACCATAAGTTTACTAAAACTCATGCATATACTTAAAAATGAATGAATTTTGTGGTCTGTTAATTATCCCTCAATAAATCTGTTAAGGAAAAAAAAATATTCCCAGGACCTTCCACCCTTCCCATCAGAGACTTCTCTTCACGCTCTGACACAGTGCTCTGTGTTTCTGACTTGTTTCGTTTTGTTTTGTTTTGTTTGGAGGATATTCTTTTTTTAAAACCTCAGGCTCATAGAATTAAGTTCCTATTTCCCTTTTTCATGTAAAAATTCTAGCGTGCCTCATTTTCTCTATGCTTATTTGTAAGTTTATCTTTTCTTCCCCCAGTGCTGGGAATCTTACCAGACCCTCACACATGCTAGGCAGTTCCATAAGACTGGGCTACATCCCCTTGCAAATATGATTTTTAACTTGGCATTGTTATGTCTTTCAAAAGGATGTCTTAAATACTTTCTTATTTTAAAGTAATTTCAAGTAATGGGGAACAAAAATGAAAGTTCACCCATTAACTTTCTCTCTGACACTTACACCCCCACCCCAGTTCTCACTTCCCTTCCCAGGTAACCACTGTTCAGAGTTTGGTTAAATATAATTTTACATGGCTTTACAATTTTCCATCTGATGGGGAAAAGTCATACTCAAGTTGTTCCCCCATTTGGGGGATGTTTTGGGCGTTTTCTGGTTTGGCTGCTTATTGAAAGTATAAATGAAAGAGGATTCCATTGGGGGGTTACCCAGAGTGGACTGTAGATGTGACGCTTGTGACTTGACTTCTGAGTCTCTGGTAAACAAGTCCTGAGTGAGGATATCTGGGGATAAATGTCATGTAGGAGTAGGGACCAGACACGCATTAAGGACTCATGTGCAAGGTTCTGGGCTGAGTACTTTTCATATTTGTTCCTGATTCCTGTACCACACGCCCCAAGAGAAAAGACCTTCTCTCCTTTTGACAGATGGGAAACCATCCAACAGGGTTATACCCCATCTCGTGGAGGACTGGTTCTAAGATGCAGGTACCAAAGTGAAGACTTTGGAGATGCTGTTACAGAGAGTAGGGGGAGGGATTCTTGTTTTTTGGCTTTATTTAAGCAAAGCCATCACACCTGTAAATTGCCTATTCTGGTTAGTTTCAGCTGTCAATTTGACTCTTGAAGTTCGGAACCTCTGAGAACATCTGTGTAATGGTTACTTTTAACTATTGCTGTGAGATAGCCTTCAAAGTCAAATAACATAAGGGGGGAAAAGGAGATTTATTTACCTCAGGGTTCCACAGGGGGAAGATACATGGCGGAGACAGCATGGCTGAAGCTGGCAGGCAGGCTAAGTCACAGCGACCTCCACATGGCTGGAGCATTCCTGGAGTGTCTTTCCTCCTCTGTATTCTGTTCTGTGGCTTTCATATGGTCCACTACTGGAAGGGTCCATTGGACAGTGGCAGTTCCGATGGGATCTGGGGCTGGTCTTGTATTATCCAGATAATCTCTTCTGGTGGTCTCAGCTGATCTTAATTAATGCCAGATGTGTCAAGTTGACAACTAGGACTAACTATCACAATCTGTAAGGAATTATTTAGTTAAGACAGACCTCTGAACCAGCCTATAGGTGATTGTCTTAATTGCATAATAAATATAGGAAGACCCAGCCCATAATGAGTGGGACCATTCTCTGGGCAGATGGATAAAGAGAGAGCTACTTTTCATTTGGCAGATGAGCAAGTTGGCATGTATTAGTTTTTCCTCTCTGCTCTTGACTTTGGATGTGGTGTGGCCAGTCTTGGCTTTGGTAACTCTTCTGTCATGGGATACTATGATCTGGAGATGGGAAATGTTTTGTTTTTTTTTATTTTATTTTTCTTAACGTGGGACCTGGGATCCGAATTCAGAACCTTCTGCTTGTGAGACAGAGTCACAACCCCTGAGCCATCTCTCCAGCCCTGGAGATGGGAAATGAATAAAATTCTTTTGTTCCTATAAGGCATTTAGTTACAGTATTTATTATAACAATGAAGTTATAAAACTGAGAGATAGCCTTTGATCCACAAAGAAGCACAAAAAAATGTTCTTGGGAATCAGAGTGTTGGATTGTTGTGGGATGTTGCTGGGGATGGAAGTCAAGCTCTCGGGCTTGCTAGACAGCTGCTACACCACTGAGCTACACACCAGCTCTGCTACTGGTAAATTTTAGGCTATGGTTTTTGTGCCTGATTTGCTATAAACATTGGGTTAATGGTTTATTTAGTCTATGCCACCCCCAGCAAGCATCACTTTGAGAGCATGCATATCACCGAGATGAGGAATCTGAGACCCAGGGTCTCAACGCCAGTTCTGTGTGGCGCTTGGCCTTTCAAAAGGCAGATAGAGACTCTCCCTGTGCCAACTTCACTTCTATTAAGTGCGGGGCTTTGTGCATCTAGGCAAGTAAGTACTCCACCAGGGAAGCCTCAAATCCCAGCCACCCGGGGGGCTTCACTCTGCTCTCTTCTCCCACCCAGATAACAGTGACCTGATCGCATGCACAGTGATCACCAAGGATGGCGGCATGGTCCAGCGGTTCCTGGCTGTGGATATTTACCAGATGAGTCTGGTGGAGCCTGATGTGTCCCGGCTCGGCTGGGGAGTGGTCAAGTTCGCAGGCCTTCTTCAGGTAAGATCTCAAGAACCCCCAGAATCTCTTCTCTACACACCAGAGTATCATCTTTGTAGTCTGCTTCTAACAACACAAAAGCCAGAGCAAGGGAGCTGGCAAGGTGGCTCAGGAGGTAAAGCCTTTGCCTTGAAAGCAAGAGGACCTGGGTTCAGATCCCCATGTGATTCCAGCCCTGGAAGATAAACCCTGGGAAACCCCAGAGCAAAGCAATAAGGATGATTCCTGATGTCACTCTTGGGCCTCCACAGACACACAAACTCAAGTGCCCTCCAATACACACACACACACACACACACACACACACACACACACACGTTTTTTAAAGGCAGAGCAAGGTACATGCAGGGCCAAGTTTGACCCCAACTTTCGATCCTTCTGTTCCCCTCCCCTGCACTGACAGGCTCCATTGTCAGGCTTCTCCCAGAGCTGTTCCCTGCCAGTGCAGGTGCTTCGTGTGCTGATCTGCACACCTGTGTACATCCAGCAAGTGTCAGTCGAAAATGCGTGCCACCGAGCCAGTGTGGTGGAGCGGCCCTCAAATCCCAGCCACCCGGCGGGCAAGGGGGGGTGTTGCGTGGCTTCCCTGGTGGAGTACTTACTTGCCTAGATGCGCGAAGCCCTGTGCTCCCCTATTAGGGCACACTCCTGGAAGCCCCACACTTGATAGAAGTTAAGAGTCACCCTTGGCCTGTGCTGGAGGTGACCTTGTCTCAAAAAAACGAAAACTTTGGGGGAGGAGATGTGCCTGTCCTAAATATATACAAACCTTCTTTCTTATTTCCTAACAACTTTATACTTAGCACAGATGTTGTGTAAAGTATTGTGAGTCATCCAAAAACTGTTTAAACTTTACAGAGTCGCGTAGGTTAAATGCAAATCCTGAGCCATTTGTCAAAGACGCTCAAGCATCAGCCAGTGTTGGTATCCTCACGGGGAAGAAAGTTCTGGAGCAGTCTTCTCTGGATGTTGAACGATTATACACATATTGGAGAAGATGCTAACAATGTTTATGCTGTTCTTATCAGCCACACTCTAGATTGGCTTTTCCCACTTGCTAGCGGGTCTTGAAGTGCAGCCAGCCCACACAGCCCAAGACCTGCTAGACTTGCTGTTAACGGCTCCGGCTCCGTAGCTGCTCCACTGAGCCCTATTGACTGGTTGTCCCTAGCTTTTCGCCTCTTGGGGCTGCTGCTGGTAGCCAAGCCTTTACTTCCTCCTTCCCTGGGGCAGGATTTCCCTAGGCTGATAACCACTGGCAGGACTGGGTCTATTTTAAGTGCGCCTCAGCCCCGCCTGCTTCCTCTGCTGCTCTTCCGCCCCCAGCACTTCATGAGAATTCCCTCCCCGTCCTCCACCTCACTTGGAGGCTTGTTGCCACACACTGAGTTGGAGCTTGGGGCTTTTCAACATTTGCCAATAGGATAGTGACTAATGCCGAACCAGAGAGCGAAAAAACAGAGCAGCCCCATTCCTGCCATACCCCGTCTCTGAAATTCCCAGCAAGTGTATCGGGGCTGGAGACTGGCCCTGCGTGGAAAACTTCCATTTCCTTGCCGTGGTGGTCTCATTCCTGGAAAGACCTGGTCCAGGCCGATCGACCTTGCCACGTCTCTGATCCACCTACTGTGTCCAATTCTCCACCCAAATGTGAAGATGGCTTTAGCCGCCTCTTCTCTGCAGCCCCTACTGCCAGGATCCTCCTCTTTTATATGTATATGTATATAAATGTATATGTATGTATCTTCCAGTGAAGCTGGCAGAGAAGCAGCCTGTCAGAGGCTCCTTCCTTATGGAAAGGCTTCCATGTAAAGCATTGTCCATCAGGTGACTTATGCATCTTACTTGTCTGGACGTATCAATTTCCTTGAGGATTTAGTGTCAGGAAAGTGTTTTTCTTCCCCCTGAAGGATTAATCTGCATCCTCCTCCATCAGACAATGAAAGCCGCATAAACTTTTTTTTTTTTTGGCTGTTTGTCAGCCAAAGGCCATAAGGCTCCCTGCTGTGGTGTGTAACAGCTCAGCTGACCCCACCCAGGTAGGCAGTGTTTCTAGAAAGCAGCCGCCCTCTTCCTGTGCTTCCCACCTCCTCCAGCCTTGCTGGCCCGGGATCCGTCTTGTCTGGCACCCCGTTATAAACTCAAGTGCCTTTGAACCCTTGCATATGACTCCTCCTCTCTGTGCAGAACCCGCTCTGCGGTCTGATCAGGAGCCAGTCCCTATGACGCGATTGCTGCATGCCAGTCTCTCTTCTACGTTCACATGAGCTTGCCTGACCTCTGCCAGGTGGTCCTCCACGTCTTGACTCAGAGAGGGTCCTTGACACGTGCTAGGGAACTTCAGCAGCACCCTGCTCTTACAGGCTCGTGGTTGTGTCTACTGTCACACCAGGTGGCGACAGAGATGTTCCGGTTGGTTACCTCTGTTGGAGTCTGCCTGAGTGACAGCAGAGACCCTTTATTCCCTAGCCGTCCTAAGTCCTCGTGGGAATAGATACCAGCCTCCATGACTACAGTTGGTTCCTTCCCGCCTACTGGCCTGAGCAGGTCTGCAACACTCTTGACTTCGCAAGACTTGATCTCCTGAAGAGCCGTCCTCCCCCCAGGCCTGATGATCACCCCGCTTTTGCCTCCCGCTGTGCAGGACATGCAGGTGACAGGTGTGGAGGACGACAGCCGCGCCCTGAACATCACCATCCACAAGCCAGCCTCCAGCCCCCATTCCAAGCCCTTCCCCATCCTGCAGGCCACCTTTGTATTCTCCGACCACATCCGCTGCGTCATCGCCAAGCAGCGCCTGGCCAAGGGCCGCATCCAGGCGAGGCGCATGAAGATGCAGAGGATAGCTGGTGAGTAGCCATGGTAACCAGGTCAGGTCCTGGAGTCCCTGCAGACAAGGAGGCACAGTGCTTTGGGGAGACGGGCGGAACTCTGTTTGGCGGGCACAGGGTTTGTAAGGCCACGTGGACGGGAAGGGTGTCCTTCCTACAGACAAGAGGCTGGAGCAGACGGGCAGCCAAGCTCACTCCTCACATGAGCCCCTCAAGCTTGCAGTCACAAAGCGCTTCGGAGTCCTTGCATTGAGTAGTCAGGCCTCTCCTGTCTGTTTAATGGAGAGGGGAGCAGAGCTGTGGCCTGCCAGCCCCAGACAGCATTTGACAGAACTTCCTGTCCTAGGCAGCTCTCATTTGCCATGACAGTACCATGATGGAGACCAGAACATCACACGCGCTAGCGCTAGGCAGGCGCCGGGGGCTGAGGGGCTTCCTCTCCTCTTGGCCCTCGTCCCTTGGGGGCAAGCCCGCAGCCAGCACCTGAACACCTAATGCAGGAAGGCCCGTCCTTTCCTAGAGAAAGCCCCAGACTGACGCGTTCTGGAAGTTCCTCTCATCTGGCAGCGCCAAGTGGGGTAGGGATGGAACGGGGATGTATGTGCCCGTAGATTCCTGAAACCACCACCGTCTCTGTTTCAAGAATGCCAGTTGTGGCTCAGCTGGCGGGGCGCTTTCCTGGTATACTTGGAGGCACCACGTAAATCAGGCAGGGCGGTGTGGACCTCTGATCCCAGCACTTGAGGTGCAGGCAGGAGGATCTGAAGTTCAGGATCATCCTCAGCCACGTGGTCAGTTTGAGACCAGCCTGCTATGGAAGACCCGATTTGAGGGGGAAAAAAAAAAGAAAAACACTCCCAGAATGTCAAGCTCAGGGTCGAACTCTGTGCTGGTGAGGAGGAGAGATGCTCTTCCAAGGGACAGCCCGGAGATACACGCTGGGAGAGCTTCGTTCTGGGCACGCAGATCTATGCAATGTGCCTGGAGTGCCCGCATCGCTCTACCAGTCTTCAGCCCGGGGAGTCTCCCTGCTAATTTCCCATTTAGTGGAAACTTGGCCCTCGGAATCATTACAGAAGCATTTTGTAATGTGCAAAGTGACTTAAATCATTCATCCCTTTCTCTCAAGATTTATATTCAGACTTTTCCCCCCCTTTAATGTAAAGCAGTTTCTCAAAGCTGGCATGAAGGCCAAATATTTCATTTGAAAATTAAGAATTATGCTGTAAAGCGGCTGTGGGAAGGAAGGCCTTGGGTGGCTCTCAAATTGATTTTGAAAAGCCCCTCCGAGCTGGCACGTCGCTGTGTTTATGAGGACCAGAGGGAGCACAGGCTCATCAATCCACGTGCATGCACGCATGCAGAGCCGCCCTTCCTCGAGCAAGCCTGTGGACAGGACTGAAACGGTTTCAAATGGAGCCCGGGAGATGACTCCGTTGGTGAAGTACTCGCCACACAAGTCCCAGAACCTGAGTTCAAATCATGAGGACCCGACCCAGCATCTATGCCTGTCATCCCAGCACTGAGAGGCAGAGACAGGAGGATTCCAGGGCCGGCTGGCCAGGCAGTCTAGCTGAATTGATGAGCTGCAGGATCGGTGAGGGCAACTGAGGAAGCCACCCAATGGTTCCCTCTGGTTTCTGCACACATGCGCAAACACGTACCTGCCTATGCATGTGCACATATATGTCACACACAAAGAAACTGCTGCGCCCTGAGCATGCAAAAGCATCTCTTGTGTCGCTCCCTAAACTGTACAGTAGAACCCCTTCACAGCAGCCGCGCTTCACTAGCTGAGGAAGATGCATATATGTGATGTGCACATACAAAGCCATTTCAGGGACTCGAACAGCTGCATGTTCTGGTAACTCAGAAGATCCTGCTCATACTAGGGTCACTCGTTCAGGAATGTTCCCTGCGTGTGTGAACTTTTCAGGGCAGAATCGGCCCCGTCAGCTCTGAGTCTGGTACGGCACTGGAAGCCGAGGCCTTCATCAGGGCCTTTACTACACAGAAGCTGAGAGTCCAGTGGAAATGGGCCCAGCAGCCATTCTGCTGGAACAGCTGTCTTCCTCCTCATGACCTCGGCCTGAAAACCCTTACTGGCACCTCTGTTGGGTTTTGGCTTGTGCCCCCAACACCCCCTGCCCCTTGACATTCTGCTGGTCCCCCAAGCGCAAGGCTGTTTGCGTGGTATGTCCCAGATGCCACATTAGCAAGCTAAGTCACTCCAGCCCCCCCCCATCCCAGTGCCTGCCTGTCCCCTACTCCACACCCTGAGGATGAGCCGTGGCCATGTGTCATTACAGCCCTCCTGGACCTTCCCATCCAGCCCGCCACAGACGTCCTGGGCTTCGGGCTCGTCTCCTCCTCCACCCAGCATCTTCCTTTCCGCTTCTACGACCAGGGCCGCCGAGGCAGCAGCGACCCCACAGTGCAGCGCTCCGTGTTCGCATCTGTGGACAAAGTACCAGGTAAGCTGGGGGCCTGGGTTGCGTCTCTCTGCTGAGCCTGCCGGAGCTCTTCTTCAGAAGGTAGACCACTGGAAGCCCCAGCTTCCTGGAACACAAGTGGCCACGGGCCCCCAGAACATGATCTTGCCCTTCCCTTCCTTTCTTCTGCAGCCTGGGTTTGGTTTTCCAGAGATTTCTTGGGTATGTGGAGAAATTTCTTAGAATTGAAGCTAAGAAGTTTCTTGGAAATTTCTTGGAAGTGCTCGAATGATTAGTAATGAGGTTGTGGGAGAGAAATTTCCTCCTCCAAGTAAGATGACTAGAAGGAGACAGCGTGCGGGGTTCCTGGTACCCTGAAGGGAAGAGACTTGCGAGGAAGTCCTGCTGCTCACAGGCTGCCTGCCGTTCCTTCTGGAAGCAGCTCTTCCCACTTCTGCCAGTGCTGTCGTTAGTCCTCCCCAAAAAGGGAAACGGGCACAGTTCAAGGGCGTTAGTATGCAGCAGATCCTGCTGGAGAGAGAGAGACTGAGAGAATTCTTCTCTTGATTACAAAACTTAAAATGCTGGCTGAGCTCTGCCCTTCCAGCATCAGGAACTCGAATCACAAGTGTTGTGAAATGTTCTCAATGTGGTTGTTGATTTAGGATCCAAGTGTAGCCTTAGCACCTGCCCACATCCAGAACCATGTCACACGTGAGTCCTTCTGCACTGCCCTCGGATGTGATTCATGTATCACATATCTACTGCATGGGTAGATTAGATTTAAAAAAATCTAACTCAACATAAAACGTGGAAATCTACTTCGTCCAGAAGTATCCATGGTGACCGTGGTGACAGTTCTTGCATCGAAGTCCAGAAGCGTGTGTGTGCCGTGTGCGTGCTTCTCCGTGTTGGGCTTCACACGTTGCACCATGCACCGCGCATGTGATTCTGAACCCTGGTACTCACTTCAGAGTCAGTCTGCACGTTAGCTCACACAGTCGGCCTCCTTCCGTTAGCCTGGTGTCCTGTGCTTATGGATGGGCCAGAGCCTCTTCCAAAGCTGTCTTCAAGTACTGACTTTACAGCATTCCAGGGAACCCTGGTGGGCTGCATCGTGCGGTTGTGCTAGCCCTCCTGTGTCAGGATAAATCCCCAACGGCAGAGGGGAAGGTTTTTAGCTCTGGTAGGTACAATCACAATGTGAACTAAAAATAAAGTGCCCCATCCTCCACCCGTGACAGCGGCTTGGAGATTGACGGCAGCCCGCCTCCATTTTCAGCTGGGAAGCTCGGGATGGTTCCGAACCTACGGTTCCAGCACTCTGCGCAGGCTGCCTCCTGCTCTGGTGGAGTCAGTGCAAACCGTGACTGTGAGTGTAGTTCAACTAACACAGCCTGGCGGCAAAGAAATTCCTTCTTTGGATCATCACGTTTCCATTCTGGAATTTACTAGTGAGGGAGAAAAGCCCGGGCTTTGTTTCCATTCAAATCCTTTCTGGAACCAGGCGTGGTATGACTACATAAACAGGTCTCAGCATCTATACATCCCTTAAGGGGCGTCGAAATCCTGTACCTGAGCTGGGGAAGATGGGTGAGCTGGACAACAGCATGGGCAGTGCTCCCAGCTCCTGGCAACCTGAGCAGGACCATTTACTACCCAGGATCCTCCTTAAGTCTCCCCTCCCCACTACCACCACCTTGTAGACCTCCCTCAAAATTGCGACAGTCACCTTTTTAGTGTGGACAACTTCCAGTCTCATCCCCTACTTCCATCCCGTCAACTGGATCTTTCTAGAAACCCACACCTCTCTTTACCTACTGTTACAAAATGCAGCCCTCCGTGACCATGCCAGCAAAACCTCCTTGAGGCCCATGCCAGCTCTCGGCTTCTGCTGCCCTCGCTGCTTCTCCTAGCAGTGCCCCTCCAGGCTATGGCTCAGGACTCTTCATGAGCTTAAAAAAAAAAAACAAAGAAAGCCAGAGCTTGCTCAATCCTCATGGATTGTCTGTCAGTAAACATGGCCCTAGATACCAAGTCGATAAAGGTTTTCACAGGTCTGTTGTATATTAGCATGAAAAGCATGGCTGTCTTTGAGCAGTAATGCTGTTCTCCAAAAAAATATGGTTTTACATTTTTGAGCATCTTTAATGCCTGGCTCAATGGCAAAGACTGGATCCATCCTGGTGCTTTCGCTGCCAGTTCATTGTGATACCTGCCGTTGTGTGGTCTCCGGAAGCTCCTCAATGCACCCTGGGAGAAGCAGAGAAAGGGAAAGGCTGCCTTTACTGGCTTTAACACACAAAGGTGATCAGAGGATGCTTTGAGAACCACTACTAAGTACCCTGGACCCTGTCTTCCCTCGGGACCTTCGAAGTCCTTCAGCCTCGCTCTTGAAGAGCAGCTGTCTCCATGGCCTTCCCATGGACACCCAAGCCCAGCACACCTGTCACTGCCTCCTCCTGAAGCCTACCTCCCTGACATTGTCCTGGTTTATATTCTACATGGCCCCATAGTCAGTCCCTTACCTGGCCAAGGTATCTACACACCTGCACGTGGCCTTGCTCCCCAAGGACAGCATCACCAGCCGGAACCTGTTCTGAACCCATCAGTGCTTGTCAGAGGAAGAGTAAGTCTGCCTTCTCCCCAGCAGCTGAGGAGCAAGCTCCCCCAAGTCTTCTCCTCCGTCTCAACACCAAGAGGATGTTTCCTTCTGCGCCCAGGGCACTGGGAGGTTTAGTCCGTGGCTCTGTCGGGAACATGAGACCCCAATGTACGGCCCCTGCTGCCTATCTGCTGAGAGTGTGATGGTTTGGGTGGCTTCATGCCACAGCACTTGGCCCCTCTTGCCTTCTTCCAGTTTGCAAAAGGCAGAGGAAGGTGGAGGGGACAGAGGCTGGCTGCCTGCGCACCAGCGTCCACAGCTGCCTTGGGCCTCAGGGCTCCGGGCGCGGTCCTTGCCACCTTCTGGAGTGCCATCTGTGGCCTCAGATCTGCTCTGCAGAGCCGGAGACGGGGGCTTCTTGTTCTGCCCAGGGACTGACTCACAGGGAAAGCAACTCTAATTAAGTGCCTGTGCGATAACAGCGTTTGCTTTCCCATCTGTGTGTCCTCCTGAGGGTCGCAAGCCAGTGCAGCTCTCTTTTGGTAGTGATTATATTTGACAAAAGCATGCCTTTCCCTTCCTTGGGAGAAGCAGTAGAGTGGAGACTAGGGCTGAGAGAGTGCTAGCTACACTGGGGGGGGTGATGATTTCCCTGAGTAAGATGTCAGATTCTGTGCCAGCCACACTGTTGGTGACTCCTGCTGCTCTACTTGGTCATCTCCCTGGGGCCCAGACTGGGTGCTAAACAGCTAGGGGTGGGCATCAGTGGTGGTCACATGTAGCATCTCAGCACAGCCTGATCTAGACTCTGGCCTGAGGATTTTGCAGCTTGGAGATACTGTACTCCTGTGGGAGTTTGTACACACACACACACACACACACACACACACACACACACACACATCTTGCTCTCAAAATAGAAAGTGGTATTTTATATAGCCACAATATTGTGCTTTCGTCACTTCTGACCCTTCTCAATCCCAGCATCAGCCCCAAGCCATTACAATCACTCCTGCCCAATCCAGCTAGCCATTCGGCTGCCTGTAGAGCTGGGCTGGGTGAAGCTCAGTGGTAGACACCTGCCTAGAGCGCCCAGGTCTCTGACCTAGCGTGGACATCCTTAGTCGTCTGGAGACTTATTTAAAAAGTCTGTAGCCTCAGGGCCTGGCTTCCCATCACCCCACAGAGTGTTTCTAATATCACGTGTGCTATGGCGTATGTCAGAACTTCCTCCTTTTCATGGCCAAGTAATATGCATTCTGCTGGTACACATGCTCTTAATCCTTGCACTGCTGCTGCTGCAGCCTGTGGCCATGTGATAGGCTGCTGGCAGCCTTCAGTACAGATTTGCCCTTCAGTGCCTGCCTGCAGTTCCTTCCGTGTATGCCTGGGAATAGAAGCTGGGCCAAACAGCAGTTTAGTGTTCGGAGAACTACCTCTGCCTCCCGTGGCTTCACTCTCACCTTTAGCAGGAATTACCACGGTCCTGTATTTGCTTTGTCATGCCATGGGATGAAAGGAACTTGGGAGAGGCAGACCTGTTTTGTGGTATGGTACTGACGCCGATTAACCTTGGTGAGTGCAGTTCAAGGCACGTTGTCTCAGCAGCAGCGAGCCTGCCACAGGCTGGGCCTTTCTCTTCAGGTGTAGTTCCTGGTACCGTTAATGATGGTTCCGCGTAGGAGCAGAGAGTTGAACTTAGCGCCAAGGGGCCACACTCTGCTCTCCTCCCTGCCCCAGCTTCCTGCTGGGTGGAGAAATTGTCTGTCGTGGGGCAGACATTTAACACGCCCCCGCAATGAGAAGATAGCTTGACCAGTGGAGTATTTGCATGTGGATGTGAGCTCCATCTCCAAAACCCTATTGATTAATTAATTAAGCAAGCCAGGTGTGGGCACACATTTGTAATCCCAGTACTGGGGAGGTGGTGACAGGTGGATCCCTGGGATCACTGCGCAGCCAGCCCAGCCCACTAGTGAGAGACCTTGTCTCAAACAAGACAAAGTAGACAGTTCCCTGTTTGTCTTTGGCCTACACACGCATGTACATACACATTCACACACACACACACACACACACACACACTGAGTGCTATCACAGGTGTTATCTTATCAAGCAAACAAGCCAGCCTTATCAGCTGCCAGCCCAGAACACTTAACAGCTTCAAGAAAAAGCTTTCTGTGCCAGGTGTCCTTGGCAGCTGTGTAACCCAAGAGGACAGCCGTCTGGGACACCCAAGCTGCTGCCCCCTGCCACTGACCGCCTCGGAAGGAGAGCAAGCGAGCCAGGCCCAGTTGGGCTGCAACTGACTGCCCCACCCTGGGGCAGCCTGCCCTGTGCGCCAGTCACTGAGAGATGCTTCCCAGAAAGGAGGTCTTGACGCCTGTTATTCTTTCTAGTTTCCAATTCTAAAAAACGAGTCAACTCTTTCTCCTTCTCACTCCCCAAGGCCAGGGTGGCATGAAGGCAGGCTGCCACCCTGCAGCCCCCCCCCAGCCCAGCTTCCGCTTCTGTGCTCCCTGGCTGGCCAGTGAACTACAGAAATTTGATTCCCACTCTAAAGCTGGTTCCTTGCTATTTACTTAATGTATTCTCAGTGATCCCAACAACTTCTCTGTGTGTATGAAAGTGGCCTGCCAAGGTCACATCAAGGACACACACACCGTACGCACAAATCCTAAGCTCCCAGCACCTCTTCCTAAATTTTCACACTTCTGATGTCAACTGCCCTGTCCTGCTTTTAGAAATTGAGGCCTAAATGCAGCCACCCCAGGCTTGCCTGGCACGACACAAGACCACATCATCATCCAGGTATGTGGCACAAATGTGTGGTCCCAGCAATCTGGAGTTCGACTGAGGTGAGGAAGAGTTTGAGACCAGGGCCAGGGAAGATGGCTCAGCAGGAGAGGACACGAACTTGAAGCCTGATGACCCAAGTTCAATCCCCAATAGGACAGCAGAGGAGAACCCACTTCAGGAAATGGTCCTCTGACCTCCATACATGTGCTGTAGCGTGTTTGCCCCCGTATGTCATAACAATAATGACATGTGGCCACATTGTAGCTGAGCAGCCCCCAGGCCTCTGAGCTTTTCCTAGGAGATGAAGGGAGGGAGCAGCTGAGTTCCCAGGAACTGAGTGTTGTTTCTCTGCTGGAGGGCATGACCCACATCAGCCCTCCCAAGAGACTGCGTGCCCAGGAACTGCCTGTTGAAATAGTTCTGGGTACAGGAGACCGTCCCTGAGCCAGTTCAGGAGGTGGGAAGAACCCTAGATTCCATCCTATCTGACCTTGGCTGGGAACCAAGGCCAGCTGCTGACTTGGCAGACAGGCCTGTGCCAGTGGTGGTGGCCCAGCGAGTAGGCTGCTGTGCTCATGTGCCTGGGGCCCTGCAGCCAGAGACCTGGGCTCAAGTCCTAGCTCCTTCCCCTCCCCACTGGCCCCCCATTTGTCACAGGGCCTTGGGCCAGTAAGGTCATGCCTCCAGGCCTTAGTCAATTCATAATGTGAGACAGTATTAGTGTGTTTCACATTGTTGAATTATGTGTTTAGACATAGCTATGTGGGAAAATTGTGTGTGTGTGTGTGTGTGTGTGTGTGTGTGTGTGTGTGTGTGGTGTCTTCATGGTTTGGAGCCCAGCAGAACCATCGACCTCCTTCTGTCACTAGTCTGTAAGCCCCAGGGAACCTCTTCATTCTGTCTCTTCAACACTAGAATTTCAAATACATGGCCACACTGGCTTCCTTGCATAGGTTCATTCTCTTCTTGTACATACACTCTAAACACTTTAACTGACTGAGTTATCTCCTTGAGCCTGAGAAACTGCTGAAGTTTTTTTCTTTTGATCTATTTTGTTGTTGTTTCTAAGTTGGTTCATCAACTGTAAATTCTCATTAGCAGACAAATAATAACGGATACCCAAGGAGCATTAAAGGTTCATCTGTGGCAGTAAGTGCAGAAGGCAGTCATTCCAGCTCTTGCTTTCCCGTGTGAATGATGAGTTGTGTTTTGCTTTGGACCTTCTCTGACAACCTCAGGAATGCTGGCTGCCCTGTGGACGGGCCCAGCACACCTCACTGTTTCCTAAGAATTAGTCATTGTCCTCACCTCTGTACTGCCAGTAGATGAAGCCCCAGGAAGTCGTGCTGCCAGTGTTCAGACAACTGGGAGGAAAGTTAGGTAATTCACAAGAACTCATTAAGAATGAGAGGAGAAGAAAAAAAACCAGCAGGGGATGATGTGGCAATGACAGAGCTGAAGGTCGAGAGACTGACAAGGTAGACATACAGCTCTCTGTCCGGGTTGCCAGGATGGAAGACAGGGAGAAAGGGACCAGCGGACTTCCGAGGAAGTCACATGCCCAGTCCCTTGTCCAGTGGGAGGAAGGGCAGGAGTCGTTGAGCAGGCGTCCACGGAGACTGAGTCCACTAAACCTGTGCTGGACTGCCAGGGAGCTGCGGGTGTTGGAGCTGGGCGGGGCACCCTGCCAAGGCCAGGCATGTCCAGGACCACGGCTGCAGGGAAAGGGGGAGAGCTGGCAGGGTCACCAGCCCAGGGCTACAGCGACAGGGTTGGCCTGGAAGCAGTTTGCCACAAGCAGTGAGAGTCAGTATGCCAGCCACGGCGAGCTTGGGCTTGATTGGGCAGAGGGTGAGCAGGAAACCCATCCTTAGCCTCCTTAGTGCTTGTCACACCTGGCAGTAGGTGGCACTGGCACTGTGCCCACCTCAGGGGTATGAGCCCCGTCCCTCAAGACAGCATGTGCACCTTCTGCACCTTCTCCTGCTTGCACACCGCACTACACTGTAGGCTCATGGTGATGGTGGCGGTTGATTTTTTTGAAACAAGGTCTCCATGGCCTAGGCTGGCTTGGAACTCACGTAGCTCAGACAGCCTCGAGCTTGCAGCAATTCCCCTGCCTCAGCCTGCACCACTGGAATTATATTGTTTCAGAAACCAAAATGCCTGTGTTATCCCCAGCAGTGCATCCTGGAGGGTCCTCCTGTCAGTTCGTAAGGGTGCCCGCTTCAGTGTTTGATGGACACTGTCCATCATCCAGGCAGACCACCACCCATTCAGCTGTGCCCCATTGCTGGAGACTCAGGCTAGGGCCAACTTTTTACCCTTTAACAGATACCAGGCAGCTCAGAAGGCCCTTGAGCAAGGGTTTCCCTAGGGACAGTAGCCATGAGGTGGGTCCAGAAATAGCCAGGCAGCAGAACCAGCTGGATCCGTGGACAGGAGTGGAGGACAGCCACAGAGTGCGCTTGAGCAAGATGTCAGTGAGCCGCTGCTTCTATGCACCCCTCACCCCCTCACCCCTTCCCATGCAGGCAGCCAGCAAGGGCACCCATGGCACCAGTGTGTGACCCAGCAGTCCTTGTTGCCTGTAGAGGTTGTTCTGTCTGGACTTTTAAGGGTTTAATGATTGGCAAGGTCCCCCAGGACCCACAGGAGTCTCCGGGGACTGGCTTGTCATTCCAGAGGGAGGCGCCAGCTCTGGCGTAACAGCCTCTGGCAGCTTCTGTTCTCTGGCCCCTCTGCCGAGCCTACAGCTTCCTGGGACTTTTTTCTATTTTCTCCATGACCCGGTGGAATCCAGGGGCCATCACTGGCCAGCCAGTGCTCTGTCTCAGACACATCACTAAGCCCATTTTTAAAAACTAGTTTTCTATGTTGAGGGAGGATCTTGCTAAGTTGCCCGGGCTGGCCTCGAACCTACAGGGCTCCAGCCTCCCAAGAAGCCAAGATTCTAGCGTCCATCACGATACCCACTGGTGCCCATGGCTCTGTTCTCTCTGTGGCTGGCTCCACTGAAGAACAGTCTTCATTTACCACAGTCCAGCCACAGTGTTAGGAGAAACATACTCTTCTTCAAATGCACAGGGGATGCTTTTTCAACATCTCAAATTATCAGAGTCGAAGGTCAGTGCGATCCCAGCACGACAGGAGCAGCTGCTTCCAGCATCCCTTCACGCTCGGCGGCCTCTGCCCTCCAGCACAGCGTGAGAGACACCACCAGCCTGTCCACCGGCTGGTCCACTGCTTCCCAGCCTCTACAAGGCTCACGGAAGCTCGAGTCCTCAAGATCACCCACCTCATTTCCACACTGACTGTGGCAAATTCAAAGTGTTGGCCAGGCGTGGTACATCCCAGCAGGACTCACCAGCTCGAGACAGCCTGGGCTACATAGCAAGTTTCAAGGCAGCCTGGGCTACGAGGCAAGACCTGTTTGTGTGCTTATTTGTTTGTTTGTTTATATTAAAGAAGGAAAAAGGAGAAAGAAGGAAGGGAGAAAGGGAAGGGCAGAGCGAGGGAGGGAGGGAGGAAGGGAGGGAGGGAGGGAGGGAGGGAAGGAGGGAGGGAGGGAGGGAGGGAGGGAGGAAAGTAGGAAAGTTGCAAGTGGAATTTTGGAAGTAGGCGCTCAGCAGTAGCAGGCTAGGCTCCAATACGCAGGGGCTCCTCACTGAGTATTCATAGACAGAATTTCAGGGGTGCGGCCTGTGTGGGATACAAATCTCGTGGGGCTGAAACTGTACCTCATTTGGCAGAGCGCTTGCCCAGCATGCACAGAACCTTGGGTCCCGTCCCCAGCAGCTGCATAAAGGGAGCATTGGGTGGTCACCCAGCCCTTGGGCAGGACAGGCAGGAGAATCTGAAGTTTAAGATCATTCTTGACTCTATGAAAAGTCAAGGCTAGCCTGGGCTACATGAGGCCCTGTCTGAAAAATACAGATATCATTTAGGATTGCCAACTTTGCGCTGGACTCTAGGCTGCTGATGTCACAAAGAATAAGGAAAGAAATCTGGAAAACCTGCCGACTCGTGACTCTTCCTCGTATGTCTGGGCAAGCGAGCCCTAGAGCCGTGCCACCCGCTTAGGTCTCGGCAGGCCTGCTGCTTCGCCTCGCCTCCCAGCGTCCCAGGAAACGTCCAGCCTCCTGCTCTCTGCTTTCTCCTTTCCCGCTAAGCTGCTTTGAAGGCCCTGAAGTGCTTCTGAGGTAGCACAACCCTCTCGGCGTGGCTTTCTTGGCGTGGCTTTCTTGGCGTGGCTTTCTTGGCGTGGCTTTCTTGGCGTTGCAGTGGGGCCTTGGATGTGGGTTCCATGCACACCCCTGTCTCTTGGATGGTGATGTCCTCATGAGTCTTGGGGACAATTGAGTGGCAGGAAGAATCAGTACTGATGGAACTAGCCTTCCCCAAATATCCTCACCATCTTTGGTAAGCTAGAAATGTTCTGGGATAGCTGACATTTACAGAATCCTGGGCCTTGTGCAAAAAAGCACTTAAAAAAGAATTCAGTGTGAAAGCCAAGGGACTGTCAGTTCAGAAAGCACACTGGTGTCCTGCCAGAACGCTCAGGACTGCTCCTGGTCCCCCTTCTCTGACCTCGGCTCCACCCCCAGCAAGGAGCAGGTGCAGAGTCTGCCGCCCTGTCCAACAGACACAGAGCTGGGCTCACACTAGCATCTGACTGTGCTGGCACACACTGCTGCGCTGTTAGCTGGCACAGCCGCCCTGCCAAGGGAGCCCCTCCCGGGAATCGGACCCCACGTTCCAGTTCACACACTGCACAGGTGCTGTGCGAGATTGTTCGAGCTGCATGGCTCACACTGCACACACCCACGCTGCATGCGCTCCCGCTGCACCTGCTCCCGCTGCACCTGCTCCCGCTGCATCTGCTCCCGCTGCACGCGCTCACGCTGCACCTGCTCCTGCTGCACCTGCTCCCGCTGCACCTGCTCACGCTGCACCTGCTCACGCTGCACGCGCTCACGCTGCACCTGCTCCTGCTGCACCTGCTCCCGCTGCACCTGCTCACGCTGCACGCGCTCACGCTGCACCTGCTCCCGCTGCACCTGCTCACGCTGCACCTGCTCCCGCTGCACCTGCTCCCGCTGCACGCGCTCCCGCTGCACCTGCTCCCGCTGCACGCGCTCCCGCTGCACCTGCTCACGCTGCATGCGCTCACGCTGCACACACTCCTGCCATCCTGGGGTTATCATGAAGAGGGATCTGACCAGAACGAGAGCGGCATGCAGGGCTGTGTGCTTGGTGGGTGACTAGTGTGCCCAGCCTTGTGCTGCCTGCTTCAGGGAGTACCCCAGGCACTCGTGACCAGAGCTCTGCCAATCACACTGAGGCACTGGGAGAGGTGACTTGTGAGCAGCAGCCTGATTAGAGCCATGACAGCGCTCCGCATTGATCCTTCTGGCTCAGGCACACCACGGCCTATCTGTGCTCCTTGCGCCACGACGGCTCTTCAGGGAGGTGTGCATGGAGGATGGCTGTCTGGGGACCTTAAAGCAGGAGCACAGGACCTAGTTCATGGTTGTTTGTGCTCCCTGCTCATGCCAGTGTGAGCAGTGTGGGGCCACCAGCTGGGCAGAGTAACGTGTGCCCTGGGCTGTTTCAGGCAATGGCAGGTTGGGGCATTGCCAGGATCAGGAGCTTCTGCTGTGGACACGCAAGGTATGCTAGCCAGAGACAGATCCAGAAACTTCCAGAAGGTTCTGGTGTGAATCAGGAACAAATCCAAACTCTTGTGGAAGGTCTGGGACTGGCCAAGAGTGTAGTTAAGACTGGCAAGCCTGTAAAGGGGTGATGGGTGAGGAAGAGGATGAGGCAAGGGAGGGATAGTTTCCTTGGCCATTGGCACAATAGATGATCGAGACAGCCTGTGCGAGGAAGGGCCTGGGCACAGTGAGGAGAGGGCCGGCTGGCTTGGCTGGCATTCCTGCAGCTCTGTACCAGGCACATTCCTGCATTCTGTGTCACAGCCCCTGGGGACAGGACAGGTGACTGGAGGCTCATTTTGCAGAGTGACTCATTGTGATCCTGCTTGTCCTGACCAGGCCGGAGCTCTCCCATGCCAGCTTCTCTCTGCACCAGCTCCTCTCCTGTGTTATCCTGGATCCACATTGTTCCTGATGTGGCTCAGAGGCTGGCCAAAAGACCGAAACCCACCGCGCTCCACCTGTGGGCAGAGGCTTACCTCCGCCTCCGTGCACAGTGCCTTGGCAGTGGCCCAGTGCCCATACCCTCCACACACTGCTTGCTTCGTCACATCCTGCCCAGCTCGGCCTTCAGGTTGGTGCTCGCTCCCCAGAGACCCATCCTCCGGCGGCATCTCTGTAGCACACTTGGGACAGACAGCTGGGTAAACAAGAAGCCCATAAGCAGGATTCCATGGGAGCCAAGGAAAGCTGTCCCTCTCAGCCCCAGCAGGCTCAGCCTGCCCCAGAGGGACATGAGGCCTTTAAGAAGCACGGGGTTCTGACTTGTGGGCGCGTCCCACCTTGAAGAGGCTGTCGCTGTTGGATTCATTAGACTGTCTATCCAGGCTAGAGAGCACAGTAGCGTGGGAGAGGTCACACCGAGCTCCTTGTAGACGGCTGCACAGGAAGGTTCCTGGTGGCATTTGGAATGGCTCTGCGGACCTGTTGGCCCCAGCATGGCCATGGCTGGCCTGGCATGGGGGCACTGCTTGACCAAGGTCTCTCCTGTCATTCAATTGGCTCAGCCGTGGGACCAGCCACGTCATCTGATGCTGGGGATGAACTGCAGCTTGGTAGACTCTTGGACAGCCTCCCTCCTCTAAGGAGCGCTCCCTCTTGGGCTTGGCGTTGACTTGAAGGACTCTGAGATGGGGGTGGGAAAGAAATTTGTCATGCATCAGCAAACCATTAGGGCACAGATATCCATTGTTCTCTATTCCGAGAAATATCCTAGAACACCCTTCTGTCAGGAGTTCATGGTGTCCTGAGGGGACAGGAGTCCCCTCTGTGCTGAGATGGTGGACACCAAGGGAAAGATCTGGAAAAGAGTCTTTAAAAATGGGACATGGTGGGGCTGGAGAGGTGGCTCGGGGGTTAAGCCTCTGCCTTGCAGGAGGAAGGTCCTGAGTTTGGATCCTAGACCCCACATATAGACGCTGGGCAGAAGTGGGGGCGGCCTGCGTTTCTGGTCCTGGTAGGGCGGAGCCTGTGAATCCCGGGGCAGAGTAAACGAGGAGGTGGAGGCATCCATGGTGGTTCCGGAATTCATCTGTGGTTCTACACACACACACACACACACACACACACACACACACACACACACACGTACGCACGCACAGTTGAATAAATAATTTTAAAAAATGGGACATGGTGTTTCCACATGTACATATAACCGGTGGGAAGCAACCAGAGATGAAGCCATGTGAGACTGGACTCCAGGAACGTGCTGATCTGTCAGGGGTCCAGGGAGCTGCAGGGGGGCGGCAGGGAGCTACAGGGGGCGGCAGGGAGCAGGGTTGAGAGTCTCACAGCCCTTGGAATCTGAAGACAGGTAGCCACAGGGGTCAACCCCAGGCCAGACTGCTCAGTGAGATCTGACAGCCCACACTTAGCTGGAAGACAACACGTCCCTGTGCAGAGCGGGTTATACACATCACTCCTCAGATGCAGGACCAGGCCGGCAATATCCTTGACCTCCCTCGTGTGTCCCGCCCAAGCCTGTCCTCACCTGTCTGCTCTACCTGGGAAGTGCAGTCAGCGCCAGCTGCCGGGCGCCACGCCCCGTTTCTCAAGGCTAGTGGCTCTTGGGGTTCTTAGAGCCTGTGTCTGTCACTGTGACTGTGCTGCCGCAGCCAGGAGAACACACGGCATGTCACCAAGTGGGCCGCCACAGTCTCTGGCACGAAGGGCAAGTGGGTTGCTGTACCCGCCCTCTGACCTTGGCCAGGCCTGCTGCCGCTCTACTCGGCCTGCTGTCTGCTCTCAGCACCACTGTGAGAAAGATCCTTTGAGGGTCTAAATCAAGTTGGGGGGGCATCACGGTCTCGCATCTCCCTTGTGACTCATTCCGCACGGTACAGTCCCTCCCCTCCTAAGACAGACTTCCCTCCACTGTTCCCTGACCCAGTCTAACCCAGCTGCAGGACCTCCAGCAGGCCTCCTGGCAGGCAAGCACGTGGGCCGGCAAGCACGTGGGCCTACTCTGCCTCTGTCTCCCAGCACTCAGGCCTCCGCCTGCTTGGTGCCCGTTTCCTCGTCCGCGCCCCACTCCATGCTCTGCTCAGCTGTAAGCTGCAGACAGCAGCACTGGGCTTTGCATAGTGTACGGGTCTATAGATGGTGCTTAAAGGATGGACAGATGGAGGAGGAAGGAGGGAGAGAAGAGGCCTCAGACACTGTGTATTGGGGACATAAATCAGTCCCTTTGTAACACTAGGGCTTCCATTGAAGGCCTCAGACCGACCCACCATGGTCAGCACCCAGGGTACTGTCTTGTGAGGTAGACAGGGTAGAGGAAAGCTCTGACCTGGAGCTGGAATCCAGGAAGGCTTCTCCGCTGAGAAGGGAAAGACCCCCAGCAGCATCTGGACCTCCACAGATAGAAAGTCACTGCCCCCTGATGTGGCTGCCACTTTGGCCAGCCACAGATCCGCTTTCCCATCACCTGCCCCAGCAGAAAGCGGCCAGGTGACAGGCCTTGTGCTTTCCTGTCACGTCATCCCGACCTCATAAGGACGCTTTGCCCGGGACAACTTCCTCTTACAAATGCTGCAAGGGACCAGGTCTGGGCTCAGCCCGCTTGCAAGGATAACATGCAGCGTGACATACAACATGCACACAAGGCACAAGCCGCAGAAGGGGGTCATGACGCCATCACCAGCTCATGAAGGGGGTGGGGGTGCTCTCAGTCTCTCACTGAGCTAATTAGCATGAGGCTGCCCGAAGACTCCAGAACTGATGTTGTGAGAGCACCAACGCTTGCCATGATGCCCACAGAGTCACAAACTGTCACCCACATGTACTGGCTCACACCTGTCACTTCGGCACCTGGAAAGTGAGACAAGAATTTGTCAAGAGCTCAAAGCCTGGGCTGCAGAGCGAGATGCTGCCTCAAAAATGAAGCAAAAGAAGAAAAGAAATCCCACCCTGAGCGGGCGGTCAGCCACAGCGCCGCCCCAGGCTGTGCCCCGGGAACAGATGACTTCACCGTGTCCCACTCAGGCCACATTTTCCTTCAGGACGTCCAAATGCGAAAAGGCAGTTGGAAGCCGCAGCACATTCTGGAATCGTTCGGAAGCCTTTGATGCGATCCAGACCCACCTGGCGTCCTTCCTCTTCCCCCAGCCGCCTTTTTCCATCACTTTTTGACTCTGAAGCCAATCCGCTGTTACTGGTAAAAGAGGCGCCTGTTCCCTTCCTTTCCTGTAAATCCTGAGATAAGTCTGTGTTTTGTACCTTTCCAGAAGTCTCGGTTGCTTGTGGTCTGACCTCAGAAGCAAGCCTGCTGGGAAAGAATTAGCGCCGCTGCTGTGCGCTCTCGGGGGAACCCTCAGAAGTGTGCCACCAAGCTGCTGCTGTGGATCAGGGGCAGAGAGTGGGTGACCTGTGCCTACTGTTTGCTCCTGAAGTGACTTCCGCATGCCACAAGACAGTGCATGGGCAACTTTGTCCAGTGCATGCCAGAGACTTTCAAAAGATGCCAGATGACGTGTGTTGTCATGCAGACAGGCCTGGTGTCTGGCAACAAGGCTGAGAACCATCCCTAGTTGGTTGGCTCACCCAAACAGCTGAGTTCTCATCCCCCTACCCCGTGACATCTGAGTTAGGGGTTAGCCACACCCCACTATGTTGACTTTCTCATCGCTCTGAGAAAAATACTTGACACAGACAACCGAAGAGAGGAAGGACTCATTTGCTCATGATTCCGGGGAGTTCCATCCACCGCGGTAGAGCAGAACAGCTCCCAGCAAGATGGGCAGGGAGCAGAGACAAAGCTGTCACAGGCTTCTCTTTTCTCTCTGCGCCCCCGGTCTGCCACAACCTGTCCTTCATCCTCTCTGAAAATACCCTCTCCCACTTGCAAAGACGCGTGCTTAGAATCTCCTGAGTGCTTCTCAACCCTCAGGTTGACAGTTAAAATTCACGCATGAGTATAACCTGGGAAACCAAGATTCAGGGTCCCAGCCCCAGCCACACAGTCCATCAGAGCTGAGCTTTGAACCCAAGTCTTTCCCTCATGGAAGAGAGCATGGTGGATAGGCAGGGAGGGGAGGGACAGGAACAAAACACACCCTTCAAAGTCCCGTCCCCAGTAAGCCACTTCCTCCAGCGTTGCCTCACCTCCTGTAGTCAGTTCAGCCATAAATCCGCTCGTGGATTAACCCACTGCGGTCAGAGCCCAGGGTCCAGTCCCCTCTTAGCACCATTGCACAGGAGTGTTATAGGGACACATCATACTTCACTCAACAGTTGCCAAAGCTTCTCTTCTCAGCTGAGCCTGTTTCTGTCAGTGCCCACTGCTTGGACTCCTTGGCCAGGGTCGTCCTCGCCTACATTCGGGGTCAAATGATGATGGGCCACAGGCACCCCGAGTGTAGTGCCGGCCTCCCTGCTCTCTGTGCCCGACAGGTGAAATGCCCTGCACGTGGGCCCCCAGGAGCACGAGGAGACAGGATGTGCTTGTCCAAAGAGGCTCTCACGATTATTTATTAATCGCGAAGGGGAAGAAAAGAAATAATAGGGTTTCCTGGAAAGGGAAAAAAGTTCAACGTGATAAACTCCCAAAAAGCAATCAGAGGCCAGAGAGGGCGGAGAAATAAGGCCAGAGCAGAAGAGATGGAGAACGAGAGTGGGGGGGCAGGGGCTATATTTCACAACAGGGCACGGGGCCAACAGTGCGAGCTTCCAGTATGCGCCACCGCCCCACCCCCTACCTCCAGGTAGCCAAGCCTGGGAACTAGCTGAACGGTGGCCAGCCAGCTGCTCAGTGTGACTGCAGACCCTCGTGTCAGCATGTGTGCATGAACAGGGGAAACTGCTCGTGAGAGTGTACGCAGGGGGTACACTGGCCCCCAAGTGCCCCGCTCAAAAGACAGCACCAAGCTCTGGGGTTCCCCCTGCCTTCCCCAGATGTTCCTCTCACTAAATGTAAACTTTTTAATTTTTATTTATTTGTGTGTGCATCAGGGTACTGTATGTCTCTATGGAGGACTAAAGGTTATTTCAAGAATCATCCTGGATTGCTTCTAACCTCCTTTTTGCTTCTCTCTGGGATCTGAATTCAGGACCTTCTGCCTGTGAGTCAGAGTCTTAATCCCTGAGCCATCTCCAGTCCCTCACTAAATTTAAAATACATATATGTTTTAGTTGCCTAAGAAACAGGGGAATAAATTCTCATTAAAAAAAAAAAGAGTAAGACATTACAGGGGAGGCCAAAGTCTACCTTGACTACGCTCCCTAGTACTGGTCTACACCCCACACTCCTCACCCATCGCCTAACTGACGAGCTTCCAGATCTTTCTCTGTGCAGTTGTATTTTCTACGAATACCCACAGCCTTGTCTCTGCAGCTCTGAAAAGCAAACTGTTTTCTCTAAGTCACTTGGTGCCAGAACCTGCCTTCAGCTTGCTCTATGCTCCTGGGCCCTGCTGCCAGGGCATGGGCTTTCTTTACCAGGGAACTGTAACACTTTGTTTCAACTGCCCAAGACCCAGCTGAGGGCACAACATAATGCGTACATGTGACCGTGTGGCTTTTTAGTGCCTAAAGATTATAAATTCCAGGACACATCTGCCACAGGGAAAGCATAAGGAGTTTTGGACTTTGATCATCCCATGCATTGGTCTGCCTCCGTTTATAAATTTATGCCGTCGTGATTTGGTATCATCTGCTTTGTCTGAAACATTGTTAGGATTAGAAATCTGGATTGGTATGGGCAAATTATGTGCATTCCTTTGGGGGTTGCATAGTGTTCCGTAGCATGGATACTGTGCTTCTTCAGGCCAAGCATTTCATTTACCATTTCACTAACCCAGACAGTGCCGAATCATTACTCACACCTCTCTGTGTGCACATTCACCCCAAGAAGCAGAACTCTGGGGCACAGGGTAGCAGGTTGGGGAAGTCGACAAGTACTGATCTGTATGCGCGTGAGCAGGCACATGAAGCCACAGCATGCGCGTGGTCAGAAGACAGTTCTCAAGAGCCGGTTGTCATCGCCCCACCTTGCTGAGGCCGAGTCTCGCTCTCTGCACACTCCAGGCTGGCCTCGAACTCGGTGCAGATTCTTCTGCCTCTACCACCACCACCACCATCTGCCCTGGGAGGGCTGGATTACAGCGTGCCACTGCGTCTGGCTTTGTAAATGGTTTCCAGAGATTGTACTTGGTTCCCCCGAGTTATCTGCAAGCACTTTTCCCGCAGAGCCGTCGTCCTGGCTCATTGTTTTGTTGTTTTTTTAGCAATGCTGCTGTCCCTGCACTATAGAACACCTCTTCTTAAACTTCCTTTGTAGTGCCACACAGTAGGTAGGCCATGGCTAGTGTTCATTTCCCAGGGGAGGCATAACGAGGCGTCGCACACTGGGTGGCTTTAACAACAGAAACACTTTGTCCCATAGTTCTGAAGGCCACAAGTGTGGATGTGGATGAGCTGGCTCACTAGGCGCCTTATTGGGAGGGAAGAGTCCGGTGCAGGCCTCTCTCCTGGCTTCTGGCGACTGCAGGAGGTCCGTGGTGTCAGGCGCCTCGGTGGCCCTCTGCCTGCGGCCCTGTAAGCCAGCTTTTTATCCCTGTAGCACAATGCTTGAGAAATGGTTTGCAAGGATTTGACTGTGGCCAGCACCTGCTTGCCTGTGGGACTGTGGCAAGGCAGAACGCCGTGGCAGAAGGGCCTGGTGGGCGACAGCTGTTCTGTGCATCGTAGCCGGGAGCAGAGAGAGCAAGGCAGGGGCCAGGGCCAGAGCCCCCTGAAGCCACCCCCATGACTACACCCTTCCTCCAGCTCCCTCCTAAGAGTCACCACCCTAAGGCTGTCCCAGCACTGACTTAGCAGTGGCAATGGCTGCATCGGCAGGTGGAGGTAAAGCCCTCCTGAGCCAGTCCTTCCCAAAGCCGCCTCCGCATGCTGCGGCAGGGACCGCAGCTGCCATCTAGGAGTCTGCTGGAGATGTTTCACACCAAAGCTGCAGCAGCACAGCATGTCTCCAAGTCCAGGTCTCACTTAGTCCTGGCCACTCTTAGCCATGTCCATCTGCAGAATGACCCTGTGTGCACACTCTGAGCTCCCAGGGGCCAGAAATTCAGGTGAGAATTTGGGGAGGGTCAACTCTACCCCTAGAGGCCTGGATCCGCCGAAATGCACCAAGCCTTGCTTGCGCCCACTGGCTCCCCAAGAGGTTCACCCCGCATGGTCGTATATCTAGTTCTTACACTGGAAGCCATTGCTCAGGCTCAAGGACAAATGCCTGGGTCTAAAGATCTTGCCGGCACCTGGCCAGGCTGTTTCCACAGAGCAGAGTGGGATGCGAGGCAGCCCCACCTGTGCTGGATGCTGACGGCCTGACTCTGCAAAGCTACACTGCTTGGCATCAGTTCAAGTCCTGCCAAGAAGACCGTGTCCACAGGTTAACAGCAGAACAGAAGCCAGAGCTCGAGCGTCTGTCTAGGACATGTTTTCTTGCAACCGCACAGACGAATAGAGATTTCAAAAATATGGGAGCCTGTGGACACTGAGCATTAAATCCTTCAGTGAGATCTCACTCTCAGGGCAGCTTGCCAGGCGAGTCTAGGAGGGAGATGGTCTCTGCTTCAGTTCAGAGCGAACCTAGGCCAGCAAAAGGCAATCAGAGGAGCACTCACAGGGCAGAGGCAACTTGGTAGCTTTCTGGGTTAGATTCTGGGAGCTGGAGCTGGGAAAGAACCTGGAGAGGCAGCGCTTAGTCAAAAGGGTCCCCTGGGAGGGGCAGAGGGGTCAGGGCTGGTACGTGAGTCCTCCGGGCTCAGAAGCACTGTTGGCGCGCAGACGCCTAACTCAGCACCGCTAGGCTCAGAGCAGAGATCGTCAGGATGCAGGGAAGGATAAATTTAGCCCACGAGGCAGGGGAAGGATCGATCTCAGATGCAGGGCTGTCTCTCAAAGGCAAGTAGAAGCCATGGGCTGGTCATCTGGGGCACCCCTCTTAAACATAGAAGCCCAGGATAGAGGAACACGGGTCACCAGCTTATCCAGGCCCCGGGTCTTCCTTCTAGTGGGAGAGTAGGGCAGCGGGCTTCACAGAGGCCTGAGGGAGGTGCTACCTCACTTTCTAGAAAGATCTGAAATTGAGATTCTCATCTCCCAGGCGCACCCCCAGGAAGCGGAAGCTGGGCTCCAGCCTAGGTTTACTTGGTGACCGCCCTGGGTCCCTGACATTTGGTGGACTAGTAGCCGAGAAAGGACCTGTCTGGATCCTTGCTCTCCTGAGCAGGCCAGGGCCCCAGCAGGGCCCAAATGACAGAGCACCTGTCCCGACGGCGCCTTGGGGCCTCTGGAGTCTGGTGGTGATGGCGTCCTCCCTGTGGCCGCCCTCTGCTGCTGATCTGTCATCGGGAAGGGGAAGAAAGTCTGGCCTGTCAATATTGGGGACACTAATCATCTGCGTTCGGGTGCCAAGGGTCACGGAGAGGCTGAGACGCTTCCAGGAATCCAGGGCTCTAAAACCCCGAGGCTAACCGGAAAGGGTTTCCAGAGAGGAGAAGGAAAGAAAGAAACCCAAATCTCCGCTCCACACCCTTGCCAGCCCAGGGCCTCCGCCCCATCCCTTGGATGTGGGGGAAGAAATGAAGTCAGTGCGCCCAGCGATACGGGTCCAGCTTAGTAATGGATGCAGAGGAAAGAGAAAGGATGTTCAGTATTTCAGTATTTAACCCTGTGGAGCGTTCAGCCGCCTCGCTGGTTACTGCCGCCACCGCTTCCTGGGCAGCTTCTGCAACTGAGCTCTGTCCCCAATGTCGCCACAAACCTGTGTCACCAACTCACACAGAGCTTTAGTGGGGGCTGGGGGTGAGGCGAAGTCGGAAGGAAGTCTCACTTTCTGTTGTCTTTCATGGTAATTGGAGACAGGGTTCTGTGGACAGGGGCACTGGGACTAAATTGGTGTGCTCTAGGGTCATGTCCAGGGCTCCTCTGGTCCCCCACATTCATTCTTGTCTCCCATCTGAGTCACGCTTTTGGTGACTGCCCTGGTTCTGACAGAGGAGAACAGCATAGCATTGAAAGGGTCACACCCCAAGCCGTCACCCCATGTCCACAGACTGGATGTAAAAGTTGCCTGGAGTGCAGAATTCTGTGAATCAATTCCTTTTTTCTTCTTGACATACATTATATCAAGGCAAAAGCATCCTTCTGGGGTAGGGGGAGGAGAAAAGAAAACATTTGGCCTGAGACATAATAAAGTCATGCTTAAGGATGCAACAAACTTTAAGACTCTTAGTTAAAGGAAATCAATACTTTTATGATGAAATATTAATCATCCTAAAAAAATAAGTCAAAAGTCCAAATGCAGAGCCTTGCCAGCACAATCTTAATGCTGCAGGCGTTCGCTCGACTTCTGCAAGGAAGTTCCAGAAAAGCAGAGCCCAGAGGGCCCTGGGAAAAGCCCTTGGGGCCTCACAAGCATGGCTTGTGGCTGCTCTGTCGAAAGCACGCAGTGTCTCCCTGACATGCTGCATAGGTGATAAGGAAAGGGGACCCACAGACGTGCATATATGTGCGCACACACATGCACCTCCATGCACATGCACATGTGCACCTGCATGCAAATACACACATGCACCTCCATGCTAACACACACGTGCACCTCCACGCAACACACACGCGCACCTCCACGCAACACACACGCGCACCTCCACGCAACACACACGCGTGCACCTCCACGCAACACACACACGCGTGCACCTCCACGCAACACACACACGTGCATCTCCACGCAACACACACGCGCACCTCCACGCAACACACACGCGCACCTCCACGCAACACACACGCGCACCTCCACGCAACACATACACGTGCACCTCATGCAAACACACGTGCACCTCCACGCAACACACACGCGCACCTCCACGCAACACACACATGTGCACCTGCATGCAAATACACACATGTGCACCATGCAACACTCACACCTGCATCTCCACGCAGCACACACGTGCACCTCCACACAACATACACGTGCACCTCCATACAACACACACACACGTGTACCTCATGCAACACTCACGTGCACCTCCATGCAGCACACACGTGCACTTCCACACAACACACGTGCACCTCCACGCGACACTCACACGTGCACCTCCATGCGACACTCACACATGCATCTCCACACAACACACATGTGCACCTCCAAGTGAACACACACGTGCACCTCCATGAGAACACACACGTGCACCTCCATGAGAACACACACGTGCACCTCCATGAGAACACACACGTGCACCTCCATGAGAACACACACGTGCACCTCCATGAGAACACACACATGTGCACCTCCACACACACATGTGCACCTCCATGAGAACACACACGTGCACCTCCATGAGAACACACACGTGCACCTCCATGAGAACACACAC
Organism: Typhlomys cinereus; assembly: GCA_023101885.1. Classification (NCBI taxonomy): domain Eukaryota; kingdom Metazoa; phylum Chordata; class Mammalia; order Rodentia; family Platacanthomyidae; genus Typhlomys; species Typhlomys cinereus. The sequence continues at coordinate 430,053 of JALPQD010000754.1, read as the reverse complement.
ACCTGCGCCAACAGCAAAGAGCAGGAGGTGGCAAATGAGAAAAACCATGAACTGGCCGCTTCTGCCTCCTGGGGTTCCGTGCCCGTTGCTCCAACCAAGCCCTTCAAATGGGCTCTGCAGAGTAGGCGAAACCATGCGAAGAGGTGCCATTTTTGTAGACCAGCTTAGTTGACTTCTGGCAGCTTCGACCTTTTCAACCAGGGCATCAGACTCTCTGTCAGCCCCACACCAGCAGCCGTACAACAGTGTCTTGAAAGCAGTGCCGGCTGGGCTGCCCTTGGGGGAAGCGAGGGCTGTGTGCTCATGGGTGGTTTTCACCTTAGTTAAAGCCATCTGAGAGCTCCATCTGCTCAGTTGTGCCTCCTCTGGAGCTGGTCACGGCGTGTGACAGCGGGAAGATTTCTGTAGGGTTGTGTCACGTGCTCACCAAAACCGAGCCACTTTGCAAAAGTGAAAAGCCCAGGTTCTTGCTTCTCAGGGACTATTCCAGGCATCCGGTTCCGGCGAGGCATTCAGGATGCGAATCTCCTAAACACTTGGACTATGCTAATGCTTCTCGAGGGGTGGTGTCACCCCAGTTAACACAAGGGACAGCCCAGCGGGGGCCTTCCCTCTCCCCCACATCCTGTAGTCAGGATAGATACTCCAGGCCCTCAGCCAGGCTTGCTTTCCTCCAGGAGTTCTCTCTAGTAGACGACAGAGACACACTAGAAGCGAGCTGATGGGCGTCCCCCCCCCCACAGCACCAAGACAGTATCTGATGGAACCCAATCCACTAAGCAGCATCATTAGACTTCCATAGTGCTGGACCCATGCCCATCTACTGTCTTCATGCCACTTAGCAAGCCCCCCCCGCAAGATGATCTGACACCCATAAGTCAGTCAGTGTCTTCAGCTCTTTCCACTAGTGATATACGAGGGGACATCGCTATTGGTCCATAAACACATATGGGATGAGAGGTCTTGGTCACGTGACTCACTACAGGAACAAACCACCCAGTTCTAGAAATCTCGGGTCCTGTGGAAAACCCTAGCAAACAGAGCAGGATTTCAGACACACAGTTATCTATCTCTGAATTACATATGTGTGGGGGCCATAGACCCTTTGCAGAGAGTCACGAGCTGTCTGGCTCCTGTGTACACCACCACCTTGTAGAATGCTCAGACCCGAGAGGACAGAGAGGGCTTATGACATGACTCCAGGTGACCCTGACCTGTCACACACTCAGGGGTCATCCTTACCAAGTGGGCCAGTTGGCAGCCCGCCATCCTAGACTAGGGCACCCCGGGCCTTGAGATGCCTCCGTAGCTGCCTCACTGCCCACCGTGTGGGTTCCTGGGTCGGGGATACCCTGTGCCTGGAGATGCCCCCAAAGCTGTCTAACTGCCTCCCTCTCCCTGCTCTTTCAGCCTTGGCCGCTGCCTCAGTAGACAGGCGGTCAACATGGCTGCTGTCGCGCTTTCTCATGCCGTGGCTGAGAGACTGTTGTGGAAATCTTTGCTTACTCATGTCTAGACGGTAATGCCACTGGAAGGGCAGGGGCTGGTCAAAGCAAAGGCCCAGTCACCCTGGGGATAAAGCATCCTGCAGTTTGAGCAGCCAAAGGCAGGGTACCTCAGAGAGCCAGGTCCCCTCACACCCACATTCAGCCAGCGTGCTGGGGTGCTCCTTCAACGCAGCTCAGATGCCCTCAGTAGTAACAAGGACCCTTGTCCCTTGGGTCTCCTCTGTGGGTGGCGGCTCACACAGCCAGACCCTCACCAAGAACAAAACCCTTTCTTGGGCTTCAGTTAGGATGAGATGGCGTAGAGAGAAGAGAAAGCAGGATACTGAAAAAACATTTTCTCTTTTCTGCAGGTTTTCAAGTATAGCCCTTAAAATCCGAGATGATTTGCCCATGGATAAAGAGCTATAGGCTAGAAGGTTCTGCACGTTCCCAGATATTTTTGTATGTTATCCCCTTTAAAACCAATCACAAATAAAAATCTGTTAAGTGTTTGGAGGTGCAGTCAGCTGGTGATCTGGAGTCACCCACAACTAGAGTCAGGAAGTCTCTCTACATGATGGCCTCTCTAGAGTGTCCTCTTGCCCTGGCTTGCAGACCTGCCCCCAGGGCTGGACAGAAGTACCTTTTCTTCCAGTGATAAGGCACAGAAAGCACCACTTGGGTGTACAGCCTTTTGGATGCCCCTGAAGCCCACCTTTGTGTGTACACCCTTCAAATACTGCATCTGTCTGGACCAATGGGAGAGAGGCAGGAAGGAGGGTCTGTGTGTAGACCCTCGATCGCCTTGACCCATACCACAGGTCACCGTCTCTCTAGCCCTGCCCGGTCTCAGTAGATCTTCATTTCTGTGTCTTTCTGAGGAACCCCCAGTGAACACCCAGACCTGACCTGGCCCCTGGGGGGCTTCTAGAGCAGTATTGGTGGCATCTGCTTCCAGTGGCTTCTCCTTGGTGGCTCCCTACTCCGCTCCCCACTCCTCACGGACCACCCTTGCTCTGCCACTCTCTCCTGGCCCAAGGGTGGCCCCAGAATCACTTCACATCAGACCTGTGAAAGCACAGGGGGCTCAAGGAAGCCGTCCCCACCCCCTCACCCAGGAGACAGCAGCCGAGGTGAAAGGGCAGAGCCGAGGAAGGAGCCCGGGAGGGCGGAGCCAGGCCAAACGGCACTGGCTGTCTTGGGTTTGTGCGGGAGGTCACAGGGCCGATTGATTTTCTACCGTTTCCCAGCATCACGCTGTATGGTGAGAAAATATGAACGCTGCCCAGCCAGGAACCGGAGCTGCAGCCTCCGAGTGAATTTGCTAATGAAAGGCAAGCCGGGAACCGTGGCCTGTGCTCCCCATTCACAGCGTCGGCGCCCGGTGGCTTCTCCCCGCTCAGCCAGCAGCAAGTCACCTTTATGACACATTTATCACGCGCTCGTGTCTGTACCACACAGGTACATTCTGGCCCTCGCCGCAGATGGTGCATGTCTGCTGCACATTGAACCGTCCTAGCCGAGCGCCAGGCCCACACCCCACTAGGCTCAGAACCTCCAAGCCGCCCCCACAAGCGATGTCAGGGCCCAAGGAGCTGCAGAGTTGGGCCCCAAAGGAGGTGATCTGGCCTTGGCTTCATGTGGGGAGGGGCGTCACCTGATTCTTGCTTAAAAAAAGAAAAAAAGAATTTGAGGACTAAGGCTGTAGCTCAGTTGATAAGAGGGCTTGCCTGGCACGCATGCACCAGGCTCTAACACGCAAGCCAGGAGTGGCAGTGCGCACAGACGATTCCAGCACTCGTGTTGGTAGAGATAAGGGATCAGAAGTTCAAGATCATCTTTCACTACAATGGGAAGTTTGCAGCCAGGTGGAATACATGAAACCCTCTCTCAAAAGAGAGAATGAGAGAGAAGAAAGAGAGAAAGGAAGGAATAAAGGAAGAGAGACAGAAAGACGAGAGAAAAGGGGAAGAAAGAGGGAAAAGGTAGGAAGAAGAAGAGGGAGGAAGGAAGACTAACTTGATGGCTGAGGATGTAGTTCAGTGGAAGAGTGATTGCCTAGCATGCAAAGGCACGCACACACGCGCGCACACACACACGTATTGTACCTGCATTTTAAAAATTTTAAATAAGACTAGAGAGATGGCTCTGCCTCACAAAAAAAAAGGTCCTGAGTTCGGATCCCAGGTATCAAGTAAAAATGCCCAGAGGACACAGCAGCAGCCCGCACTTCTGGCCTGGTGGGCAGAGCCTGGAAAATCCCAGAGGGAAGCAAAAAGGAGGTAGATGCAATCCAGGATGATTCCCAAAGTCACCCTGGTCCTCCGCAGGGACACACAGTGCCGTCAGATATGTGCATGTGCAGACATGCACGCACACATGAAAAATAAATAATTTTGTTAAAGTTTCATAGAAACCCAGCTGTTCAGCTTCTCTTAAGGACAGAACAGGGAGGCCTGTGTTCTCACATCCGCAGGGAGCTGTTCCCGTCGCCCGGCAGCTTCCATCCTCCTGGCCTAGAGGCATCCATCCATTCCCAGGGATGGCCTGCCCATGCCCTGCCTCCCTAGCAGAAGCCAAAGGACACTCAGGAGCCCACAGAAGCCTATCAACCATTCCCCACCTTCCTCCTTCACTCTCCTTAAACCAGCCTGTTCGCGGGGATGTGACTTTTTACCAGCCTAAGAGTGTGGAAAAGAACCGGGAAGGCCCCACCTGACGACCTAACCCCAACAAGGCCACGCGCCAGCCAGAACACTTCCTTTTTCCCCTCTTGTAGTGGCCCCAGTCGCACTGCTTAGAAAAGACAGTTTGACAAGGCCACTCTGTGGTAGCATCTTCGCAGAATGAGACAGCTTCCCCAGGTGGCAGCTGGGTTTCCCCCAAAGCTACTGTCAAGAACATGCCTGGCACGGTTTCCAGGGACAGGGCCTCTCGGGTGCATGACCAGTCCGGAGGGCTCAGCGCGTCTCGGTCTGCAGTGTGGTTTTCCCCCAGACCGGCTGACCGGGGCTCCTGGGAAGCTCTGTGCTCAAACGGTGACACGAGTGCGCCCTCACTGGAAGACTCCCACGGTCACTTTCACTTGGCACAGACGTCGGCCTGGCATCAGTCGACTTTGTTATAGGGCTTCAGTGTTTGTCTCTCTGGCACCGGGTTTTGCTCTTAAGAGGCAAGCAGCTCAGATGCAGCCTGGGAGTGGTGATGGGGCAGGGGGGGTCTGTGGCAGGAGGGGGGAGGGTGAAGCCGGTCCTGGGAGCATATGGGAGATGGATCCTGGGACTAAATCCAGAACCAACCAGGCGCTTGCGAGTCTCCCTCTGCAGGTGGGGAATCGGGGGGGGGGGTCTCCTTTGGAGTCCCCCTCTATAGGATCAGGTCATTTTTCTTATCTTCCAAAGGGTAGATATTTGTTACCCTGGAATACATACAATTCAGCCACATACCTGAAGTTACAGTTCTAGGCAGGTCGTCAAGGTCAGTGACTCCCTTAATCCTCGGAGAACTAAGAAATTTTTGACTTATCCACTCCTGTCCCCCAGTCTTCCAGCCTGCACAGTGTAGTCTCTTGTGACCCCCAGTTTCAAGGTCGGGTCTTGTGTATAATCAGAAATCTGGTATAAATTCAGAGAGAAATTGGACCCTTCACTGGATTCTCCCCAAAAGTCCAGTCACATGGAAAGAAGTTGAGAAAGCATTTCCTGAAGATTTGGCTCATGGGCAGCGTCACCTTCCCACCTCGCCTGGCCCATCCCCTCCTGCCGTAATCCCACCGTGCATGCCAGGCCCCCAGCAGGCCCAAGGCAGCCTTTTCCCTGCAAAAAGCCTAGGGCCAGTTTGGGGTGGGAGATCCCACATTAACGAGGTTTCCCCGTTATCAGTTAAGATTAGCCCCTCAGAAAAGACAGGCCTGGAAGAGGTTCACGGTGCCCTCAGGTGAAAGAACCACAAATAGAGACAGACCAGGGCTGCAGGAAGCACCAGGGACCCAAATTCCTTGCCCAGAGCTCTTCCATCCCTCATGCAGGCTTCCCCCTCTTCATTCAAGATGGCCGCGGGTTCGAGCCACCACATCCCGTCGCATTCCCAGGAGCAGCATGGAGGAGGTGGCACTGCCTCTCCTGCTCAGCCTCTTAGAAATCCCACACACCTCCATGTTAGTTCCAAGGTCACGGGCCTTGTGTGTGATCTGAAATCTGGTTTCACAGGATTCTACTCAAAACTCCACTCACACCATGGAAGGAAGTTGAGAGAGCATTTCCTAAAGATTTGGTTCATGGACACAGCTGGGTCACATGGCGAAGGGTGGCTCGGGAGACAGCCAGCAATGCCAGAAACATTAAAGTCCTAAGAACTGTTGCCCAAAAGGCCTAGGTATTTGTGTGTGTGCTGCCCAGGCAGGTGGACGTCAGACGGGCAGGCCGTGGGGTTCAGAGAGAGGACAGCTCCCTGCTGCAGTTGGACCAGAAGGGATTTATGCAGACAGAAAGGAAGCCAAAGGGAGTTGCAGTCTGAGGGAATGGCCTGGCAAAGACAGGAAGCCAAGACCAAGGCGGGGGCGGGGGCGGGGGCGGGGGCGGGGGCGGCCCCAGTGCTGAGGGTCAGCCTGGGCTGCTGGCCAGCAGTGGCTCCATGTCCACCGGATAGCCGCTTGTTGAGGGAACCCGCTCAGAGCGCCTCTGCGTTAGGATTCCCTAGGCCCTGTGGGCGTGATTGGAAGTCTAGAATGGGAGAAGAGATAGAATCAAGCTGCCTCAACGCAGGCAGGTCAGTTGGAGGAAAACAAGCCTGTCGGCTCATTCTAGTTTCAGCACATGAGACAAGACCCCGTAATGCCAAATCTCTTCATTTCTTAAGAAGTCAGGCATAGAGCTGGGGCAATAGCTCAGTGGCTACAGCACTTGCCATACAAGTTCACATCCCAGATCCCACTTTACAATGCCGAGTAGATACGGTTGCCCACCTGTGATTCCATCCCTGGGAAGCAGAGCCTGGTAATCCTAGCAGAGAGAGCTGGTGAAATAACCCAGCCTCAAAACAGTAAGGCGGAAGAGCAATCGAGGAGGATTCCTGATACATGTGCACCTAGACACATGCTTATACATACCCCATGCCCACATACACATGAAGGGGGGACAGGCATGAAGACGTGAAGATAAAATCTCTTGGTATTTAACTACTACTTGTTAAACAAGCACAGGTGTGGTGTAGGCTCACAGACACACCTGCAGACCGCAGGCCACTATTACCCTCAGCTCTGGCTGTGGATCACCTGAACAGAGGCTCCTGGAGGAGGGGGCTTGTCCAAGGCTTCAAAGCCAGAGTGGGCAGAGCCTGGACTCAAACCCGAGGTTCTGCCCCCACACCTCTGCTCCCTCTGTCAGTGGGCCTCAAATAGAAGGCTGACCTTTTTTGCGATATGTTTGTGCTTGACAAAAACCAGAGGGCTGCTCATTAGTTTACGGTCTCAGAATCTTGGCAGAATGGGGCCGAGGGAGACAGGAAGATCCGAAGCTGCCCCCATGCACGGCAGCCGTGCCTCCCAGAAAGTAAGGGGCAGGCCTTGAGGTTGACGTGGGTCCTTGTTTCTAAAGATCATAACGGGTGCTGTTCTGGTGGGTCGTAGGCAGATAGGACCTTATTCCGCTGAGCTCCCACACAGCCCATGTTCCTCCTTCATCCTCCTCTTGTCTGCTTTAAAATAATATTCACAGATCCTGGGGTTATGGCTTGGTTGGTAAAATGTATACCTAGTATCATAGTTAAGCACAGGTGTCAACTTGACTCTTGAGGGTTTGAGCTCTGGGTACAGGTGTAGAGAGTTGATGGTTGAGTTAAGCCCAGAGCAAACCTGAAGGAGATTGTCTAGCTGATGGGGAAGACCCAGCCCATGGTGGGTGGGATTAGACCCTGGATAAATCACAGAGAGCTGGTTGAGAGAGTTGGCATCCTTCTGTATACTTGGCCAGACGTGCTGGTCTGGCAAGTAAGGATTGTCCGTCTCTCAGCCATTATGTAGTGATGGTGTGGCCAGTTCCCTCCGCCCTGGTGTTGGTGTGTGCTCTCCCGTCAAGCTGGACTGAGAACTGTAACCAGGAATCGTAAGAGAATAAACCCTTGTTCCCTTAAGCTGTGTGATGGTCATTTATCAGCAACTATGCAGGCGAACTGCTACAGAATTTGGTACCCAGGAAGTGGGGTGTTGCTGATAAATCTGACCATGTGGATTTTGTGGCTTTTGAATGGTTCTGCTGGACAAAGTTGGAAATGCTGGAGAATTTTCACTTTGTGGATTTACAAACACCATTCTTCAGAGTTTAGTGGGCCAATTGCTGAGAGAGATTGTTTGGGCCCAGTTTGTGATGAGGGGAACAAGGACTTTATTAAGCTGAATTTAAAGACAATGGACTGGTTTGCTTGACAAAGGAGAGCTGTGTTGGCAACTTGAAGGTTTGGATGTGCAAAGGGCAGGCAGCAGGATATCTGCTGCTGTTGCTGAAATGAGAATCAGTGAAGGAAAACCTAGTGACTTGCACTGGGACGGTGGAAGACGTGAAAACCACCTTATGGCAAGTTCGTGGTTTGAAAGCTCAGATTCCTTCAGGCGCCAAAAGCCCAAGTTAAAGCCATTTCTTGCCCTTTGGATGTTTGGCTGCCTAGAAAAGAGGCTTTTACAACACCAGCTTGTTAAAGTTGGTGCAGCTGTAGCTCTGCTGGATTAAGCTACGTTCCAACCTTGCTTCGGAATCAGGCAGCGTCCCTCAGGTGATGCTGGTTTGGCGCACTACTGAAGGGTTCATGGAGAGCAGCAAAAGCTTGGCACCAAGTGGCAGCCGTAGAGTTCCTGTAAGAGATGGTGAAGCTTAATGCTGCAGAGGAGAACCCAGAGTTGTGTTTGAGATGCCAGAACTGTGGGACTGCTGCTGAGGAAGACTGCTAGTGGAGATTCAGCCTGGTTCAGAGGAACTCTGCTCTTACAACTTTGAGCTGCAAACAGGGACTGGGAATGCATAGAATCTTTGAGCTGCCTTGATTACGTGATGAGCAGCAGAAGATGGACATTGAAGTACAGGATGCGGTGATTTGCTGGGCTTTGTTCTTTTTAATGTTTTCTTATTAAGATCCTTGTGTTTTAATGTTTTATCCGTTTTAAAGTATTTAATTTATTCTGATTTAAGAGTTTTAAGGTTAAGAAACTTTGAACTTTTAAAATATTGGAACTGAAGTTTTAACGAGAGAACATTTTAAATTTGTCCATGGAATGTATTCATATTTTAACATCTGTGGGGACAAGGAAGGGTTACAGTTTAAAAGTGCTATTGTTTTTGTGTCAAGTTGACAAGGGGTGGAATGTCATAGTTAAGCACAGGTGTCAACTTGACTCTTGAGGGTTTGAGCTCTGGGCACAGGTGTAGAGAGTTGATGGTTGAGTTAAGCCCAGAGCAAACCTGAAGGAGATTGTCTGGCTGCTGGGGAAGACCCAGCCCATGGTGGGTGGGATTAGGCCCTGGATAAATCACAGAGAGCTGGTTGAGAGAGTTGGCATCCTTCTGTATACTTGGCCAGACATGCTGGTCTGGCAAGTAAGGATTGTCCGTCTCTCAGCCGTTATGCCGTGATGGTGTGGCCAGTTCCCTCCGCCCTGGTGTTGGTGTGTGCTCTCCCGTCAAGCTGGACTGAGAACTGTAACCAGGAATCGTAAGAGAATAAACCCTTGTTCCTTTAAGCTGTTTGATGGTCATTTATCAGCAACTATGCAGGCGAACTGCTACACCTAGCATGTTTAAAATCCTGGGTTTGATCCCCAGCAACACAGAAACAGCCTGGCGACGCATATTGAAATCCCAGCATCCGTTACTTCCTCTCCTTACGCCATGTGGGCTGTTCGCAGGGATCGAACTCGGGCTGTCAAGCTTGTGAGCAAGCTCTGCCCGCTGAGCCATCTCACTCAGCATCCAGAGGTAGAGGCAGCAAGATCATCAGTTCAGAAGCACCTCTGGCCAAGTGAGTTCAAGTTCAAGATATATGATGCCCTCTCTCAAAAAAAATAATAGTGGGGCTGGAGAGGTGGCTCAGGGGTTAAGCCTCTGCCTTGCAGGCAGAAGTTCCTGAGTTCAGATCCTAGACCCCACGTATAGATGCCAGGCGGAAGCGGGGGTGGCCTGCGTTTCTGGTCCTGGTAGGGCGGAGCCTGTGAATCCCGGGGCAGAATAAATGAGGAGGAGGTGGAGGCGTCCATGGTGGTTCCCGAATTCGTCCGTGGTTCTACACACACACACACACATCCACACACGCGCGCGCACACACACTTAATTGAATAAATAAAAAATAAATAATAATAGCAGTAAAAGCTTAGGAAGTTCAGACCAGCCCTAACAAAGCAAATCTCCACCCTCTCACTGCTTGAGCCTTAGCCCCTGCTATTTGGTTTCTTTGCTCTGGACAAGGGCACAGGAAAAGCCCAAATTTTTCGCAGTGGTAATTCATGGACACACTTTTGCTAACCTTTCTTTTTTACCACGCCTTGAGCATTTCCCTGGGTGCTTCACTTGCTCCCTGGCAGCAGCAGAGGATTTCAGCATCTGGCTGGGTCAGAATTCATCCCCCCGCCCCCCAGCACACCACACACCAGTACAAGTGCTGGACCCTAACACATCAACATTTCGATGGTCAGCGCGTGGATCCCCTCATGGTGCCTGGCATCCGTTGCCAGCTTGTGACCGGGCCAGAAGACACGCGAGTCCCTCCAGCCTGTGGCCCACACCCTCGGACTGTTCTTGAGACATGCCCAGAGCAAGCCAAGCGTGTCATCGGCAGAGAAGACCCCAGGGAGCCTGCGCGCCTGTCGCCCTCCCCACGATCTCTGGCACGTCTGTGTGTTTGCAAGGACTTGGCAGTCTGCAGGGGTTGACATAGGCCCAGAGGACCGCTGGCGTCTCCAACAAAAGCTAGCAGCTCATCCAGAGCCGCCTTGCTGGGAAAAAGCAGGAAAAGGCAAAGATGCACTGCCCAGCACCCTGCGCCTTCCCTCTGTGGATCGCAGGAGAGAGCCCGTGCCAGAGGGGGGCAGAGGAGGGGAGGAAGGAGGAGGATGTCCGCAGCTACAAGGGGAAACTGCCCTCCCTGCTTCTGCTCTTCAGATCCTGCAGATGACAGGACAAGAGACAGACCCTCCTTTCTCTGTCCAACTCTGGTCACGTCCAGTCTTATTGCCAGTGTAAGACGTGACCCTCAAAGGACAGGCCTTTTCTTCCTTCCTTTCAGCTGGGGGGTGAGACCCAGGGCCCCCTGTGCGCTAGGCAAGTGCCCTCGCTCTCAGCCCCAGCCCCCGTGAGAGACCGTGAGCGTCCTGACTCACCCACGCGCCTCAGCCCAGATGTGTCTCGGTTGACCAGGTGTGTGCAGAAAGCAAGGTGCCCAGGGGTCACCTCCGTGCCCAGCATCATCTTCGAAAGAGCAGGCAAGGGTCCACCCAGCTCAGTTCCAGCCCTCACCCTTCGCCCCCCCCCCACATTCCGCCCCCACCGTGTGTTCCTGATAAATCAGTAGCCTGAGAAAAGCCACCTAACACTTTGATTTGTGACGGGGTAATTCATTTTCTGAGGCAAGTAAACAGCTTGTAAAGTCGGGGTTTACCACTGTAGGTGATTAAGAAGCAAGCGGCTATAAAATTCATTCTGTGAGGCTGTGGCTGATTGTCCCCAGGGAATTTTCCTGAGCGGTGTAGGGATCTGGGATCCTCGCAGTGCTTTCTCTGATGGGCTTCCCTGATCTACACAGTCAATCACACAGCACTGGTTCCCAGGGGTCTCCAGGGTGACCCTGCTGGTCCCTTTTCAAGTGACCCTCTGAGACAGGCTGCAGACAAGGCCAGGAAATGTCCTCTGCAAAAAACGAGCTAATGATTAATATTACCCACCAGGCCCCACCCTACACTGCAGTGATGCATGTCACTTGGTTCCCAGAGCACAGTATCAGTGAGCGCCCCCACTGGTCGGTGGACAAGGGTAGCCCTCATAAACGGGTACAAATGGCAGCGACTCAGCCAAGTACAAAGTTGCACTGAGCGCAGACTGGCAGGGTGCAAACCAACTTGCTGTATCCGTGACTTTTCTCCTTGCTGTGACAAGATGCCTGGCAAGGCAAGTCGAAGGAAGACTATTTTGGTTCGTGGTTTGAGGGGGTGAGGTCCATCGTGGTGGGGAAGTCTTGGCAGTGGGAGCCTAAGTCACAGTACATTCCGTAGTTGAGGAGCAGTAAGAGATGATGGATGAGGGGCAGGGGAGGTTTTTTGCCATTTCTATTCAGTGTGGGAACCCCAGTCTATAAGAGGGTGCTCCCCACATTCGAGGTGAGTCTTCTCTCAGTTAAACTCTCTGTAAGCACCCTTGCAGACACAAGGACGTATCCTTGGTGATTCCAAACCCAGGCAGGTTGACAGAGAAGCACCACACTTACCAAACAGTCACCATTTCTCTTCGCCTCCCACATTCTGAGGAGGTGGAAATGTTAGCAGAAACTGGACTTTAAGGTCCTGATGGTACAGGGAGGGAGGAGGGTCAGATCTGGTGAGTGTGGTCACTTAGGGCGAGGCCAAAGGTGAAAGGTCTTGCCCCTGACCTTGTCTCGGCCTGGTATACTTCTGGATTAAGGGACAACAGCAGAACACCTTCCCTGTGGGCTCTGTCCAACAACTCCCAGGGCTAAGGCAGGAACTGTGCATTCTGCATGAGCTCCTGGATCAATGGCTGACATTGGTTCCTTGGGAGTGTTTGTGTATATGGAGAATGAAATCAATGCCCCAGCCTTTGAGAGGAGCAGAGCCCTGGTCTGTGGAAGCCCAGGGCGTGGGCTGGGGCCTGGCCTGGCCAACAGGGCTGAGGTTTGTCATAGGAGCACGTGTTGGGCCCGTGTTGGAGCCTTACCAGAAAGCCTTGCTTCAGCTGGGCCATGACCGTGGGCAGCCACGCCCCTAACTCACAGCTGGAAATACTCTGGCCAGGCTGCGGCATCCACATTAAGAAACGGGCCTCACTACCCAGGACCACCTGTCCCTAAGGCCAGTCCTCCCCTGCCTTGGATGCCACGTACCACACAGCTCTGTGTCAGGCCATTTTAAGCTCACCTGTAGCTCCTCTCCAGTCTTCGTGGCTCCTGAACTTGGCCTCGCAAATCCACAGGAGCAGAGCCGGGCTCGAGCCGGGCTGTGGCCGGGACAGAGAGGCCTCGCCCCTCTCCCAGTCACGTCCCAGCTTGGGCCCTGTGCCGTCCCTGGCAACACAAGTCCCCAAGGTTTGATCACCAGGATGTCATCCTCTCTGGATGAAGGTGCCAGGAAGCCCCACAGCACAGCTGACGGTTGCTATGGCAGCGCCAGGCAGTCAGATTTATGGCCCGAGATCCTGCCTTGGGCTGGCAGCTGGCTGCAGGTGCTCCTTGAAGCAGTTCCACACATGTGCAGGTTGGCCCCTGACCAAGAAGGTCAGCCGCTTCCAGAAAACGGGGCCGGGATCAGTCAAGTCACCTCGACGTGGAGACGCCCTGCTGCTGAGGCCGAAGCAGCACCTGGGACGCAGTAGGCGCCGCGTCCTCCGGCCCTGCCGCCAGCGCCCGCCGTCCCGATCACTCACACGCTAATGTCTTCCAGGTTTCGCGGTGGCCCAGTGCATAAACCAGCACAGTTCGCCCTCCCTGTCTTCACCGTCACCACCATCTGTCAGCGGGAGCCCCAGCTGCAGCAGGACCACCAGCCACTGCGACTCGGGGGGCTCGTCCTCCACACCCTCAACAGCCCAAACCCCAACAGGTATTAGCCGTGACACTGGGGGGTTGACTTTCGGGAACCCCGTGGACCCTCACCTCCACCGTGACCTCTGACTCACAGTTTTTCCTCCTCGTGGTATCTGAAGGCCACCGCCACTCAAGGGATTTCTGCGTGCCCTCCAGGGTGGCACCGCTTACCATCTGAGTTAGCACCTGCCCGTCCGAGGTCGAGCGTTGCTACCTCCAGGATGGAGCTATTACCAGGGACGGCGAGGGCATCCCGCTCCGGTCTCCCCTGCTCTGGGGCAGAGTGCAGGGTTGTGTGTTCACGGGTGGTGTGCCCTCTGCCATCTGGGGGTATTTTTCCGTCTGCTGTCCATCCAGCACTCTGTCGGCCAGGCTCCTGGCATGGACGGTTGCTTGCGTGAGCCTGTAGAGACCTTGTTTTAAGGAGGCCCAGCCAGCAGCTAAGTGAACTAGCCGCACCCACGTTTCTGCCCAAAGCCCAAACCGCAATCTCAGAGTCAACTGGTGCCATGCGCAGTTCCCTTGGCTCCCCACAGCCCTTCGGCCCCATCCCCACCTCTTCCTGCCCCACACCAACAGCATGTCTTCTCACAGATCCCGGGCCCTCAGCTCCCGCTGCCAGGGCCCAAGCAGTTCCTGTGGATGAGTGGACGGACCTCTGAGGGTCTCTCCTCCTCCAGCGGCCCCCGCAGGCCTGCAGAGCAAGCGTGCAGCCCCGGTTTTGTATGCGATGGCAGTAAAAGCCCGACCCGACAGCTGTCCATCTCTGCACTCAGAGATAGCTCACCTTGAGGGGCGCCAGCCGGCCCAGAGCCTGCTCCTCGCCGTAAGGAGCCCCCCACGCCCCAGAGCGTCGCTGCTATCTGGGAGAGGGTGTTGGAACTGTGGGCCGCCCTGCCTTGTAGAGTCAAGGGTATGATTGCTTCCCTGAAGGGTGGGTCTAACCAGACAGTTGCACCCCTGCCTTGTGCCTTTCCACACTGTGCTGGGGAGAGCTAAACCAAGAAGAGATGGGAGTCTCTCTGCCCAGGTGGCCAAACTACATTGACCCCTGGGGTCAGGGATCACGGGAGACTCCTCCTCTCGGCTTGTCACAGATCGTCTACCCTCCAAGGGCTGTCACAGCCAGAGACAACAGTCTTAGAGGGCCGGCTGACAGCAGGTTGGTGCCAGGGGCCCCCCCTCAGTGTCCCCCACCTCACTGACAGGCCTACACATCCGTGTCTTCAAGGAGCCTCTGGTCCTCAGGGCGCTTGGGTGGCACGGATCTAACACAGCATCCTGACACTGTTTACAGAGCCTCACATCGCGGCAGCGCCCCGGCACACAGAGCCAGGCCCTTGAAGCAGGATGGTCAGTGCCAAGGGCTTCTGTCCATCGATGCCATCTACCCAGTGACAGACAGGCCCTGAGTCTGTGTCTCTGTCCCACGTGCTGAGCGTAGAAGTGGATGACGTCAGATGTAGTTAGTGCTGTGTAGCATGGTGTGAGAGCTCCAGCTTTCGAAATCTCTAGAATTGCAGCTTAGGTTTGCCTAAAACAGAAACGATGCCTGCCGACCCTCTCGTGGCCTGTTTGATCACAGCACCCTGGATGCGTGTGTCGAGATATCACGCTGAACCCCGCAGATAGAGAAGCATTGTGTGACCTACCATTGTAAAGAGCTAGAGGTGCCCCTCAGCTCTCCTCGCAGCGTCCGTGGACCCCCACTGGTCAGTGCAGGTTCCCGCAGCAGAGCACATACGGCCTCTCCCACACGCACCCCGCATGGCCTCCCAGCAGACCCTCCCCTGCTGCTGGGCACACCTGCACACATTGCACAGATGCCTACTCGCTGATCCCTGCCCAACAGAACACAGCGACTCTGGCACCTGCCCTCATGACGTGCCCCATGTGGAATCCGTGAGTTCTTTTCCAGCTCCTTGCCCCTCGTGGATTCCATGCCTGGAGTCCATGAGTTTTCTAGGGCGCCCTAGCCCCTCATGGTACCCCACATCTGGAGTCCGTGAGTTCCGTTCTTTCTCTCTTCTTACAAACTCTCTCTGCCTTAATCCTCAAAAAAATCCACAGAGCGACTCAAAAGATTTCATGACTTGTCCACCATGATGTCACTCCAGAGCCATCCATGTGGCGCCTTCCCAAACAACCCGGCAAAGTACCGGATGTGGCTCCTGAATCTTTCTCTTGTACCTCTATGCTTGGATGTCATCCCAACACCACAGCAGCAGAGTGGACCCCGTGTCTCCTCTAATGCCCCGTATAGGTTCTTCCCAAATTAGGACCGTCGCGTGAGTTACCTGCCCCTGCGCAATGCAGACTTCCCACCTGAGTCTGCAAGAAGTCTGTCTGCCCCTGGGACAGATGTTCCCAGCTTCCAGCGGGGGTCCAGCCACGGCTCCTGGGCGTGGGCGTGGAGGGCTCCTGGGCGTGGAGGGCTCCTGGGCGTGGAGGGCTCCTGGGCGTGGAGGACTTGTGCTGCCCCTCTTGGAGTCCCTTCCCCAGCTGAGTCCTCGTCTTTTTCTAGGCAAGCAGGTTTTTATTGAGACCCTGCTGTACACAGGTATTAGTGACATGGGCTCGCAAGGCAGGGGCCTCACCGTGAGTAGGGTGTTGTGCTGGACGGTGGGCAAGGCTGTCAGATGACCATGAGGCATGTGTACAGTCAGAACCTCGACGCGGCGCTCAGCACAATCAGGCACAATAGGTCCTCATCCGCCTCCCCACCCTGCGTGGGTCAACGATGAGACAGGCGGCCAGAGGCTGTTCCCAGACACGCCGAGGCCCAGGCCTAGAGCAGAAGACCTTCAGGGAGAGAAGCTCAGATGAAGAGCCGTTGTGTTCTCTGTTTTCTTTGTGGCACTTTTTTTCTTGATCATGGCAAAATGCAGGCAGGTCTCAGTATGTGTCCCACAGCCTGTGGCATGCTGCGTCATTGTTTCCCTGTGTGGCTCCGAGCTTTGCCTCTCGTCTGGGTTTGTCTTGAGAGCGCGCGCACACACACACGCACACACTCACACACACCATGGCTCCCCTCCGGCTGATGACCCCCACTGGGGATGCCCACCACCACCCCCCTCACACATACACGTCACCCTCCTTGGGGTCAGAAATCTACATGGTTCACTTAGCTGATTTGGCTCCAATCCTCCGGCCACACACTCTGTCCGTCTCCACCTGCTGTGGGGTCACATTTTCCTATCTTTCCTGGAGGTCCCAGGCAGAACCGATAAGCAATTTTGTTCTTGTGTCTCATGAGCTTTCGGACCTAAATCTTTCCTCGCCAAAAAGACCAAAACGCCTCTGTCTGTCTGCGCATCAGGGAGGCCCAGGACGTGGCTCAGTTGGTGGCTTGCTGTCCTGGCATGCACGTAGCCCTGATTCCACCCATGGTCTGGGTCAGCCAGGTGCAGTGACACACACCTGTAATGCCAGCTCTTGGGAGGTGGAAGCAGGAGGGTCAGAAGTTCAAGGCGAGCCACCCCAACCCAGTCCGTTCAAGGCCAGCCTGCGCTACAGCCTCTCTCAAAACAAGCCGCATGGGTGAACGGTTGGTTCTTCCCACCTGGTGCTGAGGGCAGCGCAGGGCTGTCCCATCTGTCTGGGGGAGCTGGCAGTCTGGGTCCCAGCTGCCTGGAGCCCTCGCAGGGCACAGCCCTGCCCCCCTCGTTCTCGTCGATGCTTGGTGTCCGTCGCTGCTCTGCGTCCCTCTCTCCTCGTCGCCCTCCGCCGTCCCGTGTGAAAGGCTGTCTATGATCTGTCGCTGTGTTTTCCCCTCTAGTCAGGAGTGGCAGGAAAGGACGCCGGCGAGTGTTCAGCCTGTCGGAGGCCGACAGTCACGGCGGCCACTGGGTTTAGTGCTTCGACTGGCAGCCGCCCCGGCGACTCGCGCACAATCAAAGCAGGCAGGTCTCCTCCAGGAGTCCCCACGGACACACAACACCCCAGCCACTCGCAGCAGGGTGGGCACCCACAGGAGCCGCAGGCTGCCCCGCTCCCAGGGCCCAGGCCATGGCAGAGTGCCATGATAGAGGGCACCCCTCCTGAGCCTCCTGGGCTGCTCTGGAGCCGTCTGTACACCCCAGTGTCAGGCCATGCCCCCAGCCTCAGGTCAGCCCTTCGGGTGCACCCCCATGTAGGGTCAGGCTCAGCGTAGCCCCCGCAGCACGGCCCTGAGCTGGGTGCGCCAATCCACGCATCCGCACACATCCTGCAGGTCAGCCGACCTTTGGCTGGAGAACCGAGAGGCGGTCAGAAGCAGCTTCTCCCCCGGCCTTAGCAAAGGCTGCGCAGCCAGAAGTCCCCTCCCTGCTCGGCCCCTCTCGCCGCGCTCACGCTGAATGTCGCCAGGAGCGGCGGGCCTGCTCCCGTCAGGGCCCCGCCGCCCTCTTGGGGCATTTCCCCTGCGCCTGCCGATGCCCCTGGCCCGTGTTTGTCAGTGGGGGTCCTTCGCCTTCTTGTTGGTTCGCCAGCTGCCCCTCCCAGCTTTGCCCGGCTTGCTGTACCCGACTGTCCTCCCCCCAGCCCCCGCCTGCTCCGCCTGCCCACGCCCTGTGTCTGAGAATGCCCCTCGCCCTGCGCACAACAGCAAGGCCCTGCCCCAAAGCTGCCAG
Organism: Typhlomys cinereus; assembly: GCA_023101885.1. Classification (NCBI taxonomy): domain Eukaryota; kingdom Metazoa; phylum Chordata; class Mammalia; order Rodentia; family Platacanthomyidae; genus Typhlomys; species Typhlomys cinereus. The sequence continues at coordinate 412,166 of JALPQD010000754.1, read as the reverse complement.
TGTCCTCCCGGGAAGGGGGCCGTGGCCTCGCGTCTCCCAGATCCGCGGCCGTCCGCCTCTCCTGGAAACGGGGGCTCGATGGCTCGGCCTCTGGCCCCACGCTGCCTCCCCAGCTTCTCTAGAACCTCGTTCCTAAGCTCGGTTTGTGGCCTTTGGGACCCTAACCCTAGGCAGACCTTTGCAGAGCACGGCCTTGCTGGGTCACTCCCCGGGGACACCTGCCGCACTTCTCTTTCCTAGCCCTGCGGCTGGATGGATTCGCGGACCACATCCAGTCAGTGACTCTGAGCCACTGCCAGGCAGAGCTGCTGGGGGCCCCAGAGGGCACATTTGGTCTTTTAAAACAGTGAGGAAGAGGTTCCCTTAAGGAAGAAAAAGCAGCCTTTTAACAAAAAGTGCCTTCCGAAAGAAGAAAGCTGTCTCGCGCACGCCAGGTGACCTGCTTTCCTGATGCATTTGCCTATAATCCATAAGTCACATCCGCTGAAACTCCCCAGGGAGCCAGGAGAGAGGAGGGCGCCCCACTGCCTCTCCTCACCCCCACAAACACACAGGAGCCACTTCCACCCCTCCACCCCAGGGGGCAAGCCAGCGCCCCTCGGAGAGTTATCTTTTTCCAAACTGCCTGGGCAGGCATGGCCTGATGTAGGGGTCCCGCCCCGTGAGAAGCTCACGGGCTTCTCCGCAGGGAGAAAGCCAGCGGGTGGCGGCGTAGATCGCCATAGGGGCTGAGCCGAAGCCAGCCCAGCTCCCAGGCAGACCCCCACGGTGGAGGGGTCACTGTGCTGAGCAGTGACGTGGACCCCGGGCTCAGCTGGAACCTCTCTCTGCCCACCTGTCTCCCCGCTGCCCACAGCCCCTCACGCAGTGACCGCCCCACAGCCAGCGGCGCTCTCTCTCTCTCTCTCTCCCTCGCTCGCTCGCTCTCTCCCTTTTCTTCCCTCTTCTTCCTCTTTCTTCCTCTCTCTCCCTTCTCTCTTCTCTCCTCCCCTCTTCTCTCTCTTCTTTCTCTTTCTCTCTGTCTCTCTTGCTCCCTTCTCTCCCTTCTCCTCTTCCTCTTCCTTCCTCTCCCTCCCTTTCCTTCTCTCTCCTCCCCTCTTCTCTCTTCTTTCTCTCTTCTCTCTCCTCTCTGTTCTTTCTCTCTCCTTCCCTTTTGCCCTCTCTCCCTCCCTTCCCTTCCTCCTTCCTTCCTCCTCTTCAGAAAGGAAGGCCAGGGGGGCTGTAGGGAGCTCAGGGGTGACGCACTTGGCTGGCATCGCACCCAAGCCCCGGGTTCCGTCCCCAGCAGCAGTCGTACCACAGGCAGTGGCTGGAATCTTGCGGAACTATCCTCCGCGAGGGCTGCGGGAAGAAGGGCAGTGTGTGCGCTGGGGCGTGGGTGCGCGTCCTCTTCCAGGCTCCCGCACCCTAGTCTTTATGTTGCCTGATTTGTTCTGCTCCCCATGCGCCCGCTCGTTTTTCTGTATTCACTTTTCTGTTTTATTTTGGCTTATGTGAGAGAAGGAAAACTCAACCAGAATGCTATGAAACCAAAGTCACCTCCCATCGGCCCGGGGTCCTGAGTGTCACAGTTACACGGTCATTGACCCGAGCGCCATCAAATTAGAACTCGCCAACCAGGCGGAATGCCAGAATCTTTCTCTCGTGGTCTCTAAATGTCTGGCTACTGCGTCCTGGGAGGTGTCCCTTTGACCAGTCCTCTCGCTCCAGGCCAACTGTCATTGAAAATCAAATGGGCCATCATCATCTGTCCACACTCTAATCTGTAATTTGGGGGGGGGGGAGTCTGCATCAGTCGAAGCCTGAGGAACCTCAGGGACGTTCAGTGTAGTTCTGTGGAGCCCACCCAAACCCAGCACACAAACCCTGCCAGCCACATCTCTATACCCAGGAACCTCATTTTCGTAGCCCAAGTTTGTCCCTGCAGTTACAAGTTACGGGTGCCCTGGGCCCTGATGCACACCCCCAGATCCAGCCCCTGGTCCCAGCCATCCCCCCCATTCTTCTGCTCCATTCAGGACAGGCGCGTGCCAGCCAGGCACAGTGCCACTAGGGCTGAGAGTCTCCCTGTGTTTTCTTTCCCACCCAGACACCCCTACAACTCCGGAGCAGCCTCAGTCTCACCTTTCCGACCTAGCGGTGATGAGGAGCCTGAGCGAAGTGGACACCAAGCCCAGCAAGAGCTCGACCAGGGCCCCCGAGGTGGAGACGGCACACCTGTCCCCCAGCCTCCTCCCTGCCCAGCAGCCCACCATCTCCTTGCTCTACGAGGACACTGCTGATGCCCTGAGCATTGAGTCGCTGACCCTAGTCCCCCCGGTTGACCCCCACAGCCTCCGTACCCTCACTGGCATTCCCCAGCCCCCCACGCTGGCCCCCACGTGTACAGAGACCTCAGATGACAAGGCCACGGATTCGGATTCTGAAGACCCTGCCCAACACTGAGCAGGCACGAGGGTCCCCCCCCCCTTGTGCTTGTAGCCGGCTAATAGGAACCCCAGTACAACCGACAGCAAGAGACATCAGGAGCAGCCTCAGTTCTCCTCGGCCCCCGTAACCATCCCAGACACCTCTCCCTGCAAGACCACTGTGTTCCACTTGGGCTCCTCCTCTGCTCTGACCTTTCCAGGAGGAGCTGGGTCGTGGAGACAGCCCAGTGCATGCAGATGAGCCCGAGGCCCAGGTGGCGGGACCCACCGGCACCTCCTTCCAGCCAGCTCCCAGTCTCCATGCCCAGTGTACACAGACACAAACAAGGTCACTTTGGGTAGAAATCTGTAGAAAAACAAACATAGATAAAAAACATCTCTTTGGGCTATTTATTTCTGCTCTTGGCAGCAGATAAAAAGATTTATTTAAAAAGCATCTATGGGGTGGGGAGAGGGGGCTCCAGAAAATCCTCCACCAGAAGGTTTGATGTGTTAAAGTGTGTGATCCTGTGAAGATTTTATTCCCCTTCTCTTGAGATTCTCAGTGGTTTTGCTTTAAGGTTCTGGGTGGCCCTTTCTCTGTTTTTCTAAAAGAATTTTATTTCTCCGTTACTAACTGCAAGCCTGTGGAGCCATTCTGTCCCTTCCTGAAATGTTTAGATTGGTTTTAAACAAAAGACAAGGAGATCCGTGTGCTCCCAGTCTCATGGGGCGAGAAGGCCAGAAGCTTCCATGCAGTCACGTGACGGGGGAGGGGGCTCTTCCACTCCCTGGCTGGGGTGCATTCCCTGCCTGCCTCTAACACCGGCCCTCATGGCTTCTAGCGACGCCCTTACCTAGCATCCCTTTTCCTCTGAGAAAGCCCTTTAGGACCACGAGGCCCAGATCCAGCAGCTATGTCAGGCCGCGTGCTGTCTGCCGTGCGTACAGATGCCCAGCTCATGCCAGTCTGCAAGGCAGGCAGCCCGGCAGCCCCAGCCCGCCCCTTCCTGTCTGCCCTCACCATAGCTCCAGCCCTGCTTATCTCCATGTGATACCCCATGGTTCTCTTCTGCACTAGGGCGGTGTGTGTGGTGAGGAACAGCCAGGCTCCCCGGCCTTCCTCTGCGCTCAGCTGGCCATACACAGGGGCCGTGACCGCTGGCGACGAGGGCAGGCCTGAGGGACACACGGTGCAGGGCCCTGGCCGCCTCTGCGTGCCAGAGGCTCCAAGGCCAGTGCTCAGCCTCCCAAAAGGAACCAGGGGTCCCCCGGGGAACATCTTCTCCAGTGCACCTAGCACTCTGCTGTCACCGTGACAGGCGCGAGGCCGCCTCTGCCACAGAAGAGCCGGCTGCAGAGGAAGTTCCAAGACCATCAGCAGAGTGCCGGGAAGGGAGGAAGAGAGTGATGGCTGCCGGGGAGGGGGCGCCTGTCTCTAGCCCGGGGTAACGGGGACCACTTGGAAGCGGCCAGAGGAGCATTATCCCTGTCTTCAGCAGAGCTGCGCGCCTCTGGGTTTGACATGGCGCACGAGAAGATGCAGGTGACTTTGCACCCAGGGCGTGGCTGCAGCACGGAGTCTGTTCCCACGCCGTCCCAGCTCTCTCCAACCACCCCGGCTCTGTGCAGTGCAGTGGCCTGACCTCATGACCCCTGAGAGGAGAGGAGAAAGGGCACGGTCAGGTCAGTTGCGGAGCGAATACACCAGACAGAACTGCTGGGCTGTGGCCCACTCAAGGGCAGCCTGTCCCGCAGCCCACTTGCAAGATTGTGCCCCGGGGCTGGGCTCTCAGGGACAGCTCTAGGCCAGTGGGTAGTGGGTAGCGCTCGCCCGTGAGCACATGGCTGTGAGGGGGGAACGTGGAGGAGGCAGCTGACCCTGTAGGCTCTGAGAAAGGACCCTCCTTTGACAAGGTCTCCATCCTCAGAAGCACTTTGCAAACCAGCATCCGGCTCCCGCCAGGCAGACGTCCAGGGCAGCAGACAGAGCTGGGGAAATGCGGGGTCCCGCCATGGCCTCTGTTGTAGGGGTCCCAAGTCGGTCCTCAAAACCATGAGCCCCATCTCCAAGTGTCTGAGAGCTGGGCACCTGCCCTGGTCACCCTCTGGCAGAGTTGGACACACAGATCCCAAGCTCCCCTTTGAACGTTGCCATGGAGATACACACATTCCCTCTCTACTTTGGAAGCGTGGGCAGGCAGGGCAACCTCCCCAAGGGTCAGGCAGCAGGATACAAATTCCCAGATGGCATGGGATGGTGGCAGAGCCAGAGAGGGGGCAAACAGACCACTCGACCACTCTGTCCGCCCAGCCATCCCTCGTATGGAAGGCAGCGCCCAGCACCACCCATTTCCAGACCAATAGCGCCCCTGTGCTGAGTAAGAACAGCAAGGACTTTCCCCGAGGCCTCGGAGACTCACCTTTTCTAAACGCAATGAATGTGAGGCATGGCGTATGGCGTGCAGTCACACTGGGCGCTAGTGTAAGCACGCTTTCTCGTCCTTGGAGCCGAAACTGTGAAAAGCGACTCCTGGCGCAGAAAGAAGCAGGGCTCGGGACTGGGATAGTGGGGCGGGGGGCCGAGCACTTCACTTGGACTCTGACCAGCAGGACCCCTCCATGGTGGGGACCGAACCCGAGGGCAGAATCAAAACCTGGAGCGTCCCTGTAAATTGGAACTTGTTAATAAAAGAGGAAATGGTGACCAGATGTGACCCATTGCTGCTTGGTTCCACACCACATGCGTGTTCAGCCCCTCCTGCCACCTGCTCACAGGCACGGAGCCTTCCCTGTGACTCAAGTCTGCAGGAAGATGGGGGACAGACGACACTCCTGGGGTGCAGCTCTGCCGAGGAAGATTTTGTTAGGGAGGAGGGGGACACTCGTGTGCCCCAGCGTTCAGATGGACAGATCATCAGCCTTATGTGACAAGCGCTTTCACCCCGGGACCACCTCACCCTGACGCAGGTTCTGTATGTGTGCAATGGGCAGTGCCACCCTGCCTTTCAGGGCAGGCCCAGGGAGCCAGGAGGTCAGGCAGGGCTCCCCACCAGGACATGGTTGGGGGCCACTCTTGACGCTCACAGCAGCTCCCACAGACGTTCTAGCACAAGGCCGGAAATCGTGAGTTCTCTGCCACGTCTGAAGTTCCTACTTAACCTGGCCTCAGAGTTCCTGGAGACTTCAGGGTCTTAAGAGCGAGCCCCTCAAAAGCCAGTCATCTGCCCCGTGCCAAACCATGTGGCGACAAGGGAAGACCAGACACACACTGACCACTAGCAAGCCACCCCACCCCCACCCTACCCCCGTGGTCCAGGGCTGCCTTGAATGCTTGGAAGTCCGTCCCTAAGACCTAGGCCTGCGAAGGCTCAAACCATGGCGTTGGAGCCAACCTCTCCCCACCCCACCCCTCCACCTCATGGCGACATGCTGTAGATGCATGGGCACGCATGTGCCTGCACAGTGTCAGCCTCCCAAAAGAACTCCCTGGGGGACTACAGAGGTTAAAAGGTGGCGGGGGGGGGGGGAGGCAGCTACCTCCTGGCTAATCCACGTCTCTAAGTCAGGAGCCAGGCCCTGGGGGTGGGGAGAAACCCCTCTCCCATGCCACCCCATTTGCAGAGACAAGGAAACAGGTACTGTGGGGCTCCAGGGGCTCCAGGGCCTCCCCCCGAAATCCCCACCTGCAAGCCCAGGCCTATGTGCCCTCCCTCCTGGGCTGAACCCACATGCCAGAGGCACACACCTCCAAATGGGCAAAAGAGGGGTGGAACTGCACTGCATTGAATGCACCCCAAACAGAGACAAAGCGGGTGGAATGATGCTACTCAGAATGTACCCCAACAGGGACAAAAAGGGAGTGGAATGGTACTGCTCGGAATGCGCCCCCTAACAGGGACGAAAGGGAAGGTGGACCGGCACTGCATGGATATGGGCAGGTGCTTGAATCACCTGGAACTGAATCCAAAACCTAGAAGCCCCGGACCTAGTCAGTGAGGCCCCTGCAGTGCCCACCTGAGAGCCCTGAATGTGGTCCTGGTACACGGGAGGTCACCATGGGGAGCCTGGCGTCCACCCCAGCTTTGGGCCTGCGGCCATTCTCACGTCTTGACAGTTTCAGTCTGCAAAAGGAACTTGCTAGAAGAATGTGCAGCAGAAGGTGGGCTCATGGGCAAAGTTGGGTGGTTCCTGGGTGGTGGCTCTATGTGCGTGTGTGTGTGTGGTGTGTGCGCACGCACGTGTGTGCACATGGAATGGCGGCCAGAGCTGAGTGGAAGGTGCTCAGCGCATGCTCTCCACCTCGGCTTTGGAAGCGGGGTCTCATTTTGTCTGGACTTCACTGATTTGGCCAGCGAGTCCCAGTTATCCTCCGCCTCTCTGGTACTGGGATTACAAGTACAGCTACACCCCCGCTTATTTTTACCTGGATTCTGGGGACTGAATTCAAGTTCTCACGCTTGTGAGACAAGCACTTTCTCACCTGAGCCGTGTCCCCACCTTACGCCGTCCTTTGCGATCTGATTACTGCATCAGTGCAAAGCTGGCTCACCCCAACTGGGCCAAGCCCAGGACTCGCCTGTGCCAGCAGTGGCAGCCAAGTCCCCTGATCTCATACTGGGGCTCCTGCAGCTGTGCTCCTGTCTCCTCTCTGCAAAAGAAGAAGGTGAGGTCAGGTGCAATATCTGCCTGCTCACGTGCTCCCGACACCCCCTCTAGAGCACACCCTCCCTCCCCCTACTCTGGAGGGGAAGACCGAGGCCCTGGGGGCCACTTCAGAAACCCCCTTCTACTTCTGTCTGCTGCTCCTTGGCACTCCAGAGTGGTGGGAAAGAACCTTCCAGATCTAAAGTGCTTTCCTCCGAAGGAGCCTCAACACACCACGCCACAAGGCACACACAGGGCTTCCCAAAGATTCACTCGGGAATGCGTGTGTCCCAGCCATCGGGAAGCATTAGTATCCAGCCCTGCCGTGGCTCCACCTCCTGGGTCTCCATAGCAACCACCTCCAGCTGGAACTCGTGCACCTGGCACAGCCCCTGAGCCCAAAGACCCGGCCTGCTCCTCCCTGGCATCTCTTCTACCCGCTCAGCCTCCCTCTCTGGTAACACTGTCCCCACCCAGACACACCTGTTTTTCTCCTTGGGGAGTGTGGGACCCACCCCTTGGCCCACCGTACTGAAGAGAAGGACGGTGTCAACAGCAGACCCTGTTGCGTCCCGGGGCGCGTGAATGCACTTGTCCACACGGGCTTCAAACCTTGGTTTCTTCTCCCTCAGCTCTAGACCACAAGAGCGAGTTCATGGTCGGCACAGCTGGCCCCTCCGGAAGCCAGGCGTGCCTCGTGCCTGTCGCCCAGTGTCTCCCGGCCCCACCAGCCTTGGCGTGCTGGTGGGTGGGCATAACGGCTACTCCTCTAACTATTGCTGTGAGAGGCATTCAGAGTCAAACAATTTAAGGGACAAAGGGAGATTTATTCAGTTTACGGTTCCAGAGGGGAGAAACGGACTTTTATGACGGAGGTGACACGGCTGGTGGCTGAAGCTGGAGGCGGCTACGTCAGTGTAGACATCCAGTTGGCTAGTGGGTGATGACTGAAGTCTGGAGGATTTCTGGAGAGTCTCTTCTCAGTCTTCTGTTCTGTGGTGCCTTTTATCTGGTCTGCTACTGGGAGGTTCCAGTGAGATCTAGGGAGGTTCCAATGGGATCTAGGGCTGGTCTTTGTATTGTAAATGTGTTGATCCGGATCATCTCTTCAGTGGTCTTAGCTGATCTTAGTGAATGCCAGGTGTGTCAAGTTGACACCCAGGATTAACTATCACAGTAGGTCACCCCGAGTCTGCCTCCCGGTCACATGGCCCCGTCCCTGGATCTGCACACATTATCACCCCACCTTTCCCTGAAGGCGCCTCCTGAGATCCTCAACTTCCAGCATCTGCAGAGAGCCCAGAGCCAAATAGTCTCATTCATGAGGCCCAGAGAGTCCCACGGGCTCCCCCGGCAGAGACCTCCTTCAGCCCAAACCAGCAAAGCACAAGAAGGTCACGTTTGGCATTTCCCCAATGTCCCAGAATGCTCAGCTGACTATCTGGGTAGCCACTCACCAGTGAGAGTCCAAGAGGTTCTGTGCCCTGGTTTCTGATTCTTCAGAGAATGAGACCTGGTCACCGAGGAACCGGTGGAGCCCCCAGACACCGTCCCCCTCGCCAGCCCCAGTGGGCACCGCCCCCTGCCTTGCCAGTGAGTTCTCAGGAACCGATTGGAGCCCATCCAATCCCTGTGTCTTCTCACGAAGTAGCTGATCTCACACACTGATCGACTCAGCCTTTCCTGCCAATCCACCCAGGCGGCCACAGTCCTTCTGGGGAGTTGCTGCCAGAATGCCTTGAGGTGCCGCCTGCTCCACTTCAGCATCTGTCACAGAGAAGGGGGGATAGCGCCTCCCTGAGAGGGTTAGGAGGGAGAGAGGGTCTGGTTCCCTCGTGATCTGAGGTTCCTAACATGCACGATGTCTGAGCGCCACGGAGGGGACCTAGGGTGTTCTGTGGAGGGAGTGGGAGCCTTAGAGGGCTGTGAGCAGAGAGGGATGAGGACAACACGGATGTCCAAAGACCACTGAAGCATCTACCTGTCAACACTCCGGCCGGGCGAGGGGGAGGCCAAGGGAGGCGCAGCCTCCAGCCACACCCGCATCTCCTCCATGGTGGCTCCATCTCCCCCCTTCCCCATCATCACTCCATCCCCCCTCCCCTCTGCCTCCTCATCCTCCTCCCCCTCCCAGTCTTCTCACTGCCGACACAGCATCTCTGTCTCCTTAGGCCACCTCATCCTCCTCCCCGGTCACCTTTGCTGAGCACCAGCTGGGCTCTTCATGACCCACTGATGAAATGCTCCCCCACGACCCTCTGAGCGGCACCCGTCCTGCCGGCCTCTCTGCGTTCTAGAGGAGGAAACTGAGGCACTGGCAGCAGAGTCTCTGAATCGCCCAAGGTTGCAAGTCTGGCTCTGATTTCCATCCAGGCAGCGCTGCATGGCCTGCGTTCCCAGAACCCCAGCAGCAACCCCGCGTCTGGGCCTCCATCTTTTTGCCGCACTCCTCCCTTCCCCTATTGCTTTGCGCAGGGGAGAGAACGGGTGGCAGTGGCAGGATTTGAATCCAGATCCTCCTCTGAGGCCACAGAGGCTCTGATGGGAATAGCCTGGGGGTGGTGTCATCCTGTGGCCAGCTCCAGGGACCCAAGCCGCACTCCATCCTCCCAGAGTCCTCTGGGCTGGACCCCAGCTTGTCCCCTAACAACCCACTCTTTCCTTGAGAGGGTCTCGGAGCCCGGCCAGCCTGTACCTCACTGCATAGCCCAGGCTGGGCTCACGCTCATAGCAGTCCCCCTGCTCCTGCCCCTCCCCGAGTGCTGGATGCCAGGTGGTGTCACCATGCCCCGCCCTCCATCTGACTTCCAGTGTATTCGCTGAGTCACCAGCAGACGTTGCTGGTGTCCTGTGAGGCGGGGCCACGGGGCGTTTTTAAAGGCGTCAGGTTTAAAGTGACTAGTTAAGAGGTAGTGCTCGGCCACTAAGACCCACCACGGCCGCGGTACCCAAAGACTCGGGCTTGGGGAGCAGCGAAGCGTTGGCGCAGCAGCCAAACCTCCCAAGTGTCCGTCGGCTTCCCCAGCTCCTTGGAGCTTGGCTGGTGCGATACACGGGGCTAGGGCAACCGCCTGAGGACCGTGGGGTGCAAACGCCAAGCAAAGACCAAGGAAGGCAGCGCTGAGGGCAGAGGCTCAGGGCCCGGAGCCTGGGAGGACACCGAAACCTAGAGAGGCCTATGTGGACATGTTCCACGGCGCTCCCGATGCGGCGATGGCCCCCCCCAGAGCCAGGGCTCCGCGCGCTCACACCAGGAACTTAGTCTCAGAGAAGACGAACAAAACTGCTCTTCCTCAGCTTTATCGTGTGTTCTTAACCATGTGGAACTGGGAGCTCAGTCATAACTGTCTACATCCTAAATGTATTTTCTTTTATGGCTTACATATTATTTTATATTGTCTAATTTAAAAAATTAGGACAGAAAGGCAGGAGTTGGACATGCTAGGGAAATGTCTAGGGCAAGCAGGAAGGAGATAGGAGTAGCTGTGATCAAATGCATGGTCTGCATAGATGAGATTTGCAAAAGAGTAAAAATAAAAACAAAATTAATTGAAAACAATAAAAGAACGCTCCACAGGATACACACAGGCTGCACACGTGCACATACACTGAAGTGGAGTGGAGCCGAGACGAAGGATGCTTTTCCATGGAATGTACTCACACACACACACACACACACACACACACACACACACACACAGCAGAGTAGAGACAAGATGAGCCATTCTCATTTGCTGGACTGCTACAAGCAGAAAGCCCTAAGAGGACCCAGAAGGCCAGTTTCCCCAGGCTCCGCTGAGTCCCTCCCCAGCACCCTGGAGGGCCCCTGGAGACCCCTGGAGTCTCCCAGCCGCTGCTCCATCTGACCAAGGTCTCAGAATTCAGACACACACAGGGCCACGTCCCAGGCTGTGCCCTGTCTTCTGTCTGCAGCACTTCATAGGTCTTCGGAGTTGTTTTGTTTTTAGTTTTTCTGAAAGGATCTAATCCAGACCACTCTGGCTGTGAAGCCTCCGTGTACCTGAGACCTTTGTTGCAGTTCACCTGCATGTTACTGATAAAATCACCATCAGTTGGTTTAAAGGAACAAGGGATTTATTCTCTTACGATAGTCTGGTTATATTCTTAGCCCAGCTTGGCAGGACTCATACACCATCACTACAAGGCTGAGAGAATTCGCCACATAATATCCACATAATGCTGAGAGAGGGACGATCCTTACTTACCGGCCAAGTGTACAAAGGATGCCAACTTCCTCACCCAGCTCTCTGTATTTTATTCACCCGTCCAGGGCCTAGTTCTGCCCGCCATGGGCTGGGCCTTCCCCATCAGCTAGACAATCTCCTGCAGGTTTGCTCTGGGCTCAACTCACCTATTAATCACCTGCACATGTGCCCAGAGCTCCAACCCTCCACCATCAAGTGGACACCTGTGTCTAACTATGACAACCTTGAACTCTGGATGCCCCGAATGCTGGGATGGTGGGGTGGCAGGAAGGTGCTGCTGGTCTCCACACCCAAGTTTCGGGTTTTGTTTTCTGATACGGAGCCAGGACCTGGCGCCTCCCTCGCCCCCTCCCCCGTGCTGGGAACTCAGGCCTCTGCCGCAGCATGGAGACTTTACCGTAACGTTTATCTGTTCTTGTGCCCGCTGGGACTTGATTGACTGGCAGCTTGCAGGTTCCCCAACATGTTCAAGGACTAGTAGAAAACCTGGTTGTCTCTGAATTTATCCCATCCTACATTTAAAATATTCTTCGCCCTCTGCGTATTTGGTTCTTGTTAGCATACTAACAAGGCTTTCATGCTCAGGCAGGTGGCAGCAATTTTTTTTGTTAGAGACCTATGGGTTCTTGTTTATTTCTATGAATGGCAGGTTGATAAAATAAAAAATACTATGAATTAAAGAGAGCAAAGACACCACAGACTTTACTGCTGTCTTCCCCTCCCATTATGCACTGCAGAATGGGCATTATCATTGGTCCCACTGTATACAGAGAAAACCCAAGGGGGGGAGGAAGCTTACTTGGAGCCCCACAGTTTCTCAGGGTCCCAGTCCCTAGACGTCAGCGCTCTCACCCCACCAGGCGGATGCTCAGTGCCAGCCTGAACCACCCTGATCACCAGGGCTCTAGCACGGTGTCACTTTGCCCTCAGGTAATGGCCAGGGCTTCGGAGCTTGGGGAGACATGGGGTGTGGAGGGCCCCGCCCACTTCAGTGGAAGGAATCTGTTCATTCCTAGAAGGAAGGATCGCCACTGGAGTTGACCTGCGGACTGCGCGGGGATCCCCCAAGAACTTCCAAGAACGGGAGGGCACACCACACAGCATTCCTGTGGGTCCCCACCCTCTGCCAAGGACTCTGGTGTGAGGTGGACCAGCCTGGCAGGGCTTCCCCTGCCGCTCTGTGCCTCGGCCGCCTCGTTGTACCACATGCGCCATGGTAGGCAGTGCCCCAAGCTGCAAAGAAAATGCAGAGGCGAGTGGGGCCTGTGGCTAGCGGGAGGATGATATGCAGTAATCCCACTAACGCAAATACGCATAGGGGCTGGGGGGCCAGCTTGGTAGAGGGCTTGCCTAGCACGCAGGAAGCCCTGGGTTCCACCCCTGACACCATATAAGCCAGATGTGCTGAGGACACTCTGCAGTGAAGGGGCAGAAGCAAGAGGATCAGAAGTTCAGCTGCATAGTGAATTCAAGGCCAGCCTAGGCTACGTGAGACAAGGAACGAAGGAAGGGAGGGAGGGAGGGAGGGAGGGAAGGAAGGAGGGGAGAAGAGAAAAGAAGGAAGGAAGGAAGGAAGGAAGGAAGGAAGGAAGGAAGGAAGGAAGGAAGGAAGGAAGGAAGAAGGAAGGAAGGAAGGAGAGAGAAGGGGGAAGGAGAGAGGAGGGAAGGAGGAGGGAGGAAGAGAGGAGAGAAAAAGAAAGAAAGAAAGAAAGAAAAGAAAGAAAGAAAAAGAAGAAAGAAAGAAAGAAAGAAAGAAAGAAAAGAAAGAAAGAAAGAAGAAGGAAGAAAAGAAGGAAAAGAAAAGAAAGGAAAGAAGGAAAGAAAGAAGGAAAGAAGGAAAGAAAGAAGGAAAGAAGGAAGTAAAGAAAGAAGGAAAGAAGGAAAGAAGGAAGGAAAGAAGGAAAGAGCCAACCCTGGTTCCCCATCATAGACTCAGCCATCTATCAATCAAAGAGGTCTGAGAATGAATTTTATCAGCACTGAACATGTTCTGCCCCTTGCATTACAGCCTAACCAATGTAACTTGTCTTTTCATAGCATTTGTCATGCACATGATTAGAGCCCACAAACATTTCATAAAATGAGAGACTTGAGCATTCCTTTTTTAAATAATTTTTTAAACTTTATTTATTGTGTATGTGTGTGTGTATATGCGTGTGTGTGTGTACGCGTGTGTGCATGTGTGCGCGCGTGCATGTGCACTTGTCAGAGGGCACTGTGTATTCCTGTGGAGGATCAAGGGTGACTTCAGGAATCATCCTGGATTATTTCTAGCTCCTTTTTGCTTTGCTCTGGGATTTCTCAGGCTCCATCTACCAGGGCCAGAAGTGTAGGCTGGTGCCCTTTCTGCCTGATGTTTTTACATGGGACTTGGGATCTGAACTCAGGACCTTCTGCTTGGGAGACAGTCTTAACCTCTGAGTCATCTCTCCTGTCCTCGAATATCCTTGACTTGCACCTGCAGAATCCACAGTGCTGGGAGTGGAAGCCAGCCAGGGCCCTCACACAGCAGGCAAGTGCTCTGGCCTGAGTCACATCCACCCCACCTGAGTAACAGCCTTAGACTCTGGTATCGAGGGAGGAGAGACCCGGATCCAGTCTCCTTCCTCCATTATTAGCCGTTACCAAAAGAAAAAGACATCCCATGACTTCAGACCATGACTTTCTGTCCAGCCGGGGACCTGGGACAGGGATGTTGGCCCAAAGAGTGTGGAGGCACATGAAGGCAAAACTCAGAGGTAAGCCTGACCAAGAAAGATACCCACTTGTCTCCAATCCAGGGAGGTAAAGGTTTTAAAGAGAAGCTGTCTAAAACAGCGTAGAGGACCAGGCATCAAGAGGACACTGAACCCAGTGCCAGATCTCCAGAGGATTTAGGATGATAACATCCTTAGCTAGTGACACCCTGTCATGGTTAGGCACAAGTGTCAACTTGACAGTTGAGGGTTTGAGCTCTGGGCACAGTTGCAGAGAATTAATGGTTGAGTTAAGCCCAGAGCAAACCTGCAGGAGATTGCCTAGTGGATGGGGAAGGCCCAGCCCAAGGTGGGTGGGATTAGGCCCTGGAATAAATCACGGAGAGCTGGTTGAGAAAGTCGGCATCCTTCTGTATACTTGGCCAGACATGCTGGTCTGGCAAGTAAGGATTGTCCCTCTCTCAGCCGTTATGTGGTGATGGTGTGGCCAGTTCCCTCAGCCCTAGTGTTAGTGCGTGCTCTCCCGTCAAGCTGGACTGAGAACTGTAACCGGACTGTTGTAAGAAAATAAGCCATGCTCCCTTAAGCTGTGTGATGGTGATTTATCAGCAACCGTGCAGGCGAACTACAACACATCCCCAGACTGTCATCCCTGGACTGGGAATGCGTGGCTGTGAGGCCTGTTGGGGCAGTATGCACAGAGCACGTGGCTGTCTCCCCTCTCAAGAGAAGCTTGAATGGCATGGGGACCACCAGAGAAGACCCATTTCAGGAGAGCCTGTAGTCGGGCCTATGCCGGTTCAGATTCCAGATCCTGTGCTTTCCCCACAAACACACCCTGGATGGTGAGCGGGCAGGGAAGGGCATTTAGCACATGCATCCCAAAAGGAGAAACCCACGGAGCCTGCCTGCAGAGGCCTGGTCAGCCCAGGGGTCCCGGCGGCCCCGGCCTCTGGACACTGAGAACCAAAGGGGAACTCCGGTCTTCCACAGCAGCTGGTTTTCTGTAGGGATCTTTGGAGACCTCCCACAGCCTCAAGGGACGGCCATGCCTCGTGAAGAAACCCACACTGGACACATGGACACAGGCAATTAGCGGAGGTCCTGGTCTATGCTGCCCTAGGGTTGCCTTACGCAGGAAACGCAGGAGCGGATCTGCAGGCTGGCAGGGGAGGAACGGCTTTCCCCACCAAGACAGAGAAGTCAGGCGAGGATCCAAATACCTGGCCAGTGCCTCAGTCTCCCCTTCCGTGTAATGGGATAGTACTGGACTCTCCCCAGGCCCCGAGAGTCCCCAGTGGGCAACGCTCCAGGCCAGACAGCGGGCCTGGAGGACGCCAGGAGAAAAGCCTGCTGAGTTGATTTCTAATGAATAAAAAGGCTGAATCCACCAAGGCATCGTGGCATGAGGCACAGATGATCGATCTAGTCAGCCATGAATGGACAGGTCCAGGAATGAATCAATGAATGAATCAATGAATGAATCAATGAATGAATGAGATAGCAGGGCCCAGAGGCTGCTAGCGCCAGGGAGGGCCTGAGTCAGCTAAGGAGGTCAGAGGTCAAGAGGTGCTGACTTGAGGTGCGTGGTGTGTACGCGTGACGCTCCACTGACTCACACTAGCATCGCATCACGGGACCTTGGAAAGAGCTCCGGAGTCACCGCTCCTGGGGCCCGCCCGGGACCGGCCACTCAGGCTTTCTCACTGGGCCAAGATGTCCGTGAATCACAGCTTTTCCAAGAGGATGAGCTCTTCTAGGAAAATGTTGAAATCCAACCGTGTCTGACTTGGGGAGGGGGGGTGTAGAAAGGGCAAGGGAAGGGCTCGCAAAAGACTAAGAGGGGAGAGGGGGCTGGGGAGATGGTTTTGGAGTTAAGCTCTTTGTGTCATCAGCAAAAAGGATGCGAATTTGGTTCTCCAGATCCTTTGTTTAAAGCCAGGTAAACCTGGTGGCGGCCTACAGTTCCGGCTCTGGAAGCTCCAGAGCAACACAATAAGGCGACAGAGCAACCCAGGATGATTCCTGATGTCACAGCGCGCGCACGCACACCACGCACGACTGCAGGACCTGGTAGAAATCACTGGGCAGGGCAGCACAGCTGCACGCAGCACAATAAGGAGTGCCAACTGTGAGCAACTCGTGCCAAGGGTGCGGCTTCACTTCCCCATCCAGAGCTCACCCGCCTGCCAGGAAAAGGTAAGGCCCACGGTGATACCATGACCCAGCTGATTTCTCTCTGCAAAAGTGGCTTTCTTGGAACTGTGGCTCAGCGGGCAGAGAGCTTGCCCCACGTGCAGGGAGGATCGAGCATCGCCGGTAACATAAAGTGCATGACCACAATCGCAGCACTTAGGAGACGAGGCAGGAAGCTCAGAAATTCAAGGCTATGGGCCGCATAGCAGTCAAGGATAACCTGGGCTACATGAGATCCTGTTTGTTTGTTTGTTTTTGTTTGTTTGTTAAAGGCATTCCCAGGCATCATCTTATTTAACAGATTCACTGTCCTATTCCAGCAGACATCCCGAACACCTGGAGGGTTGGGAGGCTAACAGAGGTGCTGGAGCCAAGATGGAGGGCAGAGCTGAGTCGTATTGTGAGGAGTGTAGCGCAGGCGATGATGGAATAGCGGGACACTCCTGGTGATCTCCAAGCCCGGGGAATTCAGTGCTGGGGATTTTGGGCCTTTGGAAGCAAGGCAGGGACTTTTGTATCTACTTTTGAGGCAAGATCCGTCCATCTGTCCACCCGTCCAGGACCCAACGTCTCCTGCCTGCGCAGCCCCCTCGACTGTTAGGTTATACCTGAAAGAGGGTCCGGGGGGGGGGGAAGGTCACATTGAGCTCCCAAGGAAGGGTCAGTGCAGTGTTTCAGACAGACCCAAACAGGACTTCCTTGGGGTTTCTGCGGATCCAGGCCCGACACGTCAGGGCTTCTGTCAAGGTGAAGACCTGCCCTTCCAGAACAGGCACGGGTACTCCCTTCCCGTGGTGCTGGCACTGAACATCTCGCTCTGTCTTGCCTGGTCGTGGGTATGCCCACAACTACTCTCCTGCCTGGGGTCTCCGGGTCAAGTAACCAGAAACCAACACGACTTACCATTCATGAGACAAGACATGCCCTGCCTGTCTATAGGGTACCGTATGTAATGGAGGGTCTCACGTGGCAACGGGGTCCCACCGGAAGGCACAAGCAAGGACTGTTCTGTCCCCCTGAAGAATCAGAGACACTGAGTAACTTATACAGAGCCCCCACAGCTCTAGGAAGTGGAGCCAAGAACTCAGAACCAAGGAATCGGGGCCCCCATTCCTTAGGCTGTTGCCCCTCGAGTGCAGGGGTGGTGACATGACCCTGGCTTCAGGGAATGCGTGCTAGAACTACGGACTGTACCATGTGCCTGGCCCGTCCTCTGGCCCCTATGCCCAGCGCTCAGGAGGCAGAGGTAGGACTGCCGTGAATTGCGAGCTAGCCTGGGCTAGGTAGCATGTTCCAGCTCATCTAGGGCTACACAGTAAGACCCCAGCTTTAGAAAGAACAAGTAAGACTGAAGGTAGTTGTGTATTACAGTACTGGCCTTGGAGACCCTGAAGGAGGGAAGGCAGGGCCCTGAGGGAAGAACAGGGTCCAGACCACAGGTCTGGTGCCACCAAGCTGTCCTGACCACCCTGGAAAAGAAGATATCGGAAGACCCCAGTGACAGAGACCACCAACACCAGGCGAGGGGCAGGGCAGAGGGGGCGTGTGTGGAAGAGGATGTGCATGGAGGCTTTGTGCTGCAGGAGGCTGTAAGTAGTGGAGGGGCTGTGCTCGGTGGGAGGGGCTGTGCATGGAGGGGCTGTGCACCGTAGGAGGGGCTGTGCTCGGTGGGAGGGGCTGTGCTCGGTGGGAGGGGCTGTGCACCGTAGGAGGGGCTGTGCTCGGTGGGAGGGGCTGTGCTCGGTGGGAGGGGCTGTGCACCGTAGGAGGGTTGTGCACGGGGAGATCTGCTCGCCTGCTTCCCCCCATGGGCGGCACCACCCGAGGTGTCTCCACACCCTAGGTGCCACTCCTGGGCGCAGGCTTCGACCCCACTCCTCCAAGAAGCCTCCCGGATGGCCAGGCTGGGAACCCAACGTCCTCAGCTATTCTCGGGGCCTTCCCTTTGCTCCAGCCTCGCCCAGGGGATTACTCAGTGCAGCCCAGGGACTTGATTAATGCCAGCCCCTCCTCCCACGAAGTCCCTGCGGTGGGTGCTGACAGCCTCCTGCCAGGTCAGGGGCTCCTCGTGGGTCAGGGGCTCCTTGGTCTTTCTGGACAGTTCCTACCTACTCGGTCCTTCCTTCAACCCTGGTAAGGAGGGGAGCTGAGGAACCGCACTTGCAGATGCGGCCACTGAACTCAGGGGGTTCACCTGCGACCACAAGGCCAGCAAGTGACAACTGGAGACAGGGTCCAAACCTGATGTGACTGAATGTGCAGAGGCTGGGGTGCGTGCCCTTCCCCCAACTCGGGAAGTGTCACAGAAGCGTGAACCTTGAGCGTCTGCCCCTAAAGTGAGGGCGAACTCTGGATTTGCAGCCCCTCTGCTCAGTCCTGCTGAGGTGGGGCACGAGGACACAGTGCGTTGACAATAAAGCTGGGGGAGGGGCACGAACACCCTGGAGCATTCCCCACCTTCTTGCTTCCCATTCCCGCTCAGCTCAGAATGGCTGTATCCTGCTCAGCACTGGGTTTACTGGAAAGGGCCAGGGGGAAAATGGGAGGGACCGTGAGGGACCAGGTAGCAAACAGGGATACTTCCTGCAGGAGGAAAGTCTCCCATCACTTCTGGGAACCGAGTAGTTCAGCAACTGTGTGTGCACTTTGACCCCCGGCAGCAACGCCAGCTGTCACTACCTACTGCCCCCCCTTCCTTCCCCGCCGCGGCTTGGAGAGTCTGGTAGACCTCCGCATGGACTTGGGGCATCTTGGGGTCCACCAGCCACCTGTCATGCTTTGGGGGCCATTTGAGAATGGGATGCTCGGTGGAGTTCCCACCCCCTATCTTAAAAGGGTGCCCTTGCCAGGGTGGCCTCGCTGAGCCCCAAGTCCAGCCGTCGCTGATGTGGCAAGAAGGCCCCAGTTCCTGTTACTGTGGCTATGCAAATGGATGGGGATCCGACCTTTCTCGGAAGGATGGCCCTGGCTGTCCGGAGAACCTGAGGGGCTCACCCGGGCGGGCGTGGTGCAGGAAACGGCTTCCCTCCCTCCCTCTCCTGGCGCATCTCTGCCATCGCAGCCCAAGGGTTGCTCCATCTGTACCAGTCACTGGGAAGTCGGGACCCAGAGCACCGTGATGTGGGTGTAAGGGGAGCAGAAAGTGGATGGCTGGTGACAGCCCTCCACTTACAAACAAGGAAACTGAGTTTGCCAGGCTGTGCCAGGGACTTGCCACGACTCACTGCCCTTGCCCTTGCCAGACACACCCCAGCAGCTGCCATCCGACCCCAGCTTCTGACGCCCCCTCCCCACTTCGCTGACCAGGACACCACACTTCAGCTGTCCTAAAGGTCACCCCCCCCCGCCCTGACATCTAACACCAAGCAGGTCCCTCTGCTCTGCGCGGCTCCACCTCCCAGCACCTGCCCCATGGCACAGGCTACTTGGAATGCCCCTGCTGAGGGACTCCATTCCTACCCTTGTGTAAGTCTGGAGAGGGTTGCCAACACCTTTGTCTCTGGGACCCCGACTCACCCTTCAAGGTTCAGCTTTGCCACCTCCAGGAAGCCTTCCTGACCTTCCTGCTATGGCTGTCTCAACCATGGCACGAACCTTGCTACTGTCCCCTTTGGTACCCACGTCCCCACTGGCCCCCCCTGGGGAGGTGGTAGAGAAAGGGGTACACAGACATGAATAGGATTTCAACTCACTGGGCTGATGCAGGATCAGACATGGGGAGGGACAGGGCTATGCCAAGGACTGAATGGCCAGATAGCCACTGTGCCTGTCTAAGAAGGGGAGCACTGGAAGTTGGGGAGATGCAGAACGCTGAACATCCCTGAGCCACAACCCACCAACAACCTACCACCCAAACCCTCTCACATATATAGTGTGACTTAGGGGAAGGCAGAATCAAGTATTTCATACCACTTTACCAGCCTCCCTTGCAGCTAGGTGCAGCATGTGACCAGGTTCAGCCAATCAGAGCCAGCCGCTTGGGAGTTAACAGGGAGCCTGTCCTGGTACAGAGAGCGTCTCCTGGGGTTCTGGGGGGAGCTGTGAAGAGGGGTTATCTCCAGGTTGGCCCTCTTTCTGTTTCCTTTCCATGTACTTTCCTGGGGGGCTCTGTGAGTGCCCCAGTATCTGGCATGTTATTCCGTCTAAACCAGGGTCTAGATTTGGATTTTAGTGTTTGTGACCAGACACATCCCTCTTGAGATGTCACAGAATCAACCTTCCAGGGTTGACTGGTGAGCGCAAGAACAGGAAGTGTACCCGCCAGGGGACAAGGTCAGACCAAGGTCAGGAGCAGAGTTGGAACAGCTACTGACCAGAGTTACACACGGGGTCAGGAACTGCTGCCAAACAGCAGATCCAAGGCAGCAGGCAGCTAGCTGGGGTGTCATCGTGCAGGCGTGGGAACCCCAGGGACAGAGTGAAGTTGGAGATCTGACTTGGTCAGACGTGTGCTTCAGAAAGCTTACCCTCTTGCTAGGAGGAAGCCGGACCAGGCAGGGACAGAGCAAAGAGCAGGAGGCCGGTCAGGGCGCTACTGCGCTCGTCCCAGCAGCTAGTGGAGTGCGGGGCGGGAGAAATGGCTCAGTGGTTAAAGCCTTTTCCTTCAAAAACAAAGGGATCTGAGTTCAGACTCCCAGGTCCCAAATAAAAAAACGTTGGGTGGGTGCAGCAGGCACTTGGAACATCCTAGCTCTGGAACCCAGAGCCTGGGGATCCCCGGAGCAAGCCGACTGGTCGCATCCGCCCTCATGATGCGCTCTGGGTTTAACCTGAGATTCAGCCTCGGAACACTAAGGTGGAAGAGAGGTGGAGGATGATTCCCAGTATCACTCTCGGGCCTCCATAGGCACACACGCTTGCACGCACTTGTGTGCACACACCTACCTACGTGGGCCACCTGCATGCAAAAATACATACGCATGTACATGCACACCCCATACATGAGGGGGGGGTGAAGGGAGGGAGAGAGGGAGGGAGGAAGTGAGGAAGGGAGGGAAAGAGGGAGAAAGGGAGGGAGGGAGGGAGGAAGGGAGGGAAAGAGGGACAAAGGGAGGGAGGGAGGGAGGGAGCGAGAGAGAGAAAGAGAAAGGAAGGAAGGAAGGAAGGAAGGAAGAAGAAGAAAGAAAGAAAGAAAGAAAGAAAGAAAGAAAGAAAGAAAGAAAGAGAAAGAAAGAAAGAAAGAAAGAAAGAAAGAAAGAAAGAAAGAAAGAAAGAAGAAAGAAAGAAAGAAAGGAAGGAAAAGAAAGAAAGAGAGAGAGAAAAAGAGACAGAGGAAGAGAGAAAGAGGAAGGAAGAGAGAAAGGTGCATGTGAACTCCACAGCCACCGGGACAGGCCCTTGCCGCCCCGCCTCAGGACAGCCTTGGAAGTCTGCGCTTCCTCTCTAGGAACCAGCTGATGCGGACTTCCAGATACAGGTTGGAGGTGAAGAGCAGGTTTATGAACCCCTTGCCTCAGCTTCGGGGTGCACGGCCAGAGGGTCTAGAATAGGAGCTCAGCTGGGCACAGTGGCTCCTGCCTGACAAGCAGTGTCAGCCTGGTCCATGCATGAAACCTGGCTCAGCAAGAGCAAAGGAAATAAGAAAGCGGAGAGGAAGGGAGGGAGGATTCAACGAGGGGCTGCGGTGGGAAGACGCAAAGGGACGTGCTTGGGGCTGGGAAAATGGAAGGCGGGGACGAGGGGGGCAGCCAGATGCTCTGAGCAGGCCCACAGAACAGCAAGCTGGCGGAGGGAAGGGGAAGCGCTGGTGAGGGGGCAGAGGGTGAGGACGCCAAGCCAAGGTTCAGGCCGCCCCTCAGCCACCATCAGAGCTAGAGTCCCCCGGAGGTGGGAAGGAACATCTGAAATGCCCTAGAGGAACAGAGCTTGCAGAGGGACCCCATGTACAGTGTTCTGGTTTTTCTTTTCCTTTTCCCAAATCAGTTTAGAAGCCAAACACCGTTTCCTTCTCTGTGTGACTCGGGGAGGCATCGGGCACCGTGCCCAGAGGCCGCATGGGACATCCTGGGGACGTCCCCTCCGAGGTCCTCTTACTGCCCAGAACAGCCCTGCTGGGAACTGACCTCAAGGGGGAGACGGGTGGGCACAGAGGAAGTGACCTCACTTCGTGGACCAGGAGCCCAGGGCCAGGAAAGACTGCAGGGTTCTGCTGGGGCAGCGGACCAAGGAGATGGGTTTTGGGGTTCCATCTCTTGACATCTTAGATCTGAGGTACTTTCTGGGCTTTTGACTCTTCCTCCTTTTTCCTCTCCTGTATGCCCAAACTGGGGTGAGTCCTGTCTGGTCTTCCAGACCAGGTCCCCCCTTGGCTGTGGGGCACACAGGTGCCATCCCATATGTGAGGTTCACAAGCACTAGTCAGCAGCACTGGGGGGTGCGGGATCCCCAATGGAGTCTCTAGTCCGAGTGCCCCCCATGGTTTAACACCCCACGTGCACATCCTATGCCACCAGCAGTCCTTGGTGTCACATGTCTGCCCACCCTCCCCGTCCTTGTGACCACCACCCACATCCACAGAGCCTCTTCTCCCGCCAGGACCACCTGTGGAGCTGGGGACCCTCCAGGACTCGCTATCCTGACCCCTGACCCTGACTGTGGTGATGTGGGACCACCATGCTCCGCCCACATCCTCACCTGCTGTTGGTGGGTGGTCTTCTCATCCCCTTCTCTCTCCCTGGTCCAGCCCCACCTGCCTCACCTCCCACGTCTCTCTGTTCCTGTGACCCAAGACGTTCACACATGCTGCCCTGTGGCCTCGTAAAAACGGGCACCACCCCCACTTGGGCATGTGATCCGGACTCCCCGTGACGCCGACACACACGCTGCCGGGCTGGTCATGCTATACCACCTTCTAAGATGTGAGGGGCTTGTCTCTGCCTGTCTCCATCTTCAGTCCACTGAGATCAGCCCTTCTCATCACACACACACACACACAACACACACGCACGCACGCACGCACGCACGCACGCACGCACGCACACCCTGCGTCTGCACCTCTGGTTGTCGTGGGAGCCTCTCAAGCCATAAGCACTTAGAAGCTGCGTCATGCTGTGGGTGGGTTTTGTGGGAACCAGGGATGCGGTAGGACTGCGGCACTGGGGTGGTGGGTTGCATGGGGAGGTGGTGAGGGATGAGCCAGGCCACGGGAGGAGCTGGCGCAGAAGCGCTGGCCATTTCCACAAATGATCAGCGCGGGAGGAGAGAGCTCTCTAGGGTCAGCGCGGGAGGAGGGAGCTCTCTAGGGTCACTCACCCAGGGAACCTTCTAGGCCTGCAGGCACCTGGGGGCCTTCACTGAGGATCACACGAAGACTGCTGGAGCCAGCTTTCCCTGTGTCCCATGAGACTGACCTGGGCTTCCTTAACAGTCACAGCAGTTGTGGGGGACAAAGAACCTCGCCCTGAACAACCACCACTGCGCGGTGGTCTAGGTCGGATTCTGGGGCAGGTGCGCTGTAGGCACATGGATGTGGCTGAGGGGGGTGGAAGGTCATCTACGCCCACCAGAGTTTTCTGCAACAGTACAGAGCTGCTGGGGGCTGGAGTGCGTTCCCTTGGGGACAAGTTACCGTGAGTTTCATGTGACCAGAAATTCACGGGGCACAGACGGAACACAAATGAAGCTTACCAGCCTAGACCACCCTAGACACAATCCAGCATTCTTCCTAGCACTCCCCCAAACACCCTCCCTAGAATCCAGCACCTCCAGAGTTCCTCCCAGCACCCCCACAGCATCCCTCTTAGCACCCCCACACACATACACAGCATCCCTCTTAGCACCCCCACACACAGCATCCTTCCTGATACCCATCCCCCCAGCACCCCTCCAGCCTGGCCTAGGCAGACCCTCCTTTTCCTGGACTGGACTCTACGCCAGGAAAGCTGGGCCATAGATGCCAGACAGGGGCTTCCTGACAACGCCTCCCAGAGGACAAGGCTGGTCCTGGAGAGTGTGAGTCAGGAGAGACCCTCCCCGGAAACCTAGGAGGTACCTTCCCGTGGGACCCCCCACGGCCATCCCTCCTGCTGTCTCTCCCGGGATCCCTGGCAGCCCACAAACCACGCGAGGACCAGAGGACACGTCTCACTGGACAGACCGCAAGGAGTCGGCTCGCGGGGGACTTGCTGGGCCTGGTCATGACACAGAGCCCCGTGGGCTTCCTGACAGCCTTTCTGCCCCACCGGTCCGATTCCCAGGCTTCCCCAGGGGAAGTCCGCAGCACCCCGCAGCCCACCCCAACGCCCTGAAGAGTCATCTCGGTAGATGAATACCACTCACCCAAACTCCTTCTGGGCACAACAGTGACACCGAGTGCCCAGGACCCTTCCACTCTTTGGGGTGATGTCTCAGGCTGAGGGTGCAGGAACAGGGGTGCATCGCTAGCCGCTCTGCCCAACAGAGGCTGCACCCCTCCCCCAGCCTGGCGCTCCCACCAGGACCATCTTCAGAGAGGGGACAGCAAACAGATTCCTCTCCAGCCAGGCCCGCCCCACCCGCTGCCCTGGGAAGGAGGGTGGGCGGTGCTGGGTGGGGTCTCCCGCATTCCCGCCCTGAGACAGCTCGCAGCTGCCCACTTGCCCCCCGGTTGGGGTTCCCTGCTGGGAGACCCTCCCATCCTTTTCCTGGTCCAGAGTAACCTCTTTGGCCCTTGTGAATTAGCAGCTTAAATCCTTCAGAGATCCCTCTGGCCCCGCCCCGCCTGCGTCCCCCATACCGACGATGTCATTCGTTCAGCTCCAAGAGGTTGAGCCACCTGCCCCAAGCACACAGCTAGTCCGCAGCAGGAGCCTCCTGCGCCTGTCCTCCCTGCCGCCCTTCCCACTCTTGATAAATCCGAGTTATAGATTTGGCCGGAGCGTGTCGGGCAGCTTGAGAAATAAATGGTGGTCGTGTGAATGACCCGAGCTGCAGCCGGCGGAGGGCTGCCCGGCTGGGTCAGAACGCCGCTTTATTTATCCACTTGGCATTTAGTTCGTCTTCTGAAGATGTGTGCCAGCCGGGCGTGGGGCAGCGTGCCTGTGATCCCAGCCCTCAGGAGGTTGAGGGGCAGGCCAAGCAAGGGGTGAGGGCCTGGGTGGGATCTGAGGACTGAGACTCAGTCAGTACAGTGCCCGCCCAGCATGCACGAAGCCCTGGATCCATCCCCAGCACCACCTAAACCAGGCGTGGGGCACACGTGTGATCCCCGCACTGGGAAAGGGCCTAGGAACTCAGGCTCATAGCAGATGAGGGCCATATCCTCTGAATGCCATTGAGGGGCCAGCGAGCTGGCTCCGTGGGTAAAGACGCCTGCAACCCTGACAACTGGGGTTCACAATAAATGAAATCCTCAAAGGAACATGGAGACTAGCAGGAAGACGTGGCCACCTGTCACCAGAGAGACCTTGTGTTGTCCTACGCGAATACCGTGATGTATTCACAAGGCGGGACAGATTCTGGTCAATTTCTTTCTCCCATCATTTGCTCCTCTCCTCGGGGTTGGTTGGAGTCGTTGCTAATGTTTGACAGGTGGGGCAGCTGTTGGGGGGGGGCTGTCATGTGACATTCTCATGAAGTCCTTCACGCTTGCCAGGGTGAAAACTGGGTCGCATCGCCCCTACCCCACAGGACAAATCATATATTGAGCGTATTGAGCGAGGAAGGGTTTGCTTGGCTCACAGATTCCAGGATGGAGCCGGATGAGTCGCGTCCACAGTGGGGAAGCAGAAGGCTGAATGCTGGTGCTCACTGAGCCTCTTTCTCCTTACCAAGCTTGGGACCCTCGCTCAGGGCACTGTCCCAGCTTGGGACTCTCCCACTCATCTGACACTTCCTGGATACACCCAGAAGCGTGTTTCCATGGTAACGCTAAATCTAGCCCAGTCAACAAGCAAGATGAACCTTCCCAGGGCCGTTCACTAATTCCACCAGGAGAGCTGTGATGTCATCCAGACTGGCTTTGAACTCGTGATCCTCCTCCTACCTCGGTCTCGGAGTATTGGCTTGACAGGCATGGACCACACTACCCCTTGGTTCTATCATATTTCGCCAAGAAGTGGAGCTTTAGATCAGAGAGGTTCAGCCACCTGCCCAAGGTCCCCCAGCAGGAGACTGGAACGGCTAGGTGCCAACACAGGTCCTCGGGCTTCTGAAAGGAACCTTACCATGTCCCGAAAGAGAAGATGAAGTTGTGCCCGGGAGCAAGTTTTGATGAAAAAGAAAGAGGAGGAGGAGGAGGAAAGAGAGGGAAAGAAAAGGGAGAGGAAAGAAGTGTGGGGGGGGGAGGTAAGGCCCAGAGAGACAGATGCCCCTCTAAGGTGGCACAGCCTCCTCCTTACTGGTGCACTTGAAGGAAGGAGAATAGAAAGTCACCGTTGCCACAAAGCCTGTTCGTGGAAGATCTGGACATCCCACCAGTGCTGAGCCCACCCTTCAGTTGACGAAGGAGGCGGGATCGCTGTCCACGCCGGGCCAACTGCTTTCTAAGCACAGAGTTCTTGTACGGCCCTTCCCGCTGCCCCCTGTTGGTGATGACGGTACTGCAACTCAGCTCTGCTAGATAAGGGGACGGGAGGAATCCAGCGCGCATGCGTGGGTGCTGAGCTTGGAGCTGGGCCATGCTCGTGCAGACGTTCAGGGGCAGTGACTAGCCCTGCAGTCTCCGGAGTCGTATGAGCTGAGTTCGAATCCCTGCCCTGACACATATCAGTCAGGGTTTACCGAGGACAGCAGAAACCACACTGGGTATTTCCGCAGAGAGAAAAGTTGAAGGTAACAGTAGAGAAGAGTGTGGACAGCAGGTCCACCCCAGCCTGAGCTGAAGGAAAGACAGACAGAGCTGGCCAACTAGCAGACATGCAAGTCACCCTTGGCTTGGCCAGTCTGGGCTACAAGAGACCTTGGAGAGAGAGAGAGAGAGAGAGAGAGAGAGAGAGAGAGAGAGAGAGAGAGAGAAAGAAGGAAGGAAGGAAGGAAGGAAAGAAGGAAGGAAAGAAGGAAGGAAAGAAGGAAGGAAAGAAGGAAGGAAGAAGGAAAGAAGGAAAGAAAGAAGGAAAGAAAGAAAGAAAGAAAGAAAGAAAGAAAGAAAGAAAGAAAGAAAGAAAGAAAGAAAGAAAGAAAGAAAAAGAAGATAACAGGGCTGATGTGATAGTTCAACAGGTTAAGGTGCCCTGCTCAAAAACCTGGAGACCTGAGTTCGATTCCAGGAAGCTCAGATGACTTCCTCTGTCCTCTGGCCTCCACCCCATGCACTATGGTAGGCATGTCTTTGCTCCCCCCCAAAATAAAGAATAAATAAAAATTGAAAAAAGAGACCTGCCTCCCATCCCCACCCCACCTTTCCCAAAGGGTGGTTGGTGGTGGTACATCCAGTAAGCCAGGAAACTTTGAAACACCCAGCTAGATAAGAAGCCACAGACGAGGGCTGCAGAGATGGCTCAGGGGTTAAGACTCTGCCTCACAAGCAGAAGGTCCTGAGTTCGGATCCCAGGTTCCACGTAAAAACACCAGGCCAAAATGGGGGCAGCCTGTACTTCCCACCCTGGTGGGTAGAACTTGGGAAATCAGAAAAAAAAAAAAAAAAAAAAAGGAGGGGATAAAAGCAATCCAGGATAATTCCTGAAGTCACTCTTAGGCCTCCACAGAAACATACAATGTTCTGTCACACACACACACACACACACACACACACACACAGGTGTGCATGCACACAGACAAAATAAAGTTTAAAAAAAAAAAGAAGCCTCACAAGGCCATGCAGGGTGTGACTGGAGTGCGTAGCAGGCGAGTACAACACTGCAGCTGGGCGTGGCTGGGCGTGGCTGGGCGTGGCTGGGAGAGCTCAACCAGGGGATGATGGAAGCCTCTGGAGCAGGGATGACCGTGACCGCTAAAGGCCACCGAGCTGTCCCCTGGGCAGCAGTGAGGTCTGTGGCACACGCAGGACTCCACGAGCTTTTTAAGTAGTCCAGGGGGTGTGGGCGTGACTCGGTGGTGGGACTCCTGCCTCGGACCTGTGAGGTCCTGCAACCTGTCCCCCGCATCTCTGAAAATGAAAGAGAAGAGGAAAGGAAGGAGGAGACAGGGGAGAAGAGGTGGGGGATAACTGATGAACCCCATCTGAGCTCCCCCTTCGAGGCTTGCCTGCAGGATATGGACCCCGGCTCACGGCCGGTGCCTGCAGGGTGGGACCCCGGCTCACGGCCGGTGCCTGCAGGGTGGGACCCCGGCTCACGGCCGGTGCCTGCAGGGTGGGACCCCGCTCACAGCTCGACACTCAGGTGAGCGAGGCAGCGCCGGGAGAAGTCTCGTCCGAGGCCGTCCGAGGCCGCCCAGCCTGCGGTTGGGTCGAGAAGCCACCGACCGGGGCGGGCGGCAGGCAGACAAGCAGCATTCCTGGAAAGCTAGTTCTTCGTAGAGATCTGAGCAGCCGCGCCAGATCCCCTGGTCTGGCCGGGTCTCCACTCCCTGGGGGAGGGGCGGAGACGCGCACGTCTGAGCCCCGGACACCGAGTTCTCTGCGGGCTTGGAACAGCACGTCCTGTGAGCTTCCTGTCGCCTCCCCCGACACCCTGGGGCCACACGGCTGCCACCCCTGGTCCCTACCCTGGAGGGGCTCCTCTCGGGGGCTCCCTGAAAGCAGCATCGGTTTGCTTGGTGCCAGCTGACTAGGAAAGCTGGGATTGCTTATCAAGGACCCCTCCCCAGATTTATTTTAAATTAACCATTTAATTAACTGGAGCATTCTGAACTAAGCCAGAAGCAAGAGGGGTTCCTGCGTCTGGTACCGGCTCCCTCTCCCTCACACCTCCCTCTGCCATCCCCTTCTTTCTACATCCACTGATTGAGCACTACTTCCAGCTCTGAAGATACTCTGGGGGTACATCATCTGGGGGGGGGCACACAAGCTCCCGTGTCTGCAGATGGTGGGGTTGATAGGAAGCTTCCCTTGGGGGCTCCGGGCTGATTCACAGACTGCAATGAATGGGTGGTCTGCACGCCCACTCACGGAAACCAGCGATGCCTAAGCCAGAGCGATCTGAGTGGTCGGAGTCCCTCTCCCCAAGCCAGTCCTCCTCCAACTCCTTCCCGGAAGAATGGGCGTCCACTGAGACCACCACGGTTGCCATAGGCACCGCTGCAGGCCGCCTCCCTGGGGAGTGGGCGCCTGGCTGCCCGGGCTCTCTCTGCAGCGTCTCTCTCCCACCCTCGCCCGCAGCTATTCTGGGCCTCTGGCCCCTTTCACTTTCTGCTCTGCTCTTCCTGCCCGGTGGTTCCCCAGCATCCCCCGCTCCCCCAACAGAGGCCTCCCCCTGTCCTGCCCTGGGTTCTATCTGTGCCCCCACTGCCAGCCGAGACCTATGAGGAGCCGCAGAGGGGGCCGGATGCAGGATGAAGTCTGGGTTTGAATTCTCCTCTGCCCCTTTCCTGGTTGTGGGACCTTGACCCACCTTGGAGCCCCACATTCTCGTGTGCCTCCTAGAGGCTGTGGAGGTGTGTGTGGGGGTTCCCCAGAAGCACTTTGGGATGCCCCAGGGTTCACATCTTAACTCAGGATTCAGCACACAGTAGGGACATAGACACCCCCACCCCCAGCTACATCTGCTCTCAGTGACTGGAACACTAGGGAGAGGGCGCACCACAGGAATGTCACCAAGCCCCTTTGGGTAGAGAGACGTCAGACCCCATGTGAGTGAAGCCGCTAGACCTAGGAGCAGCCCATCCGGATACAGGCTGAATATAGACTGGGAGAAGCTTGTCTTCTTTCCTCTCTCTCTCTCTGCCCCTTCCTCCTCTTTATTCTCCTCCTCTCCCTCCCATGCTCTTCATCTTCTTTGTCCTCCTTCTTTCTCCTCCCCCCATCTCCTTCTGTTTGGGGGATGGGGTCCCACTATGGAGCTGACAACCCGTTTTAGCCGCCTCCTGCGGGATCACAGCCTACCCACCATGCCTCCCATCGTCTTATCTTTGACCTCGCCAGTCTTATCTCCCAGGCTGGCGGTGTTTGCTTGCTTGGCGATCCTCTCTGCTAGTTCTTTCCTCTCCTCCAAAGGTTGCTTCCCCACAATGTCCCTTTCTGGGTTCCCGGATGCCGTGCCCCTTTCTGCAAGGGCTCTGATCCCCAGATTTACCCCCTCAGCACTGCTCTTGGCGTTCCCTCCCAACGTTTCTGGCCCTGTGGTCACTGGCTGTGAGTTGTTACAGACCTGGAGAGATGGAAAAACCCTCTGCACCAGAGGGGTCAGCAAGACTCATCTGGGTGCCTGGGTCAAGTCTGCCTATTAATTGTAGGATCCCAGATCCTGCCTAATATCCTGAGACCATGACCCTGCCATCCACTGGAGGGATGACAGGTTTCCAACTTCAGGCTCCCAGCAGGGGACAGGTAGACTTATTTCCCCCCAGCCCAGCCCATCATTCGCAAGCCCAGAGCCTCCCGCTTGCTCTCTAGAGCCCTTGGAAGCACTGGGTTCCGTCCCAGCACCTCGTACACCTGTGGAATCTCAGCACCGGAAGCAGAAGAGCAGGAGCTCAAGGTTGCCCTCAACTGTGTAGTTTGGGGCTAGTGTGGGTTACCGGAAATTGTCATCATCATTATCGTCATCATCATCATAAATAATAATAATAGTGCAGCTGGGTGATGGCTCAGGAGTTAAAGCCTTTGTCATGCAAACAAAAAGACCTGGTTTTAGATTCCCAGATCCCATGAAAAAATTGCCAGGTGGATATGGCATAATTCCTGTAATTCTGACCCTGGAAGACAGAGACCAGGAAACCCCGGAGCAAAGCAATAAGGAAGTAGAACAATCCAGAATGGTTCCCCAAGTCACCCTTGGGTCTTTACAGGCAGGCACACACACACATACACACACACACACACACACACACACACACACACAAATGAATAAAAGTGATGACATTGGTTAAAGGTGTTCGCAGAAGTTGGAGGGCTAACTACCCCCCAAATGAGCCCTGGCCACCCCGGCAAATCCTGATGGCGGGACATAGCGATGACCCAGACATGCTGTGACATCAGGGCCCCTGCTGTATGCTGGGCGCAGTTCTGCTCCCGGGGACACCAGGCCATGTTGGGAGGGTGGATGGGGCTCCTGGCTACACGTGGTTCAGGTCAGGAATGCGCTCCACAGGATCCTGGGGCCACCCCCGCCCAAGCAAAGCATGAACCCTGTTCCAGAAGGACTCCACGAAGGACATGTGGAGGGTCCCCTGTTTTGCACACCTTGTGGCCTGTGCCCCTCAGTACTTGCTGGCCTCTCAGAGGTACAAGCAGAGAGTCCTGACCAGTCCCACCCTCCCTCCTCGGGCTCTGGGGGGATAGGCCAGGGGTGGCCCAGACATGCAGCCTTCCTGACGTGAGTCCCCACCGAGCTGTGTGATTCGACCAGGCCACAAGAAAGAGGTTTCAACAAGCGTTATCGCTTCCTGGAACTCCGACTTGCAGACTTCCCCGAAGAAGACCGGCTGTGCCTGGCGGGCCGGCGGGCTGAGCGCCCCGACCAGCCTTCCCCCCCCTGCTGCCCCCGCAGCTGCCAGTGCCGACGGTCTCATTTCACTACCTGGAAATGCACCAACTCTGCAGCCCTGTGCCTTTGAGGGACCCAGCCACCCCACCCGTGACTGTGGCGGGACAGGGTTGGCTCCAGGGCCTTCTGCCTCCACTCCGGGGGATGCTCGGGACGGGGTCAGCACCCCCAGGTCCAGCCTCCACCCTCTCTGCCCCTGGCAAAGTGCAAGCACCCGGAGTGCATAGTGTGGCCCCGACCTGTTCCATCGACCTCTGCCAGGCAGGCTGGGTGCTCTGGTTGCACACGGGCAAACCCAGGCCTTGAGTTGTAACCCCAGGATAAAGTGACTCCCTCAATTCCCCCAGTTCTCAGATGCCCAGTTGTTACACTAGGCCCACTGGGCGGGGCTCCTAATGTGGTGTATCTGATGTGAGATGGGAACGGAGGGGAAGTGCCAGGGCCGAGACCAAACTGAATCTTCCAGGAAGGGAGAAGGCTGTAAGGCCCACTGCAGGCTCCTTCAGCCTGGGAGACCCAGCACATGGCCCCTTGAAACTCAGTCTCCTTATCTGGGGAAGAATCACATTAAGATGGCTCCTGATACCATTCCAGTCACTGCCCGGAAGATGTGTTGACCAGAGTAAGGTGTTGTGAAGTGCTTGGCACAGCTGCAAGATTTGTCTAGAAAGATTAGCCACAGGCGTGGTCCCTGCCAGTCATCCTAGCACCAGGAAACCGAGGCAGGTGGATCATGAGTTCAAAACCGGCTGGGGATATTAAGTAAGGCTCTGTCTCAAAAAGACAGCAGTTATTATGTTACAATTAATATTATAATGACGTGACAATAATGACATCAACCTTCACTCACTGGTTCCTCCTGCCCTGACGCATCTGTCAAACTCCTGTTGGCTGAGCATGTGCAGTTTGTGTTACTGAGCCATACGGCTTCCATTGGCTGAGCCTGTGGAGCTTCTGCTAACTGAGCCTATAGTTTTGGTTAACTGAGCCTGTGAATTTCTGTTGGCTGAGCCCAGGCAGCTTCTGTTGACTGAGCTCACAGCTACAGTTGACCAATCACACCCAGCCTCTGTTGACTGAGCCCCGTGCAGCGTAAGTTGGCCAAACTCATCCACCTTCCATGAACTGAGCCCATATTATCGTCCCCAAGACAAGAGTGCCCCACTTTCTGTTCGTTCAACATCCCCAAGATTCCTGGGTACCCGTTCTTATGTGGTCTGACTCTGGGGCCCAGCACTAAGTGTTCCTGCCAAGAAGCCCGCCTCAGGGGGTAACACCGTGCCTCAGTGAACCCTGAGCTCCCATCCAACCAGCTTCACTCAGTACTCACGTGTGATTTTTTTTAATCCCCAATCTACCTTTCATTGGCTTAGATTTCACCTCTATGTCTGTTTGCTGCCCCGAAGCCACACTCCTTTGGATCCTGACCCTCACTGTAAGCACATTGCTTGATTTCTGTGGGAGAGACATCGGAAGGTGAAGGGAGTGTGGCATTGATGCCAGAATCCTGTAGCACATGAGTCTAGACAAGTCGATTGACATGTGTTCACCTATGTGTGTATGTCTGTGTGTGCATATGCATGTGTGTGTGTGTATGTGGTAATTTATCAGAGACCAAGGTTACCTCTTGCTGCTCTGTCTACCTTCAGACATCATCAAAGGCTGTTGGTTTTGTGATGTGTTTACTGTGTGTCCCTAAGCAAGTGTTTCACCTCTCTGGGCCTCTGTGAGAAATGAGAATAAGACCATCTTACCCTCTGGGCCCGTCTACCTGGACTCCACGCAGTTCCCTGCATACAGGAGTAAAGGCAGGAAGTCTCACGCCAGATGGATCCACACCAGGAAGTTACATAGTGATGGTGCCGAGGGAAGGTGGGCCTGTCCCCGGGGAGCTGTGTGTCACATGACGGCAAGGTCCCTCAGCCCTTGCTTGTCTAGACTGGGAGCCCTTGCCAGAGTCTGCCCCCACCTCCCCTGCACTTTGATTTCCCTATCCACGGAAAAGAATCAGATCCTCGTGCTGAGAAGGTCCTGTAAAACCGTCATGGCAAGATCCGCACTAGACACACCCAATGTGTCTTGTGGCGACAGGGCAGGTCATCAGGAATGGTGACAACAGGTGCATCCATAGGTTGAAATTCGTCTGTTTTGTGTGTTTAATACCAGCACCATGGTGGGCTTGGTTCCTGGCGTGCGCACCTCTAGCTCCTGGCGCAGCACTTGAACCTCCGTCCCTGCCCTCCTGGCCACCTCCTCGGGATGTGGAGCAGGTCGCTCCGCTCGGGTCTTGGGCCTCTGTTTTCGGGGAGGAGAAGGCACTCTGGAGTCCAGCAGACCTGGCTGCGAATCCCAACTCTGGCCTTGAGATCTTGCTTTTCCTCCCAGTGTGTCCCCTGGGGTTGGTGAAATGTGCCCCAGGTGGGACTGCCACGTGGAAGAGCCTGGGTACCGCTCAAGTCTCCTGTGGCTGGATACGTGAGCTGCGCTCCATCTCAGGCCCACAAATAGCAGCGCTTCTCCGTGCGTCCCCAGAATGCAGAGAGAGCGGCAGAATCCAGAAACAGCTGGAGACCACAGGGGTAGTGTTCAGAGTCACATTTCTGGGTCAGCACTGATGCCGGTCCCTCTGCCCTGGTGACTGCGGGGCAGTCCCTTGCTCCACACACCCGGCTGGTCCCCACATCTCCCCGGCTTTCCCCACTGCCAGGTGGCGTTAGGCCGGGCGGACTGTGTGATCTCAGTAGCATTCCTAGGACCCTTCCCTGCAATCCTGTGAAGGGCTCAGATGCCCAGCGCCTGGCACACACAGGGTAAATGTTTGCAGGATTAATGTGTGACCGCCAAGCCTGTCAGGAGGAGGGGCCCTGGCTGGAAGGAAGCCCAGTCACCCCTGGAAACATGGGCGGCTGATTTCTAAGAAACCAGCCGAGGGACAGGAAGGCCGGGCAAGGGTGCTGGGGATGGCTTTTGCTTTCAGTTTTAGGTGGTCAGAGCCTAGCAGGTGCTGGCGGTGCAGTAGGCGCAGCTTCTGGGTTTGGACCTGGGCCTGAGTGGAGCTCGAGAGCCCAGCGCAGAGGCGGGAGAGGGGGCTGTGGGCGCTGGCATCCGCAGCTCCGGGCACATCACGCGCCTCTGCGCTCGACTGCTCGACCTTGATTCTCTCCACGCTCTGTACCATTCACTTCACCATTCCTCATCCAGCCATCTATGCTGGCGTCCTTGTTCTAGGTCTCTCTCCTCCCTCCCTCCCTCCCTCCCTCCCTCCCTCCCTTGCTCCCTCCCTCTCCTTCCTTCCTTCCTTCCTTCCTTCCTTCCTTCCTTCCTTCCTTCCTTCCTTCCTTCCTTCCTTCTTTCCTTCCTTCCTTCTTTCTTTCCTCCTTCCTTCTTTTTCTGGGCTTCCCTTCCCCCATTCCCCTGTTCCATCTCTCTCTCTCTATTCCCCATCCTGCCTTTCTCTGATACCCTCTCCTCTTCTCTCTCTCTCTCTCTCTCTCTCTCTCTCTCTCTCTCTCTCTCTCTCGTGCTTCGAACTTCATCACTCACCTGAAACAGCGGTTGTGTTTTGAGTCAGGGTCTCACATAACACAGGTTGACCTTGAACTTGCTATATGGCTCAGGCTAACCTCGACCTCTGCACCCCCCCCCCCCCGCCTCTACCGCCCCAGAGCTGGGATTACAGGTGTGTGGAGAGGAGGAGTTCCAGCATCCCCGGCAAGCACTGCTACCCCTTGAGCTGCATCCCCGACTTGAGAGGTTTTTTTATATTTAATAATTATCCATTTCCACCTTTCACAAACTCCTGGCCATTGACAGTGCAACAGCTCAGGCTCGGCATGACGAGCGACCCCGATGTACCCCGAAACAAACATGACATCCTTAAAGAAATGTCCGTGAGTCTAATTGTCGATCTAGTTGTACCTAATACACAGGAGTGGGGTGCGGTACGACGACACCCCAGCACCTTGGGGGAGGGTGTCCTGGCTCTTCCTTGTCCCTCCTTCCTTCCTTTCTTGCTCCTGTGCCTCAGTTTACCCTGCCTCCTGAACTCAATGTAGAGGTGCTATTCTACCTCCAAAGAATCTTCTTCGGATCTGTCCTGTACTTCACAGATACCAGTGTGTTTGTCCCCCTTATTGGCTCATGCTTAAATGGGGAAACCGCAGCATGGAGACTTGCCCGCGTTGCAGTTGGGTAACCTAACGAGATGATCCCCTGCCCAGCTGGTGCACAGAGTCTGGAAGACAGAGTCGACCTCATAGCACCCTCCTGTAGACAGTAGCAGAGGCAGAGAGTCAAGCAAAGGAATGTCTAGATTGGGTTTTGAAGGTTTGTCAAGTGTCGAGGAAGGAAAACATCAAAGCTGTCTCTCAGAAGCTAAAATACCAGGGACTCATGTGAGGTTGGGGGTGTTGGGAACAAAGAGAGCTAGGACAGGAAGTAGACATGGTGGCCCGGGGGTCTTGCATTCCACAGGGAAGGGGCGCCACCACAGGGCCTGGCTGGCGGTTGCATCCAGCAGGCCCCTGCTCAGGTGCGATGCTGCATCTGCCGCATATCTGAGCTGCAGAGTGTGAGCAGGCCTCAGTCTGTGAAGTGACAGGATCAGACCTGCCAGGCGGCGCCGGGTCAGCGCTGCTGCCGGCAATATTAATTTTTTGTGCGGTGTGACCGGGGCGGGGCGGGGAGCTGGCCACGGGTCCTGTTTCCTGCCTCGCATCCCAAGAAGGAGGGCTGCCCCTCCAGGCTCCCTCCTCGACATCCTGTCTCCACGCCCTGCCGCCAGCCCCTCTTCCTCAGTGCACCTTGGCCTGTCACCCCGCAGGTGTGGTGGGGACTCGGTGAAGATCAGCGATCCCCAGGCTTGGTTTCAGTTTTGGTGGCCTGACCTGGGGATGGGGACAGAAGGCCCAGCCGGCCTGGGAGCACACAGCTGCAGCCCCGGGTTCTGGTCACTTCCTGGAATCCCATGTGCACTTCGACTCCCGAAGACCTGCCTCGGAGTGGGCAGAGATCCTAGCCCCGTCCTCTCCTGGACTTCCTGTTCTCCTTGGGGCCCCACAGCCAGGCATGGGGGCTCACGACCACGTATGAACCCAATACTTGAGAATCCAGGCAGGAGCACCAAGTTAGGTTAGGGTTATCCTCTGCCATGCCAAACTGCAGGTCAGCCTGGGCTACGAGAGCCTTCGTCTCAAAAAATAAAACCTGGTCCGGGAAGACAGCTTGATTGGAAATGTGCTTTCCACGCAAGCGTGAAGACCTGTGCTCCGTCCCAAAACCCACATCGAAAAGGTGTTGGAAGCAGCACGAGTTTGTAATCCCAGCGCTGGGGACTCATAACGGGAGGAACCCAGAGCCCTGGCCAGAGAGTCTAGTGGTGGGCTTTGTCAGAGGGAGCCGCTGGGGGGGAGAGAGACCCCAGGGGAGTGTCCTAAGGAAGAACACTGCCCTCTATAGTCATGCACACAGATAGTATGTGAACCCCACACACACCATACCACATACACATACAGCCACATTACACGCACAACACACATACACATATACTTACTACACATAACGCATCACACACATGTCCACATACACACACCACGTGCACACACCACACACATAGGCATGCATGCACGTGTGCACACACAAGCTCACATGTCATGCACACATAAACACCACATGCACACACCATACATGTACCATGCACACATGCACACATGCATGCATACACACACTACACACCATATGTGCACACAACACATACACCCATACACACCAGGCACACATACACTCTTACATACCACATACACATCACATGTACATATCATATATGCACACACATGTATGCATGCACACACCACACACCATACGCACACATACACACATAGACACACGTCCCAGACTCTGACACTCGCTAATATCCACCCACCATCTTTGCAGCTGCTTCTACTCTCTGTATCTCAGAACAGACCAGCTCGTAGCAGAGGAACATCCAACTGTCTTGGCAGAACTTACTGATATCGATTTTACCCACCAGCCAGCCCCTTGTGCCCAGTGACTCTGACCTTCCACCAACTGTGATAGTGTCCCCTCAACAGAAAATCAACTTCAGGCAGCCAGTTATCCGAGTTGAAAATAAAGCACCAGGGAATTACGGAGTGGCTGGAAGTAGCATCGGAGCAGTTGAGGTGCTGCTGGGCGAGCTGAGCTTGGCGTGGAGGAATTGGGGTGCTGCGTCCCCCACAGCCAGGTGTGGTGCTGAGCCAGTCACCCTCGAGAGTGTTGGCAACGTGGAGGCGAGGATGGGGTCAGTCAGCTGACTTTGCGTCTTTGCCGACTCCAGTAACGACTACACAGCCACGTGAGCAAAGGAGTGATAATCACTCTGCCTCCTACATCTAGGCTGTGAGACTTTTGCCTTCTCTTCGTTCAGGGCCCGAGACCTCTGCCAAGCCTCTGCCAAGCGGGGGGCACAGTGGACATGATGATAGCATCCAATCCAGCAAGGCCACAGCCCTCCAGCTAACAGAACCAGAACTCCAACAGCAAGTTTGAGGCCTGGGTCTCAGCTCTTCTCTCTCTCTCTCTCTCTCTCTCTCTCTCTCTCTGTCCCTCAGTGCTGCTTGCCAGAGTGGAGTGTTGGCTGAGTCAGGGAGACCTCCACCCCTCCTCTTCTTCGTCCTTCCCAGTCGTCTGTCCTGGCTGTGCCCGGCTGTGCCCGGCTGTGGGAGGGAGTGCCCAGCCCACTCTTCGGAGAGCCCTGTAGCTCCCATGTGGGGCCAGCCTTGAGTGCCTCCCTCTGGGTCTGTTCTCGCAGATCAGCCCCCTGGGTCTCTTCTGATGCAGCATACCTAGCAGCACTTCCACGCTGGATCCTAACACAGCCTTACAAGTAAGATACCAGCCCACACCAGCCTGTGCTGGCTTCCTCGGCCACAGTGAGGGGAAAGGGCATTCTGGGTCCCTCAGTGTCCTCCAGGGTGAGCCGGGATCGCTCTAGTGAGCCCTGGGGAATAGCGAGATTCCAGGCTGCGATTACAGGTCTGTTTACCCTTCTCGATGGGCAGCCAGCCATTCCCAGCTTCCGCTTCCTCAGAGGGGACCTGGGCCAAGTGTTCACATGTGGGAGAGGCTCAGTCGATGGTTCAGACGACCGAAATCAGCGACAGCCAGGTGTGGTGGCCAGTGCTGAAATCCCGGCACCCAGGAGGCTGAGAAAAGAGGATCTCGGGTTCAAGTCCAGCCTAGACTATGTGGCAAGACCCTGTGGGAAATACTTTACAGGAGTCCTTTTGCTTGACGCTGCAGTGTCTAACCTCACTGGAGGAGAGGAGGCGCGAGACCTAGGTGCTGCCTGAGTCAGGCCTGGGACCAAACCCTCTCGGTCTCTAAGGAGCAGGAGAGTCTGGGTGTGGTGGGCTACGTCTGTACTTCCAGCGACTCAGGAGGCAGATTCAGGAGATAGAGTTCCAGGAGACCTTAAAGTACAGAGCGAGTTCCTGGGCTTCTCAGGAAAAGGAGGACAGGCAGAGAGGAAGGGGGGCCTGCTACCATGGTCTTCACCTGCGGTGACCTTGGGACTTGACAGCTCTGTGTCTCTGGTCTTTTCTGAATCCTGCAAACAGCGGCTTCAATACACAAGTCAGCATCTGGGTACCAGAGAAGCCATTGGGGAGTGGGGCCCAGAGGGGCCGAGTGGGGCCCAGAGGGGCCGAGTGGAGGCCAGGGGGCCCCTGGACATCAGGGCCGCAGGATAGAGACCGCCCCACGGTGAGTGCAGGGGGCAGCAGTGTAGGAGGACCGTTTCCAGTCGCATGGGCCAGGAACGGCAGGGTCACCTTGGACATGGTGACCTGTTTGCTTTGGGGGTGGGGGAAATCCTCTGAGGGACCTTGAGGCTCTCCCAGAGTTATGGCAGAAACCCCTTTTATTCTAAGGAGGCCTGACCTGGGGTTGCCTAGGTGAGGTGGGGGCAAAGCCCTGGCCCCGCCCACTTGCCAGCCCCGCCCACCTCTTTTCAGCTCCTTGGTTTTTCTGGAGCCCTCCTTGGAGGAGTCTTGTTCCAAAGCCCCCCTGCCACCTGAGACCTACCGCCCAGAGCCGAGCTTTGGGCCTGACACAGCTGGCCAGTCCAGTCTCGGCCAGTGCTGGGTCCTGGCCTTCTGCCGTGCAGGTCCGCCTGCTTCTGCTTGCCGCTAGTCTATGGGAGCAGAGCGGTCCACATAGGCAGGAAACCCCACGTCCCCCTAAGCAGCCTTACTACCTCAGCCCCCTTCTACCCAAAGGCCTGAGGATCTGTCTCCTCGCCAGTTAGATGAAGTCCTGCCCAGCTTCCCATTCCGACTTCACTGTCCTCACTGAAACCCACAGCATCCCACGCAGGGTGACCCCCACCTTTGTGCTCCTCTCCCATCATCTGCCTTTATTTCTGCTTCTCCTGATGAGGGCGGAGCTGTAGTTTCTGTCCCAGGGGCTTTGCTCGGGCTGCTCCCTCTGTTCTTTGTGCTTCTCATCTCCCCAGACTGACTTGGGTCTGTCATCCGAGGGACAATGTCCTTTCTCTTTCAGTGCCCCCCACTGGGCAGTCACCTTGTTGGGTTTTCCTCTCCTCACGGTCACTTAGATGGTCTTCCTTTTGTGACGGTGAAGCCACCCAGTCTGCACACTCCTGTATCCTTTTGGCTTAGAATAATAGCCACGACCATTAGAGTTTCTTGTGTCAGAGAGGGTCTCACTATACAGTGGAAAGTTAGCCTTGACCTCGCAATCCTCCTGGCTCTGCTTAATGTTTACTGTTTGAACCTCTGTGGTTCTTTACTGAGCATTTATCATGCATAGATTGGGTACTTACTGCATGCCGGCCCGGGCAACTTGTAAAAAAGGTTGGCCTCTCCGCTTCCTGACCCACTGCTGGGGTGGGAGGTCCGGCAAGCAGAGGGGAAGTCTAGAAAGGCCCATGGTTTCCTCCCCTTCCTTCCCTACTCTTCCTTTCCTACACTGAGTAGGGCAGGCTTGAACCAGTCCTCGGCCATCACTCTGGAGTGGGTGAATCTCCATGTCCCCCTCAGTAACTCGGGGACCAGCCAGCTGAGCTCTGGCTTTGAGGCTAGCCCCTGAGTCAGCAGGTATGTGCCCCCCCCACTGGTTCAGAGAAGTGTCTTTCTCATCCTGCCGCCTCACGCCGACTCTACCCCCGTCCCTCGAGGTCCCTCGCGCACACCAACCCTCCTCTGGCTTCTCATTCTTGCACATTGACGCAAGCGTTGCTGAATCATGACGCTGAGGTTTGAGAGAGAGATAGCGAATCTGTACTCCTGGGAAAGCCACACGGTGCGACACAGACAGAACACACACACCCTGGAGTGCAGCAGGGACTTTTAGGTCGCCTTCCATATGTCAGGATGGAGTTTTTGTAAGTGACTCATTTAGGGAAGAAGGGAGAGGCCAGCTCTGGGGAGTGAGGGTCCAGCCTGTCTTTATTCTTGGCCGGTCAGGTTTTGACAGGGCAGTGCGCTGTGGAACCAGCATGGGGCTTGTCAACTTTTGTCTGAGTAGGAACCCTTCCCCCGCTTGCAAGCTGTAAACTACCTGCCGGTTCCGCCCCACTTAGAGGAGGGCTGGGTTCCTGTCTGTGAATGGGGGAGGTCAACTGTCCTGAAATCACAAGGTGGGAGTGAGGCTAAATGCATCTACCAGTGACCCTGGGATCTGCTGAGTGCTAACAGCTTGGACTGTTGTTACAGTGCTGGGGGGTGGGGGTGAGGGGTGTCTCTACTCTGTCCGGTGGTCTCAAGCCATCTCTCCTCAGCCCTGACTCTGTTTCCCAGAGAAAAGGTCTGACTTCCCACATGTATTCACCCGGAGAGGGAGAGGATCCTCGATCAACACCTGGTTCCTGTACTCTGCCCTGCTGGATTCCCCCCTCTCCCCAGGCAGCAAGATAGAAGAAACAAGAGCGAGGTCAGGGCCTCATTAATCTACAAGGCAGGGCTCGTGAGGACAGAAAAGGGGAACACAAGACAGTCTTTGGAGAGCAGACAAGACATGGCTCCTTCCTCCTACCTGATTTCCCCGCCCCCAGCCTCCCAAAGGAGACCTGGCTACCCTGACCCTGGAAGACTGTAGCCCTTCTAATCCCCAAGACAAGACCAGGGCCCTCCAGCACGCTGGGAGCAGCCACTTGGCCCAAAAGGTATCCTTCAACACAAGGACAACCACTTAAGGGATGGTTCAGGCTGGGGACCCAGAGCAGCCCCTGAAGATGAAGTGTCCATGCCCCACACCTGGGCAGCCGGTGTGGGGCATGCAGCCCAAATTCTCACACAGAGCCACAAACCTGGGGAGGGGCATGGCAGAAGCCACACAGCCAGCGCCCCAGGCCCGTTCCCGTAGCCCACTCTCACTGCAGCTTTCAACAGCCCTGTCACCTCCAGGCTTCTCAAAGTCCCCGTTTCAGAGGCCCCAGGGAGTCCGAGGGAATTGCCCAAGCCGCCAGCGCACTCCTGGGGCCCCGGCCACCGCAGACCACAACGCAGCCTAATGGCTCCAAAAAAGTACACAAGGCAGAGCCAGGAGGGAAGCAAGAAGTCAAGCCCGCCTGGCTCATCATCCCAAACTGGATGGTTTGCAGAACCGGCCACTCCTTCCAAAAAGTCTCTGCGGAGCCCCCACCGCCCACCCCCTCCCTCTTCCTGGAAGTAGCTGTGGTCAGAGAAGCAAAGAAGTTTCCTTTCTGTCATCCATTTCAAAGCGATGCTTGGGTGGACAGCCACAAAGGCCTCCGCTGTCCTAGGAGTGGCCTGGTGCCAGCTACCTGTCCCTCGGCGCTCTCCTGTGTACAGTGGGGACAAGGGCTGAGGCAGGGATTTTCCTTCAGGGCAAGCTGAAGCTGAGGAGGCGGAGAACAAGGACAGACATCACTGATACACAGCTCAGACGCGAGCCGCCATCTT
This sequence comes from Typhlomys cinereus, assembly GCA_023101885.1. Taxonomy (NCBI): domain Eukaryota; kingdom Metazoa; phylum Chordata; class Mammalia; order Rodentia; family Platacanthomyidae; genus Typhlomys; species Typhlomys cinereus. The sequence goes on along the minus strand of JALPQD010000754.1, from coordinate 369,529 downwards.
CCCACACACACACATCAAATCTAGCCAGGCGGTTTGGGCCCCAAAACACTGTGGGTGGGGCCATGCAACCAACCCAGTCCTTAGCGCCCCTACACCACCTGGGGAAGGACAGTCCCTAGCACCCCCCCCCCTTTCCTCCCCAAACCCAGGAAAACGTTTGGCCAAAAGCACATGCTCTAGAAACTTTTTTTTCTTTTAAAAAAAAAACTTTCATAATAAAGTTTATTACCTAAACTGGCTGTAAAAAATATAAAATAGGATTCTGCACAGCAGAAAAATGAAGCCAGAGACCCTCCCCCACCCCTGGTTTGTGCAAAGATACTGGGAATATGTAAACATGGAGAGGTATAGAGTTCAGGACCTGGCCTCAGCCTCAAGCTGCTGCTACAACAACCAGGAGACCAGGAGGGAGCACCAGGAGGGGAGGCCCCCCCGAGAGGCAGGGAGGGGGTCTCTGGCGCCTTGCCCTCCACACCCACTCCCTCCAACTCAGGCAGGGAGGGGTCCCATGTGGTTCCAGGCTAATAATAATAATTAATAATAGAAATAATAAGGCGCCCCAGTTAATGCTGCGGGCACGGCGGGGAGCCGGTCAGATCTGGAAGGGGAAGGAGCTCAGGTAGTCTCGGAGGACGGGGTTGAGGGGAATGCGCGCCAGGTTCTCGCGGCCCACGGTGGCCACGATGCGCTGGCGACACAGCTCCTGCAGCGGCCGCACGCGGCGCTGGCGCAGCGGGGCCCCCAGCATGCAGCGCGGCGCCGCCACGTAGTGCTCCAGCAGCTCAAAGAGGCAGTCGAAGCTCTCGCGGCTGCCGTCCAGGTGGAAGCGGCCGGCCTGGAAGTGCACGCGGATGCTCGTGGGCCCCGAGGCCATCTTCACGCTGAGGGCGAAGAAGCAGTTCCGCTGGCGGCTGTCCCGCACCAAGAAGGTGCCCACGGGCTCGGCGCGCAGCCGTTCGTGCGCCCCGTGCACGCTCAGGGGTCCCCAATAGAAGCCGCAGGCGTCGAGGAGCGCGCTGGCTCGCGTGATGCGCCGGTAGTCGGCGTGGGAGCGGAACGTGCGGAAGTGCGTGTCGCCCGGGACCGGGGCCGGGACCGCCGGGCAGGGCCGCGGGCGCGCGGGGGCTGCGGACGAGGGTGAGGGCGAGGAGGAAGGCTCTGGCCGCCGTCGGGGCTCTGCTGCATTGTCGGCTGCCACCTGGTTGCGTGCTACCATCCTACACGAGGGGCCAGCCGGAGAGGTGGGCCATAGCGTCCGGGGCTGCGCTGATGGGGGAGACAGAAGCAGTGAGCCAGGGTCCGGGTGGCGCCGGCCAGGAGGAGCGTCGGCCACCACTCGGGAGTGACCCGACCCTGGGGTCGCTGGCGGAGCACCAAGGCCGCACGACGCCCCGGAGCCTCGGCGGGCTCATCTACAGAATGGGCTTTTCGGACCTCGGAACCCTTCTTGACTGGTGGCGGGGATCCAGCCTCCGGCTCGCGCGGAGGGGGGCGTGGAGAGGACCGGGCTCGGGCCGCCCTAGCCGCGGCTCCCCGCTCCGAGGCCGCCGCCTGCTGGCCACGGCGGTAACCGGCGCCCGAGTAGGGCAATTTGGGTAAAGGCAGGCGAAAAGGCTGCGCTGCAGGAGCCCCGCGCGGGGACCGCCAGGGTGCGGCGGCCGGGGGCCAGGGGCGTGGTAGCCGCCACCCCTTCGGGCCCGTCCCGCTAGGCTTGTTCCCCTCCCTTCCCTCTCCTCCAGTCTCGCTCGCTCACCTGGCGGCGGGACGCGGGGCGCCGCTGCAGGGGGCTCCGGGGCGGCTCTCGCGCATGCTCCGGGGCCGGGAGCCGTGCAGCTGCCACGGCCGCAGCTCGCTCTACTGCCGCCCGCCCCCTGCACCAAGCTTTTAAACCAGCCCGGAGGGAAGCCCCGCCCCGGCCCCGCCCCCGGGCCCCACCCCCGATCGCTTTCGGTTTCTCTTTCCGTGGTGGCGCGGCGAACCTCTGGGGTCTCTTCTCTCTCGGAGGAAGTCCTTTGTCCGCCCCTGCAGCGCACCTGTCCCGGCTGGCACTGCTGCATCCTGGGCTCTGGATCCGCCTAGACGCCGCGGGTCCCTGTCTTGGACGCCCACCTAGCGCCCGCAACCTTTGCTCTCGCTGCCTTCGTCCCACATTCCTGCAGCCAGGCTCCCTGGGGTGCTCAGGCGGGCGTTGACACGCCTGCAACCCTCCAGGTGTAGCGGCTCCCGCGCCAGGGCAGGGCTCTGGCCTCCCTGGAGCCAGCACCCCCTAAACCCCAGCAAGCTCCGCCCTGCTGTGGTCTTTCCACCCGGGACCCTAAGGCCTGGCGGCCCCCGCCCACCTTAAAGCCTCTCAGGCCTTTCCCGGACCCCGTGGGGAGCCTCCTGGGCCGCCACGTGCCCCTCCGGCTGGCCGCCGTGCCTGGTCTTGGCCAGGACTTCCCAGGAAGCGGTGGCTTGACCGCAGGCTTCAAAGGAAGCCTAAGGCGGTGCGGGAGGGGTGGCTCCACTCCGGCGCAGTTCCTAAGAACCCGGGCGGGGCAGGGCTGGGCCCCCAGCGGCCTCCACCCACTTTCCCTGCGTTCCTACTATGGGACATCTGGAGAAACTGAGGCCCGGAAACAGGTCGGGATTCTCCTTGGCTAGAAGATCCGAAGCTCTGGATCTGGTATCTCCAAATGAACCAATGGAAAAAAGCTCTCAGCTGTGACTTCCCAAACCCTGGCTCGCTCTCTCCCCCCTAATCTAATGGATGGATCCCCTCGGGAAAGTTCTAGCGATCGTTTGCCAGTAGCAATTCTCCTGCACCCACCGTGGGCTTGGGATGACAGCGGTCATTTGGGCACTGTGTGTGGTGTAGTGATTCTGTTTGTCCTGGAAGGCCGCGGAGTGGGTGCCTGGCTGGTGGCGGTGTTTGTGAATGAAGGCGGTGGGGAGCCCAGTCGGGAGGTTCCCGAGGCGCCTCCTCTGTCTCACACTGACACACACTGCCCTCTACAGGTACACTTAGGCTTCAGTCAAGCCGCTGGGACACTCTGGGGCCCGATCTTGGTCTCTGTTCTCAGACTGCCTCAGTTTCCCCACACCAAGTCAAGAGCCCCACATTTCATTTCGAGCACAGTGATCCAGCACTAACTTGGCTTGATCTCTTTGAACATACGTGTCCAGGGCGGGCTGGTCCTACAGAGTCACAGGTGAGGCTGATAGGAGAGAGAGATGCTGCACGGTGCCTGACAGGTGGGGCAGCTGTAGTCACTGAAGAGATGCTGCTGGAGGGACACACCTTTGTGGTGATGTTGGTAATAGAAGATTCCACAGTGGGAAAGAGCCGGGTCTTAGCACCCACCTCTGGCTCCGCTACTTCTAGCCCATGACTTTGGCGCGTGATTGCAGCTCCCAGTGTGTAAAATGCTCCCGTGCTGCTGTCTTCCTTTCTTCACAGGAGGGTGCCTGGGAGACTGGCTGTTCCTCAGACCCATGTCTTTGCCCTCTGCGTTTGTTTTTCTTTTACAAGAATTTATTCTTTCAATGCCTAAAACTCTAGCACTCTGATGTATCTACAGTCACTATTCCACCCAACTTTGTGTTTCCTTTATTATTATTTTGGTAGAGAGGGGGAAAGACCAGACCCACAGAGACGACTTTTCATCTTGTGTGTTCCAGGTGTGGAATCCAGGGATCAGGTCTGTGCACGCACCTTCACTCGCCAAGCCATGCCCCGGCCCTGTATTTTGTGAGTTGTGTTTGTGATAGCGTCTCATGTAGCTTTGGCTGACCTCAAACTAGATATGTAGCATAGAATAACCTTGAACTCTGGATCCTTTCTGCCCCCACCTCCTACCAGCTGGATTACAAATGGGCACCGCCATACCTAGTTTACGTGGTGCTGGGGAACACAGTACCAGAACTCGGGGCTTCATGCATGCTGAGCAAGTGCTCTACCAACTGAGCCTCCTCCTCCTCCTCCTCCTCCTCCTGCCGGGTCCTGGCAGCAGTGTCCATGAACTCCATCTTTTCTTCGCTGACCATGACCTGTTGGCTCCAGCTGACTTGTTAAATGCTTCCCAATAACCTGTATGGGTCCCAAACTTGCATTCTGCATTCCTAAACTTGGGGGTTCTGACAGTTTTTCCCCTTTGTGCCTTCCGGCCCACCGTGTCTCAGGCTTCCCAGCCCATCCAAGGGGCCTGGCTCTTCCTTTGTACTCTGATCCAATTGCAAAATCTGTGGGGAGTTATGTCTCCTATTACAACAGTGTGTCAGTTTGGTTTCATTTTCTATTTCTCAAGTCCTGAGTTCAAGAGGCAAACAAATCCAGTTGCCAAAGGAAAAGACAAAGGCGCTTGGGTGGCAAAAGCCTGCACTGCCAGCCCAGTGCTGGGCCACGTGAGGGCCCTGGCAGCAGCACGCTTAGGGCCCCACACAAAGTGCCAGGCATGCAGTGACTGGCATGACTGACCGCTGCTCTTTGGTATTTTGTTTGGGTTTTGAGTTAAGGGCTCGTGTGTGTAACCGGTTTGTTTACTGGCAAACAGTTGCTTCTGGCTCTGGAGTGCTGGGATTTACAAGGCATCTGCAAATGGGTTGTGTGTGACAGGACACGTGACGTGATTCTTGATTCCCCATCTCACCGGCCACAGCCTGGTCTGCGGCTCGGTCTTTCAGTTTCTCTTTCCACATAGGAAAAGTGGCCCCTGATCGGGGCGGGTGATTCTGACAGTGCCCCTTGCCCAACAGTGCCAGGCCGTGGGTATCAATGTCACTTCTAGGCATGTGACCCTCGGCCACAAGACTGTTCTTTTAGGAGCCAGCAGGGGTCTGCTGAGGATAAAGGAGTGAGTGCCTCAGGGTCATTTTTTTTTCAGATCGGTTAAATACTTGTGATGAATGGGGACAGAAAGGGAGGGACCGGGAGCTTTTTGGGTGGAATCAAGCAGGCAGAGAAAGGTCAGTTGGACGTGGTAACATGGCGTGGAGGTCTTTGGCCAGGACCCCCGTGGAGGAGATATCCAATGCAAAGCTCCTAGAGTGGAAGTGACTGTCCAAGGATCAGAAAGGAGAGGGGTGCTGTTGGTATAGAACACAAGGGAGGGGGGGCTGGAGAGGTGGCTCAGGGGTTAAGTCTCTGCCTTGCAGGCGGAGGGTCCCGAGTTCGGATCCTAGACCCTATGTATAGACGCCAGGCGGAAGCAGGGTGGCCTGAGTTTCTGGTCCTGGTAGGGCGGAGCCTGGGAATCCCGGGGCAGAGTAAACAAGTAAACAAGGAAGAGGTGGAGGTGTCCATACCATACCCGAATTCGCCTGTGGTTCTACACACACACACACACACGCACACACACGCACAATTGAATAAATAAAAAAAATTAAAAACACAAGGGGGCACCTATGGGGGAGATGCAGCCTCCCTCGGGGGTAGGCATGTGCCCTGAAAGATTAAACAAGCCAAGGACATGTTGCCGCACTTGAGAGGCTAACAGAAGAATCACAAGATCCAGGGCGGCCTCAGCTACACAGTAAGACCCTGTCTCAAAAACAGGAAATGAGGTCCGTGGCGAGATAGCTTAGTAGGTAAGGTACCACCTGCTTGCAAACTAGCAGTCATTACTGAGTTTGAGGCTCAAAAGCCTCTGACCTCCACCCGTGCACCATGGCACACACACGTCTGGAGCTGGGTGGGAAGGTGTCTTTCATTGCCAGCTTCCCATCAGCAATGCTGAGCCCCATCTGGAGACCCCTATACCTTCAGTCCAAGTTCAGGGAGGGTTTTAGAACTACTGAAGAGATCAGACCGAGATTATAGGGAGCTCACCCAAGTAGGGGTGCAGGGACATTCTCAGGCCCATTGGGATCCAGCGGAGTAGCTGGTTCATGAAGGTCTAGAGCTGTCCATCAGCAAGTCCCTCGGGATCTCGTGTTTGCCCACGGTGTCAGTGACCCTGGTCTTCACACATCCAGCACACAAGGCGCACTTTTAGTGGAAGGGATGTCAGCACCGGTGGGAAGACTGACCTGAGTTTTAGAGTGTGTGGGGGGGGTGTGTGAGATCTGAGTTTCGGATTTATGATACATGTAGCCCAGGCTGGCCTCACACTCGCCATGTAGCTGAGGATGACCCTTTGAACTCCTGACCTTCTTGCCTCTCCACCACCATTGGAGTGATGGGGCTGTGCCACCACACAGCTTTTTGCAGTGAGATGTCTCTTGCATGCTAGGGAAGCGCTCTCCCAGCCAAGCCACCTCCCCAGTCCCCAGAGAAGGCACCCGTGAGCTGGCATTGTGCATGAGTCAGGACAAGTCTAAGCCGGTTCCTTCCTTCCACCGTGTGTTCTTGAAGTGGAACCATCGCGCGGCCTCCCCTACCACTTTTTTTAAAAAAAAAAAAAGTCAACTCAAAGGTAGTCTTCCAGGGTACAAGCTTTTAATTCGTGTTGCGTAGAAATCGCCGGAGTAACATGTTCCTGTGCGGTGGACTATAGTCCCAATGTTCCCTGAGGGGTGACCCGTCTAGTTGAGGTGAAACGGACACAGGAACAGCCTGGAGTGCCGTCTCACTTGTATCTTCGCCCTGAAAGACGAGGGGGAAAGGGGTTGTGGCAGGTGGCCCTGGCACCTGCTCCCCAGGGCGTCCCCAGCCGCCACCACTGCCCGCCGCCCCGCTGCCCTCATACCTGAGCTCCGCCTCTTGGCTCTATGCGCCCGCCTGCGCCTCCTCACCGCCTTTCTCTTGTTCACCTTCCCTTCCAAGGTCTTGCGGTTCCTGGGGCAGTTGCCGCGGTGGCTGGGCCGCGGGGAATAGCGGGAGTGCATGTTGTGCTTGGCGTACCTCGCCTGCGGGCTCGAGCCAGGGCTGGAGCTGGAGCCCTGATGGCCGACAGGGCTGCAGTTGCGGCAGTGGTGGCTGCAGTGGCACTGGGTGCAGGTGTGGCCTTGGGGCCGAGAGGCGCTGTGGGGGTGGGGATGGGCGGTGGGAAGGCTCTGCGACTTGGTGTCCATGGGAGGCCACACGAGGAGGGGCAGAGGCCTCCTCCTCCTCCTCTTCTCCCAGCAGGCCCAGCTTTGGAGAGGCCCAGCAGCCCTAGTTATATAGCTGAGCCAATTATGATGGCACAGGCCACAAAGGGTGACAGGTACCTGACAAAGCCCGGCCCCTCACCCAATGCCAGGTGGGGGTGGGGCGGGGGCGGAGGCGGGGCCCGCCCAAAGGCTCTGCAGGACGGTCCTGCCTACAGGTGAGATAACAGAGCCCACACCACAGGTCTGTCTTGCCCCCCTTCCAGTCCTGGGTATATAGTTTCTCTGGCTCTTGCAGAGAAGGATCTTGTCAAGCAGTGAACTGAGGCCGGCATACGGCCAGTGCTCAGGGGAAGTCACGTGACAGCAGCTGTCTGGGGTCAAGGGAAGAGTGGCCCGCAGAATCGACCAAGGGCCCTCCAGCCCGGCTCCCCAGCAGCCTTCGTAGATGGGAGGTTTGTGGGCTGGGTTCAAATCCTGGTCTGCACTGGGTAGGTTCAAATCCTGGTCTGCACTTGGGTCTGATCTTGGACATGTCATGGAAGTCGTGTGTGACTGTTCCCATACCCACTGCCCCAGCTAGAGGGAAAAGGCAAGCTTGGGTTGGACTGCCGCCCTGTTTTCTCAGCTGCCCTTACCCCGAGACCCATGTTCTCTCCTGGCCTGCGCCCACCACCTGCGCCCACCATCACCCCCAAGAAACTGACTCACATAGTAGCCAGCTTCACAGGGGTTTTTGTCTTTTTCTTTGTTTTTTTTTGAGAAGTCTCATGTTAGTCCTGCCTGTCCTTGAACTTGCTGTGTAGCCAAGGGTGACCTTGGCCTCCTGATGTCTCCACCTCCCAAGGGCTGGATAACTGGTGTGCGCCACTACATCTGGATCCAAGTTGACTTCTTAATAAACATGGCACATGGGTCACTGTGCAGTGATTTCATTACTGAGTCCTGCCTATGTGCTGGACCCAGCCACTGTTTCCAGTCCCCCCAAAACCTGTGTTGACACCCTAATTCCTAAGATGGAGTCTGGCAGCATCACATTGTTCGGGAAAAGAGTCTTGGTGGGTGTCTTTTAAACCATGAGCACTGAGATTGCCAGTCGTAGTTAAGATATAGGTGTCACCTTGATGGTAGAGGCTTTGAGTTCTGGGCGCAAGTGTGAGAAATTAACAAAGTTAAGGCCCAAGCAAGCCTACAGGAGATTGTCTATTGATAGGGAGGCCCCGGCAGGTGAATGTGATGAAGGGAACTGGTTGAGAAAGTTGTTAATCCTTTTGTATACCTGTCTAGACATGCTGATCTGACAAGTAAGGATTGTCCCTTTCTTAGCCATTATGTGAATATGTTATGGCCAGTTCCCTCGCTCCCTAGTATTGGTATGAGCTCTCCTGACAAGCTGGACAAGAAACTATCACCAAGAAATGTCGAGCCAAAATCAACCCCTTGCTCTCTTAAGGGCCATGCTTTTCATCAGCAACAATGCGCAGTGACGGCCACAGCCATCCAGTGCACACGCGTGTTCCTGGCCTCCAGTCCCCATAGTGAGATCCTGTCTTAAAAAAAGTCAAAGCCACAACCAAACTCATTAAAACCCTTGCTCCTAGCAGGGCCTGCTCCCATCCCTCACTTCAGTTAATTCCCAGCCCTGCCCCGTGAGTCCCACTCTACGTGTTTGGTAGCAGGGAGGGAGAGGCAGACACACATTCACACAGAGACTGACTCCAGCTCACACAGATGGCAGAAAAGAAGTGGAGCCCAGATGTGCTGAACTCAAAGTCAGTGGTTTTTTTTTTGTTTTGTTTTGGTTATTTGTGTGTGTGTGTGTGTGTGTGCGCGCGCGCGCGCTTTCATGTGTAGGTAGAGGACAATCTTGAGGTATTGTTCCTCTCTGCTCCACCCTGAGACAGGACCTCCTCACTGCTGTCGGTATAAGCCCCACCAGACCCCCCTCCCCTAAGTGCTCCACCTCCCCACCCTACCCCACCCCACCTCCCATTGTCCCTCCCCCAGTAAGGCACATGCAGATGTTCCTGCCACTGAGACCAGTGTTTAAGAAGAACCCGGAGGTCTGAACGCTGCAATTGCCCAAGCGCTTCATCCACCGAGCTTCCCCCCAAGCCCATCTGTGTCCCATGTAACCCAGGCTGGCTTCACCATCCCTGTGGGACTGATGAGGGGAAACTTTTGATCCTCCTGCCTTTGCCTTCCTCGCTTGGCTTATGTGCTAGGGATTAAACTCAGGACTCTGGGATGCCAGACAAGCCCCCTACTGACAGCCACACCCCCAGTCGTCCCTGGTCAGAGCTCTTTAAGAACATCCTGGAAGGCTCACCCTCTCCCTGCCCACAACCTGGATCTGCAGACACTCATCCAGGTCCCCAGACCCCAAACCACGGCCGTTATCCTGGCTCGGCGACCACCCCAAGCGGCATGGGTGCGAGAAGAAAGGGACGAGAGAGGAGCAGTTCCTTGGAGACTCTTTATTGATTCTTGTCTGAAAGTTCTCGCCTCGGGAGCAGGCGGTCCTGGCGGGGCAGGCCGACGTCACGACGGTCAGGAACAGGTCTGCTTGGGCTCGGGGCTCGGCTGGGCTGCCGCGCTGTCTTCCGCACGCTCTTCCTGCTGCGCAGGTTCCATCAGCAGCAGCTTGCCTTTCACGGGGAGCTGTTCTTCCTCCTCCTCCTCCTCCTCCTCTTCCTCCTCCTCCTCCTCCTCCTCCTCCTCCTCGCCCTCAGATGACAGAGAGAAGTTGTCCTGGCTCACACAGGCTACGAGCTTCTTCATGGACGACTCATGGCCGCGACTGTGGCCCGTGTTCTGGCCTGTGCTGTGGCCGGGGCCGAGCTTGGCGCAGCGGGAACCCATTGCCCACGCCTGTCTCTCTGGACTGAGAGGCGGCGGCCTGGGGCGGCAAAGGACTCTGAGGCCAGTGGGTGGGGCGCTGACCTCACAAAGGGTCTCCCGCTCTCCCCTCCACGCCCTGGAACCTGGGAGGGTTCTGGAGTGCCCACGGTGCCCAGCCAGAGAGCTGTGAGCCCTAGGGCAGGGATGCCGTGAAGTGGGGTGCCCTAACCTGTGTGGCCCGTCAGTGAGCTTGGCACGCACGAGGTCCTGACGAACTGAGAATAAAGTGTGATCTTCGGGGTTTTTTTGGCAGGGTGTGGGGGGGGAGTACGGACCCCAGGGCCATGGGGTCCGATCTTGGTACACGACAGGGAAGCCCTCTACCACTGAGGCACGGCCTGTGCGCGCGACGGGATAGGTTACACGGTGGCCCTCACGACCCAGTCCAGACCCGTGCTGCGCGTGCGAGCGCCTGGAGAGTGTGGGGGCATGTGAGGCCCGAAAACCAGTTCTCTCCTACCATGTGGGCTTCCTCAGGTGGGCAGGCACCTTGCCTGGCACCTCTTCCACCACGTGCTTTCACCAGGTCCCCCCCCACCAACACTGGTCTTGTTGGGATAGCACCCTTTCATGGACGGGCTCACAGAAGCATGAACCCTTCAAACTCTTCGAACCATTCACTCGCCCCTCCCACCCCCGTCCCCCGCCCCACCCACTTCGTTCACTGAAGGACATGCGGCAGCCCTTGATTCTGTTCAAGCTTTATTTGGCAGGTGGATTTGCTCATTACTCAGATCTTTCAGCTCCTTGGCAGCTCAGGGCTCAGACTTCAATGTGGAGTGGTGTTGTGCTAGGTGATGTTCCTTGGGCAGGCGGCTCTTCCTTAGGCAGGTGGCATGGTTGGCTCCAGGCAGGGTGGACGCGCCCAGGAAGGCTTAGTGGTGGTGGTGGTGGTGGTGGTGGTGGTGGTGTCTCCTGCACCTCCTGCATCTGCACCTCCTGCGGGATCTGCAGCCTTTGGGAAGGAAGAAGTTCTGGTGTGCACAGGAGCCTGCGCTGGGCGGGAGCTCGGGAGGTCCCTCCCCGGGGTCAGTGACAACCTTTGGGGGCCTTCCAGTGGGGGCGGAGCCAGCTTCCCTCCCACCCCGCTGCCTCCAGCCCCCGTGGCTAGGGGCAACCCTGGGATTGGTGGGGACCTACATCGGTGATATCTATGGTAGTGTCTCCGGCAGGACCGGTGCCTATGGCAGGAGCCGTGGTGGTGGTGGTGGTGGTGGTGGTGGTGCCTCCTGTGGCAGGAATGGTGCCTCCTGTGGTGGTGGTGGACGTGGTGTAGCCTCCTGCGCGAGCAGCGCCTGTGGCCGTGGTGGTGGTGGTGGTGTTCTTCGTACGCCCTTCTGTAATTGTCCACACTTCTATCTGGGTTTAGCCCCTGCCTATCCTGGTCATCGCGGGCATGATCCTGCCCAGGTCCCTGGTGTGGGCGCTCACTGGGACTCCTCACGCGATAACGGACCATAGTGCTAGATGATCAGGAGATGCCGGGCTGAGGCTGCAGCTGGTATAGAGAGGAGGAGGAGACCTGCCCACCTGCTCTTGGTGGTAATGGTGGTCTGGTATGGGGCTGTCCAGGGGCTCGTATATAAAGGTGGGGCCCCACTATGACCTGGCAAGCCCACCCCTGATTGTCCCCACCCTGCCCAGTTCCCTCTGTGAGGGCAACACAAGACAGGGACTAAAGCCCTGGCACAGGTTGGGGGCCAGTGGAGGGCAAAGCAATCCTGCCCTGGCTCTGTCTGTCAAGAGCTTGCCTGGACCTTTTATGGCAGGTCAGGAGATAATAACTTTTTTTTAACTGAGTCATCTTTTTTCTTTTCTTCTTCCATATGTATATGGGGTGCGCGCATGTGTGTGTGTATGTGTTACCCATGGGAGGGTACATGTGTGGGGGCAGGTTCCTGCACGCACACGTGTGCGTGTGTACAGAGGTCCAAAGGTGATTTGGTCACTTTTCTAACTTTACTGATACTGGGTCTTTAAATCCAGAGCTCGCTGTCAGCGCTAGTCTAACTACCCAGCTTGCTCTGGGGCTGGAGTTGCAGGTGGGCTGATACACCCAACCCAGCCTGTTTTCCTGAGGACCAAGCGTAGGGCTCATGTACTAACCAAGTACTCTACCAACTGAGCCACAATAACTGGCTCTTTATTGTCCAAATTCAGCTTGTGGGAATACATATGTGTAATCATTCTGGAAGAATGTTCTCACACTGTGTCCACCACATGCCCATTCATGTAGTTCCCATGAGGGAAATTGAAGCTGAGGCAAGGGAGAGGCTAGGTTGCTCAAGGTCAGTCAGGACTAGGGTTTGGCAGGACCATCTGGCTTTGGCCTCCCCCCACCTCTCCATTTGCTCTCAGGAAGGGCACCTCCCACTTCCCTCCCTCTGGCTCAGTTGGGCAAGCAGGGGGTTCTGAAAATAGGTGACCTGTGTTCATTGATGACAGAACACAAGTTGGTTTTCGCCATGTAGGCTTCAAAGAGCCTTAAGATACTACTAGGCTTTTACGCACAGGTGCCTTTATATGCGAGATGGGCCATTCATTTAGTTTGGGGTCCTGGCTCAGGAATTTGTTCACAAGCAGGGGTCCTAGTTCAGATTCCATCCCAAAGAGGAGGTGGCACAATCCACACAATTCCCTTGGGGCTTCACGGGCACGCACAATTCAAAATAAAAACCCACTGAAGAGAAGGAATGGTTTCCTTCTCATGTCCACTTGGGGTATTGGGGCTTAGCCTTGAACCCCCAGACCAAGGGCACTTGTTTCAAAACTAGTTCCGTTCTCAAAAGCTTTTCCAAGGGATCGGGAGAGCTTAGGGTACACAAAAACCAAATTGGGACTAGGAGGCCATGTGACTTTAATGGTTTTATGATGTGGCATCTGTGCGACATTCACAGCCCCACAGCATCGTCCCCAAGTCTGTCCCAGGAGCCCAAGGATGAAGAGGCGCGAGTGAGATGATTTCCAACATTTATTGACAGGTGGCATTGTTCCTTAGCAGGCTCCTGTTTTCTTTGGATGGTGGCATTTTCAAGATGTGGCGGGAAGTAAGATTCTCAGGCAGGAGTTTGGTGGGCTCTGTGCATCTAGGATCTTTTACACCTAAAGGTGTATGAGCGGCGACGGTGGCAGGACCCTAGCCAGGCAAGAAAGGAAGTGAGACCGATTCACGCCGGGGCCAGCTCCCAGCACCCCGGGCAACCCCCACGCCCCCCGGCCCCCCTGCCCACGGGAGCCCTGCTCACTCCGCCTTCTCCGGCGACAGCACCGTCTCCTCCGTTTGCGACATCTTCGCCTGCGGCGGCGGCGGCACCGGCTCCTGCTTTGGCTGCGATTGAGGGCGCATTTGAATCTGGCCATGGTTGTTGGGCTTGGCCTGGGGCTGGCTCAGCAGGGGGCACCACCTGGGTTGAGCCAGCCTACCTGTGAGCAGGTGGAACTTTATGGGTTGTGGCAGGGACCCGTCACCTCTTCCTTTTATAGACGTGGGGCCCCCGTTGGCCATTTGTGAGGTCAAAGAAGGCCTGGACCTCACAGGCCATGGCCAGAGTGGGCCTGAATCGTGTCCAAATATGGGCATGAGAGGGGAGGTGTAGGGCCCTGGCTTCAGGGCGCTTATGTCACAGTTGAGGGGCGTCAAGGTGGGCACTTTATCAGGCCCTCCCTCAGTCACTCCTGTAACAGAATGCCAGTGAGCACCCGTTATGGGTCCAAGTATGGGCTCGGCCCTGGCAGACAGAAATCGGACTTTCTAATATAACCATTGGCAGGTGAGGACCGTGCATAAAACCACCCAACACCTGCCCTCAGGAGGCGAGTCTCCCAGCTGTGTAGATTTCACTTCAGTTGCAAACAGCGAGAGCTGGTGGAGGAAAGGTACTTCCAAGGGAGGTGAGGGAGCTCAGAGAGACAAAGTAGGCAAATGAGACAAGACCATTCAGGGATTGGCCTCACTACCACGCCCCAGACATATATAGACTATGACAGAATTAAGTGGGGTAGAGAGAGAGGTCACATGATTCTGAAAACGTCCCTGAAGAGGCAAAGAGGGCTGGGGGGGGGATAGGGTGCAATTAGGAATGTGAACAACCCAGCTGATGTAAGAAGAATCTTCTATGACATGAAACTATCCCACCTCCAGCCCACAGCAGGCGGGGAAGAGCAGCAACGTGGCCGTCCTAGTCTGTGTTCACTGTCTGACCCCTGGCTCCATCCACTGGGTTCTGCCTCCTGTCCTCTGGCAGTTAGCGCTTTGGAAGGGAACCTACCTGGAGGTAGATGGTCGCCTGCTCAGAGACGGGCCTCTGACCTATTCATTCACTCTAGCTTTGATTGAGGGTTTCCTGGTACCACAAAGGGTTGTGCACCAGAGGGGGGGGCAGGTGTGTTCAGGCAAGAAGTGAGTGAACGAGACCCCTGGACCCAGATCGGGATGTGTCAGAAGTGAGACAGCCGCTTTGGGCTGCCGGGGAGCTACCTATTCCAGGCGGCAAGGTGAGGTCAAAGCCATCCTAGCCAGGTCAGTTCCCGTGGGTTCCCGAGGCTGGCTACCAACTGGACCAGGCAACCTTACCTCGATCACAGAGACCACAGGGACGGAGCCGCGCCCCGTGATCTGGGCCACAGTACCAGGCTCCAGTCCTATTCCCACAACACGGGACGTGTTTTACAAGGGGATTGTGACTTTTGGATCCATTGGTCACATTCCCTGCCACGCGCTGCAGACCACAGACTGAACGGTGATCCAGACTGGCAGGAAAGTGGGTGCCAACCAGCCTTGGCCTCACCGTTCTGGGGAGGAGGAAGGGCACTGGCTGAGATGAAGGGCTGCATCTGTTACCAGTGTGATCGGACACATGCTCCCTCCAGTCCAGAAGTTCCCGAGGGTGCTGGGGGAGGTGGGCAGGGGGCCCCAGGATCTGTCAGGGGAGTGAGCCTCAGCCTCGTGGCTTCTGAACTGGTCCTTGCTCCTGCAGCACAGTGCCTGCCCCTGAGTGCGTGTGTCACAACATCCAGGATTCTTTGCTCACAAGACGCAAAGAGGAAACGCAAGCATTCTGTTGGATGGATGGGCGGATGATGGCTGAGTGAGTGGATGGCAAATGGACTCTTTGCAGGAGAAAAACTCTCATTCTTCCAGTCCCGAATCCTGGCATCATGTTAGGATTCTAACAGGCTGCTCTGCCCCATCGGCAATGCCCCAGCTGTGAGAGAGCACGTGTAGACACCTCACACTGCACCCAGAGGACTCCCCACACACTCCTCCGTGAGGTCATAGTAGGCACTGCTGTGGCCACCTTGGTCAGGGAGAGACCACCTGAGAGGAGCAGAGGGTAGGCCGGTGTTTTTGACATTCTAAATGTGTCCTTCACCGACGGTCCCCGCGCAGCAATCCCGGGGCCGGGATGCTGGAGGGCAGTGACCCCACGTGCTTCCGCAGGGCACAAGTGGATTGCTGCGTCCTCGCAGGGATGGTCGGTGCAGGGATGGCTCGCAGCTGTCTGGGGGACCCTGGATGGAGAGGGCAACAGACAAGTCACGCTCCTCCGTGCCTGACAAACATGTGGCACGTGTTACTTACAGGCAGAGAGACCTGGATGGGACACAGCAACCTCACCGGGAGGAGGGGCACCCTTTCTATTTCATCCGTCTCTCCATTGCTTGAGAATTCCACGTGTGGTTGAGCATTGAGTATTTCCACAACCGGGGGAGACGAGATGATTTTGGGCTATTGAGGGCTGTCTCCCAGTTCCTGAGGCTGTGTTGGTGTGTATGTGTGGCAATTCACCTGCATGGTTGCTGATAAATCACCATCAAAAGGCTTAAAGGAACAAGGGGTTTATTTCCTTACGACAGTCCAGTTACAGTTCTCAGTCCAGCTTGACGGCAGAGCAGCACCAACAGCAGGGCCGAGGGAACTGGCCACACCATCTCTACATAAGGGCTAGAGAGGGGCGATCCTTACTTGCCAGACCAGCATGTCTGGCCAAGTATATAGAAGAATGCCAATTCTCTCAACCAGCCTTTCGTGATTTATTCCAGGGCTTAGTCTCACCCACCATAGGCTGGGCCTTCCCCATCAGCTGACAGTCTCCTTCAGGTTTGCTCTGGGCCCAACTCAACTACTAATTCTCTACAACTGTACCCAGAGCTCAAACTCTCAAGAGTCAAGATGACCCCTGTGCCTAACTATGACTCTGTGTGTGTGTGTGTGTGTGTGTGCGCGCACACACACATTTGTGTGAGCAGAGGCCAAAGAGAGTGTTACCCGTCACTTTCCACTTTATTCCCGTGAGACGGGGTCTCTCACTGAACCTGGAGTTACCTAGCACCAACAGGCCTCAGTGATCCCCGTCTCTGCCCTTCCCCTTCCACAGTGCTGAGGTGACAGGCACACACGTGTACACCCTGGTTTTTATGTGGGTTCTGGGAGTTAAACTCATGTCTTCCTGCTCATGCAGCAAGCACTCTAACCCACGAGCATCTCTGCAACCTCTATTCTCTTCTTTTTTTATTATTATTCATCATGTATTCAATTGTGCATGTATGTGTGTGTGCGCATGTGTGTATGTATGTGTGTGTGTGTGTGTAGAACCATGGACGATTCCATGGACCGCCTCCACCTTGGGGTCTAGGATCCGAACTCAGGACCTTCTGCCTGCAAGGCAGAAGCTTAACCCCTGAGCCACCTCTCCAGCCCCTCTATTCTCTTCTTAACACACCGTTTCTTCTGGGGGAGCGAGCCCAGAAATTGCACACACTTCCCCCCGAACTCCATCATCTCAGCGCACCCATTGTCTCCCATAAGGATACCACCATCCTCCAAACTCCAGATTGTCCTTGGGTCTCTGTCTCAGGATCCAAATCCCCACATCTCCTCCTGCTTTAGTACCTGTCATGGTTAGGTACAGGTGTCAACTTGATGGTTGAGGGTTCGAGCTCTGGGCACCTTTGTAGAGAACTGATAGTTGAATTAAGCCCAGAGCAAACCTACAGAAGATTGTCTAGCTGATGGGGAAGGCCTAGCCTATGGCAGGTGGACTAGGCCTTGGACAGGTGAATAAAATAGAGAGCTGGTTGAGGAAATTGGCATCCTTGTATATACTTGGCCGGACATGTTGGTCTGGCAAGGATCGTCTCCCTCTCAGCTGTTACATGGTTATGGTGTGGTCATCTTCCTCAGCCTTGGTGTTGGTGTGAACTCTCTAGTGGAGCTGGACTAAAAACTGTAACCGGACTATTGTAAGAGAATAAACTCCTTGTTCCCTCAAGCCATTTGATGGCAATTTACCAGCAACCATGCAGGCTGACTGCAATAATACCTCGCCAAAGGGCAGCCTCAGTGTCCCTGATGTGCACCTCCGTTCCAGATCTACCTTTGCCAGGTCCTGGGCCATGACCTCCTCGTCTGACACGTCAGCATCCACAGGCTGTGAGCATCCCTGGGCTGGGATTGAGCTGCATTTTACTCATGACTACAGGGCCTATTTCAGGGATGCTATGCAGGGGAAGCGCCTGCTCTCCTGACACTCTCCAGGGAGCGTGATCCTCCTGACCCTTGGGAAGGTCCCTACTCAGGGCCCACACTCAAAGGCCACACATCATACTTCACTGCCTTCAGCAACCTCATCTTCCCCAGCTGCTGGAACCTTCCATGCTGAAGACCCCACTCATTTGTATGCATGCATTTGTCTCTGTCGGTGTCGACCTGCAAGTATTTATACTTTGGGCTATTCTTTGTCACATTGCTGTGACAGAATGGACTGGGACCAACTTCAGGACTGATTTGGGTTCACAGTTTCAGGGGATATCAGTCCATCACGGTGGGGAAGGCGCCGCAGGTGGGGCGGTTGTGTGGCCTAATGTGCTGGTTAGTATATTGGACGGCCAAACCTCCCAGGATCAAGAATCACCTTGGACACAAGCCTTGGTGATGTCTGTGAGGGAGTTTCTCAGTGGAGTTAGGTGGGAAGACCTGCTCTACCTACACATGGCACGCCCCATGGGCCGAGCTCCTGGGCACTCACCTCTCTCTGCAGTGTGGCCAGCTGCCTCGAGTTCCTGCTGCCCTGCCCGCCCTCCCCACCATGATGGGCTGCACCCTCCAGCTGTGAGCCAAAATAAGCCTTCCTTCCTTAAGTTGCCCTGGCAAAGTATATTACCACAGCAACAAGAAAACTTAACAACACACAGAGCATCTCATCTTGGAGAATCAGGAAACTGAAAGTGTTAGAGCACAATCAGAAATCAGCCTGGGCCTACACCCCCAAGATCCACAGCAGTGTTCAAACACTGGGGGGGGGGGGCACAATGCTTAGAACCAATATTCATCTACTTTGTTGCTTAGATGCCCCAGCCTGGCCACTTTGTCCCCCAGCACCCCCAGCACCGTGAGCCGTGACCACGTCCCTGCTTCGAGACTCTCTGGGGTGCTCCAGGGTGCTTATGTTAACTGGCCTGCTCCTGAAACCATGTGGCCAAGCAACTCCACCAGGGGTGCTTGGCCCTGGCTGTGCTGCTTCCAAGTC
The DNA here is from genome assembly GCA_023101885.1 of Typhlomys cinereus. Taxonomy (NCBI): domain Eukaryota; kingdom Metazoa; phylum Chordata; class Mammalia; order Rodentia; family Platacanthomyidae; genus Typhlomys; species Typhlomys cinereus. The sequence continues at coordinate 351,092 of JALPQD010000754.1, read as the reverse complement.
CTCTTGGCTGAGAAGTCTGCGTGTGCGCGTCGCGGCCGCCAGTCTTTCTGCGCACATATGTCTGCAGATGTCTTTGTGTGTAGGGACAGTCCTGGTGGTTCATCTTGATGCCAACTTGACTAGACTAGAGACACCTAGGAGATTTGCAAAGCCTGGCTCCACGCTTGCCTGCGAGGACGTTTAGTTCACAAGGACTCTCACCCAACAGTGCAGACTGCATAGGCAGGCCTGATTGGAATAGATTGGAGTGGGTGGAGCCTGGGGAGAAGACGATGGTGAGGGAAGAGGGGGGAAGAAGGTATCCTCAGGGCTGCATTCTCCCCTGGTCCTTAATTGAATCACCCTACACTCCCCTCCCCCGAAGCTTCTTGACACTAGTGGAACATTTCTTCTCCCTCTTTTTTTTTTTTCTTCTCCATCTTGACATCCTCCCCAGATACATGGGGCTGAATGACAGCCACAGTAAACTTTTCCCCTTCAAATAGTTGCTCCCCAAAAAACGGGTGTGGCCTGCACTTCTGGCCCTGGTGGGCAGAGCCTGGGAAATCCCTGAGCAAAGCAAAAAGGAGATAGAAGCAACCAGGATGATTCTCGAAGTCACCCTTGGTCCTCCACAGGGATACACTCTAACACACACACACACACACACACACACACACACACACACACACGCACACATGTTCCTATGTAAGAGAGTTTAAGAACCAATGTGTACTCCAACCAAAGCCTTGGAAATTATTAAAGGGCAGAACCTGAACCATTGCTGAAATATCTGTAAGGAAGCTGTTTAGCTATTTATATGTATAAAAATAATTATTTTAACTATCAATTATATATCACAATTATCGTATAGTTATATAATAATCCTGTATCACAATTAACATATTTTTGTAATTAGTTATGTAATACTCCTGTAAGAAATAGAATCCCAAAAACAGTCTTTCGTAGTCCCCTTAACTTTAGATGAAAATCTCAGGAATTTGACTTTGAAACAGAAAAACTGTTGAGAACTCATAACTAGTTTTTTTGGTCCATTTATGCACGTTTATACATATTCATACCCATGTATACCTGATACTTTGGTATGTTGGGTTCCATAGACTTTAAAAATAAAGAAGTAAATAAATAGTTTCTACCAGAGCTCTTGTGACTGAGAGGCAGAGTAACCCAGATAGGACAGTCTGGACAGGCTGAGGCATTTCTATATGCTCAATACCCATCATCCCGTGTGTGTGTGTGTGTGTGTGTGTGTGTGTGTGTGTGTGTGTGTGTGTCCCCAGATACATGGGGTGTGTGTGTACGCACCCATGTGTTCAGGTGCTGTATGTAGCATGTGCTATATCCTTATGGAGACCAGAAGTTGGCCTTTGATGTCATTCCTCAGGAGTTGCTTTTTTTTTTTAATTTTTATTACTATTTATTCAACTGTGTGCATATGCGTGTGTATGTGCCCGTGCAAGAGTGTGTCTGTGTGTAGAACCACGGACGAATTCGCGAACCACCATGGACGCCTCCACCTCCTTCTGCCCCAGGATTCACAGGCTCCGCCCTACCAGGACCAGAAGCGCAGGCCGCCCCCGCTTCCGCCCGGCGTCTATACGTGGGATCTGGGATCCGAACTCAGGACCTTCCGCCTGCAAGGCGGAGGCTTAACCGCTGAGCCACCTCTCCAGCCCCATTCCTCAGGAGTTGTACACCATTCATTCATGCATTATTTATCTATTTATTTATTTCTGTTATTGAGTCAGGGTCTCTTGCTGGACCTGAGCTCACTGGCTCTGCTAGGCTAGCTGAGCAATGAGTCCCCGGGAATCCACTGGTCTCTGCCTTACCGGCACCAGGATGGCAAGTGTGTGCCACCATGCCTGGCTTTTAATCTGGGCAGTATGACTGGAATTCAGGGAGGCAAGTCGAGCCTGTCTCCTCGGCCCAGGCCCGATCATTTCTTTTTCCTGTTTTTGTTCACACATGTATGTCCGTGTACACGTGAGCATGTGTATACACCTGCGTGAAGAGCCGTGGGTATTGTGCCTCGTGCAGCCGACTCTGGCTTATTTTGAGGCAGGTTCTCTCACTGAACCTGAGTCTACCCATCAGGCTAGGCCGGCTGGCCAGCAACCCTAGATATCTATCTGCCTGTTTCTACCTCCTCAGCTCTGGGAGCCTAAGAAACCTGTACGCAGCTTTTTCATGTGGGTTCTGGGAACGAAACTGCAATCACTATTGCCCTGCCCTACCCCACCACTTCCTTATGGTGCAAACATTCATCTTCCTTTCTTCTTGCCAATCAAAAGGTTGTAGTGTAAGAACAGTAAATCAAGACAGGCATGTAACCCAGAGCAGAATGCTGAGGCAGGAGGATTGCTAAGAGTTCAAGGACAGCCTGGGATATAGAGTAAGAGGCTATCTCAAATAAATAGCAGGAAATCCTGATGCTTACAGATGGTGGATCGGTGATGGAGGAAGGCTTGGAAGGAACAGAAAGGAGCCTTCTGGAAACAGTTGCCCAGGATCTGATATGAGTATCAAACTCATCTAAATAAAAATCATCAGTCTCACTGGCAGCCATTGCTAGAGCACCATGCAAATATCGCTTGTCAAGGAAGGGCTAGCCAGATGGGCTCTGGTTGCCACACACACCCTGGGATCTGTAAGACGCTTGGTCTGCCGGGAAAGAGAAACTCAGCCACCTCAGCAGCCAGCCAGGCTCATTTGCACATTCCCCACCTGGTGTCTGCTCTGTGGTTGCTGGCTGCAGCTGGCTGCTGGAGGGTGGCCGAGAGAAGCCCGTGAAGTCACGTCACGGCAGTACTCAGCCTGCTCCCTCCACACCCCAGGGCCGTGCAGAGCCTGGGCCTCATTGGAACTACCAGGCAATCACCACGACCCTAGCAGTTCACGCCGCGTGCACGGGCTGCGGTCACCCTCCTCCTGCAGCCCGCCGTGCACACTCGGGTCTCGGTTTCTCCCACCTGCAAAAGAGAATGGAGGCCCTTTCCTTCTTCCGTGTAGTGAAAGACCGTCCATCCTGAGGACCCATGAGGGGGGCGGTGTTCACATGAGGAGTTGAGGGTCATATGGTTTTGGATGAAACTGTTCCGTGTGCAGCCTTGGGAAAGACACAAGTGTGCATCTGAAAAGACCCAGCTCATGTGCAGGAAAAGATATACATATGGTGTGTGCTTTTGAAAAGAGAATGCACACCTGTGCACGGCAGTTCAACCCCCCCCCCGCAGGTGGAATTACAGGAAGCGGAGTGGACAAGTGATCTACTTATTCCTCCCGTCCCCAGTCACAACCCTTGCCCTTAGCTGAAAAGGACCATGAGTTGGGGACTCCCAGGGAGGCACAGTCCCGAGCCCTGGCGATGAGACCCTTCTGCAGTGCCTGTTAAAATGCAGGTCCCAGGCCCAGCCACGGGATGTGGAGTGTTCAGAAAATGTCCCTGTGCTGGCAGGACCACACTGTGTGCAAGACACGTATTGTGTCTTCATCCCCGGGTCCAAAGAGAACTGCGAGCCCTCATGTTGGGCCGTCGGTGGCTGGGAAAGACGACAGCTTGTGGACGGAGGACTGCAGGTACCAGGAACTGCAGCAAGCCTTGAGTGGGGTTTCGAGGGATGAAGAAGAGTCTTCCTGAGACCAGGGGTGACTAAGGGGACTCAGACCCAGGAGTTCTCTTGATTCTAGGGAGCACATAGTACAGAGAAAGCCGGGGTCTCCCTTCCAGGTCTTACCCTTACACATGAAGGCTGATTTCTCTCCTCTACCCAAGAAGGTCTGGCAGGGCTGGTTGGGAGGGGACCCTGATTTTCCCAGGATGAGCCAGATACACCCCAGTGCCTGGCTTCCCCGCCATGGTTCTCAGCTGCGGAGTCTCATTCTGGGTCAGAGAGTGTTGTAGAGGTGGGAACAGAAGCCACAAAGCGGAACTGGACAGGAGCGTCTTCCTGAGCCTCGGTTCCCTCGTTCAGCAATGGAGCCAGTAGCACCGATCGTTCAGGACCCCGGGGAGGGAGGACGGAGCATCAGGTGGCCCGTTGGGTCAAGCCTCAGCACAGGGCTCGGCCCCTCCGATTCCTCCGGTTCAGTCTGCAGATACTTGCTAAGGCCCTGTTGTGTGCCAAACACCATGCTGGGAGTGGTTTCAGCCTCAGTTTCCCCTGGGAAAAGTGGGGTCAGTAATGACCCTCGCTTGCCTGGTAGGAGTGTTAGGAGGAAGGGTCCAGCCCTTTAGCAGCGGCCTGACAGGATGCACAGCTAGCCTCTCATCATGCCTGGGCCCAGGATTCGGCCCCAAGCCCTCTGCCCTGTCCACCCCATGCCTCATTTGTGGATGAAATTGTGGAGCAGATAGTGATATTGACGGCCGAGCTATGGAGACCCACCAAAGAGAGGAGCGATGCCAAGCTAAATGCCCGTCATGGGTAAACATACAGCCCTCCATCAATGTGCAGTGTGATTCTACATAAATGTGCAGATGTGATTTTCACCCTTAAAAGGGGGTCTCTGAGGGCTGGTTTCCCTCGTGCCCAGTGAGAATGCAGCTGGAAGATGCTATTGGGACCCAGAAAGCAGGGCCCCAGCCTGTGCAGCTCCTCCAGAACCAGGAGGAATATTCTTTGGCTTCTGAGAACAGGGTGTTTTGTTACCGTGTCTGAACAGAGACAATGTCCGATAGAGTAGAGTCCAGCCATGAAAAAGAGTCCTGATCACACTGCATGGTGAGTCCTGGCTGGGTTAGATAAACCAAGCTGAAAAAAAGACCAACACGCAATTCTGCTCACGTATCCTGTGTGCTTAGTAAAAACAGGACCACAGAACGAGAAAGTGACAGGGGGGGTTGCCAGGGCCTAGACCGAAGGGGAGAGGGGAGTGGCCTCATGGATGTAATTTTCAGTTTCACAAGATGAGTCCCAGAGACTTCGCTGAGCAGCATGAATGCACTTAACTCTGTGCAGAGGGACGTTTGGAGGTCGGGGTGGCTCTGTGGGTCAAGGGCCTGCTGTGGAAGCATGGAGACCTGAGTTCAGATCCCCAGCACCCATGTAAAAACCAGGCACAGTCACATACACATCTGTTATCCTAGGATCAGAGACAGGCAGATTCCTGGACCCTGCTAGTCAGCTAGCCAGGTCAACAGGTAAAGCTCCAGGTGCACCCAGAGACCCCGTCTCAAAGGATACAGTGGGCATCAATGGACAAGATCCTCCGCTCAAGTCTGGGCTTTGGATCTCACTGCAATGTGACTGGACCTTACCTAACCTGCCCCATGGCTGACATGTCAACAAGTCCCCATAGACTAGTGGCTCTCGGGGAGAGGGCTTCAGGCAGTAGGATCCTTAGAGACAAGAGGGTAGACAGATGGACGGAGTTCCTACATTAGTGGGCAGCCCAAGAAGAGGTCCCAAGGTATGCCAAGAGTCCTGAACCCTCACTAGGGTAGACGACTCAGAGGGAATTTCAGTGTCTATATAAGCTGATGTTTTGAATGGTGGGGGAGGGGGGATGTATTAGTTAGGTTCTCTAGAGATGCAGAATTCACAAATGAATATATAAAATATATGTAAGAGATTTATTGAGTTGGCTTATAGATATGGCCGAGGTAGTCCAATGATAGCTGCCAGTAGCTGAAGGTAGTTCCAACGATGGCTGCTAGTAGCTAGCTGCTCAGTTCGGTAGTCAAGTGGATGATGGCTGAAGGCTGGAGAAGTCCTAGAGTCTTCAGTCTAGCCGACAACTTGGAGGGTTGGAAAGCCAGGCGCCGCAAGGAAGAGTGATTCCTAGCACAGCTGCAAGAAGGGATCCGTTCTCCTCGGTGGCTCCTTTTTATATGATGCAGTATTGGGAGGATGCTTTGAGAGCTTTGGAGGTTCTGATAGGATCTGGGGCGGGTGTAATCCTTTCAAGTAGTCTCAGTTGATTCTTTCCAGAGGTGGTCTCAGCCCAGCTTAGTTAATACCAAGTGTGTCAAGTTGACACCCAGGCTTAACTATCACAGGGGAGCAGGCAGGAAACACTAAGAGAGAGAAGGGAGGGAGGGAGGAAAGAGGAGAAGGGGAGAGGCAGGTGTAGAAGAGAGAGTGGATGGGGGATAAAAGAGGGGGGAGGAGGGGAAGGGAGCAGGGGAGGGGAAGGTAACTCTCATTGAGCCTGTGTAACTAAGTAAAAAATAAAACTAATAAAGAAAAGTGTGGGAAGGGGCGGGAGCGGGCCCGGCGGAGCGCGCCTGCGCGCCGCGAGGCCTTTTCACGTGTCCCGAGGCCCCCTGTCTGTGTCTCCTTGCGGCGCGAGAGCGGAGTCCGAACTGCGACGGTGCGAGTCATGGCAGGGCAGGCGTTTAGAAAGTTCCTTCCACTGTTTGATAGAATACTGGTTGAAAGATTTGCAGCAGAAACTGTAACCAAAGGTGGCATCATGCTTCCAGAAAAATCTCAAGGAAAAGTATTGCAGGCCACTGTAGTAGCTGTGGGATCAGGCTCTAAAGGAAAGGGTGGAGAGATTCAACCAGTTAGTGTGAAAGTTGGAGATAAAGTTCTTCTCCCAGAATATGGAGGCACCAAAGTAATTCTAGATGACAAGGATTATTTCCTATTTAGAGATGCTGACATTCTTGGAAAGTATGTAGACTGAAGTCACAATTAAGATGGCATCACTGAAGCTGCCCATTCCACTGAAGTTCTGAAATATTTCATCATGTAAATAATTTCCGCGCCTCCCTTTTATAATAAACTGATGATATCTAAACTGATAACAAAAAAAAAAAAAAGAAGAAGAAAAGTGTGGGGACCAAGGGAAGAAGACACTTGTTCGAGTTAGATGTTCAGGTGTCAACTTGACTTTTGAAGGCTGAGCTATGGCCACATCTGTGAAGAGTTAGTAGTTATGGCCCTTGAGGAAGTCTGCAGGAGATTGTCTCGTGGATGTGAGAAGACCCAGCCCGCGGGGGCGCGCTCATTGCCTGGGCAGGCGGATAAGACAGGGGAAGCTGGTTCCATAAATTGGCATCCTTCGGCTTATTTGGCAGATTAGCTGTCGGTGAGCAGTTTGCTCCTCCCTTGTCGGTCCTGTGGATTTGGTGTGACCAGTGCCCTCAGCTCCTGGTGTGGGTGTGAGCTTTTCTACTGAACTGGACTAGGAACTGTAACCAAGAATCATAAGCAAGAATAAAACCCTCTTGGGGCTGGAGAGATGGCTCAGGGGTTGTGACTCTGTCTTACAAACAGAAGGTTCTGAGTTCGGATCCCAGGTCCCACATTAAAAAAAAAAAAAAAAAGAATAAAACCCTCTTGACCCCCTACGCACTTTGGTCATGAATTTATCGGCAATTAACAGGCAAACACCGGATTTCAACTTCTGGCCTTTACATGTGTGCACAGATGTACATGCTACCTACATACACTTGTACACACACACATGCTACACATAAAATTATGGCAAATTTTATATGGATTTTGATGTCATCAAAATCAAAATTCTTTCAGTCGGCACAGTTGTGACAGGACGTCACAAACCTTGGATGGAGTTTCACACTTGTGTGCTCTTGTGCCTTCCCCCCCCCCCGCTCCCCCCAAGCTGGAAGACAGTGCCAACTGTCCCGTCCAGTCACCATCTCTCCTTGCCCTGCCCATCCCTGCTGGGGAATCTTCGCCCTGTTCTCTGACGTCACAGAAACAACCACGTGGTGCACAGACTTCCCATGACCCTTCCTTCCTCTGACCAGCGCAGCCTTTCCCGCCGACTCCTCTGAAGGGGGTCTCAAGAGAGCTGTAGGTGTCCTCGGCCTCACCAAACACCTTCAGATTCCTAAGATGTGCATCTGGGCATCTACTTACTGTTTAATCTGAGAGAGAGGGAGAGGAGAGGGAGAGGGAGAGAGAGAGATAGAATGAATGGAGGTCAAAGGACAACTTCTGGAAGTCAGTTTTCTCCTTCCACCATGTGGGCTCCAGGTGATCAGACTCAAATTGCCAGGTTTTTCCAAGAAGACACCTTATCCACTGAGGGATCCCACCAATCCCACATGTATCTTTTCTTCTTATTTTCCCTCCCACTCCCTCCTCCTCCTCCTCCTCCTCTCTCATTCTGTCTTAAGTCTTAAGCTCACACTGGCTGCACGCGCTTGCGTCCGGGTCCTCTTGCTCCCACTCAAGTCCTGGCTTACAGGTGTGCCCTCCTATGCCCGGTTGTGTGCAGTGCTGAGAACTGAACTCAGCCTCAGGCACGCTAGGCAAACAATCTGCCAGCTGAGCCACATCCCCAGTACCAATTTTTCTTTTTCTGAGTTAGGATCTTACTGTGTTGTTCAGGTTGAATTCTGACAGATGGGTGCAAGAAATCCTCCTGCCTCACATGCCAAATACCTGGGACCACAGGCTGCCGGGTCCCCGTGCTCAGTATCGCCTTTCTGTGTTCTCCTGCCCGTGGCCCTGTGGTGGCCAAGCTCAGGGTCACAGGCTGGAGGTGGGGCCCACACGTGCGCCACCTTTAGTCCTGTGCCTGGTCACGGGGCCTCATGAGCTGTAAGGATCCTACTGGAACAAAGCAACATCAAATCGGTTTATTCGAGAATGTTCTAGAGGTTGTGTGGCAGCAGCTCTCAAATGTGTGGGGGCCATCCTGCAACGTGGCAGCTCTGAAGCTTGAGAGAAGTGAGGAGCCTCAAATCCTACTTCATGCTCACCAAGGGGCCAGCAAGATTCCATTCCTGGGACAGGCCGAGTTCAAGGTATTTTCCCAAAGGTCTCAGGGTGCCAGGAGCAAAGTCTGCAAAAGCCGCTGTCTAGAGCCTTGGTGGCCACGAGCCTACCCTCTCTAGCCCTGTCACACCCAGCGTTCAGCTGGCAGGCTCCAGACCGAGGTCGAGTTTGGCTGGGTGTGGGAAGTGGGAGGGGACAGGGCTGTGCCCCTGGGACCTGCGGGAGGGCAAGCCAGGCCCAGGCAGGCTCCTCTCGCAGAATTTACTTTCTGTTTCTCGTAAGGGCCTGGCCTTCCCTGCACCGGGCTCCTTTATCTGCCGACAGCCTGGGTCCAGGCGCAAAGCTGTGTCTGATGTCCTATCCCAGGCTGGCAGATAAGGCATACTTCCTATAGGTGCCAAGGTCAAAACCGTAGGCCCCCTGGCTGGCAGCCCCACCTCTGAGGAGCCTGGACGCCTGGTGAGTCAGCAGAGCCGCGCTGTCGTCGTAAACATTGGAGACAACTAGGTGCACAGCAACCCGGCAGGGACGAGGTGCACTACGGTGCATTTGTGCCGTGACCCACAAGCCCATGAGTCTGTGGCCCTAGCAGGGCCGGCATGGGGGAAATCAAAGCTCCCTCTCTCCCCTTGGCAGGGCCACGTGGGCAAGGCACATTTTCCCGAAGGCCCCTGCAACGGATTGCAGGGTCCTCCGGGAACCCCAGGGTCTGGGGGAAGTGGGGATCAGTTTCCACCCCATGCTTACAGTTTCTGCTTGAACCCTGCGCACGACTTATCGACCTGTTTGGCTCCAGGAAGGCAGGAAGGCTGTGGCTTTTGGTCTTGAGTTTGCTGGGTGGGGACAGCCTGAGGTGGCCTTCGGCCAGGGGGGAAGGTGGGGGGGTCCGTTACAGTTCATCAAGACTGCTCAGTCAGCCTGTCTGGAGTCAGATCTCTATTCTACTGTGAAATTGTCATGAGGAAGACTCACCCTTGGTTTTCTCACCAATAAAAGAGTCCAACATTGCCTGGAAGCCCAACACTCGGTAGAAGGATTAGAAGTTCAAGGTTGTCTCGGCTATATATTGAGTTTAAGGCCATCCTAGGCTACAGGAGACTCTGTCTCCATCAAAGGGGGCATTATACAATTGCTATAAAACTGATATGATTGGTGATGGCATTAATGTTAGTATGTTGCTATCGACATAATAGTTCTTGCGATGCGCCTAACACAAGGCAGTGCAGAGCCGTGCCTGGTAAAGCCTGGCATATCTGAAGCCCCCACTACGCTACGTGTATGCTCCTGCCACTGTGGGAGGCAGGGTGGGCAGAGTCCCTTGTGCCTGCTTGTACATGGAAAGTTGAGGCACACAGCAGCAAAGTCCAGGGTGAAAGACCAAGTTGGGGCGTCGAGTACCCCAGACTTGCTAGCCACCTGCTAAGCCACTTCCTCTCTTCAGTGAACAGAACAGATACCGGGCCTTGGAGGTTCTGACTTGAGTGGGTAGTAAAGTGGTGCTAGTTGAGCCTGCTTCTGGGCCAGATTACCTCTCAGAAGTGTCTGTCCTTCTCTCCGTACATCTAGTGCACGACTGCTCTGGGGTCCTGATCTAGAGTGTAATTTCCCACCCACACCCATACCCACAGGCGGCCCGTGGCGGTGCACTTCCTGCGGCTTCCTGGGCAAGGCCAGACCCTCCTGAGGATCGTCTTTCCTGGCTTGTGGCCGACACGGATGCAAAGGTCATTGCAGGCTGGGGGGAACGGCACAGGGAGTAAGGGCAGGAGGGCCTGAGTTCCAATCCCAGCATCCACATAAGAAGTTGGGCATGACCACATGCCTGTCTATAACCCCAGTGCTGTGGGGGTCATTGGGGCTTGCTGGATGCCAGCTGAGCTCCAGGTTCTATGAAAGACCCTGTCCAGGGGCTGTGGCCAGACGTGATGGAGAACACCCGGCAGCCTCCTCTGACCCTCCCCACACATGTGCATAGGTGTGTGCCCTACACGTTACCACGGAGAAGCATCAAAGCCGAAGGAGGCGGTGCACACGTACACAACCAGCCCTGGGGAGACCAAGGCCGGAGGATGGCTAGTGGCGGCCAGCATGGTCTGCATGACGAGCCCTGTGCCAAAGACAAAAGCAGAACAACCCACAGAACTGCACACACGGCAGCTGCACCGGAGCGTCCGTAGGATTTGTCTCCACATGCTGTCCCCTCCATGGACACACAGATTACATACATACAGGTACATGTGCACGTACATGTGACATGTGCACAGACATACCTGTGTGCACAGACACGTGAATGTGCACATATGCACATGCATGGGTGGACACAGGTACCTATATACACATGTGGACACGTGCAGACACACGTGCCTACGTAAACACATACATGGGAATATATACACACACGTGGGCATAGACACATGGGGGCATACACACATGTGGTCACACAGACACATACGTAAGCGTGCACGCACCTGCATGGGAGCACGTGCACACACGTCAGTTCACAGATGCTTTGGGGCATCTGCTGGGAGGGGAGGCTCCTTGATGCTTCTGCTCAGACCAGGACAATCCCACCAGGGGCGTTCCTGCCTTTGTCGCTTCTGAGAATTCCCAGGGTGGGCTGGGAAGCAGGGTTATGAAAGAGGAAGAGGTCAAGGTATTGCAACAGACTCAGGGAGCCTGATACCTGCCTCACATCCGGGCCGCTGGGCCCAAGAGACTTGCTTGGAAACAGGCAGCGGGCTGTGCATTTGCTATCACTCTGCCTGTCCGTCCTGTTCCCCTGTCAAAGGAAGCCTCGAGCAGAGGGGGCCAGAGGGATGGTTTGGGCAGTAAAGTGCTTTGCCACCGAGCATGAGGACTTGGGTTCAATCCCCAGAAGCCACCAGATGTGGTGACTTGGGCTTGTAATCCTAGCACTTCCACCACCCCCCAGCCCCCCAACCCCCCAGCCCCCTGCCCTCAGCTCCCTGGTCATTCAGTCTAATCAGGCAACTCCAAGGTCCCGGTTAAAATAATAAGACAATTCCTAAGAAATGCTATTCAAGGTTGACCTCTGGCTTCTCCATACACATGCCCACACATGAATGTATATTCTCATATCCCCACACCATCCCCAACATATACACACAAAAGGGAAGGGGAAGGGAAGAGAAGGGAAGGGAGGGGAGGGAAGGGGATAGGAGGGGAGGGAAGAGAAAAGACAGGGGAAGAGGTTGAGGGAAGGGATGCACACTCACGCCTGTGCCCCACAGACATCCCTCCCCAGGGAGCACAGCTGGTAAAGGGATCCAGGAAGCCTCTCTTCCGCAGACGCCTGCCTGCCAATCCCCTGTCTGCCCTCGGATCCTGCTCAAGCCGATGGTGGTGGTTTGATATAAAGCTCAGGAAACCGACCCACTGGGCCCCTTGGGCAGGTCCACTCCCATCAGCCCCCACCATACAGCTGCTAAGCCCCCTGTTGCCAGCTGGGAACACAAACAGGCCCATGGGAAGTGTGGCGGGCCATCAGCCTGCCAGGGACAGCACCAGGCAGGGCCTTGTCCAGGCCAATGTCTGGGTTCAGCGACCTTGGACAGACCCCTTGCTCTGGGACCATTTCCTCTTCTGTAAAGCAAGCCCCCTGACTCCCCCTGGGTTTCACAGGTTTCTTCCTATAGACACAGCAGTCTTGGGCTGTTAGACATGGTTTCATTTCCTTCAATCAGCTTTTTATTGGGCACCTATTGCACGCCTGGCTGGCTGCCCAAGCCCTCTCTGGGGAGGAGGGTTATTAAGAGGAACAGCCTGGGGGGCTGGAGAGGTGGCTCAGGGGTTAAGCCTCTGCCTTGCAGGCAGAAGGTCCCAAGTTCGGATCCCAGATCCCACGTATAGACGCCAGGCGGGAGCAGGGGCAGCCTGCGTTTCTGGTCCTGGTAGGGCGGAGCCTGTGAATCCCAGGACAGAGTAAACAAGGAGGAAGTGTAAGCGTCCATGGTGGTTCCCGAATTTGTCCGTGGTTCTACACACATACACATACATACATACACATATATATACACGTGCACACATGCACAATTGAATAAATAATAAATTAAAAAAAAAAAGAGGAACAGCCTGATGGTGACTTTAGCAATGAGGGGGCTGAGGTCCGCAGAGGGTAAGACCTCCGTGGATGGCACCCGCGACACCAGGTCGTCTACATTGTCCCGCCGCCCCCGTTTCAAAATATCTGTATTGCTGCGGGGTTCTGGTGGCTGGGGTGAGCAAGGGTGGCTGTTGTTGGGATGGGATAGGGAGAGGGGGCTTTCCAGGTGGAGACAGTGACGTGTCAGCACGGCCTCCCTGGGCGGGAGTCAGGAGCAGAACAAGATGCTCTTCTGTGGCCATGAACTGCCAGCGTGTTGGTAGACATAGGTGAGCGCGAGTTCACCGTCAGGGAGCCTGATGAGAGTGTGTTGTGTACGTGCAGCAGCACTGGCCTGGGGTCCTTCTCCAGCTACAGGTGTGGCACTGTAGGGGCATCCTCAGTGCCAGGCCAAACTGGGCTACACAGAAAGATCCTGTCTTAAACCAAAAGGGAGGAGGGACTGGGATGTAGCTCTGGCATGGCAAGGGCAGGGAGTGAGTGGGTGAGTCGTGGAGCAGCAGGTGTCGTGAGAGAGGAGCTTTTGGAACTGTGCATATGCATGCACGCGTGCACGTGCTGTGCGCAGTATATGTGCGCATCTGCGGGGCTGCCTGTGTGCACATGTATGGATATGTGTGCCTGTGCTTGCGTGTATGTGTGCATGCCTGCATGTGTGTACATACTGATGTGTGCTTTGCATGCCTGCACGCACGCACACGGGTCTGCCTGTGCACATATCTGTGTATTGGTGCATCTTCATGGACCTGTGTGCCTGTGTGTTGTCGTGTGCTTACATGTATGTGTACATGCATGCATATGTGCCACATGTGTGTACATATGTAGGTGTGTCTGTGTGTATGTATGTGCTAGTGTATGTTCATGGGCATGTGTGCTTATATGTATGTGTGCATGCATACATGTATGTACACGCTATATGTGCCATCTTTGTGTGTACACATGCAGGTGTGTCTGTGTATCTGTACGTGCTAGTGTATGTTCATAGACATATGTGCTTACGTGTATGTGTGCATGTGCTTGCTGATGTGTTCAGTACATATTCGCATGTTGTCCATGATGGTGCATGTTCGTGCCTGTGTGTGCGTGTATGAACACGTGTGCATGTTGGCATGTGCTAGTGATTCATTCATGCGAAGGCAACCTGAGCAAGGACCAGGACTCATTCTCCCTGTGTGTTTGCACACGTATGCATATTCGTGCACATGTACACGTGTGTGTGTATCACTGCTTATGTGCATGTCCACCTACATGGGGGAGATGACTGTAGATCCTCGTGTGTGGAGGTGCACACTTATGCACACACGTGTAAGCTCTCCTTTCACACTTGGCGCTCTGCAGAGGCCCCAATTCCTGTAAGCCTCCTGCTCCCCTTCCCAGCAGCACCTAGCCACAGTGGTGGGGGAGCCGCGTCATGGTCAGGCTGTTCTGCCCGGCCGCTTCCCCTTCTGCAGCGCTCGCCACAGCCCGCAGAGCGCTGCATGTGAGGGCGGGACATCTGGCCTCAGCCTCGTGGCATAGAGTCAGCCACAGACACCATGGAGGTCACGCGCTACCAGAGCTGGGGAGGACGGGACCGCTGAGGAAACGAGGGGCATGTCTTCAAGAACTTAGGAGAAAGAGGTCTGGTCTTGTTCCTTCTTGGGGGGGAGGGGGGAATGTTAGGCAAACGCTCTGCCACGGAGCTACATCCCAGTCCCTCCTCCCTTTTGGTTTAAGACAGGATCTTTCTGTGTAGCCCAGTTTGGCCTGGCACTGAGGATGCCCCTGCCTTCAGCCTCCCAACTTCAGGCAAACAGTGCCACACCTGAGAGAGTCGCCAGGAGCAGCTGGCAGGAAAGGTTCCTGAAGGAGCCCGGCCCATCCCCAGCGGTGCAGGCCTGAGCCCCCATCCCCAGCGGTGCAGGCCTGAGCCCCCGTCCCCGGCGGTGCAGGCCTGAGCCCCCGTCCCCGGCGGTGCAGGCCTGAGCCCCCGTCCCCGGCGGTGCAGGCCTGAGCCCCCGTCCCCGGCGGTGCAGGCCTGAGCCCCCGTCCCCAGCGGTGCAGGCCTGAGCCCCCATCTCTCTGGTCAGCAGAGCAGAGAGACCCTTGCAGGCGGCAGGGACAGTCGTGCACACGCAGTTGCTCCTACGCTGTCACATTTTGCAGATGGAGAGACCCAGTCCCAGATGCGAGCTCACAAAGGATTCGTGGCGAGAGCTGGATTCTTGGGGGAAGAAGCCCTGGCTGTGCGTGGGGGCTCTGGCCGCCCCACATCAGGACCTTCACGTTCGGCGTCCCGCAGTCTGGACCACCCTTCCTCAGACTGCCCGCGACTCCTCTCAGCTGAGAGGTGGTCCCCACTGAAGATCTCTTCCTGCTCGGGCCGGCTCATTCCCTCCAACCCATACGCCCTTGTCACTCAAACGTCGTCTAACTCTGCCCTTGAGCCTCACTGGGAATATAACGGTCATAAGTCAGGATCCCCTGCTTTCCTCTGCCTCTGTGCCTGGCATACAGCAGGCGCTAGTTGAAGGGACCCAGTCTTTCCCTCTGCGAAATGGCGCCACAGCAGACCTCCTGTCCGCGGGCGACGTGGCCCAGGACTAACGTTTGCTCACTTCCGGCACCTTCCTCACTGGTCCAAGGTCACACAGGTCAACTGCCCGGACTCCAGCCCTGGCATCAGAGCAGGCACTGACTGGACTCTCAGCAGCTGGCCTCTGCCCACAGCTCCCTGAGGGTGCCTGGCTCAGCACCCAGAGCCCCAGGCTACAGCCTTTCCAGAAGCGAGTCTCTGGGCTTAGCTGCTGAGACACATGCTGGCAAATTTAGCAACCTGACTTTGATCCCCAAAAGTGGCGGGAGGAGAGAACTGACTTCTGAAACTTGCCCATGTGCTGTGGCATGCATGTGTACACCTTCATGCCCCCCCCCCATAAATAAAGCATCTTAAAGGAAAGAAAGCTCGTCTCTGGCAACTCACACTTCCCTTGTTCCCAGCCAGGGCTCCCAGCCGAAACTTGAGAGTTTCGGTGTTTGGCAAGAGCTTTGCAAAGACAGCACCCGGGCAGGGGTGCTACGTGCCTCTCTGATCTCACAGTGGGGGTCCTGTCCCCTCCCACCAAAGCCTCTTTCCAGGAAACTTGGGAAACTATCCCTGCTGGCTTGAAGAAACCACTTTGGGACTTTGGTGGTCCATGGTTATTTTGTCCCAGACCGCTCACAAAAATGCCCCTGCTGCCTGGGACCTTTCTGAGATGCCTGTTCTCTCTCTCCCTCTCTCTCTCTTCCTTTCCCTCTCTCTCTCCCTCCCTCTCTTCCACACTCTCTCTCTCCCTTTCCCTTTCTCTCTCCTTCCTCTCTTCCACCCACTCTCCCTCTCCTCCCTCTCCCTCTCTCTCTCCCTTCCCCCTCCCTCTCTCTCCCTCTCTCTCCCCCTTCCTCTCTCTCTCTCCCTCTTTCCTCCCCCCTCTCAGCACGTGCGTGCGTGTACCTGTGTGTAGAAGCAGAGGCTGACACCAGCCATCTTATGTTTTGAGACAGGGTCTCCGCTGACTGCTGTTTGGCAGGCCAGAGGGCTCCAGAGTCCCCTATGTCCACATCCTCCTCCCCCGGGGTTTGAGGTCTGCACTGTCCCACTCGGATCTTTTTACTTGGATCCTAAGATTGTAAATCAGATCCTCATGCTGGACAACAAGCTCTCTACTGGCTGAGGCATCCCCCCCACACACCGTGCTTCTTGATGGCTTAAGGCTATGTTGGCTTTGCTCTCCGAGGTTTCTTCTTGCTCTGCACACAGCACACAATATCAGTCTCAATTTCTTAGGACAGTTTCACTTTCCCAGAATCAGGGTCATTACCAGAAGAGGGGTCTGTTCCAGGTTTAATACGTGAGCCTGGTTTCTTGTTTACATCACAAGAGATCTTCGCATAAGCAAGATCTCACCAGCGACTTAGGGGACAGGGAGTCCCACGCCAGACACACACTCCCCTCTGGCCCAGAGGATGTGTTCTTCCAAGCTAGCTTGTACCGGTCACGGATCTGTCCACGCAGAGGAGCAGCTGGCCTGAGAGTCCACAAGTCCTGGCCACCTTTCGGGGTGACATTTAAAGCCATTTCTTACTCCATGTTATCAGGAAAAGAACTCAAGCATCGAGGCAGGTTGGTCGTACTGGCTGTGTGGCCTTGGACAAGTTGCTTAACCTCTCTGAGGCCTAGTTATTTTGAGGCAGAGATAGGACACACTGATCCCTGAGCTCTCCTTCCCTTCCCCTTCCCCTTCCCCTTCCCCCTGCTCCTCCTCTTTTGCTCTAGTTTCAGTTTACTTTTGCATTTGGTTTTGATTTTATGTCTTAGTGTGTGTGTGTATGTATGTGTGTGTCCATCACCCCCACAGGAGATTCTGTTCCCCATCCCTACTCCCCCTGGGAACTCAGGACTTACTCCTCGCACCGTGGAAGAAGAGACTGTGTTTTTCTAGGGGGACTAGGACCTAGGCTGTGGTAACATGACCCCTGCTTCCTTTGGCAGGGAGCCTCCCAGCAGCCTGGGGCTGGGCTGTGTGCGCGTGTGTGTATGTACAACTCTGTATACAGCCAGGGCTGGCCTGGCCTTGGACTTTTGATCCTCTTCTCATCCACTTCGAGGGTGCTGGGATCCCAGTCAGCTCGTTTCCGTACACGATTTGCTAAGTAGCTTCCATCACCCCACAGTCCCCCTTGCCGCCCCTCTTTATCCTCTGCTCCCAGGACCAAGAAACCCCATCTGTTCTCTGTTCTTGAAGTTTTGATTCTTCCAGGATATCAGATAGATAGAATCCTGTAGTATGTGACCTTTGCTGGGCTTTGCCCGACATGGAGTATCGGGGTTCCTCCCAAGGGCACTGTGTCCCCACACGCTCTCCTGGGTTGTGGTATGGTTGAACCAGTGACTTGGTCTGGTATCTGTAGCTGTGAGTGATTGTGAACATCTGGCTGGATGGTTTTTATCGTCAGTTATGCTTCTGAATTTTTACCCTCTTTAATTTTATCTCACACTCTACAGTAGGCTGGTCTGGGACTAATTCACTATGTAGCTTAGATGGGCCTCAAGCTGGCAAGGACCTTCCCATCCTAGCTAATCAGGCTTCAGACGGGCAGCGACCCTCCTGTCTTACCCTTCCCAGTGCTGAGTGCAGACTGCAGTACCACAGTGTCCCACTGCCGTACACGTTTGTCGTTTGGTTGTCTGGTAAGTTCTTTTTTTTGTTTGGTTTTGGGTGATTGTTTGAGAAGGGACCCCACTGTATAGCCCGGGTTGGCTTTAAACTTGCAGCAACCCTCCTGTCCTGGTTTCAGCCACTTCTCCAGTCCCACTATAGAATCTTTATGGCAGTGTATCTGGCTCCCGGTAACTAATGCTGTGTCTGAGCTGGGCCTGACACTCGCCTGAAATCCCAGCTCTTGGGAGGCCTAAGAAGAAAGACCAGAAGAATCAAAAGTTAGCAAGGCTGGAGAGGTGGCTCAGGGGTTAAGCCTCTGCCTTGCAGGCGGAAGGTCCTGAGTTCAGATCCTAGACCCCACATATAGACGCCGGGCGGAAGCGGGGGTGGCCTGCGTTTCTGGTCCTGGTAGGGCGGAGCCTGTGAATCCAGGGGCAGAGTAAACAAGGAGGAGGTGGAGGCGTCCATGGTGGTTCCAGAATTCGCCCACGGTTCTACACACACACACACATACATACACACACATACCTACACACACGTGCACACATGTATACACCCACAATTGAATAAATAATAATAATAAAAAAAAAGATTCTATAGTGAGCTGACTTGCCCACCTGCCCTTCCAAGGTTGGTCTATGACTCCCTCGCTCCGCCCACCAGTCCCCCTTCTTTCATGTCTCAGTTCAGGTAAATCAAAAACATTTATGCACACTACTCCCCCAACATTTACCTTTCCTGGTGATGACCAGGACCAGCCAGAGTCTGTTGATTGTCCTGAGGCTAAGACCCACCCCCTTTCAACCCAAGGTCCTGACAGTTGAGAGATACGTGAGGCGACACCTTTGCCCCAGGCCAGCTGGGCGCCCCTGGCAGCCTCCTGACCTCTAACATGACCTCAAAGCCAGCGGCTGCTTTTCGGGTTTGTCATGAGGAAGAGCGGAGTTGGCTCAGCTTCCAAGCACCTGACATGGCGCTTTTTTAAGGTGCCCAGCTAATCGCGTTGGACGCCCTTCTGGAGTAAGTCCTGTCTCAGGACAGAAGCTTCAGGTTTTGTTACTGGCAGCCAGGAGGCGTTTTCGGCCTGGCGTGATGGAAGCTGGTGAGAGGATTGTGCGTGTGAGGAGAGTTGTGTCTCCTGCTTTACCTTTGGCCTCTGGAGAAGGATCCGGAAAGCCCCTACCGAAGGCCTTTGATCGCGCTAGGGAACCTGGGTCTGGGAGAGGCCACACAAAGGGATGCCTCGGGTGCCAGATTGTGGAGTGCTGGCAACCCACGGAGGGAAGCCACTGTGTCCACAGACACTCCCTCCCGGTTGTTCGCTGTGGCCGTGACTTAAAATGCCAGTCTTGAGATTCCCAGAGCTCTGGCTGGGGCACAGGTCCTGGTGACTTCGGAGGAGGCCGGGGGTGCCGCAGCACCCTACGAGTACAGCCGCCTACCACAAAGGCTTTCCCAGCCCAAAACACCGGGAGCGCCCAGCCTGAGAGACACACAAACTGGCCAGGATGAGTGGGGGACCCCACAGTTGAGGACTGGGCCAGGTTTCCCCAGAGTAGCAGGAAGAGCTTAGAGACATCTGTGAAAGAGGTAGACTGCAAGATGAACCCCGGGGCCAGGCACATCTGGGGTTCAGACCTTCCCCCTCTCCCTTGAGAGTCTTGTCACCAGTCTTACTTTATGGGTAAAGGGAGGACCTGATTCACAGCTGGGTGAGGTAACAGGCAAGTGTCTGTAACCCCAGTGCTGGAGTAGAGACACATAGTCCCCGGGGGTCACAAGTCCCAAGTGTATCGAGATACTCTGTGTCAAAATAGGAGGTGGAAAGGGGCGAGGGAGACGGCTCAGGGGCCTTTGCCATGCAGGCAAAAGCAGCTGCGTTTAGATCACCAAATGCCACATAAAAATGCAGAATGAGGGCTGGAGAGATGGCTCAGGGGTTAAAACTCTACCTCAAAAGCAGAAGGTGCTGAGTTCAGATCCCAGGTCCCATGTAAAAATGCCAGATGGAAAAAAAAAAATGCCAGGTGGAAATGACGGCTGTCTGCACTCTCAACCCTGGTGGGCGGAGCCTGGGAAATCCCACAGCTAAGCAAAGAGGAGGTAGGAGCAATCCAGGATGAAGCCTGAAGTCACCCCCGGCCTCCACTGGGACATACAGTTCCCTCTGATACACACACACACACACACACACACACACACACACACACACAATAAATAAGGTGGAGAGTTAAAGAGTTATAGAGGAAGTCACTTGTCAACCTCTGTCCACTAGACACATGCTCACATGTACATACATACGAGAGAGAGAGAGAGAGAGAGAGAGAGAGAGAGAGAAGAGAGAGAGATGCGTACTGAAAAGAGAGGGAAAGGAAAGAAGGAAGAAAAGGAGGAATCAGTAAATGAGCTTCTACAGGCCCAGGCCCCTGAGTTCTGGCACTAGTCATTCTGGAAGCTTCCTGAAGGTTCGTTCCCTGCTCTCCTCCTGAGATCCTCCCCACACAGCTCCCCTGCCTGGAATGCTCTCTCTGCCACTCTGCCAGCGGTGGTCGTGGTGGGCCCCCGAGGGGAAAGGGCATCAGGAGGCCAAGGGGGGGGGTGTTCCCAAGAGCCTCCAAGTCACCCAGTCACTTCCCCATCACGTCTATGGCCTTCAGATGCCCCAGCAAAGACCACTGAGCACCCTTGGGCGTGAAGGGGCTGGGCTCTCTTGGCTTTCGGTTCAACCCAGGAGCCTGTTATTCTCTGGCACAAGAAGGTGAGGCGATACCCCGGAGAGACTCTGCCTTGGCGAGGCTTTTTCTCACCGCGATAGAATGGCCTCTACAGGGTGTGGGGTGGGGGGCATGGGATACTCCCAGCA
Organism: Typhlomys cinereus; assembly: GCA_023101885.1. NCBI lineage: Eukaryota > Metazoa > Chordata > Mammalia > Rodentia > Platacanthomyidae > Typhlomys > Typhlomys cinereus. The sequence goes on along the minus strand of JALPQD010000754.1, from coordinate 330,227 downwards.
AAATCTTCGGGGGCAGCATGACTCATGAAGCTTTTGCGCTTTAAAGATCTCGATCTTTGCTGAATGACCATCAATGTCTGGTCTTTCCTGGTGAGTATGAAGGCTCTTAGAACTGGTTCTGGGGCTGGGATGCATCTTCCTCGAGAGAGCGCTTGCATGTGTGAAGCCTGGGCTTCATCTTCAGCATCACGGAAACCGGGCGTGGTGGTGCATACCTATAATCCAGCACTTCAAAGGTGGAGGCAGAGGATCTGAAGTTCAAGATAGTCCTCAGCTACCTAGTGAGTTTGAAGCCGGCCAGGGCTTCCTGGGACCCTGTCTCAAAACAAAACAAAATAAAACAAAACAAAACAACGAAAAACTAGTCCTGATTTTGAGGGCTGAATGTGTGGATTTTGCTGACTGTTATTCATTTCAAGAAGTTTTTTGTTTTTGGGGGCTGGAGAGGTGGTTCAGGGGTTAAGCCTCTGCCTTGCAGGCGGAAAATCCTGAGTTCGGATCCTAGACCCCACGTATAGATGCCGGGCAGAAGCGGGGGTGGGGGGCGGTGGCCTGCGTTTCTGGTCCTGGTGGGCAGAGCCTGTGTATCCCAGGGCAAAGTAAACAAGGAGGAGGTGGAGGCGATCCATGGTGAGTCCCAAAATTTGCCCGTGGTTCTACACATACACACACACACACAATTGAATAATAATTTAAAAAATTTTTTAAAAAGTTTTTTTTTTTTTTTAACAGAACCAGCCATCTGCAGAGGAGGACGGGGGAACCACAGCAGTCCATCTGTCTTCACAATGGCAGACAGAGGCCTTTACTGTGCTGCCTTCACAGGGGCCTGGGCACCTCTGGGAGCCTGAGCTGGAGCTGTGGCCTTGGCTTTGCCTGGGGTCTTGGTCTTCGCCTTGGTTGGCCTTGGCCTCAGCAGGAGTTGTGGCCTTTGACTGGAGCCTGCGACCCTTGGCCACGTAGGTACGAATCTGCTTCCCAAACCTGGGGTGGGCGATGAGGGCAGCTGGCTGAGCTTGCGGCTGGGACCCGTGGGCACCTGGGGCTTCACCTCCTTGGGCTTCCCCAGGGCCTTGATGCTTCAGCGCGGGCGCTCACGGCCTTCGAGTTGTTCGCCTGCATCTTCTTCAGGCCCTTCTTGTGCTTCTTGGCAAAGCGCATGTTCCTCAGGAACGTGGAGTCGGCCCCTTAAGAGACTCGTATCTTTTTGAATGGGGTTTCTTGATGCCATTTCTGTGCCATTTTCGGGATTGGTTGTGTGTGGTGTGGTTCTTGGACTTGGCCATGTCTGTACAGTAACTCACGGCTCCCGGAGCTCCTGGGACCGGAAGAGAAAAAGCTTCAAGTATTTTCTTGGAATCTATGCACAAGGATTTAACTTTATGCAGTCACTAAAAAGTGAACAACTTAATACTTTAAATATGTGATAAGACAAATGGAAGGAACATTATGCAGCCATTCAAGGGGACACAGGTGGATGGTTGTTGATGTGGAAAGATGTTAATGACTAAGTGAAAACAATACATAAAACTTATTTTCATATCAAAAATATATGTGTGTATATGTGTGTGTCTCAAAGGACATTGTATGTCCCTATATGGAGGACCAAGGGTGACTTCCAGAATCATCCTTCATTGCTTCCATCTCCTTCCTTTGCTCTGGGATTTTCCAGACTCTGCCCACCAGGATCGGAAGTGCAAGCTGAACTCAGGACCTGCTTTCCAGACAGAGTCTTAACTCCTGAGCCATCGCTCCAGCCCATGTGTGTATATTTTAAAACCTCTAATTGAATACAGGTGGAAGCTAACAGTGCTGTCCCTAAGCAATTGCACAGGTTTTTTTTTTTTTCTTGAGATTTTCCTTTTCCAAATTTTCTACAACAAATGTGCATCTCTTTCATGAAAGATATAGCAATATAGTTTTTTGTAACATAGTTACAAACCTTTTTTCTTTTAACTTTTAAATGATTTATGATGTTATTAAAATATAGTAAAACAATAATAAATGGCAATTTGGCCATCCCCTATCACCTTTCCCAACTTTTTCTCTAGCTTTAAAAACATATTTTGAGGGTCTAATGAAGACAGCTCAGTGAGTAAGAAGCTCACAGATTTGGAGACCTGAATTCGATACCTGGAAGCCCAGGTGGTAGGAGAGAACTGACTTCTGCAAATTGTCTGCTGATTTCCATCTTTGTACTTGCTCTTTCCCCTTTTCTCTCAAATAAATATATACAAAAAAGTTTTATTGACCGTGTGTACTCGTGTATAGCACCCGTTGACGGAAAGTGTGATGTTTTGATACATGTGTATCTTGTGCTGATTATCCAGGGTTATCCATCACCTCCTGCATTGATCATTTGGTTCTGTTGCTGATCATTCACAAGCTGTGCGTTTATTTACTGACCTCAAAATACCGAGCTGTGCAAAACAACGTGAAAATAAATTAGCCACTTTTCCAGGTTCCGGGGCTGGGGATATATTCTCAGTTGGCAGAATATTGCATGTATGCATGATTCGCTTATACTTTTTTTTTTACATTTATTTTGTGTGTATATGTTTGAGCCGCATGCCACAGCATACATGTGGAGGTAAGAAGACAACTCCGGGGAGTCAGTTCTCTTCTCCCACCATGTAGGTCTTTAGGATTCGAACTCAGGCAGCCAAGCTTGGCGGCAAGCGCCTATATCCGCTGGGCCACGTTACATCCCCGCCCCCTTCAGTCCTGCTGCTTCTGTCCCCTCCGTCCGCCGCGCTGTCTTGAGCCGTTGGAGGGGGGATTCTTGGGCATCGAGCCTAGGGCCTCGTGCATGGCAGTAGGCCAGCGCCCTGCCGTGGAGCTGTATTCGCAGCTGAAGGAGGAAATCGCGATATTCCTGTCTTCCCTCTCCCAACGCTTTGACTCCGTTCGTTCCTAGCTTGCAGGCGGCCAGCGCGAGAAGGCCGCAGGGCCCGGCGATCCCGCCTCCCGGCGCTGGCCATTGGCCGGCTGCGCCAGCGCGCTCCCGATTGGCGGCCGCCGTCCGGGCTTCCCCGTCCGTCAAGGGTGGCGGGAAACGCGGCGGCGGCGGGGCAGCATGGCGGGGACGGAGGAGGCGTCCTCCGCCCAAGGCCCCGCGGCCGTGCGGCTGCCGCGCTCGGCGCCGCTCAAGGTGCTGGCGGAGCAGCTGCGGCGCGACGCGGAGGGCGGCCCGGGCGCGTGGCGGCTGTCGCGGGCGGCCGCGGGCCGCGAGCCGCTCGAGCTGGCGGCCGTGTGGATGCAGGGCACGGTGCTGGCGGCGGGCGGCGGCGCGGCGCGGCTGCGGGACCCGAGCGGCTCCTTCTGCGTCTGCGGCCTGGAGCGCGTGCCGCGCGGGCGGCCCTGCCTGCTCCCCGGTAACGGGCGCGGGGGGCGGGCGGCGAGGGGGGCGGGGCGGCCCTGCCTGCTCCCCGGGACGGGCGCGGGGGGCGGGCGGCGAGGGGGGCGGGGCGGCCCTGCCTGCTCCCCGGGGACGGGCGCGGGGGGCGGGCGACGAGGGGGGCCGAGGGGGGCGGGGCGGCCCTGCCTGCTCCCCGGGGACGGGCGCGGGGGGCGGGCGACGAGGGGGGCCGAGGGGGGCCCTGCCTGCTCCCCGGTAACGGGCGCGGGGGGCGGGCGGCGAGGGGGGCGGGGCGGCCCTGCCTGCTCCCCGGGGACGGGCGCGGGGGGCGGGCGAGGAGGGGGGCGGGGCGGCCCTGCCTGCTCCCCGGGGACGGGCGCGGGGGGCGGGGCGGCCCCTCCCCAGCTTCCGAGGAGCCGGTGGGCGGCACGCGACGCCCGCTGCCCCCCAGCGCCCAGCGGGGCAGGAGCATGTTCAAGGCGCCTGGGCAACTTAACGAGTCCTCCCTCCAAAAACTAGTCGGTGTAGGGGTTCGCACCTGTCATGCAGCACCTGGAGGTGGAGGCAGGACCTGGGGTTCAGAGTCATCTTAGTGAGGTTGGAGGTCAGCTTGGGCTACTGAGACCCTGTCTGAATGAATGAATGATTGAATGAATGAATGAATGAATGAATGAATGAGGAAGTCTCAGTGTCACGGTTGCGTGGAACGGGTGAAGTCTTAGCTTCCATCTCCAGTGTCACAAAAATAACAAACTACTGACGTTCCTGAGTTCCCCCTCCCCTCCCCTCTCCTCCCCTCCAGTCCTGAGCTCTGGGCTCTGTTTATTGTCCTTGTTAAGTTTTGAGAAATATCCACCCCAGGAAACACCTGAACATCTCTTTGTTTTAAGACGGCCTCCTGTACCCCAGGCTGACCTTGAACTCCCTGTGTGGCCCAGGATGGTCTTGAACTCCTGATCCTCCTGCCTCTGTGTCCCTAATCCTGGAACTTGAGGTGGACGTTTCCATGCCCAGTGTACGGGGTGCGAGACGCGGAACCGGCACATCCTTGGCCAACTGAGCCACCCCCTAGCCCCACACCTGCCTATCGTTAATGTCCCAAGGCAAAATGGACTTTCCCAAGGGAGAGCCACTTGGGAGCCCTAGGATTTGGGGACACTTTCTCTGTTTTCTTTTGGGAATTGCTTTTATTGTAGTGTAGACAGACTGGCCCTGGGGGTTCATTGAAGCCCTGGGCTTTCTTTCCACCGGGCTGGCGAATCACAGGCTCCATATTTGATTCTAATTGGTTCCAAGGAGATAGCAGGGCTGTTAGTGTGATGTGCTTAGGCTGTGTGGTCTTGACAGGTGGTCCCTAGCATCCTGACCAGTGCCCAACACCCAGATGCCCCTGCAGGTCAGGTGTGGACCACTCGTCATGTCATCTCATGGGCTGGGCGTCAGCTGAACAAACACCTCATACCGGGCTAAGCAGGCAGCAGCTAGACAGAGCTAGGCTCGAACACCTTTCCCAGCGGATTCTTGATGCTTGTGGGGCTACTGTATGGCATAGGCACACTTCTGAAGGGAGCGAGGTCAGGCTTGGGTAAGAGCCCCGGGCCTGGCTTTCTGTGAGCCCCGCTTGCTGCACCCCTGAGCCCCGTCCTGTTCTGAGAGCCTTAGAGTCAGGCGGAGTCGCTCAGGTCGGGGAGCTTTGGACTCGGATTTAGTTGAATCCTTCTCTGAGCTGGCTGGGATGCATTTACCTTTTCTGGACTCCTGTCCTCTCTTCTGCCGTCCCCTTCTCTCCCCTCTCCTCCCCTCTCTTCCCCTCTCCTCTCCTCCCCTCCCTCCTCTCCTTTCCTCCTTTCCCTTCCCTTCCCCTCCCCTTCTGTCTCTCCTCTTTCTTGCGAAAAGAGAGACCAAGAGCTGCTATCTGCCACGTGCCGTTGCCAGTCGGTACGCCGTGGCCTTGACACATCGCCTGATTGAAACCACGTGCTCTGTTCATTACAACCTGTGCCCTCCCCCCTTCTCCCTGGCTCCAGGCCAGGACTGGTAAACTCCAAGCTGGCGCCTTGTTTCATGCAGCTAAAAGCAGTTTGGTTTTTTTTTCCTCTTTTCGGTGCTGGGCATGCCGCTCTCTCTCCCAGGGAGCTGGTCACGCACCAGCTTTTGCATTCTCAAATCACCAAAAAAAGTCATGGATGAAAGAATATGCGTGTTTCCAACGTCAGCATCTGCAAGTGAAGTTTTATTGTCCTTTACATAAGGTTGAAGGTCTGTGTCCCCCTCTAGCAACACAGTGCAGTGGTCGTGAAGGTTTTATTGTCAGGCCCATCACAGGAGGAGATGGCTACCCTTGGCCTTGCCCGTAATTCATGCTGCCCATGTCCCAACCCAGGGGGTTGGACAGTGTTCCAAGCCGGCATCTAGCTGGTGCCTCGACACTGGGGAGACTCAGCATGGGCGAGCCTGTCTGCTCGCTCTCTGGTGTGACTGCTGCACCATTTCCTCTTCTGGCTCATGCCAAGTCTCTCTTACAGAACTTATCGACTACCTCAGGCAGGAGCTGGGGAAGTAAATAGGCTTCTAAACCACAAAGTACCAATGCAGGCGTGAGCCCAAGGTGTGGTGGGAGGACAGTTCCTCCTTTATTCAAGCAGGGCTTGTTATTTGCCTCAGTGCTTGTAAAATACTAAGTAAAGTCCTGTATGTTTCACCCATATCCCTTGGGACAGCTCTCCATACTGCCTCCCCTTCTCTCCACAATAAGGTGCTTTTTCCGAAGAGCACTTGCCTTGTGAGCTTGAGACTTGAGTTCCATCCACAGATACACACACAGCCAGGTGTAGTAGCCCTGCAATGCCAGTACTGGGGAGGTAAAGGCAAGCAGGGCCCAGGGCTCTCTGATCAGTCAGCCTAACCTGCTCAGCCAAATGCAGGCCAGTGAGGGCTGCAACTCTAAAAGAAAGGTGGACGGCGCCTAAGGAACAACACCTGCACATGTACCCACGACACACACATGCACACATCACACGCACACACAGTGAATTAGCCACTATTGTATGTATTGCTGCTACTGCCACTTCTAGCCATTTAGGAGCCCTTGGTCTCCGGCCATACAGCATGGGAACATTGCTCTTGTCCTCACCCAGCTCTTTGGTTCTCCTGGACTTTACTTGAGGGCAACACATTCATAACGTGGCACAGTGGAGGGGCTAGGCCCAAGAGGTTGAGGGAAGGCTTCCTGGAGGTACATCTCTGAGCGATGCTGGAGTTTTCTGTAGGGCAGAACCCCTCCGGGGTTGCTTGGGGCCAAGATGGTGCTAGGGTGTGAGGCGTCAGTGTCAGAACAGGACAGTGGTGGGCGCTCTGGGCACAGTGGGCAGCTGTGACAGGTGCTGTCTGTGAAGTGACCTCGGTGCTCGCTGACCTCTCTTCTGCCCTCCCCTCCTCTTGCCCCTCCCCTCTCCCTTCCTCTTCTCTCACCTCCTCCCTCCCCCTCCACCCCTTCCTACCTCCATCTCCCCTCCCCTTCCTCTCCCCTCTTTTTTCATACAAGGTCTCATGTACTGACCTTGAACTCACCGTGTCACTGATAATGACCTTGAGTTTCTGATTCTCTTGGCTTCATCCCCCCAAGTGCTGGAATTGCAGGTCTGCATCACCACACCGGATTTATTCAGTGCTGTGGGTGGAACCCAGGGCTTTGTGCATACTAGGCAGGCACCTACCAACTGAGCTAGGTGCCAAAACTGTGATTCTGAGCGTTCCGTCTCTGCCAGCCCTTGGGGCCATGCACAGCTTCTGTCATCACTGTGAGATCCACAAATAGATTCAGAGACATCTTTGTGCACCCCACAAGGGTGGATCAGGCGAGGGCTGTGTGTAGCCTCAGGAGCTGGCTTCCTTCCATCGAAGCCCCCAGCTTTGTGCTCTCATTCCTGGAGGGGAGGGGTGGCTGCCCTTCTTGCCATGACAGGAGACTTTCTACACAATTACACTTCGTGTGGTTTATGACTGGACAAGTTGCGCTTTCAAGGACAGTCACTTCCCCAAGGGGATGGGGAGCGTGTGGTTAATAATGTCAATAGATCCCCTGCTGGCAGCCTGCCCTTCTGTTGAGTTGCTTGTGAGCACCCAGCATTGCCAGGATAAAGCCAGAGGTGGCAGGGATTTGTCCCAAGAGACAGGAACAATGGCGTGCTGTGTGCATGTGGTGGGGGTTGCTGATGCCTGCCCAACTTTTTTTTGGCAACACAGAGGGAAAATTGGATTTGCATTCATCCGTCAGGAAGTGGCTGTGCAGAGAGAACCCCTCTCTCAAACAGAGACCAGTCACTCAGTCTGGCATTGAGCAAAGAGCAAGAATTGGAGCAAGCTTGAGTTTCCTGCCCTGCCTGGGGGCAGCGTGCCTGGTTATGACTCCGCTGCAGAATGCCGCCTGCGTTCCCTGGCACGACAGCAGCGGCCTAAAGATGGCTTGGCACGTTAAAAACAGAAGCCAGCTAGACCCAGGCGTCACCCCCAGGTTAAAGCTTGATGCATCGTTAACATATATGTTGATCATATGTTTGGGTGTCTGCTTTCTGGGGTGTGTGCATGGGCACAGGCATCCGGGAATCTTGCTCTCCGTGTCTGCTCAGGGCTGGGTTTACAGACAGCCACAACTGGCCTTTACACAGCTGCTGGGGATCCAAACTCAAGCCCTCATGCCCTCGTAGCAAGCACTTTACCCACAGAGCCAACCGCCTTTCTTGGGGGTACTGAGGATCAAACCTAGGGCCTCGTGCATGCTAAGCATGGACTCAGCCTCAGAGCTGTACTTGCTGGCCTGGGCATTTTCTCTCTGATCAAGGACCTGAAGCGGGGTCTCTTGGGACTCCTCCCGATGACTGTGAGCATCATCACACTCCTTTCTTCTCCTCCCAGGAAAGTATGTGATGGTGATGGGAGTGGTCCAAGCTTGCAGCCCGGAGCCGTGCCTCCAGGCCGTGAAGATGACGGATCTGTCCGACAATCCCGTCCATGAAAGCATGTGGGAGCTGGAAGTGGAAGATCTGCACAGGAACATTCCTTAGCTATGCTGGACGCATCCAGACACAGCCTTCCTCCTGAGATGATTGACAGCTTGTGGGTCTCGTGGACATTGACCAATGTTTGTTTCTCAGAAGTTTCTCAGAATTGTTTGGGTTTAGTTAGGCAGAACTCTTTAAATGCTAGGGCACTTTGCTTAACTCAGTCTCTGCACTGCCCCTTGCTTCGCCTGCTGGCTGATGAGAAGCAGATGCTGCGGGGTTTGGTTTTGCCTCCTTTTTGTTTTGCACATGCTTATTTTTCTCTAATGCACCTAGGAACCCCATGTGACAGTTTCCAAATTTATAAGCAATGATGCTTTTTCCATGTCTGCTGCTCCCCTGCTTTGCAAAGCAAGATCTGAATCTCAGCCATTGCCAGTGGGATTGGAGTGTGGTTGCAGGCAGGGGGGACAGACCGAGGAATGACATCATTCTTGTCCCCCATCCCCGAGGCTGTAGCCCTCAGGAGCAGGTACCAGCAACCCTGTGCGTGCACCGTGCTCTGCCGCAGGTCAGCCCTCCAGGTCTGTTCTCCTAGACATAGCGCGAGGCCGGCGCCCTTCCTTCATCTGGGATGTTGAGATGTGTTCAGAATCTCTTGGCAAAAGTAAAAATCCAAGATGGAGACTGACGTTCAAGGCACTAACCAAACATACACTTCAAAATGTTGGGCCAGACACAGCCCGAGAGCAGGCTTAAGTTCTGATCCCCTTCATGAAATGACTGTGTGACTGGGGGGTGTGGTGGGCGCTGGATTTCTGTCCACTGCTTGCCACCCCACTAGATTTGTCTTTGGATCGTACATACCAGGGGCCATGTGACTTCCGGTATTGCTTCAGGATCTTGCCTTGGATCACTGATATTTTACCACTAGTTAATTTACTACTCGTGTATTTTTTTTAAAGAAATAAACTCTATGAATTTTTTTGTTTGTCTGTTTTTGTATAGGGTCTCTAACTCCTGATAATCTTGCCTCTACTTCCTGAGTATCAGGTTTACTGGCATTCTTCACTATGCTTATTTTATGCTGTGCTGTTGAAGGAATCTAGGACTTCATGCATGGGACCTGCACCAACTGAGCTACATCCTTTGCCATAAATGTGATTTTTTTAAATGTAAATGTAGATTTGCAGAAAGTACAGCCTTCACATACACCCCCAACTTTCACCCTCCTTCCCAGCTTATACTATTAGTAGCATCTTTTATGAGTGAAACATTTTTACAACGGGAAGCAACCTATTATCAGATCAGATGGTGCATCGATACCCCCACCTTTGTTAGAGATGGAGCCTAGGACCTTGTGCATCTTAAGCTAGCACTCCACCACTGAGCTGTAGTGCACCCCTTTTATTCTTCTTTTTATTTTGAGACAGGGTGTCATGAAGTGACCCAGGCTGGCCTTGGATTAGAATCCTCCTGCCTTGGTGTATACAGACATGCCCAGCTGCATTTATTTTTTGAACTGGTATCTGTGATATGGGCTGCAGGCAACGCTTGTCACTTGGGAGTCACTTGGCAGGGGGAAGTAAGATGGGAAATAAAAAGGCCCAGAGGTGGCACAGCCCTGACCCACCTGCACCTACTACCCACAGTAGTCACCAAGGCCTTGAACTCAAGCAGCCCCTGACTTTTCCATCTTCTGCCCCCTGGGTGAGATCAGACCTGGGCCCCCAGCCCTGGCAATGTGGTGTCTTCTGGGAAACAAATTCCAGAGTTTACATTCAGGTTCACGCAGATGCTCCAACCTGTGGATTTTGCCAAATACAGCGCCATGTACCCACCATTGTGTGAAGAGTGCCACTGCCCTGAGGGTCCAGTGCCGCCTCCTTGTCCTTTCCCCCAACCTTGACTGCTGCCAATCACTGGTCTTAGGTCTGTCCCTTTGCTTTGTAAACTGCCCTAGGGTCAGTTGTGTAGTCCACAGCTTTCCAGCCTGGCTGCTCTCAGGATGTGTGTTTGAGCTTCTGCTGTGTCTCTTTGAAGCTGCACACTATATTTTTCAGCCATATCTGCAAATACAGAGTTGGTCAGCCAATCCCCCACTAAGGGATATCTTGCTTGAAATCAGTCTTTGACAGCTCACTGGGAATGAGTTTGCTGGGAAATATGGTGAGTCTATGTTTTTATAAGAAACTGAGAAATTCTCACCACCACTCAGGGCTAAGTTGTTCTCAAACAATAACATTTTTCTTTTAAAACAGGGAAAATTATACTGTTTGTCACTTTTATTGCTGATCTGGGTTTGCTAACTGCTGGAGGCCGAATTAAGTCAGTTTATGTTCACAGTGTGGATATTTTCAGGCCATATTGAAACCCATATGGGTTCCTTTTTTTTTTTTAATACATTTTTTAGTGTGTGTATGTGTGTGTGTAGATTAGAAGGCACTGTGTGTCCCTGTGGAGGACAAAGGGTGACTTCGGGAATCATCCTGGATTGCTTCTACCTCCTCTTTTGCTTTGCTGTGGCGTTTCCCATATTCCACTTGTATCATGTCTTCTGAGAATCTCCCTTAGCTCGGACAGTTTTGTTTAATAATAAAAACAACTTTTTCAGTTGAGGAGATGGAGCCCATACTCTCATACATGCTGGGCAAATGCTCTGCCCCTGAGCTACACAACCCCAGGCTGAAATTTTTTGTGTGTGTTTTGTTTTGATGCTTTTCTGAGTTTTCATGTGTATGTGTGGGAAGGCTGTGGTTGTGAGCACACACAGGTATAGAGGCCCAAAGTCGATATCCAGAATTATCCTCTATTGCTCTTCCATTTTATTCTTTGGAGGCTGGGGATTCCCAGGTTCTACCTTGGGGCTGGAATTATGGCGGGGGGGGGGCATTACACCCACCTGACATCTTATGGGGGACCTGGGGATCTGAACTCAGGTCTTTTTACTTGTGTGCCAATTCCCTTAACCACAAAGTCATCTCCCCAACCCTGCTTAGGTTTTTGTTTTGTTTTGTTTTGAGACAGTGCCCCACGAATCTCTCAGGCAGCCTCCACCTTCCTCTGTCGCTAAGGCTGATCTTGAACTTGCAGTTTCTGGCCTCCTCCTTGGGAGCACATGCAGTCACAGACATGATACTGTAGATGGGGCCCGGGGCTTTGTGCATACTATGCAAATGCTCTCACAAGTGACTTATATTTCAGGTGTCAAATTTGAATATCAGTGGAGGCTATGGGGTTTTTAAGTTAAAATATTGTCTCAAAATGATGTCTGTTTTAGTTCAGAGCTGGATGTGTGGCATGCACCCAGATCCCCCTTACTGTCGTCCCTTCCTTTGAAACCTACTTCTCTGCTAGAAAAGTGGAGGCTGTGGACGCTGCCAGTTGCATCCTCATCTGTTCCTGGTGAAGAGCAAGCGCTCCATGGAAAAGCATCTGCTGGCGGGATGTCGCCGCCGCGGAGCCCGCGCTGCCGCGGGCGGGGGACAGAGGCAGGCAGAGCATGGCTTTTCCAACAGTCTTCACTGAGGGCCAGTCGCCCGGTGCTGGAAGCCTCAGCTTCTAGCTGAGCCTGCGGTTTCTGTGCATATTCAGAACTCTCACTGTTCGGCCTGCCGTTTCCTCCCCGACATCGCCCAATGAAAACGCATCCGGCGCCTGCCGTTCTCGGGTGCCAAATCAAAGTCAGTTTATCAGCAAGCAGCCCGCCAGACCGCGCGGCGCAGCTTCCCTTTTGAAATTAGCTCTTTTCTAAGAACTGAAAATAAGCAGCATGGGCTGTGACTTCACTTTTCTTGGAACTGCTTTGCATTATTTAAAAAAAAAAAGAAAGAAAGGCAAAAGCCTCGCCTAGCTGGTTTTGGATGGCCCAGAGTTCCCTAATTCTTTCTGTTGCATGTTCTTGTAAAGCTATGGCTTTACCGCAGAATTGGGGTTGGGGGGAAGCGCATATGAAAGGAGGGAGTGTTTCGAGTTGGACTTACTTGTTGTATGATTTAATGATTACAGAGAAAAGGAAACTAGAAGAGATGCAATGAACGGAGTCACCTTCGAATTTCAAGAATCGTTTGAGTTCCATCCGGCTGGTAACTGGGCTAGAGTTGGTGTTACTGAAACTCAGGCAGCTGTTGAAACTTTCAGAGCAGCTAGCCGACTGCTCATAAGAGGCACCAGGGTGTAGGTGTGTGAACCTGAAATTCCAGCATGCAGAAGGTAGAGAACAGCCTGGGTTACGTAGCAAGTTCCAGGCTGTGTGCTCTATAGCAAGCACTACTAAATAAGGGGAGGGGTCTGCAAACGGGATTCTGTTAGTGGAGTGCTTGCCGTGCATGCATCAAGTCCTGGGTTTGATTCCCCATCACCTCATGAAGTGGGCATGTTGATGCATGCTTGTAATCACAGCACTTGGGAGGTAGAGGCTGGGGGATAAGAAGTTCAAGACCAGTCTAACCAACATGCTGTCTTTAAAAAGAAGCGGTGGGGTAGGGAATGTGTCTTTGGCCACAGTGACCTACATCAGAGCAGGAAACTTCCAGTCTGTGCAACAGCTCCTTGGGGCCCTGTCTGCTTGGGATCATGGAGACTGCGATGCCTACACAATCCTGCCTTTTCCTCTGGACTTCGCAGGGTGTTGCTGGTAGGGCCTTGGGAACTGGCGAGCCACCCCTTCCAAGAGGGGAGCCTTATAAACGCATGGATAAGTTGTTCCGAAATCCTTGCTCGTCAGCTCTGTGCCCCCCAGGCCTTGCCTAGCACACACAGGCAGTGCGTGTTACAGTCGGTGATGGGATGGCTGGGTTTTCCTTGGAAGACAGGAAGTACACATGCAAAGGCGGGAGCTCTAGAACGCATAGCATAGTCGGCTTGCAGCTGTTTCCAGTGAAAGGGCTCTTTGTGGGCCGTGGGGGGCGGAGGCTTTGTCACTGTTCGCTTACTTGTTTGCTTGTTTTTCAGACAGGCCTGTTGGAGCCCAGGTTGGCCGCAAACTGTTGATCTTCCTACCTCCAGCTCTCTAGTCTTGGCGTGAAGGTGTCTGCCGCTGTGTGGGGCGCATGCAGTGCCGGGGTGGAGACTAGCACTCCACTCGTGCTGGGAGGCCCTGCACCCACTGAGCTCTCCTCGCACCCCACCTCCTCCACCCCACAGCCTTTTCTCCTAGTTTCTTTCTTAGACGCGAGTCTTAATATACAGTCACGGGTGGTCTTGAAGTTTCTGAGATCCTCTGGCCTGCATTTCCCAATGCTAGGATTATAGGTGTGCACTACACACCTTGCTTGAAGCTAAGGTGCTCGCTAGAGCACATGGGAGTGCTCCACAGAGAACGACATGGAAAACACAGAAGGGAGAAGGCGCTCAGCCACCGGTCTGCAAGAATGGTCCGGAACGACGGCTCCTTTGACATCGTTGACAGAGGACGGATGTTCACCTGTGAGCTTCGTGCCAGCGTCATGCTGGAAGCTTCTACGCCACAGCATTTCACGTCATCGACTTGGGGGTGTGTTCCCCGTGCACAGATGTTGCGGTGTAGTCGTGGAGGTAAAGTCTGTCCAAGGACATCTGGCCAGCAGTCTGCAGGGCAGATCGTGGACCGTACCAGACCCACTTTGTCAGGAAGGGACCCTGTTCTTGGGGCCAACACCTTGGCGCCCGCGGCTCCTCGGGGCAGCTGTGGAGGGACGTCTTGAGGCTCGGGCACTAGCGCCCCCTGCTGGCTGGTCTGGGCAGCCTCGCTGGCCCCGGTGCCCAGAACTGGGTGCCGGCCAGCAGCCAGAACGAAAGCCACAGAGTGAAGCAAACAGGGCCACGGCACGTCTCCCAGTCTTCCAGCCTGGGAGAGCTGCCCACTGTGGCCGGGTCTCACAGTCTTCCAGCCTGGGAGAGCTGCCCACTGTGGCCGGACAAGGGGGGGGGAGGATGGTGGATTTGGTCACTAGACGGATTCTGACGGGCCTGGCATTCAAGGCCAGCCCGTTAACTGCCACCTTGAATGAGATAGGACTCAGGTCTTGCCCATTTATCTAGGGTGTGGGAGACAGGGTCGCAGTGCAGAAGCTGCATTAGAATTCCGCAGGTGCCCTGGGTTGCCTCAGCCTCCCAAGTACTGGGCGTAGAGGCGCCCCCCCCCACCACACCCAGCCCCCGCCCCCTTTCTTTAGCATTAGGGACAGGCCCCTCCCACCCTGGGCCAGTACCGTATCACTTGCGTTACACCCTGCTCCCTCTTTTTATTATACTTTTTATTTTGAGGCGAAGTCTCACCACGTTGCTCAGTCTGACCGTGAAGTTGTTATTTTTCTCCCACATGGCTGTGATTAAAGGGCTGAGCCACGGCAGGTAAGGAGTCTGCTCACAAATCTGGCAACCTGAGCCCCATCCCTAGAAGTCCACGTGGTGGAAAGAAAAAAAAACAAACAACTTCGAACGTTACTACTGTTTGCTGCAGCAGGGTGGAGCCCATCCTGCCAGACAAGTACTCCACCACCAAGACTTATTTCTGGCATCTGCAGGGAGGAGGTGATAGAGTCAGAGGTCAGATAACTCATCTGCAAGGCTGTGAAGTGAAACCCAGACCTTCTGAGCAGGTCCCAAAGTGTCTTTCATCAGCCTTTGTCTCTGCCCCCTGGGGACTCTGGCCCCAGGCTGTGGGGACACGGAGGAAGTTACGGCAGCTTCAGGGCTTGTGGTCTTCTCTGACCTCCCATGGGGCTTCATCTCTTTAGCCCAGGCCCGTCCTCCCCAGAGTCACATCTGAAGCTGTGGCTGAGGCTCAATTCAAAGTGCTGGCCTGACGTGCGCGATGGCCTGGCTTCCATCCCCAGGCCCCCAAGACTGGGCTTGCTAACACTCCTGTGGTCCCAGCACTTGGGAGGATCAAAAATTCAAAGTCCTCCTTTACGCAGCAAGTTCAAGGCTAACCTGCCCTACAGAGATTGCATCTTGAAGGAAGAGAGAAAGAGGAGGAGGAGAGGAAGAAGTATATTCAATCTTACCAAAGCACTTGAGTATGCCTCCTTCCGCTCCAAGGCCACACACAGTCCCGAATGTCATTAGCATGCATGGGTCCAGCTGGCATGGATTCTCTAGGGAGAGAGTCCCACCGTAGGACTCAGGAAAAGAGTCACCTGCTTCCCATGTGAAGGGGCATCGAGCCAGAGGGGTGGTCCACCAGCTAAGGGACTGGGCCATGTGCAGGCCAGAAGGGAGGGGAGCTAATGGTGATCTGGGCTGCAGAAACAAAGGCTGAACCAGGGTGTTGCAGTCCATCTGCGTGGTAGTGCTGATAAATGACCATCACACGGCTTAAGGGAACAAGGGGTTTATTTTCTCTTATGATTCCTGGTTACAGTTCTTAGTCCAGCTTGACAGGAGAGCTCACACCAACACCACGGCCGAGGGAACTGGCCACATCATTACCACATAACAGCTGAGAGGTGGACAATCCTTACTTGCCAGACCAGCCTGTCTGGCCAAGTGAACAGAAGGATGCCGACTTCCTCAATTACCTTTCTGTATTTTATTCACCGGTTCAGGGCCTAGTCCCACCCACCATGGGCTGGGTCTGCTCCATCAACTAGACCTCTCGGCAGGTTTGCTCTGGGCTTAACCATTAATTCTCTACAAATGTGCACAGAGCTCAAACCCTCAACAGTCAAGTTGACACCTGTGCTAATGATGACAAGGGCCAATGAGAGGGTGGCACTTGCTGCACAAACCAGACTACCTGAGTAATCCAGGAGTGTGGAGAGGTCCTACTCCACAAAGATGTCTTCTGACCTCCAAACTTACGGCACATGGCACGCACACACAGACACACGTGCATGCACGCATCACATGAACTGCTACGATAACAACAATGAATGCCAACAATATGAACCAGTCCTTCAGGCCAAGTAGGAAAATGAAAGGATTGTCTCAAGAGTCTACCCCTAACTCCATGTCCTATGGGGCAAGGAAAAGGCAAAACTGGAGTTGCTGTCTACCAGTAACTGGCAAATCCCCTCCTTGGTGTTGGGGATTGAACCCAGGGCCTCACGGACAATGGGCAAGTACTCTCCCATGAGCTGCTGCTTCCAGCACGCTCCTGGACTCCTCTGTATGCAGACTTCTCCAGGCTGCGCCCACAGGATCCTCATTAGCAGTCCCACCCGACCGTTTTTTTCACCTGTCTCTACCCATATTGTCAGGTAGAATCCACGTGGCCGGGGCTTGGGGAAGCGAGGACTCGGGCGGCTGTATAGGTGATTCTCAAGACTGCCCTCTGCTTGGTTTGTTGCCCCTCACCTGTGACAGAAACAAGGCAGAGCTACTGCCCAGGACTGGGTGGGTATTCACAGGCCTCCTCGCTGCGGACCTCGAGCAAGGAGCTACCCCCTCCCGGCCTCAGAGGAAGAGGAGCGAAGGGGCCTGGAAAAGCGAATGTCCTGGGTTCAATCCCCAGCACAGCTGTCATCCAAGCGGGGGAAAGAGAGGCAGGAAGACAGAAGTTCAGGGCCACTGCGTCCAACCTGGGACTCAGGTTCAAAATAATATTGAGAAGGAATAGTGGGGGCGGCAGTCCGTGAATGACTGCCATTCAGGCAGGGTGTCTGCCTCTACCACACGTCCCGGAATGGACGCTGAGATGCTCCGTGGTACTTTCTGCACATGGCTTGTGTGAATTGCTGGTCCTGTGACCCGGCTTTAAGGCCAGCAGGACGAAGCAGATGACAGCAACTAAGACACTGAAGGCCCAGGGGAGCCTACGGGCTTCTCACTCGGCAGCCAGTTCTCTGGTCCCACACTTTTGGTTGGAGAAGGGACAGGGCCTCTGGGCCAGGCTGCTTCTAACAGGCTCCCTCTAACCACCTCAGGACCTTCCGTCTCTGAGCGCCTGTCTTGCTTGACTTTCCTTCCCGAGGTCAAGAGTTGGAGAGTTACTCTGGTAATAGTCCCTCCATCGGGGTTTGGTTGAATACCAGGAAGGAAGTGGAGCCCCCCACAGGTGGGCTCTTGTGTGGATTCTGCCTGTCTCTAGACCCGGCTGGCAGAGGCGTACAGGCTTTACAGGGTCTCGGCAGCAGACGGCCGGTTCAGATTCAGGCTCCACAGCCGCTCAGATGGGACCTGTGCACCCCTAGGCTCAGAGCCGCCTTTCTTGTCGGCAGAGCTGGCGCACGCCCAGGCTTGTCGAATTCTTCCCTGGTCGGCAGGTGGGTGGAAGCGTTCATTCCCCCATTGCTGCTCCTGTTCTCAGAGCTGCCGTGCTCTTGGGAAATTCACCTTGTCTTTGTGAGAATGGCAGCTTCTTTCAATTCTCCACTTTTTTTGTGGCTGGTGATGTGGCCCTTTAAGGCCAGAGGGCTCTATGGCTCCTTTGGGATCTTGGCCTCCCCAGCCTGGCACGCTGGCCCAGTCTGGGCACTGGAAAGAAATGTCACACTTTAAAAAAAATGTGCATGATGTAAAACACGCATCCAACTCAAACCTCAACGTGGTCACGGGTGTACTCGGTCTGCATGAGCTGGGTCAAGGCGTTTGCAGGTAGAAGTTAACTCCCATCTCCTTCATGACACACCTCGTGGTGGCCTTTAGTACACACTTGGCAACCCTGTGAAATTATTTGCACAGAGAAAAGGCAAGAGGCATCTTGGGTAAAGACAGAGAAACTGGCCAGGTCTGCAAAAGTTCCCACATGGGTGGCTTGTAACTAATTGGAAAAACATGTTTCTTCGAAGTTGTTTTTGCAGCGCCTGGGGCCTTAAGTGTTCTCAGAAGGCTTTGGGCATCATCTGCTCCCAGGGTGGCCGTCCTAGCGACAGAGGGGCCCAAGAGCTCAGACCTGTGTGTGAGGGGCTTTGGGATGTTGCCGAGCCGGGCTAGGCACGGGGTGGGTGTCGGGAACAGCCAAGCCAGGGACGGGTTCTGGCTTTGGCACGGCAGGCTCTGGAGGCGGTCGAGGCCCCAGGAAAGGAAGGCAGAGTGCGCCAAAGGGCTGGACGCTGAGGACTCCGGCCTCTGCGGATGAGCACAGCACTTTTGGGCCCTCGTCGTCTGCGGTGAGAAGTCAGTGGCCTTAGCCTTCTCGGTCCCTTTGGGATTATCTTCAACAGAGGGCGCCTGGGGACACATGATTGTCTAAGCCCCCTCCCCAGTATGCGGCCCAGGTTCTACCAAGACAGACTGACCACCCGAGGACCATGTCCAGCTCCACTGGCCAGACTCCGTGCTCGGGCTGCAGCTCGCTGGCCACTGGTCTGCGGCATACAGATGGACCGGTGGCTCACACTCCCTATTTCAGGACAAAATGCTGGATGTGGAGGCCCCGCCCCCACAGACCAGAGACGACCCTACTATTAGAGTTCTATGGTTTGTGGTTTCCTCTCTCCACTTCCTTCCTGAAACCCCAAAAGAGACTTGGCAGGAAAGGAAGAGCCTTTTCAGATCCCTTAGCAGGGCTGGGAAGGCCGCCCCCTCAGCCTGGCTGTGGGTCTGACCCACGGGGTTCTCTGAGCACAGCGGGCCTCTGCCATGCACTGCGCGACTGGGATGTGTGTGTGTGTGTTGGGGGAGTGGTGTCTACCCTGATGGAAAGTGCGGTGGAATCTTGTTCTGCACAGCACAAGCCTCATTCTGATGACACACAGATGCGCCCCGAGAATAAGTCTGGAGGGATCTGAAGCCACCCCTCTTGTTCCATAAACGATACGCAGCCATGTGCCTGAACAGGCCCTAGAGCCGCGAGGTCGTCGGACTGCTTACGGCTACAGAGAAGGCCTGGAGAAGGCTCTGCCAGGGTGCTGGACGAGCCGCCTGTTTGTACGTGGTGGGGGGGGCATCTCTCCTGCTCTTGTCTTCTAGCAGAGAGACATAGCTAGTTTAAGCAGAAATTGATTCATCACAGCAAAATAAGCATCCGAAGAGAAAGTGGAGGGGAAGGTGGGGGGAGGCAGAAAAGCAGCCCAGGGGCTTCTGGGTTGTAAATTTTAAAATTCTATGAATGTTTACAGGATAGGTGGCATGCTCATAGTGTTAGATGTTCCTTCATTCCCTCCCATCATGGTGGATGGGATGTCCCTTTGGGGTATTTCTTCCTCTAGAAAAGTCCACGAAGGAGGTGAAGAACCGCAATGCAAACGACGCTACAGCACAAAAGTGTTTTCTCTTTTTCTTTGATTTTTATTAGCCGATTATAATGTGCCTGGTGAGTTAGCTGGACTCCTTGAATCTATGCACTTGAAGTCTTTATTCTGGTACACTGTGTGTGTGTGTGTATCAAAGGGCCCTGTGTGTCTCTGTGGAGGGCCCAGGGTAACTTCAGAATCATCCTGGATTACTTCTACCTCTTTGCTTCCCTCTGGGATTTCCCAGGCACTGTCCGCCAGAGCAGCTGCCATTTCCACCTGGCATTTTTATGTGGGACCTGGGATCCAAATTCAGGACCTTCTGATTGTGAGGGAGAGTCTTAACCCCTGAGCCATCATCTCTCCAACCCCATTCCAGTAGATTTTGACTGCTACCTTTTTTACAAATTGTATTTATTTACTAATTGTGGGAGAAAGTGTAACAGAAAGAGAATTTGGGGGAGGGTGCACACATGCAAGCCAGAGGATGACTTTCGGAAGTCAGTTCTCTCCTTCCACCACGTGGGCTTCTGGGGATCGAACTCAGGTCGCCAGGTTTGCACGCAGGCGCCTTCCACACAGAGCTGTTTGGCCAGCCCTTGACTGCTAACCTTGAAGATGCTCTTCTCTCTGGGAATCCCTTATGTCTGTGAGTCAAGCGCTCTCAATCTGCTCCCGCGTTCGTTAGTTCTCTCTGTCCCTCTCCTTGTCTTTGAAGGGTCGTTTCTCCGCGCTTCATGTTGGATTACTTGGGACCCGTTGTTAGTCACCAAATACTTCTCACGCCGTGTCGGGGTCGTAGCTGACTCTGCCCTGCAGGTCTTTCATCTTCCACATCTGTATTTTTCAGTTCCTCTGAGCGACCTCCGTTTCCTCCCTCCGCAGCTGCTCCTGTGGTGTGAATCGCCCTCCCGACAGAGCCCTTGGCCTCGGGGCTTCCTTCTCTCAAGGGTCACGGCTCTGTGATGACCTCCCAGTTCCCCCATGGGGCCTTCGAGTACACCAACTGGCGTTAGAGCAGAGAGTATGTGGGCTCACCCAATGCCGTAATAAACATCAGACCCTGACAACTTAGGAACAGGAGATTTATTCAACTCACAATTCCAGGGTCCGGTCTGTCATGGCAGGAGAGTCGTGCCAGCAGGAGCGAGGGCAGAGGAGAGAGCCAGAGACCACCGGCCAGCTGTAGTGTTCACCTGCTTTCTTCCCTGGCACAGAGAAGGTGCCACCCACAGTCCCCTTGGACTAATCCAGAGACCCTCCTGCACTAGGAAATCCCTCAAACCCACCTGCCAGGCACCAGAGTGACATTTGAGATTAACCACAGTAAGTTTTCAGAGTCCTTATTAGCTCACACATTTCATTCTGAGACAAGGTCTCATGTAGCCCAGGCTGCCTTCACACTGTGTATAGCCAAGGGTAACCTTGAACTTCCTATCTTCTTAACACTCCCACTTGCTGGGATGACGGGGATAGTGCCATGCCAGCTATTACACATGCTTATGGTTTCTGTTGTTTGCACATAGTGCCTTGCTATGTAGTCCAGGCTGGCTTTGAATTTGCAGCAACCTTCCTGCCGTAGCCTCCAGATATGGAGATTAAAAGCACACACCACCTCAGCCAACTGAATATTTAAATTTTTAACTAAAATGTCTTTATTTTGTAAAATTGGCTTTCTGGGTTTTGTGTCATGCTCTCCAGGGGTGACCTCCTCAAAGTACAGACTCTTTGGATTTTGTAGCAGTTTGCCCGCATTGTTGCTGATAAAATCACCATCAAATGGCTCAAGGGAACAAGGGGTTTATTCTCTTAGATTGTCTGATTACAGTTCTTCATCTAGCTTGACAGGAGAGCTCACACCAACACCAAGGCTGAGGGACCTGGCCACACCATCTTCATTCACATAAAGACAGAGAGAGAGATGATCCTTGCCAGACCAGCATGTCTGGCCAAGTGTACACAAGGATGCCTCTCTTCTCAAACGGTCCCCTCCATTTTATTCACCTGCCCTGGGACTAGTCCCACCCACTGTGGGCTGGGCCTTCCCCATCCACTAGACAATCTGCTGGTTTGCTCTGAATTTAACTCAACTACCAATTCTTTACAAATGTGACCAGAACTCAAACCTTCAACCATCAAGTTGACACCTGATTTTTAACTATGACAGACTTTGTGCTAGACCTTCCACAGTTTACATGTTTCTGTTTAAATCTTTGGTTCATCCAAAACTCACCTTGAGAGGAGAACCTCACAAGGGGCTCTGACCTGTTTGTTTGTTTGTTTTTCCCAAGCACCAGGCACTTGTGGTTACTTTTCCCCACTTTATTTGAAGTGGAGTCTCATGTACTAAGTTCTTGAGTATATTATTTACATGTGTTTTACAACTTTCCCTGCCGTGTGGTTTTACATCTATAGGTGCACTTGCATGTCCAATCTGGGGAGTGGTCACCTGTAACTGTTACTCTTAACTATTGCTGTGAGAGAACACTCAAAGTCGATCAACTTAAGGGAGAAAGGGAGGTTTATTCAGCTTACAGTTCCAGAGGGAAGGTACAGTCTCTCAAAGCAGAGGCGGCATGGCTGGCTGGCCAAAGCTAGAAGAGGCTAAGTCACCACAAACATCTTGGAAGCTGAGAGCTGCAGACTGCTTCCTGCAAAGGCAGACTTCTCCTGGAGGTAGGGTGTGACTAATCCATCTCAAGGCCCACCCCTTGTGACTGCCTTCCTCCAGCAAGGCTCCACCTCTCAAGGTGCCATGACCTTGCCAAACACATGAGACTGTGGGGGACACATTTCAAACCATGACATAACCTGATTTGGTATCTGTGATGGTCAGCTTGATACGATTTTGAATCAGACCTTTAGGCATGCCTGTGAGGGATAATCTAGATTTGGTTAACTGAGGTGGGAAAGACCCTCCATCCCTTAGTCTGTGAAAAGGAGAAATGGAGCTGAACATCAACATTCATCCCTCTGTGCTTCCACCTGGGAGCAAAATAAATCCTTGCTTAAATTGCATTTTTTTTTTTTTTTTTTTTGCTTAAATTGCATTTTGTTGTGGCAACAAGACAAGTGACATGTATTAATAATATTAAGACCTCATGGGGTTAGTTCTTAGTCCTTGTTAGGGAGTTCCAGTTACTGTGTTTTTTTTAATATAATGAACTTTTAAAAAGCTAAACAGAGCATTCACAGGTATATAAACCCACACATCTCTGCATTGTTATATTATGATCATATTAGTTATGGATTAAATTTAAAGATGAGCTACTTTGCTTGCTTGTTGGTTTTTGTCTTGCTCTGTAGCCCAGGCTGGTTTGGAACCTTCCTGTAGCGCAGGCTGGCCTGAAATTCATAACAGTCCTCCTGTCCCACCAAGTGTTGGGATTACAGACGTGAGCCACGCTGCTCTGAGAAGGTAGTTTTTTTTAATGGCTGATTTACAAACCATCAAAATCACCCATTTTAAATACATATTTCAAAGATTTTTCTTTCATGAAATTTGCAGAGTCGTTCAGCCCTTACTGCAGAGGAGTTCGTGTGTCTTCAGCCGCTTCCTGTTTTTCCCCGACACCAGGCGCCCACCAGCCTGCTCTGTGCCAGTTTTCCCTGTCTGGGCTTTTACACTGCGTCACGTGGTCTTTGGCATCTGGCCTTCTCCTCCTACCATGACATTCCTACAATCCTGAGCCGGGTCTGCGATGCTTACCCGCTCCTCCTGGGTCTCTGGGCACCGTCCCATGGTGCCCATGCGGGCGGCTCTCCAGTGGACAGACAGTGTCAAGAACTCGTGAGCACATATGCTTTTGTTTTCTCAGGGGTAGATTCCTACACCTCAGCCAGGGGCTGAGTCCATTTATATTCATCCTCTAAGAAATCTTCCAGAGCAGCCCACCATCCCACGTCCCCAGCATTTGTGAGGCCCCACTACTTAGTAACCATGGGTTGCATTGGACCTTTAGTTGATTGAGACAGTGTCTCTCCATGTGAGCTCACTATGTCCAGACTGGCCTTAGGCTTCTTATTTAATCCAAGTTGGCTCCAAATCTAGGATTCTCCTCATATATAGTGTTGGGATTATATGATATAATGTTGGGTTTAAAGACATGTCCCGGGCAATCTAGCCCCTCACGGCCTTCTAGTGTCATGAGTCCGTTTCCAGCTGCCTACTTCTCTTGGAGGCTCCCTAGCCCCTCATGCACTCCAGTGCCATGAGTCTGTTTCTTGTTCCTTGCTCCTCATGAATTCCATGCCTAGGCACCGTGAGTTCTCATGGGCTCCCTAGCCCCTCATGGCACTCTATTGCCATGAGCTCTGTTTTATTTCTGCTTCTCATGGAGGCGCCCTAGCTCCTCATGGCACTCCACGTCTGGAGTCCGTGAGTTCCAACCTTTCTCTTTACTAATAAACTCTACCTTAATTCTCAAAAAAAAATAATAATAAATAAAAAATAAAGACATGTCCCACTGTGCCTGCCTCCAAGTTTTTTGAAATATTGAGCCTTTTAGTGTGTGTGTGTGTGTGTGTGTGTGTGTGTATGGAGAGAAAGAGAGAAAGGGAGAATGTATATGTGTGAATGTGAAGTGTGTGATGTATGTGTGTGTGTGAGAGAGAAGAGAGAATGTATATGTGTGAATGTGAAGTGTGTGAGTGTGTAATGCATGTGTGTGCGAGTGACAGAGAATGTATGTGTAAGTGTGGTGTGGTGTGTGCATGTGAGCTCACGTCCACGCGTGTGCGCTGAGTCCAGAGAAAGATGCCAGGTGTCCTGCTCTATCTCCTTCTGCCTTACTCCTACCAGACAGGGTCTCTCACTGAATGTGGAGTCCGGCTGGCGGCGAGCCCCTGCCACCCTCTGTCTCCACCTGTCAGCACTAGCCTGCCCGGCCACTGGGATCAGAACTCAGGTCCTTACGTTGAGCAGCAAGTGCCCTTCCCTACTAACAGCTCTCCAGCTCAGAGCTTCCTGACGGCCAGGGCAGCTTCCTTTGCATTTGAAGGTTGTTTTTCTGCTCCATTTCATGTTGGTTTTCCTCCTCACGAGCTCTAAAAGATTTCTTCACACAGACTGTTTCCAGGTTTTGGTGCATTGATTTTGAGGGGTTTTCTTTCTGGCTGTGCTGTATGAATGGGGGGCATTTCGTGTAACCTTCTTGGCTGATAACTGTCTGTACACAGCTTCTACCTGTGGCTCTTGTTTCTGTACCGAACCCCTCCAAGCCTCAGTTTTCAAGTAGCTTTTTCTGGATTTTTCCAGATGAACAGAATTTCCTCTCCTCCCTTCTCCTTAAATTTCTTTGTTTCTTGTCTGCTTTCAATGTCTAAGACCTGCAACAGAACAGTGTGTGTGAAGGTCTGTGCACGGGATTTTATCCCATTCAGGAAGTATTTGTCTAATTTAGTACAAGTTTTCATCAAATGGCTTTTAGCAGATATGAAGATGTTAACTGTCCTCCTTTAACATGTTTCTAGAAGCAGGGTCATAGGCGACCCAGTGCCAGCTACTGCCTAGGTTGGTTCTGGAGCTAGGTTGGTTCTTGCCTGCTAGCCACTGAGCCACACCCCCCACCACTGAGTCTCACCCCCATCCACCAAGCCACACCCCAACCCTGAGCCACATACCCCAGCCCTGAGCCCCACACCCCAACCACCTCAGTCCTTCCCTTTGGGGCTTATTTCCCACTGGGGTTTATTTGTAAATATTCTGGTTTACATTTTTGGGGGGCACTTATTTACATGTAAAAGTAGTTGGTCTGTATTTGTTCTTTATTGTGCTAGTGTTTAACTGGCTTATAGCAAGTCTACAATCCCCAGTAAGAATCTTTTAGGAGGAAAAGGGTTGCTGGTGGTGTAGTCCAGTTCATAGAGCGTTTGCCAAGCATGCACAGAGTCCTGGTTTAAGTCCCAGCACTGCATAAAACTTGGCATGGTGGTGCGCCCCTGAATCTCCATACTCAGAAGGTGGAGGCAGGAGGGTCAGACGTGCAGGCCAACCTCAGATACCTAACCTAAGGCCTTGAACTTACATGAGACCCTGTCTCGAAAGTTAGCATAAGGACTGGCTTAATAGCCCAATGGGTAGAGGCAGGTTCACAGGCCTGGCCATCTGAGTTTGGTCCCTGGAGGCCCAGTGTTGTCCTTTGATCTCTAATCATGGACCATGGCATGCATGTGATCTTTCTCTCTAGTAAATAAAAAGAAAACATTTTTGAAAGTTGGCATAGAAGCGAAGAGTTTCATTGTGGTGTTTCCACACGTGCTGTTGTAATTTGCTCTAACGCAATCTCCCTCTGTCGTTCTTGAGGGGTCTCATG
Organism: Typhlomys cinereus; assembly: GCA_023101885.1. Lineage (NCBI taxonomy): Eukaryota > Metazoa > Chordata > Mammalia > Rodentia > Platacanthomyidae > Typhlomys > Typhlomys cinereus. The sequence continues at coordinate 304,456 of JALPQD010000754.1, read as the reverse complement.
CAGACCAGCTGGCCTCAAACTCATCCTCCTGCCTCCTGTAGGGATAACGGGCCCATCACCACGCGGGGCTCCCCAATAAGGACTCCTGAAACCCTTCTCTCTTCTCTCAAGGGCCTGGAGCACTTGTGGTTGCAGTTGGTGTTGGTGCTTGGTAGAGGAGCACTGTACACGGAGCCGCCTCTATTTTTTATTTCTGTCTTTGGGTTTTTGAGACAGGATCTGGCTGGTTGCCTAGGCTGGCCTCGAGTTTGCTCTCCAGCCCAGGTAGGCCTTGAAATGTCAATCCTCCTGCCTCAGGCTCCCAGGGAGCCAGGCTTCCTGGTGCAGTTAAACAGCTCACACCCCTGTTCCTCAAGGCGGGGGAGACATCTGACCCGCATCCTTGCCAGGTTATCTCCTGGACGGTGATGGTCTCCACCACATCACTCTCTTTACGGTCGTCTTTTAGTGGTCTTTGGTGTACTTCCCCCTCTTGAAAAATCCATTTCAGCCCGTGACCTCCAGCCAGAAGGGAGACGGAGGCAGGAGGATGATCAAGAGTTCAGACCAGCCTGGGCTATAGACTGAGCTTCAGGATTATCTGCTTGAGAACCAGAATGAGAACTGGTTTCAGAAGACAGAGAGAGAGAGAGAGAGAGAGAGAGAGAGAGAGAATCTGAAAGTTGCTCTTTCTATCATGAGCATGAGGCTTTCCAGGGCTCAAACGCAGAGCACCAGGGTTCAGGCATCTTCACCCACTGAATCAGTCTTGCTAGACCATTAATCTTGGATTTTGTTCGTGTGAGAATATTACCTTAGTGAACTTTTTGACAAATGAGCTGGACATAATGCATGAAACTGATATCCCCACACTTTAAGAAATCATTTCCCATTGGGTTGTTTGTAATTTTTCATCATTTTGAATAATGAAATTGTCTTGTAATTATTTGGCCTCCTTTCTATTTCCCTTCCTCCCCTTTTCCCCCATTTTGGATAAAGTCCCAGCGTGGCTTATTAGGCTAAAGGAAAGAATGTTGTGAAGACTTTCTAAACACACAACGGGGTCGAGCGTGTGCAGAATCCAAGAGGATTAGTTCTGCCTCAGCGACACCAGTTTCTGGGTATTGTTGCTTAAATACTCGTTTTGCAACATTGGCGATGTAGTCCTTCCTGTCATTCACGCTTGAGTGACAGTGGCGTTCAGGTTCCCCCGATGTCAGCCAACCCTGATGTATTCTTAAACCATTATCGTTTTTAAGTGTGTACATGACATGTGTTCATGTTCACATGCATGTGTGCAGATGGCCACGTGCCACAGTACACGTGGAGGTCAGAGACAAGCTTTGATGTTCGTCCTGTCCTTCTATCTTGTTTTAAGAAATGCTCCCTCCCTGGTAGCCCATGTGTGCCTGGCTAGTGGGAGCTTCTGGGCGGCCAGAGGAACGCTGGGCTTACAAATAAGTCCACTACTGTGGACTTATTAGATGGTTTCTGGGGACCTGAACTCAGATTCTCACATCTGCTCGGTGGATGTTTTTCCACTTTACTCTCCGTCCTCCTATCCCTTTGAGGAGGTTCTGACGTGTAGCCCAGGCTAGCCTTGAACTCGGGGCAGTCCTCCAGCTCCAGGCTTCTGTGTGAAGATGAATGTGTGTGCACAGGCTTTTTCTCCCTCACTGTGTCAGTCACGAGGCTGATGCAGGAAAACTGCTAAAAGTTCAAGACCACCCTGGTCTACAGACTGAGAACCATGTCTTGGGGGGAAAAAAGACTGTACATTTGCTTTACCAAATTCCAAAGTATGTCACCGAGGCACAATGTCTAATTTATATTTGTTCTTTACATGCTATAGGCATGGGTATTTATTGGTCTTTATTTCTTATTTATCAAGAGATAGAGCCTTATTGTTTTACACAAGCTGGGGTTTGACTCAAGGCTCAAGGGAGCCTCCTGCCTCAGCCCTCGGTACCAGGATCTCGCTCTGGCCGTAGGTGGAGCTCGTTCCAACAGGCTGTATCCTGTTTCTGGAGCCTAGAAAGGACCCTCCAGAGGGACGGCTTCCTGTCCAGGTGACTGTGGCCCCGTGTGGATGGACGCAAGGGAGGAGACAATGTGTCTCCTTCTTTAGCAGAGTGTCTCAGGCTCCACAGTCACCTGTGATCTTTAGAGACACATCCAGATCCTGTTCATTTGACCACGTCAGGACCCGCCCCCCTTTACACACTACTAATTCTGTGGGAGTGACCCGTCCCCATCAACCTTCAAGCCTGCTGCTATCAGAATATTTGACTCCCCCAAATCCAACCAGGACTACAGGCAGGGTTGGTCTCTCTGATGGGCTCAAACACCCCTGTTTTACTTCAATTCTGCCTGCAGACGCGCATACCCCACTCTCCACAGAATCGTGTTGTCATCTGTGTGGACAAGAGAGAACTACGTTCCGAGGGGGGCATTCCCCTGCCACATTCCTGGTAAATATTTAAGTTAACAAAGGGCGGTGAGCAGCTTGGCTGGGTTTCCACAGGTTCCCCCACAGATGGGAAATCGCTGGGGCATCCCCTGCATTTAGAAACCAGCACGTACAGTGTTGGAAGTATAGACACAAGAGAGTGGAAGTAATTCAAGCCCCTGCACTGCAGATTAGCTGTCCCCGTCAACTGCCTCCCCTCTGTGCCCCCACTGCAAGCTTCCGCGGGCACGTTCTGAGGGAGCACGCATGGCTTGCGTGACTTATGAAGCATTTTGAATATTGCATAAACATTGTGCACCTTTATCATGGCCTAAGGTTTCCCTGAATTCTGAATTGGTAGGAAAAGGCACAGAACTGTTGCGGGTGCAGGGGGCATGGAGGGTGTGACTTGGCTTGAGTGGGTCGGGGAGGCAGCAAAGCAGGTCGTTGCTGTGTGACGTTCAGTAAATCTCCTTGGCTCTCTGAGTCTTTGCTGCTCTCTCCTCGAGTAGAGATCCTGCATTCCTCACTGGGCGATTGTTAAGGTCTAAGAAAAGGTCAGACGCCCTTCTAAACACCCAGAGCCGTTTCTGGTCCCCCGAGGAGTCTTTTGGCTGGAACTTGGGACAAGAAGGCAGCGCTCAGCCAGGCACTGCAAGGCCAGCCGCCCTCCAGGGGCTGGTGCGGGACCGTTTCCTCTCACTGTTCCTGGAATTTTTTTCTAGACACCCTCTGGGCACCGGGGACTTATGTGTCTGCCGTCTGCCTTTCCTATTGCCCCATTTCTTGGCCTTTGCTCTGGAATCCGGACCCCGCCATCCCTGGTCAAAGGTTCAATGTAAGGCCAGGGATGAGCTCGCCTAGCGCACATACGGCCCTGGGTAGCTGAGCGCGCGGGAGGGGCTCGAGTGCGCCCCCTGCTGACGGGAGGGCAGCATAGCCACCCGCTGCTTCTGCATGAGGTCACTCTCAGCAAGCAAGCCCACCGGCACACTCCCGAACCCTGCCAACTTTATCTTGGAGTTGACAATTCAAAAGAGAAAAGTCTGTTCCCCTAAAGAACGTAAAAATCATTGCTGTATGCAAGTGGCCAGGGGCCCACGTTTCTACACTGTGTGTCCTTTGAAAAAGCAGTCCCCCTTCACCCCCAGCTCCTATCTTTGAAACATTCAGTCCCAGAATGGGACTCTGAGACTGTCATGCTCCTCAAGACCCCCACCCCCTGGGTGGCCGACAGGGAGAGCCTGTGCCAGGCAGACTTGGCATCTGCCCTGGCAACAGCCAGCCCAGGGCTCGCGCTGCAGACAGTTGTCTGGCCAGTGAACAGGTAACTCAGGCAAGTCCAGTGGTTGGCAAGACCCGTCTTCCCAGAACTGCACCCCTGGCCCAGCTGCCTCCTCGGCCAGCTGGGAGCACCTTACCCTTCTTCTCTGCATGTGGCGCAAGTGCAGTTCTCTCCATGAACCCTGACCTCGCTGGGAAGCTGGGATTGGGGTAGGAAGTGAAGAGGTTGAGGTCTTTGGCTGCCTGGCGTTGGCTCTGGCAAAATCTCAAACTGTAGGAGGGAAGGATTGGCTGGGCTGTGAGACCCAGAGGGGAGACCCCGCCTCCATGTCCTGGTAGCAGTCTGGGGTCCCTTCCCCCAGCCCTGGCCTCTAGCTCAAGCATTCCCCTTCTTCCCCCCCCTTCCCACTTCCCATCCATCCCGGTGTCCCGCTTTGTAAGTACGGCAGGTAGAGTGCCCCGCCCCCCCCCATCTGTGGGACATTGTGTAGACACTGGGTACCTCCACAGCCCACAGAGGCACTCCAAAATGGTGCAAGTATCTGCTGAGGTCTCCTTGGGAAAAACCACTCAGACACAGCGCCTGCCCAAGGGAAGAGCGGAGCATCGGCATCCGATACTCTGGAGCGGAGAAGGCACATGAATCAGATTGGGGGAGGGAGGAGAGGGAACCCCTAGGGTCATGTCTGAGCTGGATGCTGAAGGACCGTTCTGGAACAACGATCTCTGAGTGACTTCTCTCTGCTTGCAGGAGCGAACCCACCCCCCATGGATCTCCAGCTCCTGCTGAAGCATGGGCCCCACGAACTTGGGGTGCACGCTCCCAAGGGACTCCACACAACTCCAGAGACAGCCGCCACCAGGTGGGTCATGAGTCTCTTTCTCTCTGTCCCTTGTCCCTCATTTCTTGCCCTGGGCTTGCTGTGGGTGGCACATGGGACCCGTGACACAGCTTCTTCCTGAGGCTAAGTGGCTGCTCTCCAAAGCAGGTACCCAAAACCCAGGGCACCGACTGGGTTAAAATAAAACAGGCATTAGAGCCTTATTAAAGGCCCATCAGACTGCTTCCAGTGCCCTTTGGTCTTTATTGGAGCTGTTGCTCTTTGAGTAATTCTCCGCCAGAACACACAGCGAGTGTCGGATGACCCAGCCTCCGCTACCCCGGGGCGTCTGCGGTCAGCAAGCTGGTACTTGTGCCTAGAACCCTGTCTCTGTGCACCTCCTCTTTTTATTTCTTTTTTTAAAATAAATGCTTTAGTTATTTATGAAAGAGAGAGAGAGAGAGAGAGAGAAAGAGAGAAAGAGAGAGAGAGAGATCGAGATCTCAGGTCTCGGTGTTTGCAAGCAGGCACCTTACTACTCTCCCGACCCAGCCTCTGGTGTCGGAAGTGCAGTGTGGATACTTGGTTGCTTTCTGCTGTCCCCACCTCTAGCATAAAGTAGGTGCTCAGTGAATATATTTTTAATTTTTTTTAAAGTTGTTTATTAAGGAGCTGTAGGGAGAGAAGCATGCACAGGAAGTCAGGGGACAAATTTTGGAAGTTGGTTCTTTCCTTCCACCATGTAGGCTTCTGGGAATCAAATTCAGGTCACCAGGTTTTCAAGCAGAGCTCTCTCACTGGCCCCCTAAACACATCTTTAATGGTGGCAGAATGCAGCTAATATAATTCACCATCTTTATTTTGAAGCCCATGGTTCGTAGCCTTAGGCGCATTCATAACGGCCACGTCACTAATCTGCAAAAACTCTCTGCTTCCTACTAAACAAAATCTGTCCCCACCCAACGACTTCCTTCTCCCTCCCTCAGTACGGGCAGCCACCACTCTGCCTGGCTCTGTGAATACCCTCATGTTGTGGGATGACATAGTAATTTGCCCTTTGGCTCTGCTAGTGTAACATCTTCAGGTTCACGAGGGGTTCTACTGATGGTCCCTTCTCACACTATTCCACTGCATAGGTATAGCATATTCATTGTTTAGCCATTTATTTGTCGGTTGCTGTCACCCTTTGGCTGTTGTAATTAATGCTGCCACAAATAGGCGTAGGAGAGACTCTGCCGTTCAGTTGCATTCATTGGGAGGCCGGCACATATTCAGAAGTGAGACTGCTGGATCATACTGTAATTCTGTTTCGAGTTCTTGATAGCTGCCATCCCGTTTTCTCCCTGAAAGCAACACAGCGATCTTTTCACATTCCCGTGGGCTCCGATTCCCCAGCCCTCAGCACCTGCCCCTTCACACTGGGACTACAGCCCTCCTGCTGGGTGTGGGGCGCTGGGCTCTTCTCTTCTCTCTTCTCTTCTCTTCTCTCTCCTTTCTTTTCTTCCTTCTTTCTTCGCTCCTTCCCTCCCTCCTTCCTTCTCTTTTCCCTTCCTTTCTCCCTTCCTCCTTTTCTCCTTCTTTCTCCTTCTCTCCTCTCTCTTTCTTTTTCTTTCTCTGTTCTTTCCTCTCCCTTCCTTCCTTCGTTCGTTCCTTCCTTCCTTCCCTTTTCCTTCCCTCCTTCTTTCCTTCTCTCCTTTTCCTCCCTTCCTCTCTTCCTTTTTCTCTTTCTCCACGCCCCCTCCCCCAGTTTCATCTAACACTGGCGTCTCTTCCCATGCCCGCTGGTGGTTTGCACCTCTAAATAAATGTCTCTTCAGGTCCGTGACACCCGCTTAGCCTCTGTGTCACCTCTAGACAACATTCTCTTGGTAGCAAGGGTCTCGCAGATATGTCTTCTCAGTCGATGGTGGTCTCTTTGCTCTATGACTACTGCCCCTGGAGGACTCTTTCACTGTTATATCCAGAGGTCTGAGTGCCATCCAGGGCTACAAAGACCCACAAGGCCTGCTGTCTAAGCTCTCACAGGTCTCGGGCCTCTGCCCTGGTCTGAGTGGGTCTTGACGAGGTGTGAGTCCCCTTCAGACTCCCGCACGTGGGAACAGGTCTTCCCAACGGCTGTTGCGAGGACTTGTGGCTGGTGAGTCTGCGTGGTTTCCCCCAGAGCCCCAGCTCTGTTCTTGCCAGTGCACACCGAGACAGTCCTGAAGCTTTGCCCTTGCTTCAGAAACGAAGAACTATGGGGTATTGCTTTCTTTCCTCGAGGCTGTTTCAGTGCCCCCCCCCCTTTCGCGGGGTCTCTTGAGATTGCACCAGAATTTTAGGATGGGTTTTTCTTGCTGCAGACCAGAGTCTCGGCCTCAAGACCAGGGCTCCCCGGACCAGGTGGAGCACAGAATACACGCAACTCTCTAGGCCGAGTGAATTCTGAACCCATTTACTGAAACTTTTGTGACAGCTTTTATACAGAAAATTTGGGGGTAAAGAATGTTGCATCTACAATAAACATATAATTTTCTAATCAGCAAAATCACCTTCAGGGTGGACATTTTTCCAAGAACCTAACCCATTGCTTGAGGGTAAAGACACTTAACAGAAACATTCTCCCAGTATTTTCAAACCTATCTAATCTATAATGCTTCACCAGATAGCCATGGGCTGAGCCTACATAGTTGACATTTTTAACAGAGACTGCTTTTTTAAAATACACAGAGGAGGAATGATCTCCTTTTGATTTCAACAATTAACTATAGGAGTGCCCAACACCCCATAAGTCCCAGCGTGAGCTTTTGCTGTTGTCCTGTCCAGGTTAATCCTCTCAGTCAGGCAGGTCGACATGGGCACCAGGCATGGCAGCAGGTTCTAGCTTGGGAAGTTGCATGCAGCTCATGCAGTCTCTGCAATCCAAGCTTGAACCACGTCTCTAGGGGGCCATGGCTTGGACATTCAAGGGCCATAAGTGCCTATAGCGTGGTCCTGTTGATGGAGCACTACTGAGATATGTGCTGAAGAAAACACTTAAGCAATATAATTATTAAAAGAATAATTCCTCCTATAATAGCATCCTTCTATTCTTTTAATAGTAAGGTTGCTTGTGTCTTCCTTTGAGGAATTCCACAAGTATATTGCCATCAGTTAGATGACCCATCTGTGAACCATGCATACTCCAAACCTGGGGTCCAAACTGTCAGGCCCCATATGCCAAGGGTGTCTCTTTCGGGGCAGAGGCGATCATTGGTGGGAGTGCACTTGAATGGTGCATCTCTGTGATTTCTCATAAGAGTGCTGTTTGGGAACGGGAAGACACGGCCCCCTTTGCTACCGACATGGAGTCTCCCAGTTTGGATTGCAAATACCATTTCCAGGGGCAGTCTTGGCGTCTAGACTTTCTGGCATGATGGTCTCTTCCTTGGCCTTCAGCCAGGGTAAGAGGGTATCACAGTTTCTTTTAAGGTTCTAGTGAACTGATAGCATAGTCTTATACTTCTGGAATTTCTGAGTTAGTACATAGGTGGGAATTTTACCCACCTAAGTTTTAAGACTCTAGAAGTTATTCTCTAATTTGTTTAAAATCAGTGCACACATTCTGGCTAACAAGTCTACTTATTGTAAGTGACTAGACATGAAATCTCTATTTAGAATTTGACTTAAAGTTAAAAAGCAGGCTTCTTCTCTAGATCAGAGAGCAGGAAGCTATTCCCAAAAAACCCTAAGAGAAGGTAAAGGGCATTCCTAATTCCCAGAAGAATTTTTCCTGCCAGGGACAAAACTTGAATTACCTAGGAGAGAGTGTTTAGCCCCTGTTCATGGGCGGTATTGTGACATTCCAAGAAATTCCCAGCACCTGCCCATGGGGTTACTGTGACCTTCACCAGGGAACAGGCTTTAGACCTGAACTGGGAAGAAACACCAAGGCCTGACAATTCCCATATTTTTCCTTATTTCTCTTAAAGAAAGCCATGTCCTTATCCCAAAAGATGTTTCTTTGAATCCACCTTTTCCAAACTGAGACATATTCTACCAGATTGCTCGGATAAGGACGCAGCATTTTCTAGTACAGAAACTGCCCTCAGGGTTTGTTTGCGAGCGCTCACTCGACACTGACCCCTTAGTGATCCATAAATACGCAGCGGCCTGACATTTTCCTCTTTTGACTTTCCGCTTTCCCACGCAGGTCCTTCCCCTCTTGCTCCTTGTTTGTTGTGTTTCTGTCTTTGCCCTGCTGGGGACTGAACCCAGGGCTTTGTGTGCGCTAGGCAAGTGCTCTGCCACAGAGCTAGCCTCAGTCCTTGTGTGTGCGTGCGCATACTTGTGTGTGTGTATACTCGTGTGTGTGTGTATTTGCGTGTGTGCGCATACTTGCCTGTGTGTATACTCGTGTGTGTATTTGCGTGTGTGCGCACACTTGCGTGTGTGTATACTCGTGTGTGTATATTTGCGTGTGTGCGCATACTTGTGTGTGTATACTCATGTGTGTATTTGCGTGTGTGCGCATACTTGTGTGTGTATACTCGTGTGTGTGTATTTGCGTGTGTGTGCATACTTGTGTGTGTATACTCGTGTGTGTATATTTGTGTGCGTATGCATACTTGTGTGTGTATACTCGTGTGTGTATTTGCGTGTGTGCGCATACTTGCGTGTGTGCGCATACTTGCGTGTGTGTGTATACTCGTGTGTGTGTATTTGCGTGTGTGCGCATACTTGTGTGTGTGTATACTCGTGTGTGTGTATTTGCGTGTGTGCGCATACTTGTGTGTGTGTATACTCGTGTGTGTGTATTTGCGTGTGTGCGCATACTTGTGTGTGTGTATACTCGTGTGTGTATATTTGTGTGTGTGCGCATACTTGTGTATGTGTATGCTCGTGTGCGTGTATATTTGCGTGTGTGCGCATACTTGCGTGTGTGCCCACAGGCGTGTAGATGTCATAGATCACCCACCCTGTTTTCTGAGACAGGCCCCTCACTGGCCTGGAACTCCCCACGCAGGCTGGACTGGCTGATCGTGAGGCCTCTTGGCTCTCTCTGTGTGGGTTCTGGGCATGAAACTTAACCATCAGCCACCTCCTTCCTCCAGAAGGCGTCTTTCCACGTGCGCGTTGACAGCCGTAAGTCCCCTCCTGTCGCTGTGTCCACTGAGTCGCACACTGAGGTATGTTGCGTTTGGTTTTCACTGCTGCGAAAGTCCCTGTGACCTCTTCTTTGGCCCAGTTGCTTTGGAGGGTTGTTTGGGACGGGGTCTCACTGCTCGGAGAGTCTCATGCTGCGGTCTGCAGGTCTTGCATGATGTGCTGCACGCCGTTCTTTTTTTTTTTTTAATCTCTTTCTTCCACTCATACAAAGTTGATAAGTACCCCATTCCCCTCCCTCCCTCCACCCCTCCCTGGACCCTCTTGTTCCCTCCCCCCTTTTTCCCTTCCTTTCCTCCTCCCTCCCTTTCTCCCAGTGCCCCCCCCCCATTCTGGAGCATCCTTTAGTCCGTTCTTGCGCCCCAATCTTTCTCCCAGCTGCCTGCACTCAGGCCGGTGCCCCCCAGTTCTCAGTACCCACCCGCTTGCAGCACCTCTAGCTCCGTCTGAAAATGGCGGCCTCCTCTAAGGAGAGCAACAGCGATCCTCACAGAAGCTGCAACGCTGCCGCTTTTATGCCCAGGGGAAGCTGCAACCAAGCAGCTGGGGAGGGCGTGGCACAAGCTTTCCTGCCAAGGAGCTGGTTTCTAGCTTTTACTTCCCGCAGTGTTTCCTACTCATATCCTGTGTGTCTGTCGTGCCTACATCTGCGGGTGTCGCTCTGTCTGCCCTTGGATGCCTTTCCATTGATATCTTCTCTATGTCGACTGGCATTGACAGCTTAGGTTTGTTCTGGAACACCCTGTGGAAGTTACCTAGCTCAGCACATCAGTGTTGAATACCACACCTGGATTCCAGAGAGTAATTCTGGTTCGTTACAATGTTTTATTTTTGTCTGAGTCTTTAACATTTTTAATTGTGCCCTAGTGTATGTCTAACATCTGCATTCCATGCAACATATGGAGTCCGTGTTTCTGGTACTTTGGTATACTAGGAAAATAATATTAAAGTCAACTAACATGATCAAGAACGGGCTAGAGAGATGGTTCAGGGGTTAAAACTCTGCCTTGACAAACCTGAGTTCAGATCCCACCTAAAAACACCAGGCGCAAATGGCGGTGGCCCATACTTCCGGCTCTGGAAGGCGGAGCCTGGGAAATCTCTAGAGAATAGCAAAAAGGAAGTAGAAGCAACTCAGGATGATTCTGAAAGTTACCCTTGGTCCTCCACAGGGACACACACACACACACACACACACTGTGAGGGCTGGTTTTCCCATGCACATACACACACTGTGACGACTCCAGGCCGTCAGGGCGGAGAAAGGCGAACGCACTGCAGGTCCTCCACCCTCTCACCCAAATCCAGGGTACTCCGGACACAGCAGGGAGCTTGTCGAGGCAAGACTCTATTTATTGGGGGCAATGAAACAGTTTATATAGACAGCAGACTGCAGGGCGCGAAACGGGCAGCCAGTTACCTTAATGGTCAGCACAGCACGCAGGCTGCATAGGTCAGACTAAACATATGTCCATGTCAGCTCCTATGAGCCAATTAGGGCTCTCTATAATATAACAGGGTTATGCCCAGCACACTAGCTCCCAGCGCCATCTTTGGTCCCCTATGCTAAGCCATGCCCTGCTCACTCCCTCCCACACCATTATTCCGGGGCAGGCCCAACACACACCATTAGGAAGGGCTCAGTTTATTTTTCTAGAAAAAGTTGACAAAACTATAATGCAGGCCTGCCGTTTCATTTTTAGAAATTTCCTACTTGGAAACAATTACGATGCACAAGATTTTTCATGGACCGTGCAGAAGAGCCCCTTGCCCCCCGACCAGCCCTCCCCACTGCTTATATTTTCTACAATCAGACACTGACATGGGGAAGACATAGCCTTGGACAGCTGCGTGCCATGTCACATACATGATGTACCCGCCTCTGTGACCAGGGCAGCTCTGGTCCTTCACGGGCGCCCCTCTGCCGTCACGCCTGCCCCTCTCCACCCCCGACCCAGCACCCACCAGCGTGTCCTGTACAGAACGCTCCACGGCATCCGGCAGCACGTGGCTTGTGAATGGCTGGCGCTCGGCTCGGTGCCTTGAGCTTCCTGCCGGTCTGAATCCCAGCACCTGCCGTGGCATGGGTGTGTCAGAGCTCGGCTGGAGGACATCTCAGGTAGTGGGGGGGTGAATGACCCAGGCGGGCTCTTTGTGGGCACAAGCTTTCTGTGGAGAGGGTATGTCAGGGCTGTAGCCGTGGCTGTTACAGAGGGGCGGAACTGCTTCGTATTCTGGGCCTGTTTGTCTCCCCTGCCTCCCCTGGTCACTTGTCCTCACTTCCCTTCAGCAACCCGTTGCACATCCTCACACTCCCTGGGGGTGATGCTTTATCCCTACAACCTACCTTCCGTGTACGTGCGCCGCGCCCAGAAGTCTTCTGCAACAGAGGTAGAGGATCTCAACGCCCTGACAGGATGCAGCCTCAGGCAGTGGAAGAGCAGTGAAGTGGATGACAATGGCCCCCAGAATCCAGAGTACTGGTGAGCCTGCAATGCTCACCCAGAATCAGGCCAACCTGATCTCTCCCCATCCTAAGGCTCAGGGAACCTTGCAGAAAAGGGGGCAGTAAATTATAAGGATCTAAAGATAAGGCCCACCACTGGACACTCCATTCAAGGCAGGCTGCTGCATCCAGGAACTCAATGCAGCGAGACTTGAGCTTACCTGACCTGCATAAAGACTGACATGTCAACATGCTCCCATAGACTAGCGAGGATCTCAGGAGAGATAATTACATGCAGTGGAAACCTTTTGGGGACTAGAGCTGGAGGAGTGAGGAGGAATGGCGCTATCAGTGGGGTGGCCCGAGGAGGGGCCATTTGATAAGCCACAGAGGCCTGAACCCCACCCCCACAAGAATAAACAAGCCAGAGGGAACTCTGGGGTTCATAAAAGTTGGCAGGAACATGGGAGGGAATGGGATGGATTGATGGAGTGCGTGAGGGGGGATGCAAAGGAGGAGGGGAAGGAGGGAGGCAGGGATAAGTACTCAATATGCTTGTAAAACTAGGAAAAATATTTTTAAAAATTAGTAAATAAAAAAAGTGTGTGTCCATACACATACAGACACACACACGCACTTCACTTCAATGACTCCTTGGCTAAATCTGTGGTGGTCAAATGCCTTCTTCCCCGTCTGTTCCTTTCTGTCTTCGAGATGAGGGTCCATGTAACCCAGGCCGACCTCAAACTCCTGCTTCTGTTCTCTGTCTCCCCAGTGCTGGGTGGCGGGGTGTGCAGGCATCTGGGATTGTGCCACACTGGGGGCAGACCCCAGAGCTTGGTGCCCGCTAGACAAACACTCTGCCAGCTGAGCTACAGTCCCTGCCACCAGCCATCCTCTTTTTAAAAAAATTTTTGAGGATTAAGGCAGAGTTTATTAGAGGAGAAAAAGAATGGAGCTTCCGGAATCCAGATGTGGGGTACCATGAGGGGCTAGGGCGCCCTAGGGAACTCATGGACTCCAGGCATGGGATCCATGAGGGGCAAGGAGTTGGAAAAGAACTCACAGACTCCAGACGTGAAATCCCATGAGGAGCAGGTGTCTGATTATTATTATTATTATTATTATTATTATTATTATTATTATTTTGTGTGTGTGGGTGTATGGGAGAGAGAGAGAGAATCAGGGAGCACTGTGTGTCCCTGTGGAGGACCAAGGGTGACTTCAGGAATCATCCTGGATTGCTTCTACCTCCTCTTTGCTTTGTTCTGGGATTTCCCAGGCTCCACCCACCAGGCCTGGAAGTAGAGGGGGCCATTTCCACCTGGGTATTCGTGTGGGACCTGGGATTCAAACCCAGGACCTTCTGCTTATGAGGCAGAGTCTTAACCCTTGAGCCACCTCTCCGGCCCCACTCAGCCATGCTCTTGACACGGCCTCTCACAGAGAAAAAGACTCACTTCATTGAATAACGACGTGACTCTCTAAGTTTAACGTTCTCAAATCCATGGACGACTTAGATTTCCTAGGAAATAACTGCATCTGTGTGCCAGTGTGTAAGCGCAGCTGTGGGGGTTTTTTGTACCCTCTGGCCCACCTGGACCTCAAACTTGTGCTTTCCTAGAACTTAGTATTTTTCCTTGGCTCACAGCAAGGAGCAACCAGTGTTTCTGCCAAGGACCTAGGAGTAAGCATTTCTACCTTTGTGGGCACCGTAGTGCCAGGTGCCACTCGGCCGGCACCACGTTCCTTCAGCAGGTGTCCTCAAGTGCATACGAACCATATTTCAGAACCTCACGCTGAGAAGCACCCCCCTTCGGGGGGCAGCAGCTGATGGAGCGGGCAGCTGAGACGGTCCCCCAAGGCGTCGTGATTCTGAAGACTAAAGGTACCTTGTGGACTCTGCTGTCAGTGGTGGGTGGGGAGGGCTGGTCGGCTTGGTCTTCAGAAAGCCCAATCTTTTCCTCCTCCTTGGTTCTGCAGCTCTGCCTGACAGGCTGGGGAGGATCTGAGGATGAGGGTGCAGAACGTACTGACATCCCAGGTCTTCTCGTTCCTGCCTGGGTCGAGCATTCCAGTTCACAGTCTTTCTCTGCTATGTAAAACTCTAAGTTCCACGTGTTGGGGCACGAATGTGGCGCTCAGGAGACAACTTTCACCCTGACTGAGACCGGGTCTCTTCACTACCAGGCTGCCCAGCTCAGAAGCTTCTGGAAATCCCTGCCTCCCATTTCCCTTGGGCATGCTAGGATTACAGAAGCATCCAGCTTTTACACAGGTTCCAGGAATCGAATTCAGGCCCCCGGATTTGTGCAGCCAGTGCTTTACCCACTGAGGCGTCTTCCTAGCCCACATCTGTGAATCTTAAAGCATTACTTCTAGAAGCAGCTTTGGCACTACGTTCCCCTCTGGATGTTTTCCTCCGACACCTTTAGGAATCTCAGTCCGCTGTGGGGTCTGGCCCCTGGAGGTCTGGGGCACGTCCTTAGGCTGTGGGCTATAGTCACAGATTTCTGGGCCATGTCATGAATCAGGCACGACACTGACTGAAGGCCCGTGCCAGGACTCACCGATGGAAGAGGGGAGTTCACCACAGGGCTGCCGTTATGGGAGCTGAACCCACACGTTTCAGACTGGGGCTTCATCTGTCCTGAGACATGGCTTGTGTGTGCTCTCAGCACGGCTCACTGCCACGTGGAGTCCACTCATGAATCTTTTTTAAATGTAAGTTCTGGAGATTGAACTCAGATGCTTTCCTTGAGACAGCATTTTGCAGGGTGTGTGAGATAGCTCAGCATTACCAGTAAGGCGCCTGCTCACAAATGCGGGGCCTGAATGATACCCCCAAAAGCCGACATAATGGAAGAAGAGAAATGACTTCTGAAAGTTGTCCTCTGACCTGTGCTTGGGCACCATGGCGCCGTGTGTGTGTGTGTGTGTGTGTGTGTGTGTGTGTGTGTGTGTGTCTGCCTGTCTGTGTCTGTGTGAATCAGATGATACTGTGTGTGTGTGTGTGTGTGTGCACGCGCACGCTCTCTCATACCTTCTCTATCAAATAAATAAGACAAAGACAGTCTTTGAAAATAAAAGGCCGAGTCTAGCTGTGTCGCCTGGAGGCCAGCCTGGGATCTCGGGGCGCCACCGTGCCAGCTCGTTCTTTCCCAGGGCTGCCCTGCACCTTCGTTTGGTTTGGACGCCGCTCACTGAAGCACAATCCAGGGCTGGTTTTCCCTTTGGTGAAAGCCGCAGAGGCTAGACAAAGGTAACGCTTACCACACTCAGAGGAGGAGCCCGGGGCACACAGGTGGCACACATGGAGGTAGGTGGCAAGCAGGCTGGAGAGCTGCAGGGTCACTGAGGAACGGGGCAGAGTCCACCTGAACCCAGCATGGACCCCCTCCCTGTGCTCGCTTGCCACCCCCTTGGGAGGGCAAGGTGGGATCAGGCCTCGGGGGCCCTTGGTCTCTTCTGCCAGGCTCGGCCTCTTCCTCAGCACCCAGAAGCAGCTCCCCAGGCTGCGGTGGAGGGTCCTGGAGAAGGCTGGCAGTGTCGCTGAGTCTCCTCAACTCCTCAGCCTTCTCCCACCAGGAGGGTAATGCAAGATCTCTGGCCTCTGCCCACCCCCCTTTTCTCTTGGGCACACTCCCCAAGGTGTGTGGACCTCGCTTCTCCCTGGGCTTGTCATCCATTGGACGGGCTCCCCACCGTTCAACTGCCAGGCCAGGGTGAGGTCCTCTGACTGCGGGCCGTCTAGCAGCGTCGGCCCATCACCCCCCCTAGTTATTGGTGGTACCCAGAAATCCAGAGGAGACACCTGTGGGCAGAAGGGGTCTCAGACACTCAGCAGGTGTCTCCTGGCGAGACAGCCTGGACTCCCCTGCACCCCCATGCCACAGGGCCTCCACAGTGCTCAGCAGAGGGGAGAAGGGGCGCGTCTAAGGACCGTCTCTGTGCCCTCCCGTCTCCTGCTCACAGGACCACTTGGCAAACGTCCAGAGGCAGCCAGCCCTTGGGCACCCACAGGATCAAGGGGACCTGTGAGAATGTCTTCACTCTGAGCGGACGGCCCGGAAAGAGCCGCGCCTGGGCTGGATCCTGGCCCTGGGCATCTGTAAACAGGAGTCCATGGACCAGGGCAGACGTGGATACGCGTCCTGCTGGCAAGGAGCCCACAGGCCACTCCAGAGAAAGGGGCAGTCGGCAGGTGAGTGGCCGCAGTCAGGAGAGAGGGCCTTGGA
Organism: Typhlomys cinereus; assembly: GCA_023101885.1. NCBI lineage: Eukaryota > Metazoa > Chordata > Mammalia > Rodentia > Platacanthomyidae > Typhlomys > Typhlomys cinereus. Next base: position 288,115 of record JALPQD010000754.1, on the reverse strand, counting down.
GGTTTTGCTCTGGGCCATTTGGGCTGTGCCCCTCTTACCTCTGCAGAGCCCGAGAAAAGAACTAGCTCTGGAGACAGGCCATGGTGTGGCTAGAAAGACTCTCATGGGCAATACTGAGTCTAGACCCACTGTGTGCCAGAGGCCCAGCGTTAGGACTGAGGTGGGCAGGCACATTCTGGGAGGGGGACTCGCCGTCCTTGCCGGGCGTGGTGTTCAGCGGGCAGGAGGTGGCGCGGGGTCCCAGCAGCGGTCTCTAGGCTGGGAGGCGTCACACAGCCACTAGATCTGTGGGCACAGATGGGCTGAGCAGTGACCTCAGGCAGTGACTCCGGGGTGTCCCCTTCCCCAGCCACTCCCGTGCACTCGCTTTTATGCTGGGATGGAGGATGACAGCAGTGTTGTACGTGCAGAGCCGCACCCTGAGCCCGGGCGGCTCAGCAGCAGGGAGAATGTGTTTCAAGCGAAGTCCAAGGCCAGCAGGAACCTGCCACAATATACGCCCCGGCCCCATGCCTGTGCGTAGTAGGTCAGCACATGCCGGCCATCAGCCACCACAGCATGACCTCCAGATGTCAACCTCTGTGCCCCCAACTCCAGAAGACATCACAAGACACACGGCTTGCTGCCCAGCCTGGTGGCGCTTGTGACACACTTGCGACCCACACAGAAGGAAGAAGGAAGCTCAGGAAGTAGCAGACATTCCCAGCCACACCGCAAGTGTGAGCCAGGCCCTCCGGCCCAGGGCAGCTGGCAAGGGATCATCAGAATGGAGCGGGACACTCTGCTGGGGGTCTGGCCTGCAGCCCTCAGCCACCCTGCACGTCTCTCAGCCTGGCTGTGTGTTTTGGACAAAACCCAGCTCTGTAGCCCCAGATGACCTATCCAGATCCAGTGACTGCCCAGCCCGGCCCAGTTACACTGCAAGGCCTGGCGGGCTTTCCAACGCTGCAGCAACAGGCCCCCTGCTGCCACCACACAGCGCCCCTTCCCACTCCTCCAGAGAGAGGCCCCCAGGGAGGCGTGACTCACACTTGGGGGCTCCCCAGCAGGCGCTGTTGGGGTCAGTAGCAGGTGGCCAGCGTGCTAGCCCAAGGGCTTGTCCCCCACTGGCAGAAGCAACAATATCGCCACTACCGAGCAGTTCCTGGAGGGGACATGGAGCCCCCAGAAAGTCACTGTGCTTATTGGGCCTCCCTTCCCTGCAGGTCAGCAGTGTCACAGGTCAGAGGTCAAGGCAACACCAGGCACGCCAGCCCTGCTTAGGGAGGGAGGGTCCGGCTCAGCGGGGGAGGTGACTCAGGGGAGCCTGCGCTGAGGGAGGGCGAGGCCCACCTTGGAGCAGCAAGACCACCTGCCATTTGCTGACTGGCCTGAACCAGAACTCAGACAAAGGAAGCCTGGGGTTGGCAGGAGATTTCTGAATGAATATAACATAAGACTCCAGAAATGTCTGAGACCCTCACACCCTCTTCTCACTCAGCCTTGCCTGCTGGAGGTATTCTCCTGCTGGATTTGGAGCTGTCCCCACAATGGCCCCTGGCAGGCCACACAAGAACCTGGCTCAGGTCCTCTTCCTAGGAGGTGGGGAAACCGAGGCACAGAGCTGAACCAGGAGAGGTCTGAAGAAGAGATGGATTCAAAGTTGAGACCCAGGGGCCTGTGCAGCCACCTGCTGGAGGGGAAGGGAACTGCAGCGGGGAGGGCCGTCCAGGCCCTTCTCTGGTGCCTGTCCCCCGGGGGGTCCCCTGAGGCTGGTCTGTTCTCCCCTAATGCCCGTAGTGCGCTCACCTCAGCCTCCCGAACTGTGTGAAAATAAACACGTGGTTCAAGGCACTGCGTGATATATGCCCCAGAAGCCCCAGCAAACTCACCTTCTCTCCATGAAAAGACCCTCCATCCTTCCAGCGGTTGAGGTCAGACCCCTTGGCTCCTGCCTTACCAGCTCCATCAGGTTGGTTAGCATCTTCTCCAGGTTGACCTGAAAACCCAGCCAGATCTGACCGCCTCGCCCCCTGCTCACAGCCATTGCTCCAGCAAGTCACCACTAGCCTTACACGGGACACACTTCTGTCTGCTCCCGTTACAGTCTGTTCTCAATGTAGGCTGGATGGAAGCTCAGTAAAGGGAGAGGGGCGGGGGGGGGATGGCGCAGAGGTTGAAGAATTTGTACCACGCAAGCAAAAAAGGACCATAGTTCAGACCCTTCAGGTGGGTGTGTCAATCCATCGAAAGTAGAGACTGGGAACCCCAGACTAAGCTGGCCAGCCAGGCTTGCCCTGCCTTCGAGTTCTGACTTGGGTCTGGTTTGGTTATTAACTGTCTCAGAGTAAAGTCGAAGAATAATTGAGGGTGAGGGTGATTCCCAATAGCACCGTTGGGCTTCCACATACATTTACACACACGCATGTGCCCAAACACATGAGAACATGCATGCTCGCATGTACGTATCTCACACATATCTGCACATGGGGAAAAAGATCATGTCTTTCCTCGGGTCAAAATTCATGTGTTCCCATCCCAAGCAGAAGTCAAGGCGGGGGCCACCAGAGCCTCTTAGTGGCGAACTTGCCCATTGCCCCTTGAGTGAATCTGCTTTGTCCCCTCCCCTGGTGTCCTTGCCATTCCTGATACAGGCAGCAAGGCTCACCCCAGGCCTTGGCACCAGAACTCCCTGCTCAGAGCCCTCCCCCCGCCCCCCCACGTGAAGTGTGCTGTCTGACATACCATTCCACCTGCACTTCCTGCCTGCTGCTCTCCAGAGCATTGGCACCTGCCTGTCAACTGCACCCAACCCACAAGCCAGGAATGTGTGAGGCTTTGGCAGAACTTCGTGCACAGAGCCTGTGTACCCCCACCCCACCCCAGGGCCTCAGGGGCGCAGTGGTCCTCCACCCTGAGGGAGATCGTGGATCGTGTCGGGAGTCTCAGAGTTCTGTGTCTGGTTCGCCAGAGAACTAGGCAGCTCCTAAGCCGCCTGTAGAGGAATTGCTCCCAAATACCTCGGGAGCTAAGGCTGGGGGCTACTTCTCACCTGTGAAAGGGGGACTCGCTGCGTAGGAAAAGGCAAGGCGGAGAGAAGTTCAGGTCCTACCCCTGGAGACTAGGGACCTGCCACATGCCTCTGGTGGGTCATCCAAGCTGCCCACTGGCCAAGCCTAGTTAGGGAAACTGAGGCAAGGTCAGTAGAGAGTCTGGGTACAGAGCACTCCAGCCCCTTGTGCCTGGGTTGGAGGCTTCAAGAGCTGGGGATAAGGCCAGAGAGGCCCCCCATGCTTCCTCTCGTCCTCTGACAGGGATTGCCCACTAGATTCTGGGACCTTCTCACCTAGGCGTCCGAGCCCCAGATCTCTCCTTCCAGCTGGGAGCCAATGGCCGCCACCCTGGGGAGGGGGGGAGGGGAGGGGTAGACTGTGGGCTCAGGACCCAAGTGCAGAGAAAGGCTCAGTATGCTCTGTGCTCTCTGGTCTTCAGAAACTCCAGGATCCTGGCATCTGGGCCTCTGCCAGAAAAGGACGCCCCCCTCCACCTCCCAGCCTTCCAACCCTGAGCCCTCTCACCCCATGTGACTCAACAGGGCTCCGGGACGGCTGTGTGCAGACAGGCCGAGGCTCTGGCTGGCAGCCTGCGGGCCCAGGTGACCCAGCAGCTGGGCAGATGCCCCACTGTTTAGCAGCAGGCATCCATCGCTAGGGTCCTCCTGTGGGCACGGACCTGCAGTATCACACCGTCTTCTGGCTGAAAGGGGCTCTGTTCATCCCACAGACCCCAGGTGAGGCGAGGGAGAGCAAGCAGATGAAGGGCAGGACCCTCTATCTTGAGGTGCTGGACAGGCCACAGGGCCCACGCCTGGCCTCCCATTTCAGGAAGGTGGGTCTCGTACTGATTGTTTTACAGACCTGGGGGACTGAACAGATCTGACCAGCACCTGGGCAGACAGCTCTAGAATTGGATGTTGGGGTGTGACAGAATCACTTTGCAGGGGGCTGGGCCGGGGAGTCAGTAAAACTCCCCTCAGGAAATCTGGCTACAGCAGGGTGCTGACCTGCAGTTCCACGGATGACCACAAGATGGCGAGACCACCCAGGCAGTGGGGTTGCTGGCCAGGGAAATCTGGGAGGGAAATCTCAGGGCACCCCCCCCCCCCATACACACACACATCCTGGGGTGACTGCCCAGTCCTGGTCACTCACCTCCAGCTCCCGGCAGAAGTCAGATGCATTGGGTCTGCTATGGTTGAGGAGGGTCAGGCTGAAAGTAGATTTGGGGAGACCCCATGGGACAGTTGGGATCCCAGCAAAAGTGTCCCTATGCTCCCCAAGGAATCAGAGGCCTGAGCAATAGGGTGGAGGTGCCAGAGGTCAGAAAGACATGGGGAAATGGCTTCTTTCTCACCAAGCCAGGCTGCTACCGTGGGCTATGGGGTCATCAGCCTCCATTTCTTCCCTGCCCCCAGCAACATCTCCAGCAAAATCCTATCTGGTCTCCATGTGCTTAGAAGAGAGGTCAGCCTTACTCAGCCTCCCTTCTCCTTCCAGAAACCCAGAATCCTTCTACAGGCCTGCACTCCCCGAGGCTACTGCAAATCTACCTCCAGTCCTTCCTGTACCCCACCCCTGCTCCGCTGATCACACAAGGCTTTCTCCGTCCCTGAACTACACTTCAGAAGGGCAAGCGTCTGCCTGCTCCCACAGCACAGCGCTTTCATGCTTAGCGAGGCATGTAGTTATACGTGAAACCTGAAATATTCACTACTTGTCCTTTACGGAAAAGTCTATGGCTCCGGGGATGGATGGATGGGTGGACAATTGGATGAATGAGAGGGTGGATGATGGATGCGTAGGAGAATAGGTAAATAGATAAGAGGGTGATGGACAGATGGGTGTATGCGTGAATGGCAGAATGCATGGATGAATGGTGAATGGACTGATGGGAGGGAGGATGAATTGATGGATGAGTGGATAGATAGGTAGTTAGATTGATGGAGGGGCGGGTGGGTGGGTGGATGAGAGGGTGCATGGATGGATAAGTAATTGGATGGATGAATTGATGGGTGACTGGGTGGTTGGGTGAGCGGATGGATGGATGGATAGATGGATGGATGGATGGATGGATGGGTAAGATGAGAGGGTGCATGGACTGATGGGAGTGTATGGATGAGTGGGTGAGTGGACTGATGGGAAGGTGGATGGATGGATGGGTGGGTAGGAAGACGAGTAGGAGGAGGTATGTATGGGTAGGGGGCAGGGATTGATAGGAGGATGGGGAGTACTTGGGTGATAGGAGGCCCAGCTCACAAGCCCAGGAGAGTGGCTTAAAAGAGTCCCACCTCACACAGACAGAGTGTCTGCTCAGAGCCCCACCCCCAACAGCCTTGAGTGGTGTCTGAATTCACCTTAGAGAGTTTGTCTCCACTTCCTGTCCTGGACCACCATGGAGCAGACCCAGGCCGACTGCAGGATGCTATAGCCCAGGCTGGTACACACCAGCTGATAGCCAGGCACGGACTAATCAGAGACCTCCGAAGAGACCAGCAGAAGCGCTCCCACCCGGCCTGCACTGTGCAGGACAGCAGCTTCCTGAGCAACATCAAGCACTGAGGTTTTGAAGCCACTGAGTTTCGTGGGTGACAATCATGGGGTCTTTTGCGTTTAGCTTTTTGGGGCAGGGAAGGACAGTGTTTGGTTGGGGGAGTTTATTTTTTGAGACAGGATTTCATGTAGCCCAATCCAGCCTGGACTCACCATGTAACCACACACGACCTTATACTTCTGGTCCTCCCGCTGTACCCCACAAGGGCTGCACCTCTCCCCTCTTGACCACTCGCCCTGCAGGTTGAGGTTCCCCCAGGGCTCATCCAGGGGCCTAAGAGACTCCTGTTGAGGACCACCTCCTCCCTCCCCCTGTCCCCAGCATCTCCGCCTCCCTCCATCCTCGCCTCCCCCATCCCACAGCACGGCCTGGTACGGTCCCTCCAGCTCGCCCTGCAGGAAGGGTGCTGAGCTAGGGGAGGATAAGATGGCTAGTCACATGGAATCAGTCACCACCTTTCCGAAAGGGAAAAGGACCGTGTGCTTGCCGGTCCTTCGGTTTCCTAACATTAAATGCTTCCAAAGCGTGAGCACACGGCATGCGGGGGAGGGCGCCGGCGTGAGGGGCAGGGGCAGCAGGCCCTGTAAAGACCACGAGTGCCTCCCGGATCCACAGACATGCTGTGTGACCTGGGCAGGCTCCCTCGCCACTCTGAGACTCCATTTCTTGACTGTTAAGTAAGGACAAGAACAGCTTCTCGAATCTTCCTCTCAGGCTTCCAGTCTTCTCACTGTGTAGTTCGGGTCAGCTTCGAACTCATGGTCCTCCTATGTCAACCCTTCGCCCACAAGCTTTCTTACCTAGGTCTCTACAACGCACCCCACTGGGCACCGTTAGCTGGTCTCTCCGCTGCCACCTGGAAGCTCATTTCCACACAGCAGCAGAGGTCAGACCCCATTTCCTCCCACCAGCCCCACCCAGCCTCTCTGCCCCAGCCCAGGGGCTTTCAGCCAACCCTCAAACTCATTCCTGCCCCCACTTGCTCGGTGCCACCTCCTCAGCGGTGGACACGGCGGGCTGACACCTAATACAAGCAGCCCCCCCATCACTTAGTCTCCTCACCCCGTGCCACCATCTGCACATGCTCTAGTTTATCCATCTTATCCCCTGACTTACTTTTTCTTACCTGCCCCCATCACACTGTAGGCTTGGTGACCAATCAGGACCCACACTGCAGGCTCAGTGACCAATCAGGACCCACACTGTAGGCTGGCGACCAATCAGGACTCACTAGTTCTGTTCTAGGCTGTGTGCCAGCTTCGAGAGTAGAGCCTAGGATCTAGTAGATGCTCAATAAATAGCGTGGAAGGAAACGGGCACCAGCTGACAGCCCCTTCGGACCAACCTGCCCCCTGCAGGACTCTATTGAGTCCTCACACAGTTCATCTCCAGAGGCGACCTCAAGAGCCCTCAGCTGGCCCTGCCCTGGCTGTGATGCCATGCACCTGGGGGAGTCGGCTCCAGCTTGATGGTTCTGGAGAGACGGTCCTTAGCAGCCAGCTGTGGTGCTGATGTGGAAACAGCGCTCCTCCGCCCCAGGACAAAGGCACTCTTGGCCTCACCCTCAGAGTACTGAATCTGGTCAGGAAAATCAAAATGCAGAAGAGCTCTCAGACAGACTTAGGCTAATGTTGCTGGCTCCAGATGCTGCCTTCAATAGGCCCAGATCCGAAGGCCCCATAGCATCCTGGAATGAACAAACTCCCACGAAGTAAGGGTCGGGTCACAGCTTCAGGAGGGACACTGGGGTGTAATTCTGGCTTGTTCAGGCTCTGACACTGCCCAGATGATTGAGAAGGGGGTGGGGGAGATAGGCACAGGGGGGCCAGGCAGGGACACGGGCACAGTTCATACCCGCGCAGCCGCAGGGCCCAGCAGACCCAGTCTGGCCAGCATCCCTTGGACACAGCACTGGAGACAGAGCCTGTGTCCCACACTCAGCTCCCTACCACACACACACATGCACGCACACGCACGCGCACACACACACACATACATGCACACATGCCCATACGCATGCATATGCACATACACGCACACACACATGTGCACACACAAGCATGCACACACGCATGCACGCACACTTCAGCTGGGTGGGGAGCAGGGCGAAGGTCCTACACACAAGGGGGGGCACCTTAGTCTTCAAATCCCCAGACACCGCCCTCCCCTTGGCAGAGTGGGCAGGAGGTAGGCAGGGCCCTGTTGCAGGCTCTGGGCACGAGGAGACACAATACACCCACCTGAAAAGATGTGGCTAGAATGTGGCCCTGTGTCGAGGGGCCTTGGGGCTCCCTGCTTTTAATGAGGTCTCTGTTACAGTGACATCTCTTTCAAGACCCCCTCACCCTGACTGCCACCCTCCAGGGCTGGGTGTCCTTGACCCTCAAGTCCGATTTCTCATTCTACCTCCTAGTTGCTATGTGACGCTGGGTTTAGTCGCCTTAGCCTCCCGAGTGACCCGGACGCTGGCCTTGGTTACTACAGCCGTCGGCGTCACGGGAAATGCTGCTGGAGCAGGTTTTGTGTCTGGACGTCACGCTCGCTGTCCTCTGACCTCCTCATTCACGGGTGGCACGTGCACCCACCCAGCTGCACATTAAATAACCGCAAATTTTAATTTTTTTAAAGAAAGGAAGGAAGAAGGAAAGAATGAAGGGAGGGTGGCAGGAAAGGGTCATACTGAATGCAGGTACTGAGAACGGACTGCCCGCCCCCCTCGTCCAAATCCATTCTCGCCCGAGGAAGCACGTCTAGAAATGCATGGCTCCTCGAATTAACTCAGCCTAACTCCTGATGACCCACCCCACAGTGCTCCCCACTTGCATGGCCACGGGCATGCCCATTTTCCAGCTAGAGAAACTGAGGCAGGATAAGGCGAAGCCAAGAACACCCTTTCTCACCCCCTTTAGCTCAGCATAGAGTGAAGACAATGTTCCTACCCCATACTGCACCTCGTAATATCCTCAGCTGAAAGACCCTTCCAGAAGATTCCATGGCTTCTCCCAAACACAGGGCAATGTTTGGAGGCAAATCCTGTTCTTGTCCACTTTCAGGGGAGGCCTCGAAAGCAGCTCTGTTGCCTGCCAGAAAGCTGCAGTGCTTTGTCCTAGACAATGACTTCAAATGATGATCCGGAAAGTTCCCTGGATTCCTCAGGGCTTCTTGTCCGTGTCTTGCATCAAGTTCTGAGGTCATCCTCCCCCGCTCATCCCCCCCTCCATCCTTCCTGTCTTCCACCCATCTTCCCACTAGCATGTGGAGACCCTTGGTGGGCAGTTCAAGGTCACCTCAGCAGGAGTCAAGTCTATACCTGAGCCCTGGGGAAGCCCTGACAGAGAAATCCGTCTGTTCAGCTGGACCTGTGGGGGCTGGGGGGTGCGAGAGAGGGAGTGGAGGGGTGTCAGAAAAGGAGCGTTGAGTGATGGTTCTAGGGGGGCCCAATCCCTCCCCCCAGACGGCTGCCCTGAGCTACATCGTGTGGCAGCCTGGGCTATGAGAGCCTGACTGAGACCCGGCACGGGGCCCATAGCCCCACACCAAACAACGCTTGGATACCTGGTTGCTGTGGAAGCGGAGGCTCAGGGGGGTTAAGTGACTTACCCAAGACCGCACAGCTAGGGAGCGGGGCCTGAACCTGACCACGTGGGAGGCTGAGTGCCCACCCGCTGGGCAGAATCCAAGTCACCAGGAGCTGCCCCCGCCCTGAACAGGGCCTGGCATGCAGCAGACACACCAGGAACCAATGAATGCTGGTCCCTCCAAGACACATTTCCCAGCCGTCCTTGCAGTTGGGTAGAGTCTTGGGCTGTGCTCTGGCCTGGAGAGTGAGGACCAGAGGGCCAGGCGCTGCCTGAGGCTCTGGGGCCAAGAAATACCCTGTAGAATTCTACCCCCCCCTACCCCCCCCTACTCCACCCCTACCCCCCCCCTGCATCTGCTGTGTGGAGCTGGAAAATGAGTTTTCACAAGAAAGGCGACGCATCACCTCTCAGCCCCTTCATGCAGGACACTGAATGTTTTAGTGGGTTTTCTCTGAGGCGGGCCTTAGACTCCCTGTGCAGTTGAGGGTGACCCTGGGTCTCTATCCTGCCTCCACCTCAGATGACACCTGGTTTAGGCAATGCTGGGGATTGAACCCAGGACTTCATACATGCTAGGTGAGTACTCTACCACCTGAGCCCCATCTCCACACCTCTTCAGGGGAATACTAAGACCCCTTGTCCCTCAGCAAGGGGGTAGAGGCCGGTCTCTCACCCGGGATATGTCTCGTGGCTGACAGGGCAGCTCGTACATCCACACCACAGTCGAGGCCCCTGGGAATTCCACATGCAGCTGAACATGCACAGGGTCTGAGGGACCCGCCAGGGGGAGACAGAGAGCTTTCTTCATTCCAGAAGCTACTCCAAATCCTTCACGTTAACATTAAAAGAAAAAAAAAAAAAAATTAGAAAAGGTCCCACGTAGCCCAGGCTGTCTCACTGCGTAGTCGAGGATGACCTTGGTCCTCTCTCCCCATGTGCCAAGAACTGGGATTACAAACCTGTGCCACCGCACCCAGCTGTCAGTCTCCCCTTGTCAGACTGGAACCAGAATGTACCAGCCTGGGGACCCGGGAGGAACAGGTGTCATCCAGGCGCGCTCTGTCTGGACCTGCCCTCGCTGAGGCCAGTCATGGCACAGGGCTCCCTTCCCGCCGAGTCAGCGTGGCCTCCTCTCCTTGTCTCATCCTGTTGGCGCAAGAGCCAGAACCCTATCTGTGGACCGCAGAGTCACCCCAGACCCAGAGATGAAGAGAGCGTGACCCCAGCATCGCCGGCCCGAGGTGTGCTCTGGCCTGTTCCATTCCCACAGTGAAGAGTGGGGACGGGTGCATGCTGGACGCCCCAGTAGGGTAAACACCAGCTCCTCAGCCAGGGCTGGCGGGGTGGGCTTCACAGGACAGATGTTGGGACAGTCTCCCCAAAAGGCGTCTAACATCCACACAGATTCTTAGGACTGAAATGTCATAGCAGGTCTCAATTAATGCCTGGACACGTGACCCCAGGTCTAGCCTGGCTTTCCTGATCCCTAGAGGTTTCCTAATCTCTCGAGCCCGTGACCACCTGGCCTTCCTCTGCCCAAGGGGTGTTGGCATGTGGCAGGTTAGGGATCCGGAGGTTTAGACAGATTCTGGGATTTCAGTGTTTACCTAATGCAGTCTTAGGAGGGCGCGGCAGGAGAGGCGGGGTCAGAGACAGGAGACTCTCTGCTACTTTGAACGTGGATGGCAGGCTGGCAGGACCAGGGTGCAGATGTCTTCCTGGAGCCGGAAAAGAGGAGAGCGCTTCTCCCTGGTCCCTGTAAGGAACGAACCCTGTTGACTCTGGGGTTCACACCCGGAGAGACCGTCTTTGCCACGTCTTTAAGCTGCGGCATCTGTACCCGCAGCGAGAGAAGACAAACACAGAGCTGATCAATTATCCGCTTAACAACCATTCAGTGTCTGTCATATGCCAACTGAGCACCCGAGACCACCCGACTCCAGGTCCCTGTCATTCCTGGAGCATCCTGGGAGACGGGAAACAGGAAGAGGGGAGAGAACGTGTCGTCTCGAGAGACGAGGACGTGCATGGCCAAGCTGAGGGTCAAGCTCAGGGTGCAGGGTACCCAGGTGGCACTGTACCCCTCAGGGGACCTCCAGCCAGGACAGAGCCGACGGCTGAGCCAGATTAAACTCTCTTAGATCCGCCACAGTGAGCTGGGCCACGTTGGGTCAGGTCTTCTGGTTTTCTTATCAACCCCAGGACCCTGGACTTGACTTCATCTCCTTTGGATGAAGTTACTCCAGTAAACGCTAGGCGGCCACTCGAGACATCTGAGGGGGCTGCGCTGGACCCCAGACGCCTCCAGCAGAGCAAGCAGCAGCGTGCTGCGACACCTGTCTCCCCGGTCTGTCCTGCCACAACCCTCAGCAGGGTTGAGGAGGCTGAGCAGCGTCCTCGGATTCACTCCCAGCCCCTCCGGCTTACAGGACGTGAGACCCCAGAGACTCGCTTCCTCAGGAGCTGCTCGTCACACTCCCCCCCAGCAGGACAGAAACACAGCTTTCTTCCTTGGGTACACAGCAAGTGCTCAATAAACGCTTACTGGAGAATGTAGGGGTCTTTCAGGAGGAGAAGAGTCTAGAGGGCTGAGTAAGCATCCTTAGGAGCTCGCTGGCGTTCAGCAAGTCACATGTCACGGGTTAGTCATGCCATCGGGGGCTTCCTGTTTCACAAAAAAAGGAAAGCGCAGATGACACACAGGCAAATATGGGCCTAGGACATAAACATCAAGCTCCTCAAAATGTCCACAGACTTACACGGGAATCGTCCTACCATCACACCACGAAGGGGAAACGAGCTCAGAGACTCCACGTCCTCCTGAGAGATGGACGAGGGCTAATGCCGATGGGGAGGAAAAGGAAGATGCTTTCTTCGATGGTCTTATCCGCTGAGCTCACCAAATGCTCAGGGACATTCCATCAAAGGCTCTGCTCCAATCCCCAGCAGCTGCTACGCTTAAAAAAAAAAGGCAAATCTAGACTTTTCCTTTAGATTCCTTGGTGACTAGTTGTGACGCCTGCCAATCCTGGCTGGGCCCTAGTGCCCACATCTGCAGCTGGCATCAGCAACTGGCTTCTGGTTCTCTCATGTGTGGAAGAAGGCGGGCAGAGAACAGAGCCCCCAGGGGAGGCGATACCACAGGCTGCGGCAGCCTGGCTCAGGCGTGCAGGGGACTCTGGGGTTCACACCAGCAGCTACGCGCCCACGACACACACGCACAAATACATACTTTTAAATGTCCACCTGTGTGCGCATATATGTGTGCGATATGCATGTGCGTACAGACATTCGCCCACACAGACACGCGTTCACACAAGAGCATGGCAGGGGTGTGGCCCGCAGCGCTTGCCTGGAGATAGGTGGGTGGGATCTCATCCTCCCTGACATGGCCCTGGCTCCTGCAGGCCACGCTGACCGCCACGTCCTTGAGGCGCCAGGTCTTGGCCAGCGACAGCTCTGTGACGGCCTGGACTGCGTCACGCTGTGGCCAGTAGATTCTCTGAGCCATGGAGACTGTGAGCCAGGCACTGTCCAAGTTCAGGGCCTCTGAGAGGGCAGAGCAGCAACTTCTGGCAACGGGCAGGAAGGAAACACGGGTCTCAGGAGGCCAGCCTTGCAGGGTCAGGAAATGGACGGGGCACCAGGGAACTTTCTAGAATGATGGGAATGTGACTCTTGACAGGGACTTGGAGCACTCAGCACGTGCACCTGTCAAAACGCACTGATGGCACCCTGGGGGCTTGAGCACTTCCTGCCAGCTAATGAAACATACTGCCTTGCCTGGGGGGGGGCTGACGCCTACATGGTGGTCTTTGACAGCACGCGCGGTGCTGACAGCTGTAAAGTTCACCCACTAGAACCGCTCCAGCAACTTACAAAAGAAAAAAATTAGGAGGCTCAGCAGGTAAGGTAGGTGCCTGCTGGAAAACCAAAGCCCTGAGTTCAAATTCCTGGAAGCCCAACATGGTAGGAGAAAAAAACTGAGTTCTGATCTCCACTGTTCACTATGTGAACATTCTCTGTCTCTCTATCTCCTTCCTTCAAAATAAATATTTTTTTAAATTGAAAAAAAAAACCCACATATGGGCGTGGGCATGTGTGTAGAGGCCAGAGGACAATTCTGGGTGTTGAGACAAGGTCTGCAATTGGCTTGTAGCTTGCTTCACTAAGTAGGCCAGGCCCAGTCCTGGGCATCCTCCAGCTTCTGTCTCCCATCTTGTCCCCACTGGGGTTAAAAGCACACTGAGCTTTTATGTGGACTTGGGGATCTGAACTCAGGACCTCATGCCTGCAAGGCAGGCACTTTACCAGCCGAGCTGTCTCCCGTGCCCCGTCATCCCGAGTGTTATGTTTATGAGTCTGTGTTAACTTCCACACCAGTCACCGGGGCCAGTGTTGGCTGAGCCTTTAGGCACCTCTAGAGAATTATTCAATTAATGCAATTCTGAGTAAGCCTGTGGGAGGCGACTTGTAACGACCGGCCCATGGCGGTCAGGACCACTGCCCGGGGAGGTGGAGAAGATGCAGAGAGCTGGTTCAGGAGTGCAGGCCGACTTAGGCATCATACAGATACATACCGATATGCAGGCGTGCTAGCGAGAGGGAAATGCGCCCTCTCTCAGCTCTCCCTGTGGTCACACGTGGCCAGTTTCCCTGGTTTCCAATATTGGTATGATCTCTTCTGTCATGTGATGAACTATAAGCAGAAAGTGGAAATCAAGAACAAACCCTTATTCCCCTAAGACTGTCACACCCACAAGAAGAAACATCATGACGTGCATAGCTAGCCTCGGTCACACCGCATGTGACCAAACGTCAGACACACCTGGCTTTAACCTTGGTGGGTTTATGTTGGGGGAAAGCAGTGTTTGTTTGCGTGGGATTATTTTTATTTGTTCTGAAATAGCATCTCAGCATGTCTCAGCACGTAGCCCACTCTGGCCTGGAAGCTGTGGGCTGAACTAGGGACGGTGGCACCTACCCGCAGTCTCAGGAGGCTGATGGAGGAGGATCAGGAGGCTAGCGTGGGCTATACTGCTCCAAAGAAACATACCCAGGGTCTGAGGAAACAGCTCAGGGGTTAAAGTCTTTGCCTCAGAAGCAAAAACAACTGAGTTCAGTTCCCAGATCTCTTGTAAAAATGCTGGGTGCAGGGGCTGGAGAGGTGGCTCAGGGTTAAGCCTCTGGCTCGCAGGCAGAAGGTCCTGAGTTCGGATCCTAGACCCCACGTATAGACCCTGGGTGGAAGCGGGGGCAGGCCTGCAGTTTCTGGTCCTGGTCGGGGCAGAGTAAATAAGGAGGAGGTGGAGGCGGTCCATGGTGGTTCCTGAATTCGTCCGTGGTTCTACACACACACACACACACACACACACATACATACACACACGCGCACACATGCATACATGCACAATTGAATAATAATAAATTTTAAAAAAAAAAATGGTGGGTGCAAATGGCAGCAGCGTGGCACTTCTGACCTTGGAAGGTGGAGCCTGGGAAACCCCAGAGCAAAGCAGTAAGGAGACAGAGCAAGCCAGGGTGATTTTCGATGTCACCCAAGTGTCCTCTGGTGCATGCATGCACGCGCACACACACACACACGCACAAACAGGGCTAGGCAGAGGGCTAAATCGTACAAAGAGCTTGCCACATAAGTAAGGACCTTGTGTGTGCTTGTGGATCTTGTGAGGATCTGAGTGTGTGCTCTGGAATCCACAGGAAAAGCTGGCTGTGGCGACAATGCTTGTAATCCCAGCACTGGGCAGGTAGAAACCGGAGGGTCCCTGGGGCTCCCTCACCAGCAAGTCTAGCCTCATCAGTGACTTCTAGGTAGACGTGAGAGACTTGTCTCAAAAAAAAAGGGAGGGGGGAACCGGATCATGTTCTGAGAACTGTCCTGTGGTCCCCACACGCACATACATGTGCACTTAGATGCACATGCCACACAGAGAGCAGAACTGAACACAGGACGTGCAGGAAAGCTAGTTGGCAACACTCTTCCAGCTGATAATTCACGTCTCCCAAGACTTCGGCATTTCTTAGCGAAGCAAGTGAACGCTCTACGCTCCAGGGACTTCGTGGGACCTGATCTACCCCCAGCATCCTGCACTCCCCTCATAGGGCCCGATGGCAGGCACAGCCTCAACGCTGGGGCAGTGGCAGGCCGCCTCCTGAGGAATTGCTCAGCGCCGGCTTGAGTTGTTCCTGAAGTTCTAGCTGACGCGCAGGGATCTCTTGCTACTGCTCTGGCTCCCGGTTCCTCAGAGCTGGCTCCAGCCACCAGCACGGGTGGTCCGGGCCCCACCGGCACTGCAGCTCCACCTGGGGACACGCCAGCGATGACGCCCAGACCCGAGCCCCTCCCTGCCCCTAATGGGGTACCGGCTTGCTTTTCTGCAGAGATGCAGAGGGAACACATGGGGGTTGCACACTGACTTGGTGTGAGCATGCTTTTGTTTCTTCCATTTTCATGTATGTAGGGGGCCCACATGCGTAGGTGCGTGAAGGGGCAGGTATGTGTACATGTGTGGATACTTTGCCATGTGGAGACTTTAGTAGATGCCACCATCCTCGATCACGCTTCTACCTTACTGTTTTGAGACAGGGTTTCTAATCAAACCCAGAGCTCACCAATAGGGCCAGTCTGGCTAGCTAACTTGCTCTGGGCATCCCCCGCCTCTGTCTTCTAAGGCTGGAATTTCAGAAAGGCAACCACACCCACCCCACATTTTCTATGACTCCTGGAGATTTGAACTCTGCTCCTTCTGCTTGTGTGGCAAGCACTTTAACCACTGAGCCCCTCCCCAGCCCATGACTTGTTGTGATGCTGGGCGGTTGTACCAGGGCCCTGGCGGTGCTAGGCAAGGCTTTGCCCTGATTGTAACTCTGCGGAATACCGCATTAGGACCAGAGTCAACTTGCTGGATACAGTGGTGCCCTGGAATCCCAGACCGAGGCAGGACGGTCCTGAGTACAAGGTCAGCATAGAGTCTCTGAACTACCGAACGAAACCCTGCTCCCGAAGCAAAATAAATCAAGGTTCCTCTTGCCAACTATTTCTAGAATCTTCTCATGTTTGAACCCAAAGTGAGCGCTTTGCTTGCCTTCCTCTCACGAGTGATCCTGATCTGTTTTAGACAAACCCCAAACTCCCAAACGGTCCATCCACCCAGCCTCCCGCGTCAGACCGTGGCTCCAACACCTTGAACTGAATCAAGACAAACGGGCAAACGGGGGTGTCAGCCTGTGAGCCCCTAGGGCTGCTCTACAAGAGCTCGGTTATTCTGTGTGGAGGGTGGGGTGCAGGAGCATGAGTGTGCTTGCGGAGGCCAGAGGACAGCCTCGGGGTTCCGGTCATCTTTCGCGTGTTGCAGGTATATGCTCCTGTTGGGTGTGTACACGTGTGAGTATATGCGAGCAATCAGACATCTTCCTCATCACTCCCACCTTATTTTTTGTGACAGGGTCCCTCCCACCGAACTGAAGCTCCACCCACCCAGACAATACATGGCCCATGTGTTGTGTTTCTTATGCTCTGTCTCTGCCCGACGGCAGGATGACAAAGATCTGTGCTGTTTTCCCTGTGGCTCTGGGCACACAGTAGGTATCTCATAAAAGCCACCAAATGAATAGATGGAAGACTAGGCCGGAGCCCCCATGCTGCTGCCTTTCCAGGAATCGATGTAGGCAGCCCCTGACATGTCCACTTCCTTGCCTGCAAGGAGTCTCCCCAGCCCTGGGCACTTGCCTTTGATTGACAGCCGGAGGAAGCAGGGTGCAGTGGAACTCGTGGGGCAGCTCTAGCACATGAACGTCCTCGGAGCCGCTCTCCTCCAGCAGCCTCTGCCCAGTGCCGCACTCGTGGGCGGGTGCCTCGCCTGACCTGTGTGGGTCCAGCGTGCCCCTGCCCTTCTCTGCCAAGAGCAACCCCCACCCTCCTGCAGGAACAGGGAGGTCCAGCCCTGCCCAGAGTTTCGGGGCGTGTCAGGCAAGCACCCCATCAACTGAACTACATCCCAAGCTCCTCCCTGCTCTTCACTTTTCAGACAGGGTCTCACCTCCCCTAGGCTGGTCTCTAACTCCCCATGTAACCCAGCATGCTTTCAGCTTCTGATCGCCCTGCCTCTACTTCCCTAGGGCTAAGATTATGGTCGTGCACTGCCACTCCTGGCTATGGGCGTGGGGCTCGGAACACAGTACCTCGTGCATGCTAGACAAGCGTTCTGTCCACTGAGCTACATCCCTGGTCCCTTGATGGAGCTTTTCATCCCCCTACATAGACCCATACTGATGTGTACTTAGCAATCTGGTTCCCACCCAATTAACAGAATAAGTTACACCCAAAGGGCCATGGAGCAAGACTGGAGCCCTGAGGGGACAGAGCCCCTCAGCTCACAGGCCACAGTGCAGGGACACAGGCAGGACTTGCCCCTCCACCTCTGTCCACCATACCCAGGAGGCTGTACTTGGTTCTCAGCATCCTGACACTGACGGGTGACTGATGCTTCAGCCGGCCCAGGACGCACAGCCCACCAGCCCCCCTGCCAGAGCTCGGCACCCGCGACGACCACCAGCAGCTCAGACTCTGTCTTCTTCCTCAGTCTCTCTGTGGGCACGGAGAGGATGAAGGGCGACAGGTGAGGGTGACCGCGGCCCTCCCCCCAGAACCGACACTCTACCTCGGAAGTGGAGGCCGCTGGGAAATCCGATGCCACCTTCTCCTATCTCCTCAGAGCACTGACAACAGATGAGAGATCAACAGGGGGCTCTCCGTAGACACAGGTGACGTCTGCAGGTCCCAGTCAGAAGTAGCCAAACAAAGTAGAACGGATGGAAGAGAAGAGGAAGGGTTGCGCGCCTCAGCTGAACAGACATATTTTCTGGGACACTACATGGAGCTCAACACAGGAAGAGCTACATCAGACAGAAGCCCAAAATGATGCCCAAAGCAAGCAGGAAGAGATATATATCAGACAGAAGCCCAAAATAATGCTCTCAGCAAGCAGCTCAAAGCCACAGCTCCAAGTGCCCCCAGCATAGGCTACTGGGATCTTTCAGGATACCCAGAACTGTAGCTAGGGCCTCCACACAGCCTCCTGCACTGGACCTGACTTGATCGAATAGAGCGATGTGGTTCCTAGCATCACTAAGTACCAAAAAAGCTGAGTGTGGTGGCACCAAGCTGTAACCCCAACACTGGCGAGGTAAAGGCAGGGGGATCCAAAGTCAGAGGCCAGCCTCTGCTATGTAATGAGTATATATGAGACCAACCTGGGCTATAAAACAAGATTGTCTCATAAAAAAAAAAAAAAAAGCACTTTGTACCTTGTAAATCCAGGAGAAAATTGCTTCTTTTGTGGTCAAAAATGGTCCTAAAGATGCCATCTGTAGTTTCAGAGGGGACAGTCAGCTGTCAGCAGGTAAGCGGGTGGCAGCCACGGAGCCAGGTGTGAAGGAGGCTGCGGTGGCAGAGTTCCCATGGGCACGGGTCTCCCTCGCCCACCCCCAGCCTCACCATAACTCCTACCTGTCACATGGCCCCGATGGCAGCACCGGGCACAGAGAGGTTGACAAGGTCTGTCTGCTGCCCTCCTGCCACGTGACTTCCCAGCAGGGACCACGGGGCTGGCCGCCAGGACGACCTCACTTTCAGAACTTCTAACCTCTGGGTCATGCTGGCCGGCTGCTGCGGTGTGGCCGTAGCCTAGATCCAGGATCCTGACAGGTGGACAAGGAGTCCGTGGAGAGTGGAGAACAGACAGCTCTGGGCGGAGCGAACCTGAACTTGTTGATTGAAGCTTAGAGCAGAGTTTATATTAGAAAATCTAGGGTAGGGGCAAAGAATGTGTCGCTACACCCACAAACAGAGGAAAACAAAGAGACTCCACCCTCCCAGTCTCCTATTCTATGTGCTCAGCAGGAGCCATTTTTTGTATAAACGATTTGTAAGTACCTAACCCATTGTTTGAGGGTAAAGGCACAAACAGTACCTGTTCACGTTGACAGGCTCAGTTCCATTATCTTCCAAATCTATCTATTCTACAGGCTCCACCAAATAGCCACAGAATCTAGGTCCACACTGCTGTCATTGTTTTAATAAAGACTGTTTTTGTGATTTAGTTAAAATACACCAAGGAGGTTGAGCCCCTTGAGGGGCCCCATGAGGAACATGTTTTTTCATTACAATTAACTATATGTGTACCATATCTATTATATATTTCTGTAAATGGTAAAGATGAATCTGTTGGAGGGGGCGCATGCCAAACATTAATTTTTTTTCTTTTGGAGGATACCAAATTCTAGCTGCTATCATATAAGCTGGCCTATATTTGGTCATAATAGTAGGAACTATATTAGGATTTATTTTCTTTCTATTTTCTAATAACTTATGTACTTAAGAGAAATAGTTATGTACTGATTTTCATGAACAGATGCCATAATCTTATATTTATTGAACTTCTGAATTAGTTCAGCAAAAGTCATATTTGAGGGAATTTTATCCACCTGTGTTTTTAGACTCTTGAAATCACTCTCTGATCTCTTCAGAATCAGCACATATACATTCTGGCTAACAAAGAAAAGGCAGGAGTGACATCTACTTGCTGTGTAGGACCAGACATGATGTCGCCAGGTAGACTTAAAAGCAGGCATGACACTTAGTTGCTGAAAGGGAACGGACAGTGAATGCCTCAAAGCAGAGTTACTGGTCATGCATTAACATATTTCAAATGTGTAGGGAAGGAACTGTAGGGGGAGGTAGTAACCCAGCCAGTCCTGAGAAGAACAGAAGAGATCTAAAAACAGATAGGAGGCAAACCCAATTCCCAGAGGAAGGAATTTGCCTGTCATTGTCTATGCAGACAAGAGACAAAACTCAATTTACAAAAAGGGAGGGGTCCCTAGCAGCTGCCCATTTTCGTTCCCCAGAGAACAGGCTTTAGGCCTGACGACCCCCATATTTCTCTTATTTATTCCAAATAAGTCACATTCTGTCTCCAGAAAACGCTTCCTTGAAGCAGTGTTCCCCAGGTCGTGACCTTGTCATCCAACATGGTTGGTTGAGGATACATCACCGTCCGCTGCTGGCTTCAGGTCACTCTAGCCTGAAAAGGGCCCAGTGTCCCTGGGTCAGAGGAACTGGTCCTGGTCACATGACCTGGGACCAGACAGGAGGCCAGAGACGGGTTCAGATAACCCACCTTCTCTAGGTTATTTTTGCTTTGTTTTGTTTTTTGAGACCAGATCTTAACTGGCCGCAAACTCCTCCTCTAGCTGCCGATGATCCTGAGGGTCTGAGTCCTCCTGGCTCCGCTTCCTGAGTGTTGGGATTACAGGTGCGGACCTCCTGGAACTTGAGACAGGTCTTCAAGCATGCTAGGCGAGCTCTCTACCAGCTGAGCTACGTCCCCAGGCCTGATTTTTTTAAACGTTGTATTGTTTGAAATAGGTTCCCCATGTCACAAAGTCAGGTGCAAACCATGAGGGACTTATCCCTGAGACACAGTCCCGCCTCGTCCAGCGGACCATGTATATACAGCCCGGCTGTCACAGCAATGTCTGGGGTGGAAGTTCCCCTGTGACCTCCAGCTGCCCTAGCCTGAACCCCGTCCTCGAGCCTGTGACATCACAGCGTCCTTCTTCTGACCCCACCCTAGCCCCTCTAAGACACCTCTCCCCAGTGGAAAGGACTGATGGGGCCTTGCATGGCGCCACCTCCAGGCCTTGTGGAGAACTGCAGGCACTTATAACCATCTGTGCTGTGAGTTTGAGGCAAGACTGGAAAGAACAAAAGAAAGAAAGAGAACAGGAGAGGGAAAGGGGGGGGGGATGTCAGAAAGGATGACAAGGGGACTAAAATGAGGAAGACGGAAACTATGGGGTCCTGGAAGTAGTGAGGCAGCGAGGCCTCAGGTCTGCAGGTGGTCAGGCCTGCAGATCCAGCTCTAGGGAGGCTGAGCCTGGAGATCACGAGTTCTATGGCAGCCAGCCAGGGTCACGCAGTGAGTCATGTCTCAAAAGGAAAGCAGATAAGAACCCACATGACGTGTGTGTGTATGAGTGTGCACGCACACATGCACACGGACAGACGTGGCCTCTTTGCAAACATGCTCTTGGGCCCTTTACAGTGAGCTGCCTTGTCCTCCAGTGTCCCCAGGGGTTCCAGTCATAACACTCAGATCTGTATCAGAAGCTAAGCAGCTCTAACAGTCTCCCAACCACAGCAGGAAGTCAGTAGTTACAGTCACTGCACGTGCAGGAGAGACAGCTGGCTGCCTCCCCGCCCCGCCCCCACCCCACCCCACCCCCTGCCACCACGCCACCCTCACCGTGGTCCTGGGAAGGGCCAGGGGTCTCTGCAATCCCAGATATCTCCCAGCTCATTGGCCCGGTTGGCCCGGGATTCAGCTGTCCTGGTTCCTCAGCCCGCCTGCCTCAGTTTTCTCAACCCCCTCAGACTTTGCCTGGAGCCTGTGAGAACAGAAAGTTCCCCCACCGCAGCTGTCAGTGTGGCTGGGGTGGGTTGATGCTCGCTGGCTGCAGCTAGGAGCAGGGAGGCGGAGCGATTAGCATGTGCGCACTAAGCTCCATCCAGAAGTTCAACGTCCCGTCCCGTGGCCCGGCTGAGGACTCAGGACGACTGGAAGCCCCAGCAGCTGGGACTTGGGGGAAGATGCAGCCCCCGCCCCCCCCCCACATATACCAGTCTTCTCCCCCAGGAAACTGACAACACAGCTAGTAGCCACCAGAGTTAATGGGGGAGGAGGGGAAGGGGAAACAGCTGACCTCACACACTCCGCAGACCACACTGTCTAGGCAGATGTCAGAAACCGGGCGCAGCCAGAAGGCCCAGCCTGCAGGAGGGAGTCTAAAGTGGCCCATTTCGGCCCAGCATGCCGGTGGCCGAGGCAGGAGGGTGGCAAGTTCAAGACCAGCCTGGGTGACCTCAGACATAAATAGAATGAACACAACTAAAAACTCAAACCTCAAACCAGGGGTCTAGGGAGATGGCCGAACGGGCAGTGTCCTGCACCTGTGAAGACCTGAGCTTGGCTTGTGACGCCGGTGAGACAGAAAGCAGAGATGGGCACATCCTTACATGCTCACTAGCCTGCTGGACTGGCATGCTGGGAGAAGTTCCAGGCCAGGGAGAGACCCACACATACACACGCCGTGGCCCCTCAAACAACAAGTCACAGGTGGCTGGGATACCGACAACTAGGCTGTCCTCTGACCTGACCCCGCCACGCAGCACCCATTCAAATGTGCACATGCATGCGTGCAAATTTCAAACAACACAGATGGGTTTTTTTTGGAGGGGGGGCAGGGTGGGGAGATGACTCAGAGGTTAAAGCTCAGATGCTTAAATCCCCTTCTGAGACCTCCAGCTAGACAGAAACTGGCGAGAATGTCCATGTTCTAAAGCAGACCCAGAACCCACAAACAGTATAGCTGGGGAGTGGGGAGAGATGGTTCCGGAATTAGATCATGTATCACACACCTTTCTGCAACAGTGACGATTGATAAGGGAGTAAAGAAGGGTCCACTTTCCTTGCCCAGCCATCGTTGGGGTTCAGGGGCTGGCAGCCAGAGAAGCACACAGCCCTCGGCACACAGCGTGGGAGACCCCATCCTTAGAGTGCATGATGTGATTGGTCACACAACTAGCTGGGGCGGAGCTGGCACGGGGATCCCACAGTCTGCTTATGAGAAAATGTGGGGAAGACAGGTGGCGGGCAGTGAGACCCCAGCACTCAGTGTGTCCTGGGCAGACTCGGTTAACTCCATGTGGCAGCAGGTGCGAGGCTGAGTCCTGTCCCCAGCACTGGAGCGGAAGCAGGAGTCAAGGCGTGGTGGAAGAAGTATCAGCCCCTTTGGAAACTTCTAGATAGGGGAAGAGCTTTCCTGCTACCAGAAGAAGGAGGTGTATAGTGAGCAGGTAGACACGAAGACTTGTGGGAAAACCCAGAGTGATGAGAGTGTGTCCCCAGGAGAACCTCAGCCCTCCTCCCCCAATCACACATCACTCACACACGCCCATAGCAAACCCCACTAGTATTTAAGCCCAGAGGAATTAGGGACCGAGAACTACAGACTCCAAAGTTCACCCCCCTATTCTGAGGCAGACGCTCGCTCTCCTCCGTTTTACAAGTACCATCGACACCTACGTGTACCAGATCCTCCTGTGCCAAGATGTGATGGAAAACAGGGGCACGCTGCCATCCCCACACTCAGGAAGCTGAGGCAGGAGGATGACCATGAGTTTGAGACCAGCCTGGGCTACAAAGTGAGAAACATAAAACTAAAAGATAAGCGTCCTGGGATCGGAATGTGTAGCTGTCGCCACCTAGTAAACGTCAGAAGTCAGTGGAGGGATCCTGGTTCCTCCTGAGGAGTCGAGAGAGAGAGAGAGAGAGAGAGAGAGAGAGAGAGAGAGAGAGAGAGAGACAGAAACACTCATGCACACCATGGTGCATAGGTGCAGGTCAGAGGGCAGCTTTCAGAAGTCAGCTCTCTCCTTCCAACACATGGGCTTCCGGGATTGAACTTGGAGCACCTGGTTTGTGAGCAGGTGCCGTAGTCATTGAGCCATCTCATTGAACCAGGAGTCTTTTTTGGGGGGGCACAGACTCTTAAGTCACTCAGGCTGGCCTCGAACTCACTGCGCAGCCAGAGATGACCATGAACTTCTGATCCTCCTGCCTCCAGAGTGATGAGTGGCAGGCAGGCAGCCCACGCCCAGTCTATGCAGTGCGGGGATCAGACCCGGGGCCTCGTGCCCGCTTGACAAGAAGCGCTTGCCCTCTCAGCCACACTGCCGCCCTCCTGGTGACACTTACTTCACATAGTTAGCAAAAAGCAATCTTCCCCAATATTTTGGAGGAGCTTCTAGGTATGTTTTGGCTCAAGGTCTCGTTCTGTAGCCCGAGCTGACCTCACACTAAGAGCAACCTCCCAGCCTCAACCTCTGGAGGCCAGGATTACAGGCGCGCATGACTCTCCAGGACTATTTATAGAGGTGGAGAGACTTGAACTCAGGGCCTTGTGCAAGCTAGGCAAGCCTCCTGCCCCCAGACTACAGCTGCAGCTTTCCTTTTTTTTCTGAATGAAAGCATGCAAGTGTTCAGAAAGATCATCTCAGAGGCCCGGAAGTTGTCCAAAGGCCTGATAAGGACAGTTGCCAAGGATACACACAAAGCAAACCTGGGTCACGAGGTATGTGGAAACTGTCCTGACCCCTCCCCTCCCAGCGACATATTTAGTTGCATTTTCTATGATTTCTGCATCGTTTACATTACTCCACGCCAAGCGGACCTGTTCTGCTCTTCCCTGGCAAGTGAGCCTTGCCCAAAATTTCATGTCTGGGTCATTAAAAGATCCTACTTCCTTCTCCCACACTCCCTTCATGACTATCCTCTGGACAATGACCAAATGTGCCTTACTTCTGTCTTCAAGGGTTACTTCTTGACATTTCACAGAGAGGAAGGTTGAGCAATAAAATTTCTTAAATTGTTAAAATATATATGTTATACATATATATGGTCCATGTATGTTGTACACATATATTTGGAGCTATATACAGCAGGCCCCAAGAACTCAGCGTGTTCGTTTCAGAGTCTAGGTGGCCTTGGTGTGATGCACTGCTGTGAGATCGGCCCTTGGTCACGCCCTCCTGCGGCCCCCACAGTCAGGCTCTGGAGAAGCCATTTGCCACCTCCTGACCCCTGATGACCCCAGGCAGTGACAAAGAGTTTAATCTCCTGGCTGTGGTTGCCAAAGTGGCGTCTGTATGTATCCAGGTTCCTGTGTTTGGGAGGTGAAGATTGGAACCAGAGCACACACAAAGGATTAAGGCAGAGCTTAATAGAGGAAAGAACGGAACTCACAGACGTGAATCCGTGAGGGGCAAGAGAGCCCTGGAAAACTAATGGACGTGGAATCCATGAGGGGTGAAGAGAAAAATCAGATAGGAACTCATGGACCCCAGACGTAAAATCCCACGAGGGACAAGGGAGCCAAAGATGGCTGCCAGGCCAGGATTATTTATAGGGTTAGGTTATAGGAGGGTGAGGGTGGAGGACGGCTTTTCCTCACTGGTTAGCTCCGGTTTCTGCAAACCTGATTGGAGCTTTTGGTCCTCTACATCTGGTTGGTTTGTTCCTATTGGGGCCCAACCTAGGTGATCTTGTGCCTGACTGTTCTCCATACCCTTTCATGAATGGAGGATTGGGGCTAGGTGGTGACTTTGTGGAGGATAAAAATAGGGATTTGGGGGCTGGAGAGGTGGCTCAGGGGTTAAGCCTCTGCCTTGCAGGCGGAAGGTCCTGAGTTCGGATCCCAGATCCCACGTATAGACACCAGGCGGAAGCGGGGGCGGCCTGCGTTTCTGGTAGGGCGGAGCCTGTGAATCCCCAGGGCAGAGTAAACAAGGAGGAGGCAGTCTGTGGTGGTTCCCGAATCCATCTGTGGTTCTACACACACATACATGCATACACGCGCACAATTGAATAATTAATAAAAAATTTTTAAAAAAATAGGGATTTTAATCCTGGAGGGTGACCTTCAAGGACCTTCAGAGACCGTCTTGGCATGGCTGCTCCAAAACTGCCTAAGTGGACAGCTGCCTCACAATTCCAGTCCTGTTTCTTCCCTCCCTGCCCTCAAGGACGCTGGAAGTACTCAGTAGACTTCTAATGGATAGAATCGTGGCCTAAAAAAATCGATATGTCCATGTCCCAAGCCCTTAGACCCTAAGCATGGCCCTTACCTGAAAAGGGGTCTTTCGGGGCAGGAGCGATGGCTCAGGGGTTAGCCTGTGCTTCACAAGCAGGAGGTTCTGAGTTTGGACCCTAACCCTAATTCTGTCAGGTGCAATGAGCCGCTGCCACACACCACTTGGCTGTATACAGCCAGCGTCTAATCAATGCGCATGGCTTGGTTTTGCTCTCCTTTAAACACTGAGAAATAGCAATCTGAGAGCGCTTTACCCCTCTCCCAGCCGCCCTGATGGGTCTTTCCTCCCCTGGCTCCCTGGTGACAACTTTGGCCTCCAATTCCACCGCTGCCCCCCACGGCGACAACTTGGGGTTTCCCACCCCTTGAGGGGCCAGACTAGGAGCTGGTTTTGTTTTCATACTGAAAACAAACCTTGTCTCAGGCTACCAGCCAGGGGGAGGAATCTCGGAAGGTACTGCAGGCCAAAGCCTGCCAGGCAATGCTCTCCTTGGGCCTTGGGGGTGGGGGGTGGGGGCTGATGTGTGGGGACCAGTACGTCCCCAGTAAGCCCAGCAACTCAGCCCTCAATCCTCTGGGGCAGGTTCTGCCTTTCTCTCCAGGGTGACCTGGGAGCACAGTGCACTTGTCCTGACCCATGGCCAGCCTAGGTGTGTGGGGGCAGGGAGCGCGCTCTGCCTGGGCAGTTCTAAGCTGTGCTCCCAGGAGACAGCTATCTGGTTGTCATGACTACAGGCGCAGAAGATGCTGGCATCCAGGAAGCTTAGAACAGGAATGTGCTTTCCTAACTCATTGGGGTGGGGGTGGGGGGCTGGCCCCATAATAAAGAGTAATTGGGCCCAGGACAGCAATGGGGGGACTCAGGATAATGTAACAAAGCCACGAAGAAAAGAAAATCTATCATGTAAATTAGGTTTACCCCATAAAAATTTCAACCTGGTTGTTTAGAGAAGAGGGTTTATCTAAAGATCTTGCTATAATGGCTGTTCACAGAGCTGAACAAACACTAAATGTACCCCCCCCACACACACACACACACTTTATCTTTTGTGTAACATTCTATTTGGCTAAAACTTGAGGGGACTTTCCATGTGATTCTTCTACAAAAACCCATGTGAGAAATGGCTCCCCGTGCATCTCAGGGTTCCTTCCCAGGTGTGTGTCCACTGGCCAGTGATGCCTCCCGGCCAGGGAATAAATCAACTTTCCATCTGGCATTACTTGGCGTTTGGTGTCCAAAACATTCCTGGTTGGTGCCCTCAACAGTAAGAAGCCCAGGCACAATGTCCAGTTCTGTCATTTGCTGGCCAGGGGACCTTAAGCAAGGTGGTCTCCTCAGCTATAAACTGGAACAAAGCTAAGGATTTTACTGAGGATTAATTTAGATAATATAAAAGAGGCCTGTCGCTATGGCTCTAGCACACAGAAGTACTCACTAGACTTCTAATGGATAGAATCGTGGCCTAAATAATCAGTATGTCCATGTACAAGCCCTTAGACCCTGAGCATGGCCCTTACCTGGAGAAGGGGTCTTTTGGGGCACGAGTGATGGCTCAGGGGTTAGCCTGTGCTTTGCAAGCAGAAGGATCTGGATTTGGAACCCAGATCCCATATAAAAAGGCCCAGTGGAAATGGTAGTGACCTGTATTTCTGGAGCAAAGTAAAGACAATCCAGGGGGATTCCTGGTGTCATCTTTGGGACTCCACAGGCACACACAGTACCCTGGGATACACATGGATACACACACACACACACACACACACACACACACACACACACACATACAGACTTTTTTTAATTTTTAAAAAATTTTAAAAAGAGTCTTTGCAGATGTGATTAAGGGTCTTGATCATCTGGCGGCCCCAGTTCCAATGACAGTGTGAGCCTTCCACAGGGACTTTCTCTGCCCCCTTCTCTCCCAGAGGTGGTTTGGGGACCCCACCTGAGTGTCCCCATCAATCACTTGTCCTCACCTCTCCTTGAGGAACAGAGGAATGTTGTTGGATGAGGGGTGTGGTTTCCTTCAGTGGCCACTGACAAGTCACTTTATTCCAGTAAAAACCCTGCCCACCCACATGAGGGCAAGAAACTCACAGGCCGCACTCAAAAAGACAACATGAAAACAGGAGGAAGATATGTTATATTTTGGGAAACAGGGGTTCAGCAGGAGAGAGTGGGGAATGGGAGGGAGATGGGGTGAAAAGGACTAAAATTGGTTAAATAATGTATTAAACTGTCAAACAAAATTTAAGGAAAAAAGAAAAAAGAGGGCTGGAGAGGTGGCTCAGGGGTTAAGCCTCCGCCTTGCAGGCGGAAGGTCCTGAGTTCGGATCCCAGATCCCACGTATAGACGCCAGGCGGAAGCAGGGGCAGCCTGCGCTTCTGGTCCTGGTAGGGCGGAGCCTGTGAATCCCGGGGCAGATGGAGGTGGAGGCATCCATGGTGGTTCGTGAATTCGTCCGTGGTTCTACACATACACACACACACACACACACACACACACACACACGCGCGCGCGCGCGCACGCACACACACACACGCACATGCACACAGTTGAATAAATAATAATAAAAATAAATAAAAATAAATAAAAAAGAAAAACAGAAACACTATCAACATTCGGATGGCAAGAACTGCCCCCCAAGCCTGAATGTGCCTA
The DNA here is from genome assembly GCA_023101885.1 of Typhlomys cinereus. Classification (NCBI taxonomy): domain Eukaryota; kingdom Metazoa; phylum Chordata; class Mammalia; order Rodentia; family Platacanthomyidae; genus Typhlomys; species Typhlomys cinereus. Next base: position 259,551 of record JALPQD010000754.1, on the reverse strand, counting down.
GAGAGTTCGAGACAGATTGACAGGCCCAGAAGGTTAGAGGACTGTGTGCCTCCCCCTCTGCCCTGCCTGGCACACCCGAGGACACTGGTCAGCAAATACCTGGGTGCCTGACCTTCACCACCAAGCACAGCTGGGCAGTGCACACACAACGTGCCCACCGTCTACGACAGTCCTGATACTGGATCGGAAGCGGAGGGTGTCCTGGAGGCTCCGGCCCTGGGCAGCGAGCGTGGCCTGTGACTTGAGACAGGTGTAGTCTCCATGCTAACCAAGCAATTGGGGATGGTGACTCCTCCCACGGGGTGACTCCTCCCACCGGGCGACTCCTCCCATTGGTGCTGTTGGCTGCTGGGATCACATTTCTGTCTCCACTGTCTGGATCTAAGCCTGATATTGAGGAGACAGAAGCCCCCCATCTATTAACCACCCCTCCAAGCTAGCCCTGCATCCTGCCAGCATGCCTTCTCCAGTTATTTCTTCAGCCCTTGTAGAGAAATGATCAGTATAACCATACATTCACAGCTAAGGAAGCCAAGGCACCGAGAAGCCAGCGGCCCAAGTCACACGCTACCAAATCAAGGCCTGACAGCAGGTGCTGAGCAGCGATAACCAGGAATGGAAGCCACGGTCCTGCGACATGATGGGGACGTTCAGGGGACATGCAAGGCCACCTGCTGGCACACGAGGTCACACGGGGACATACAAGGCCACCTGTTGGCACACGAAGCCACGCAGGGACACACGAGGCCACCTGCTGGCACACGAGGTCACACAGGAACATGAGGCCACAGGGACACGTGAGGCCACCTGCTAACACGCCACGCCACACACTGACACATGCTGATATGCACGCCACACGCAGAAATGTAAGGCCAAGTGCTGATACATAAGGTCACATGTGTACATGCAAGGCCATATATTGACATTCAGGGTTATACACTGATGCACCCTGATACGCAAGGCCATATGCAGACACACGAGGTCAGGTACCGACACGCAGGATACACTGCTAACACTCGATACCACACTCAGACATGCAGGAGACTCAAAACTGCCCATTTTGTGTTCAGTGCTCAGTAAGCCACCAAATGGAAGGGACACAGGTGGGCCACATGCCCACCACATAACATGAGGCCAAGGGGGCTCGTCTCAGCCGTGCAAGAGAACAGAAGGGTCAGAAGGGCCATGGGAACACGTCCCCCCTCCATGTGCCATCCTGTGAGGGGGACCGGACACCTCGCATCCCCAAACAGTTTACTCCCCACTCACTCTATCCAAGCTGCCCCAGGCCACTGGTGTTATGAAGCCACAGGTATGGAAGTTAAGCATAAAAGTATAAGGGGGCAGATCTCACAAGGCTACCTATGTTCCAGAACTTTCCATTGAATCCTGCAGGCTTGCCTCCCCTAAAGGACACCCCAGGGAGCCCCTGGATGGATGCAAGAAATCCTATTATGCCAGCTTTCTCTAAAGCCAGGAGAAGCTTAAAAGAACCTGCTCATCATTGACAGTGCTAACCCCAGCACAAGAGGGAGGTGGACGACCCCAAAACCCATCTCCCTATTTCATAGACAGGTCTCTTAGGTCCCTACGCAGTCGAGCATAACCTTGAATTTCTGATGCTTCCATCTCCACTTACCATTTGTTGGGACCACAGGTATGTGCCACCACGCCCTGATTATGTCTCATCTTAAGGCAGGACTAGAGCAGCCATGCTGGGATGGGTCTCTCAAGGTCTTTGAAGGTCTTTGGAATTCCTGAAGGTCATCCCCCACTGCTGGAATGACCCTGAAGGACCACCCCTGCTGAGGGACTGACTCCAGTCCTCCTAGAGATAAGATGGCCAACTGCCCTAAGAAGGGACTGTGGAGATGAGCTCTCCTTATCAAACAAAGGACTTGACCTCTAGCCCACATGGACCCAAGAGCAACTGGTTTGGGCCCCCATGGGAGTTAACCAATGAGAAAAAGCCAGTCTCCTGGGCTTATACGCCTGGCCCTGGTAGCCATCTCTAGTGCCCTAGCCCCTCATGGCATGCCAGGGCCGTGAGTCTGTTTCTTGCTCCTTGCTCCTCATAGATTCCATGCCTAGGCTCCACGAGTTCTGGACATCCTAGCCCCTCATGGCACTCCCCGCCTGGAGTCCATGATTTCCAACCTTTCTCGTTCCCTCCTCTAATAAACTCTACCTTAATCCTCTACACGTGTTCTGGTTTCAATCTCCAATTCTGGAACACAAGAACCCTACAGCATTGGGACGGTCGATTCCTGTCCTACATCATTTGGTGACCCAGATCTCATCCATGTCTCATCTCCAGTCACCTCCCCCCCCTCACCCAATTTTTTCCTTTTGGAAGCAGAGTTTCACTAAGTTGCTAAGTTCTACCTTGAACTAGCGATCCCCCTGCCTCAGCCTCCAAACACACAGATGGCAGGTTTGTGCTGCTAGGTCTCCTTTTATTTGGTTGGTTTTGTGTATTTGGCATGAATGGAGGGGGGGGGGGAGACGGGCGGCATGTGTACAAAAGGCCACTTGAGGGCTGGAGAGATGGCTTAGGAGTTAAGATTTTGCCTCACAAGCAGAAGGTTCTGAGTTTGGATCCCAGGTCCCACCTAAAAACACCAGGCAGAAAAAATGTCAGCCTGCACTTTCAGTCCTGGTGGGCAGAGCCTGGGAAAACCCAGAGTGAAGCAAAAAGGAGGTAGAAGTAAGGCAGGTCTAGGGCTGGAGAGGTGGCTCAGGGGTTAAGCCTCTGCCTTGCAGGCGAAAGGTCCTGAGTTCAGATCCCAGATCCCACGTATAGACACTGGGCAGAAGCGGGGGCGGCCTGCGCTTCTGGTCCTGGTAGGGCGGAGCCTGTGAATCCCGGGACAGAGTAAACAAGGAGGAGGTGGAGGTGGTCCATGGTGGTTCTACACACACACACACACACACACACACACACACACACACACACACAACACACACGATCGAGCACATACATATGCACACACACACAATTGAATAAATAATAATAATAACAAAATTTAAAAGTAAGGCAGGTCTAGAGCAGCCAAGCTGGGTCTCTGAAGGTCTTGGGGGGTCCTCCCCCACTGCTGGGAACACACCCTTCGCCAACTTCCCCCAAACCTTTGCTTATGAAAAGATGTGGAGATTAGCTCTCCATTACAGAAACAGCCCCGCCTCCAGGTGGGTGGGCACAAGATCAACGGGGCTGGACCCAAGAATGGGTTGCCCAGTGTGAGCTAACCCATGAGGAAAGGCCTTCTTCCCTGGGCCCACCTAGGTGTATAAATAGTCCACACCCTGGCAGCCATCGTTGGCACCTGCCCTTTAGGTATTCCACGTGGGGGGGTCTACAAGTTCAAGCTCCTTGCCCCTCATGGATTCCATGCCTGAGGTCCAGGAGTTCTCCAAGGCGCCCTAACCCCTCAAGGCATTTCACATCTGGAGTCCATGAATTCCATTCTTTCTCTCTTTTAATAAATTCTGCCTTAATCCTGTACACATGTTCTGGTTTCAATCTTCGACTCTGAACACAAGAACCCTGCAACAAAGGGACAAGAACCCCGTAACATTTGATGCCCAAGGTGGGGCATCTGACCCGTAGAGGAAAGAGTGTTCCCTGCGACACTGGTGGCCCAGATGGGACATACTGTTCCCCAGAACAGAAGCAATCCAGGATGATTCCCAATCACCCTTGGTCCTCCACAGGGACATTCCGTGCCCTCTGATACACACACACACACTGATACACACACACACACACACACACACACACACACACACACACACACAGACGAAATAAATAAAGTTAAAAAAAAAAAGATTCTGGTTACAGTTCATAGTCCAGCTCGCAGGAGCCCGCATGACAACAGACACCAGGAGCCAAGGGATCTGGCCACGCTACATCCACATAAAGAGCTGAGCTATGGACATTCTCTCATGCCAGAATTGCCTTTGTGCCAATATGCCAATGTACTGAACCTGCTCCTTCCATCTTACCCACCGGCCCAGGGAATGGTCCCAGCCACCGTAGACTGTGTCTCCCACCTCAGTACATAATCTCCCACAGGCCTGCTCAGGGTTTGTGCTGCAGTCACCCCGCAGGGTTGCTGATAAATCATCATCAAATGGCTTAAGGGAACAAGGGATTTATTTTCTCTTATGATTTCTGGTTACAGTTCTCAGTCCAGCTTGACAGGAGAGCACGCACCAACCCCAGGACGAGGGAACTGGCCACACCATCACCACATTACAGCTGAGAGAGGGACGATCCTTACTTGCCAGACCAGCGTGTCTGGCCAAGTGTACACAAGGATGCCGACTTACTCAATCGGCTCTCTGTCACGTCAACCAACCATGCTGTTTTGACAAGGTCACAGCCTGGGGAAACCTACTTCAAGGAAAGTGTTTTCCTGGAAAGGACACTTATCTAGAATAAATATGGGAAATGTGGGGGTCATCAGGCCTAAAGCCTGCTCTCTGGAGAATGACACATTAACATTTATTCCAGGGTCTAGTCTCCATGGGCTAGACTTTCCCCATCAGCTAGATAATCTCTTGCAGGTTTGCTCTGGGCTTAACGCAACCATTAATTCTCTACAAATGTGCCCAGAGCTCAAACCCTGAATTGTCAAGTTGACACCTGTGCCTAACTATGACACTCCACCTCTTGTCAACTTGACACAAAAACATAGCATCTTTAAACTGTAACCTTCAATCCTTGTCCCCATAGGTGTTAAAAGTTATCTTAAACATAGAAATACATTTAATTTTATTAATTCTAAATCTCTAAAAGTTCTCATAGGCAAATTTTAAAATTTTCTGTCGTTAAAAGTTCAGTTATTTAAATGTTGGAACTGAAAGTTTTTTTAAAAAAATGTCTTAAATCTTTTAACTATAAGAGTCTACCAAATCAAAATATGTTAAATACCTCAACAAGATAAAACATCAAAATAGAAGTATGACACAATAAGAAGACATAAAATTGAGATCAGAGTCCATCAAATCAAATACCACATCCTGTATTTCAGTGTCCAACTTCGGTTGCTCATCATGTAATCATGGTGGCTCAGTGATTCTAGGCATTCCCAGTCCCTGTTCAAAAGCTCAAAGTTGCTCTGAACCAGGCTGAATCACAGCTGTTCTCAGCATACATCCCATGGTTCTGGCATCTCCAACAACACTCTGGGTTCTCCTCTGCAGCTCTAAGCTTTACCTTTCCTTGCAGGAACTCTACGCCTGCCACTTGGTGCCAAGCTTTTGCTGCTCTCCATGAACTCCCTCAATTGTACACCAAAATCAGTACCACCTGTGAAGTGGTCGAAACATAGTTTGGTCCACTCCAGCTACAGCTGTACCAACTTCAGCGTGCTGACTCTGGAAAAATCTATTTCTTTTTTTTTTTAATTATTTATTCAATTGTGTGTGTGTGTGCTTATGTATGTGTATGTGCACACGCGCGTGTGTCTGTGTGTGTAGAACCACGGACGAATTCGTGAACCACCATGGACGCCTCCACCTCCTCCTTGTTTACTCTGCCCGGGATTCACAGGCTCCGCCCTACCAGGACCAGAAGCGCAGGCCGCCCCCGCTTCCGCCTGGCGTCTATACGTGGGATCTGGGATCCGAACTCAGGACCTTCTGCCTGCAAAGCAGAGGCTTAACCCCTGAGCCGCCTCTCCAGCCCCCTGGAAAAATCTATTTCTAGGCAGCTGAAACTTCCAAAGAGCAAGAAATAGCTTCAACTTGGGCTTTCAGCCCCCAAAGGAATCCGAGTTTTCAAACGACGAAATTGCCATACAATGGTATTCTTGTTTTCCATTGTGCCAGTGCAAGTCACAAGGTTTTTCCTTCACTGATACTCATTTCTCCAACAGCAGCAGCTGTTCTGCTGCCTGCCCTTTCCACATCCAGAGCTTCATGGTCATCAACACAGCTCTCCTCTATCAAGCAAACCAGTCCATCATCTTTAAATTCAACTTTACCAAAGTCCTCATTCCCCTCATCATAAACTGGATCCAAACAATCCACAACTTTCTCAGCATTTTCATTATCCAAATGGCCTAGTAAAGCTGCAAAATGGGGAGTTGGAGAGGTGGCTCAGGGGTTAAGCCTCCGCCTTGCAGGCGGAAGGTCCTGAGTTCGGATCCCAGATCCCACGTATAGACGCCAGGCAGAAGCAGGGCGGCCTGCGCTTCTGCTCCTGGTAGGGCGGAGCCTGTGAATCCCGGGGCAGAAGGAGATGGAGGAGTCCATGGTGGTTCGTGAATTTGTCCGTGGTTCCACACATACACAGACACACGCACACACAGATACACACACACACACGCGCGCGCACATACACACGCACATGCACACAGTTGAATAAATAATAATAATAATAAAAAAAAATTTTAAAAAAGCTGCAAAATGGTATTCGTAATCCACAAGCTCAAAAGCTTCAAATACTTCAAAGTTCCTCCAACAAAACTGTCCAAAATCCACACAGCCAGATTCCTCAGCAACACCCCACTCCTCGGGTACCAAATTCTGTTGCAATTCCCCTGCACGGTTGCTGATAAATAACCATCAAATGGCTTAAGGGAACGAGGGGTTTATTGTCTCTTATGATTATCTGGTTACGGTTCTCAGTCCAGCTTGCCAGGAGAGCTCACACCAACACCAGGCTGAGGAAACTGGTCACACCATATCCACTTAACGGTTGAGAAAGGGACAATCCTTCCTTGCCAGACCACTATGTCTGGCCAAATATACATAAGGATGCCAACTTTCTCAATTAGCTCTTAGTATTTTATTCCAGGACCTAGTCCCACCCACTATGGACTGGACCTTCTCCATAAGACTATCTCTTGCAGGTTTACTCTGGGCCTAACTCAACCACTAATTCTCTACAACTGTGCCCGGAGCTCAAACCCTCAACTGTCAAGTTGACACCTGTGCCTAACTATGAACATTTGCCTTAACTATTAACTCTGCATAGCTGTGTCCAGAGCTCAGCCTTCAAGTTAACACCTCTGTTCAGTTAGCATACCCTTCAAGGTGGAGGCACAGTGGTTAAGTCATTGTCCTGAACCACAGTCACCTTAGATCACCCAGAAGAACAAAACCTCGAAGAACAGATCCCCCCACACCTCCCATCTCCCCCAGATGAGAGCAACTTGTCTAGAAAGGCACTGCCAGGCCTTGGAACAGAATTGGTCCTCTTGTAGAAAGCGCCAGATTGATCCCCTCATGATGTGACCACCATAAGGACTTCTGAACACCTCTTGCAAAACCAATGTGGGCCAGACCGCTGCCTTGGCCATAGTTAACATGTGAATCTCTCACCCCCCTGTTGCAGGGAAAACAGTCTTGACAGTCCCAATGTCGTAGGGTTCTTGTGTTCCGGAGTCGAAGATTGAAACCAGGACACGGTATAGAGGATTAAGGTAGAGTTCATTAGAGAAGAGAAAGGTTGGAACTCACGGACTCCAGATGTGGAGTGCCAAGAGGGGCTAGGGCGCCTCCATGAGAAACAGAAATAAAACAGAGCTCCTGGCACTAGTGCCATGAGGGGCTAGGGAGCCCATGAGAACTCACGGTGCCTAGGCATGGAATTCATGAGGAGCAAGGAACAAGAAACAGACTCATGGCACTGGAGTGCCAGGAGGGGCTAGGGAGCCTCCAAGAGAAGTAGGCAGCTGGAAACGGACTCATGACACTAGAAGGCCATGAGGGGCTAGATCGCCAAAGATGGTTGCCAGGGCTAGGTATATTTATACACCTAGACAAGCCCTGGAAACTGGCTTTTTCCCATTGGTTAATTCCCATGGGGCCCAACCCAGTTGTTTGATATGGAGAGCTCATCTCCATAATCCCTTCAAGGGGAAGTTGGCCATCTTATCTCTGGGAGGACTGGAGTCAGCCCCTCAGCAGCAGTGTTCCCTCAGGGTGATTCCAGCAGTGGGGGATGGCTTTCAGGAATTCCAAAGACCTTGAGAGACCCATCCCAGCGTGGCTGCTCTAACTCTGCCTCACCCCCAAGTTCCTCTATTTAAACCTCAAGTTCCTATTGGTATCAGGAAGCCAGATTTGGGGTGGTTGAGCTGTGTGCCCATTCTCTGCAGCCACATTGATTACATCTCCCTCTTAGCTTTTCTCCAGCACTTGGCTGTCAGTTGGTGAATTTGGGGGGGGGGAAGGGGTTGATAGAGACTGCCAGAGCCCCAGCTTTGGTCCTGAAAGGCCTTATCATAACTATTCAGAAGAGGAAACCAAGAGCTATGGATTGACTAGTAGGTCAGGGATGGGTCTGAAGTCCTTACCTGCGTGTGGACAGAGATGGAGATGGTATATAGAGGAGCCCACCAAGGCCTAAGCCCACTATCCAGGAATGCATGCTTGTGGGGGACAAACTTTTCCCACTTCTACCTCCTAGAAAGACCCATACTCTTTTCTTTCCAGCTAGGGTATGGGGCAGAGTCCTAAAGCAGCATCCCCGGCCTCAGCATCAGAGCCAGAGAAAGGTTAGGGGCTGCCCCTTCCCCCCAGAACACAAGGTCTGACTGGGGAGGTGGGGAGGAGGCTGACTTAGCATTTTTGATGAGGAGCTAGGGGACAAAAGACCCCTTGGAAGAGACCCCTCTGGACAGAGGTTTTTGTTTGTTTGTTTGTTTTTTTAACAAATGAATTTGCAATAAAAAGGAAAGGAAGCACTGGGCAGGGCTGACTTCAGGCTGCCCCAGGGGTTCCAGGGCAGGGAGTCCTGGGAAAGGGCCCAAAGGAGCATTCCAGGCTTGACTGACAGGGTCACGCAAGGGCAGTTTAGCTCCAGGCCACAGGAAGGAAGCAGGGCTCCTCCACCTTCACAGACTGAGGGAGGGGCAACAGGACTGACCTCAGTGAACAGAACTTTCCAGAATCTACTCAAACTTGCTAGCTATGACAGCAGGCAATTTGGAGACAGTCCTCTACCTTCCCAACACACACACGCGCACACACACACACACACACACACACACACACACACACACACACACACCAGGGACGAGGCCCTTGAAGTTATTTGGAGTCACTCAAGCCTCCTTCATTGTGACAACTTCCAATTGTCTCACGGGTAGTCCAAGCTGGACCCTTGGCAATGTTAAAACTTGAAGATCCGCTCCGAGTGTGGGGGCCCATGCCCTGGTCCCAGCACTTAGGATGTAGAAAAAGGACAACCAGCAATTCAAAGCCAGCCTTGGCTACACAGAGAACTTGAGGTCAACCTGGGCTAAGTCCCTATTCCAAAACCATCAAGATGAACTTCCCTTCAAATTGCAGACCGAGATGACCTCTTTTCAGCCTGAGTTCCTTCTGTGGGGTTTACCAACCTACTCCCACCCATGCAATCCCAAGCTAGGGTCTTACCTCAGACTCTGCTCCTTCAGAACCTCCGCGTGGGACCCCAGTACAGACATGGCCTTAAAGTCTTGAAGCTGAAGCACAGAATGCTGTGATTTGCTGGTCCCCCTTCCAGAAGCATCATAATCCCTATTCCATGCTGGGCACTAGGAAGAGGGGAATCCTGACTGGTAGACACTGAGTATCTCCAGGGAGAAGGGAAACCACCAGGTGCCTGTTCCTAAAACCCAGCTACACCTCTGAATGCTTTGGTGTCATTCTAAAAGATTGTGAAATTTGTCAATGACAATGACACAAGAAAACATTTGGGACTCTGAGCACAAGATCAGGATGGGCAATGTACCAAATTCCAGGCCAGCCTGGGCCCACAGAGTGATACCCTAGCCTTCTCTTTCTTTCTCACGTAAGAAATCTATGATAAAACCAAAATAGAGGATTAGCAAGTTAGTTGTTTCTGGCTGCCAATCTAATGCTTGAGAGATGTACCTTTGGGGAATTCTCTAGTTAAGGCAGGTCTCTGAACCAACCAGTAAAAGATTGTCTTGATTGCATAATGAATATGGGACGTCCCAGCCCAGGATAGATGGTATCGTTCACTGGCGGGTGGACAAAGATGAAGAGAGCTGGTTGAGTATTTGACAAGCTGATAGGCATCGCTTCTCCCCTCTGCTCTTGCTGTGCACGTGATGTGACCAGTTTCCTCTGCTGCCCTAAGCTGTTTGGGTCAGGCGTCTATTACAGCATGAAGTTAGGCAGGTAGAGCCGCAGGGGAAGGCTCTTACCACCAAAGCTGGTGACCCAGCTTTGATCCCCGGAGCCCATGTGGTAGAAGGAGAGAACCGTCTCCTACGAGTTACCTTCTGACTACCACACGTGTGCCACAGCACATTTATAGTGCGCGTACATGCACACACACACACACTCTAAAGAAACAATTTTTTACAATTAAAAAGTCAGTCTGAGATTCTCACTCGGCTGTAGAGGACTTGCCTAACACGTACAAGGTCCCGGGTCATGTGATCCCCCTCAGTGAAAACAGAAATCAAAAAGAAATGAAGCTCTGCGGGAATGTGGATAAACCACATTTAACAGATAGAAACACAGATGTGGTGATGACCCCCGGGACTCACAATTTGTCAATAGTGGAACCCAGCTCCAGCCACAGCCAGGTCAAGTCCGCGGCTTTGTACTTCACTATTGCACATAAGAGCCAGTGAGTGGGTGATGAGAGAAACATTTGGGAGGGTAAATGCAAAGATGGGCAGGCAGAGTAAACGGAAGAATAAATGAATAAATGGCTGGCAGCTGTATGGATGGATGGACAGGTGGGTGGATAGATGAAAAATGTATAGATGGATGGCAAGATGGATGGGTGGGTACATGGGTAGAAGGGAGATGTGTGAATGGACAGGTAGTAGGTGTGTGGATGGATGGACAGATGGCAGATGAGTGGGAAGATAGATGGCAGATGGGAGATAAGTGGGTGAATGGATAGAGGGGCAGATGGATGGGTGGGCCGACAAATACATGGGTGGGTAGGTAGGTAGGTACAAGTGGGTAGATGAATAAATGGGTAGATGGGTGGACAGATGGATGAGTGGATGGACAGATGGATGGATGGGTGGATGGATGGGTGGAGGGATGGATGGATGGATGGATGGGTGGGTGGGTAGGTGGGTGGATGGGTGGATGGATGGATGGAGGGATGGATGATGGCTAGATGGAGGATAGATGGATGGATGGATGGTAAATGGATAGATGGATGGGTGAATGGATGGGTGGATGGGTGGATGGAGGGGTGAATGGAGGGGTGGATGATGAAAGGGTGGATGAGTACAGAGATGGATGGGTAGATAGATGGGTGGAAGGATGGATGGATGGGTGGATGGGTGGATGGATGGGTGGATAGATGGGTGGAAGGGCAGATGGATGGGTGGATGGATGGGTGGAGGGATGGGTGGATGGATGGGTGGAGGGATGGGTGAAGGGATGGATGGATGGATGGAGGGATGGATGGATGGGTGGATGGATGGGTGGATGGGTGGATGGATGGGTGGATAGATGGGTGGATAGATGGGTGGAAGGGCAGATGGATGGGTGGATGGATGGGTGGAGGGATGGGTGAAGGGATGGATGGATGGGTGGAGGGATGGATGGATGGATGGAGGGATGGATGGATGGGTGGAGGGATGGATGGATGGATGGAGGGATGGATGGATGGGTGGAGGGATGGATGGATGGGTGGAGGGAGAGATGGATGGGTGGAGGGAGAGATGGATGGGTGGAGGGAGAGATGGATGGGTGGAGGGAGGGATGGAGGGATGGATGGATGGGTGGATGAGTTCAGAGATGGATGGGGAATGGGTAGATAGATGGACCAAGCAAGACAAGACCTGCAGTGTCAACAGTGGGCGCCATCATGATACCTTCCTCTCTCCTGCATCTGAACAGCAGGGGACACGTGGCACATGAACACAGGCTGGATAGCCCCTCGTGTACTTCCCACAGTGGGCTGCTCATAACACTCCACTAGGGGATCCCCCAAGTCAGTCCTTCCGCTTTCCAAGCCCCTCCTTGGTTCCTGCCAGACTCTTCCCTTAGTCCCCGGGGAGCACATCTGCACTGCTTCCCTACAGCAGCTTTGGACCCTTGGGAAACATGCTGCCCACCCACAGTGTGTGTATGGGGAGCGCTTCATACCATTTTTAGACCTTTTGAGAGAATGGACCCTCATGAGGTATCTGGCAGGGATTCTCTCCTGAATGTTTTGGCTCATTTAACAATAACCTCTTTTCAATAGAGAATACCAAGCGGGGGGGGGGGGATCGTTTCTCAAAGGTATTTAATTCCACTAATTTCCCTTCCCACTTCCTTCAAATCGTTGAGGATTTGGATCTATCCAATACACACCAAGTATAAACCACACGCTGGATGTCACCGAATGGGAAATGTAGCCAATACTTTTTAATATTGATTACATTTTCTACCGATAGTTTGGTACACCGAGTTAAGAAAATGTTTTTGTTCTTTGAGGGTTTCTAGTCTCATGTAGTTCAGGCTGGCCATGAATTTACTAAGTAGCTAGGGATGATTTTAACTCCTGATCCTCCTGCTTCTAGCTCCCCAGTGCTGAGATTCTGTGTGTGCACCCACCCAGCTAAGAAAATGTCATTGAAATTAGCTTCACTTGATGGGGATGCTGGGGGGCTGGGGAGACGGCTCAGTGGTTAAGGTGTCATAAAAACAAAAGACAGATCCCATGTAAAATGACAGGTGGGTGTGGCAACCCAATTGGAATTCCCAGAACAAACTGGCTAGCCAGAGTAGTGAGTGAGCTCTGGCTTTAATTAGAGACTCAGCCTCAAGAAGAATGAGGCAGGGCTGGAGAGAGGAGAGAGGGCTCAGAGGTTAAAGCCCTTTGCCTCACAAGCAGACGGTCCTGAGTTTGGATCCCAGATCCTACATAAAAACGCTGGGCTGGATACGGCAGCGGCCTGCACGTCTGATCCTGGAAGGTGGAGCCTGAGACATCCCAGAGCAAAGCCGACATTCACCTTGACTTTCCAGAAGGGAGCAGAGCAAGCTCATGCCCCTCCCGCTTCTCCGAACACTGAGAAAGCGCGTTCTCACGTGCAAAACAAGTCTGTAATAACTCAAGCAAGAAGACAATCCTCTGTCTCCAAAACTTCTACCAGCTCTTGCATATTTTTGTCTTGACAGGGTCTCTGCTAGGAAATCCAGGCTGAACTGGAAATCATGCTCACTTTTAAACGGTTAGCAACGGAGCAAAACTCATTGCAGCCAAGAAGGGAGAGGGAGCTTGGCTCCACCCTCCACTGGCAGATGGGTGTCGGGATCACGTGTCCACGTCATCAGTCAGTGGCATTTACCCAACCCCCTGGGTTCTGAGACTGTCCGGCACTATCCTATCATCAGCCACACACGCAACTGCCGACTGACACCTGACCCTTTGCTGGCCTCAGTGCTTTAAATGACAACCTGACAGTGGATTCGGTGACTGGAGCAAGAGCCCACGTTTTGGGAGTGACAGCTCATACCTCAACTACGGCTCAGGGAAATCCAGAGGCAAATCAGACCTCTGCCAAGAAAATCTAGGTTCTTAATGCTGGCTGGGGTCTGATGGGCACAAGACCCTATTTCCAACACAAAACTAAATGAAGAGCTTTAAAGAGAAAATTCACAGTAGATTTCTGATGGATTAAATACCCTTTTTAATTCGATGTTGTATAATACTTTGGAAATCACGGGCTAAGAAAATATTAAAATTAATTCCACTAGGGCTGGTGAAATGGCTCAGTGGGAAGAGAGAACTGACTTCTGAGAGTTGTCATCTGGCCTCCACAATAGCCCCATGACACGCCTAGGCATACCTGCCTTTCATAAATAAATAAAATGTATTAACAATTAATTCCAGGGCTGGAGAAATGGCTCGGGGTTTAAGCCTCTGCCTCGCAAGCAGAAGGGCCTGAGTTCAGATCCCAGATCTCACGTAAAAAGGCCAGGCAGAAATGGCGGCTGCCTGTAATTCCCAGAGGCTGGCCTTGCAGAGAGGAGCCTGAGAAATCCCAGAGCAAAGTAAAGAGGAGGTAGAAAAAATCCAGGGTGATTCCCAAAGTCACCTTTGGGGCTCCACAGGCACAGACCGACCTCCGATACGCACAGATAAATAAATGAACAAATAAGTAAATGAATAAATAAATTAGATGCAAAAAAGAATTAATTCCCCCAAGGCCAGCAAGATGGCTTAGCAAGTAAAGGCCTTTGTCAGATGACCTGAGTTCCATCCCCAGAACCCACATGGTATGAGGAGAAAACCCACAAACTTATTCTCTGACCTCCACACTGATGGGGCATGGACTTCCCCCCCCCCCATAAATAAATGTAAAAATATTTTAAATTGGTTCCACCTGTCTACCTTTTTTTTTTTAATGTGACCACTAGCAGGGTTAGAGCTCCATCTGGCTTGTGTTATCATTCTCCTGGCTAGGCTAACCTGGACCCTGCTGCTTATGAAGAGAGCCCTCCATCTTAGCATCCCAGGACCAGGGTGCTCAGAGCCCCCACACCCCACGTGCAGCCGGGGGGAGCAGCCACACACACGTGCCCCGCTCCCAGAAAGTGTGTTCCCAGCCTCAGCTCTCAGATGGAATGTCCGCATCCCCTCCAAGCCCTGCCTTGTTCGCTTCCAGGATGGGCGGGATGGGGGTGTATGTGGCAAGACTGGGTTAGGGTGCATCTGCGAGCTCCCGCTCCTGTCTTCTCGCCGCAAGGACTGCCCTGTCCACTGCACGGGACCCAGGAGGGGACGCTCGGAACACAGCAGGCTTACCTACTCCTTGAGGTCACAGCTGCCTGGGCCCCGAGCAGAACCAGCCCTGGCAGCCCCAGGAGTGCCCACGCCCACGTTCACTGCCCTTGGAGCCCCGGGAACTCGGACCAGTTCCTTGTGGACACTTGTTCCTTAGAGAAGCCAGTGGGCTGCTCTGCAGGCCCCAGGGAGGGAGGAGGGTGAGGCTGCAGGCCCAAGGTCCAGCCAATCAGAAGCCTGGAGGGCATTATCAGTGTCCCAGGAAGAGAGGGAAGGGGAGGGGGAAGCAAAGGGAAGCGAGTCTCTTGCACTGGGAGGCAGAGGTGGAGAAAACTGTCCCCTAATAGAAAGAACTTGCCATTGACCCTTTTTGTGTTTGTGACCCAGTGGTGTTGGAGGCACCCCAGTCCCCGGGAGCGCCCACCATCACCACCATCAGATCTTGGGTTGGTTACACGCTTAGCTGAGCGTTCCCTCTGCTAAAGTAGGAAAAGCGAATGAGAGGGCGGAGTCTGCGGCAGAGCGATCCTCAGAGCCTCCCTCAGGAGCAGGGAAAGCTGCTCATCCTGCCTCGTTCCTGCATCACCATCCTCCCCTCCCCCCAATCTCCCTCCCCTCTGACTCTCCACCCTGAGTTCTAGGGGGGCACCTTTACCACAACCTCTAAGTCACCTGTGTGGTCCTTCCAGTGGGTTCCCACCATTCAAATCCAGGTTTTAGCAAATTCTCTGAGTGGAGGGAGCACATGCCCGCTATACGCTGCCTGTCTAACAGCAACTCCCTGGCTCTGGTCACTGCTACCGCCAACCTGCTCCCATTTTAGCGGGTTCAGCTTTCTGGGTGTTTTACAGTACGCAGTGTGCATCTTTTGCACCTGGCTTCTTTCCGTCCGCGTCATGTTTTCAAGGCTCGTCCACATTAGAGTGTGTATTAGAATATCATCCTTTATTCATAGCTGAATAATATTCCATCGGATGAACATTATTATCTGTATAACCTGTTGCTGATTGAGACAAGGTCTTACCATGCAGGCCAGGCTGGCATTGAGCTCATGGCCCTCCTGCCCCACCACACTTGTTTTTATTGCCTTTTGTTTTTTTCTTGAGAAAAGTTTCCATGTACCTGGGTGGTCTCCAGTCCTTTGTATGGATAGCTTGAGCTCCCGATCCTCTCGAGGAAGGGGCTTATATACATGTACCACCACCACCAGTAGTATTTGCAGAGTTGGGAATCAAATTCAGGACTAGACAGGCCCTTCCCTGGTTTGGCTTTCTCCAGAACTTTCTTAGAATCCAATCAAAAGTTAGCTGCTTGACATGTCGTCGTGTTTGACAGGAAATCATTTCAACTAAAAACAGCATCTCAGACATACAGCCTTCAGCGCTGAGCCTTTTTCTTCCTGCAGTTTGAAAGCGGCCCAGCTCAACACACACTTGCACTGTCACAAACTCAGAGCCTTGAGACACATGAGTCCATGGGCCCTTCTGCTCACAGCTGGGGGGACTGTGATGACTTCTAGGGTGTGGCAGTTAGCCTGCGTAACTGCTGATAAATCACCACCCAACGGCTTAAGGGGAAAAGGGGTTTATTTTCTCTTACGATCATCCGGTTACAGTTCTCAATCCAGCTTGACAAGAGAGCTCACACCAATACCAGGGCCGAGGGAACTGACCACACCATCTCTACATAATGGCTGAGAGAGGGATGATCTTTACTTGCCAGACCAGCAGGTTTGCTCTGGGCCTAACTCAACCATGAATTCTCTACAAATGTGCCCAGAGCTCAAACCCCCAATTATCAAGTTGACACCTGTGCCTGACCATGACATAGGGTAACTGCTAATTGCCCCAGAGAGAAGAGGAGGGTCCCTGTGGGGTCATGATGTACCACACATGATGCGCCACGCTGCGCTGGGGAGTACCTGGAAGGCATTTCTTGGTGACCTCCGAGAACAGACCATAATAGTAACATCAGAAGCTGAATCCATCTTGGATGGAGTCTGTGTTAACATCATCAACTTCCCTGGGGAAAGGCAGAAAAGCATCGAATCCCCTGACTTGGATTCTTCTCCCATTCAAAGTCAGGAGCCTGAGCCAAATCCCTGCCATCTGCCAGTGGTCTCCGGGCAATAGACTAATACCCACCAAAACTACCATCCAGGGTCCTCCCTCCCTCCCTGCATTCCAGCCATCTGGTGACCCGAGGGGTGTGAGGACTCCCTGGAGGCCACCCTGACCTCGAACCCTGGGCAGCCGGTCAGATAGAGTGGAGGGAAGAGTTCACAGTGAATCAGCCCCCACCCCACGTCCTCTTCCACCCGCCGTAATTCCAGTCCAGCGTGCCCAAGGAGCTTCCGATCAGCCAGGACAGGAAGGAGAGTCAGGAAGATCCTTTCATGATTTCGTTTATTTCACAGCACTGGGTTGGAACCCTCGTGCCCAGCAAGCACTCTGCCACTGAGCTGCACTTCCTACTATTTTGCCTTCAGTGTTTAATATTTTGTGTTTCTTTGAGATGGGGGTCTCTGGGCCCCTTCAGGTGACCGTGAACACCTGATCCTCGGTCTCCTGGAGTTCTGAGTCTGCAGGTGTGACCCCACCACACCTGGTTTAGTCGTGCTGGGGACCCATCCCGGGGCTTTCTGCTCCATCAGCTGAGCCACATCCCCAGCCCCAGCATGTGGATCGCAGTGTAGGACTCCACCCTGGAGGACCCTGAGCCGCGCGCGCACCTGGGGCCAGGAGTGGATTCCACGGGGCCGCTCGTTTTCTTTGGAATGCAAGGTGTCAATCATGAGCGAGGTTAGGGAGGCTACGGGGCGGGGGAGGGAAGCTAGATAGTACATGTTAAAAATAGCATCACAGACACACAGTCCTAGGGAACAGATAGTAAGCAGGGGGGAAAAAGTCTAACACAACCCCCTGTTCACAGAGAAAAATACCAAGAAGTTTGAGTTATACTCAAAGAAGTTCCCATCTCGGAACAGAAGTGCAAATTCAAGCAGGCAGACCAAGGGTGTTTTTTCAAAAGCAAGCATCTACGGAGAGCCAGCCATGCCACCGCGGGTCGTTCTCCCACAAGACAATGTGTACTCTTCTCCTTGAACGCCCTCAGTGGCCCCTTGTAATGGCTCAACGCTGGACACAGCCCCGCACTTCTCAGAAGGGTAGGACGTCAGGGTATATGCGTGCGGCGGAATACTATGCAGTAAGGAAAGGGAACAGGGCTGAAGGGTTGACGTCACCGTCCATAATTCCGGGAAGGACTCGCGTGGAACTCAGGCGTTAACTCCAAAATATAGTTTCCTCGGTTAGGGAAGGCACACGCGCCTTACTGAGTGACTGTGGAATCACACGGCAGAATGTGCCCTGTCATTGAGTGTCCCACACAGTTCTCTCCACTGCTCTGCTGGGAGACTCTAGGGGTGACCCCTCAATGGCAGGCTACTCCCTCCCAGCACCCACAAACCTACTTATGCGTCTTACCTCGTTGCCAGCCGATGCTAGTTTCCAGGCAAAGATCTTCTCTCCAAGCTGCCCACCAGGACCTGAGTCGGCCAGCTCAGCCCAGAAGAGACAGGGCGAGGGGCTTGGGCACCCTCGAGAGCGGACCCTGAGGGGCTGAGCCCTTGTCTGTCCCCTCCACCCTCCACAACCGCACTCGCCACCTGCTGGTGGGCTCTGGAGAGCCGCATGTGGTTTATCTGGAAGTCTACACCCCTTCCATCCAGAGAACATGACCCTCAGCTGCGCCTTGCCCTGGGGAATGAGGTGGTCAGGACTCACGGGGAGGGGCGTCCCCACAGCAGGTGCACCCAGCACTCAGCACATTGAAGGCAAAAATAGTAGGGAGTGCAGCTCAGTGGTAGAGCTCTTGCCGGGCACGAGGGTTCCAACCCAGCACCCCCCCCCCCACAGTTTGGCAAGTGTGGGTATTGTTTGCTTTGTTCTTGGGTGGGCAGAGGGGAGTGAATTTTTTTTTTTTTTGTCTTCCCTTTGTGACAAGTTGTCCTGTAGCCCAGGTTAGCCCAGAACTCCCTGTCCTCCTGCTTTGGACTCCTAAGTGCCATTATACCATCTGTTATGGTTGCATTTTGGTGTCAACTTGACAGTTGCAGACTGTGGAAGGTTAAGGGTTGGAATGGCCCCTGAACAAGTCTGCAGGTACTTGACTGATTGCTGTGGAGAACCCAGCCCATAGAGGGTGGTACTTTGCAGTGGTGACCGGATAATAGGAGGGGCAAGGAGGAGGGACTTGCTCTTCCTTTATCTTGTGTAGACTTGCCGTGGAGTCCACTCTGTGAGCTTTGTGCACTTTTGCAGCGTCATGCCCTTCTTTGTTGCTGCTGCTGCCACCTCCGTCCTTGGCTGACTTGGAGCTTCACCTTTTCCACCATGTTGCTCTTCTCGCTGCCTTTGGAGCCTGGTCTCTAGGCCTTGCTGCTGTTTGCTGTTCATTGCTGATGTCAAAGCCCAGCTATTCTTCACCAGTGTCTTCAACCCTCCAGAGAAGTAAAGGCTTGAGACCTTCTTGGGAATCTTTTGGCTTTGTGGAACATTCTGGTCAAGAGTGAAGTGGCTGCAGTTAGCTACTTTGAAGGACACTATTTTTATTGTGAGTTATTTTCATAAACTTATTTATATATACTACATTCTATAGATTCTGTTTCTTCAGAAAACTCTGACTTAATACATCACCACATCCAGTATCCAAAAGCTCCCACCTGGTGTTTCTAACTGTCCAAACAAGGATGTTGGGGAGAGCTGAGGGATGGTTCCTGTGTAGAGTGCTGCCTGGCCCTCATTAAGCCGTGGGTTTTATCCCCCCTTAACCTTCCACAGTCTGCTTAAGTCTAGCATGGTGATAACACCTGTCATCCTAGCGCTGGAGACAGAGCAGGGGATGAGGAGTTCAACACCATCCTCTGCTACATAGTTTGAAGCCAGCCTGGGCTACCTAAGACTGTCTCAGAAAAAAAAAAAAAAAAAAAAAAAAGCAGAAATAGCTCAACAAGTGAAGGCAATGGTCTGACTTCAATCCTCAGAAGCCACATGGTGGTAGGGACACCACTGACTTCTGAAAGTTGGCCTCTGACCCTCCCACAGCATGCCTCTCTCTCAAGTAGGAAGAAAACTGTAGCAATTCCTCCACTTCAGAAGTCAATACACCAAGTAGCAACTTTCAAATCACCAGCTTGTGACAAAGTCCTCTGCCCAGAAGAGTGCTATTATTATATAAAAATATTATATAAACAGGGCCTGGAGAGGTGACTCAGGGGTTAAGCCTCTGCCTTGCAGGTGGAAGGTCCTGAGTTCGGATCCTAGACCCCACGTATAGACGCGGGGCGGAAGCGGGGGCGGCCTGCGTTTCTGGTCCTGGTAGGGCGGAGTCTGTGAGTCCCAGGGCAGAGTAAACCAAGGAGGAGGTGGAGGAGGTCCATGGTGGTTCCCGAATTTGTCCGTGGTTCTACACACACACACACATACACACACACACATACACACACACACACACACGCACGCACACACATACATACACACACGCACACCATACATGCACAATTGAATAAATAATAATAAAAAATTATATAAACAAGGAAGGAGGCAATGTTTCCAGCTACTGCACATGAAAAACCCAGATGTGGAAAACCACTGCGGGCCGTGTGACTTCACCGACATGAAATGTCCAGACAACCCCCCTCCCTCCAGACAGGAAGCAGGAAACTGACCATGGTGGCCGGGCCGGAGAGAACAAGAGGACAGGACACAGATGCCTAATGGGCTCCAGGTGATGAAAGAGCTGGCATTGCTTGCGCAACCCTGAGAGTACATAAAAAGGAAAACATGCATGGCATTGCCGGGCTCCGGGAATTGAACGCAGGAGCCTTGACCCATTGGGCCATCTCATCACCTCCTTCCACCTTGCTTTGGAAGTAGGGTCTCTCCCATGTCTGCCACTGCACTCTGCATGAGAGCTTCCCGCTGACACTCCCATCTCTTGTCACCCATTTTTCTGCAGGACCCACCACCTGACTGGCATTTTATGCGGGGGCCGGGGATCGAACTCAGGTCGTCACGCTTGTGCAGCAAGTGCCTCTACTCGCTGAGCAACCCCTCCACCCATGGTTGTGGATGAAGTGTTTTACGTGTTTCTTCTTGTGTGTGAGACGCAGGCGCAGAAACAGAGAGGCGTGCGCGTACGCCGTGGTGCACAGTGGGAGCCAGAGGACAACTTCCAGAAGTCAGTTCTCTCCTTCCACCATGTGGGCTTCAGAGGATCAAACTCAGGTCTCCAGGTTTTTGAGCAGGTGCCTTATCTACTCACCTATCTTTTATTTATTTATTTGTATTTTGTGTGTGTGTGTGTGTGTGTATATCAGAGGGCACTGTGTGTCTCTGTGGAGGACCAAGGGTGACTTCATATATCACCCTGGATTGCTTCTACCTCCTCCTTGCTTTGCTCTGGGATTTCCCAGGCTCGCCCACTAGGCTCAGAAATTCAGGCTGCTGCCATTTCTGCATGGCGTTTTTAGGTGGGACCTGGGATCTAAACTTAGGATCTTCTGCTTTCGAGACAGAATCTTAATTCCTGAGCCATCTCTCCAGCCCTCGATGAACTATTTTTAACATGTTCTTCTTATGTTCAAACCACCCCACACACTCCAACTTGGCACAGTGCGAATTCTTAAAATAGTTATGCCAAACTTTACATATTCGTCCCCTTTTATTTCTGGACATGAGGCCTCGTCCTACAGCTGGCCGGGAACCTACTATGTAGCCTGCACTGGCTCCAAACTTGTAGCAATCCCCCAGGCTCAGACTTCTGATTGCTAGAGCCACAGGCCAAACAGGCCCACCTGAAGAGTTCCTTGTGCCCCTAGCTCCATGAAAATGTATTTAAAAGTGTATTTTTAAAAACTCAGTTCAGGAGCAGTTAGCACACCCTTCTGATATCAGACTCAGGGGTGGGGCTATGTGCACTTTACCTCTCCCTGAGTAGCATGAGTGAAGTCCTGGGTTCCGTCCACAGCACCACACAAACCAGGCATGGTGGTGTACCTCAGTAACTCTAGAACTCAGTTGCAGAGGCAGAAGGACCCCAAATTTAAGGGCATCCTGCTAAGGCTTTCAGATCAACCTGGTTTATGTAAAACTGTATCCGAGAGAGAAGAAAGGAAGGAAGGAGGGGAAGCAAAAGATACAAAGTCTGGACAGAGCACTGGTGCTTAATACTCTCATTAGAAGCACCCCAGGACTGTGCTGTGATTAAAAGGAAAAGAATCTGCTAGGGATCAGCAAGACAGGCTTAGGGCTTACAAATCTAGCGATCCGAATTTGATCCCCACGTGGTAGAAAGAGTACAACTGACTTCTGAAAGTTGTCCTCTGACTCAAGAGGCTTCATAGGAGATTGTGCCTTCTCTCTCTCACCGCCAATAAATAAAATATTTTAAAATAAAAAATCCCGTGGGTATAAAGTAGAATATAGCCCGAGCTGGGTTACAATCTCCTTTTGATTATAAAAATGATCAACTAAAGCACATCTGTGGTCCTCAGGCCACACTGGCCATGCAGTGGAGGGGTGTGTGTGTGTGTGTGTGTGTGTGTGTGTGTGTATGTGTGTGTGTGTATGTGTGTGTGTGTATGTCTGTCTATGTGTATGTGTGTGTCTGTGTGTGTGTGTCTGTGTGTATGTGTGTATGTCTGTGTGTGTCTGTGTGTATGTGTATGTATCTGTGTGTGTGTCTGTGTGTATGTATGTGTGTGTCTGTGTGTGTGTGTGTGTGTGTGTGTGTGTGTGTGTCTGTGCGTGTCTTCCTTCCTCAGGAATTAATGGTCACTCTCCATGCAGCTGAGGCTGAGAGCACTCGCCTAGCTTGTGGTGAGGACCCAAGAGAGGAATCTGGGGCTCCCTGCTAAAACTCAGGGAGAGGTAAAGTGCGCATAGCCCCACCCCTGAGTCTGATATCAGAAGGGTGTGCTAACTGCCCACCCGGGTGCCCATCCTGGAATCCTGCAGAAGGCCGCTGTGTGCAGGCCGAAGGCCACTGGACAAGCAGCTCTGTCCTTCCCCCACTCCCATCCGACACACGGGGGTACAGACACCGCCCACCCAGGGCCAGATGTCCACATTCCCAGAGTCCCTCACACAACGCAGACCCTTAGCTGACTCCCAATGCACACACAGGGAGACATGCGCACAGACACATGTTCAGGACCCCAGTCTCCTGTGAAGCCTCTTGAGCAAAGGGCAGTTGCACATAGAACAAGAAAAATGTCAGCCACAGAGAGCGGCCTTTGGTGACACGGGGAAACACCCCATCATTACATCCCTTTGCGTCGCTTTACAAAATGGTTTACAGATGGGAGGCTGAGGCGGCCTCCGCCGCCCCCCACGTGGCACAGGAGGAGGAGCGTTCTTCCTACCACTTTAGCTCCAGACACGAGCAAGAAATGCCAACGGCGGCTTCCAGAGGGAGTCTCGAGAGAGCAGCGTGCTCTTAAGCACATGTAACGCTTCGCTGGACTCGGTGGAAGCAGGATGGGCACATCCCAGGGCTCAGGGGGCGCAGGCGGGAGGGGGAGAACTCCAGGCCCAAGCTGGACTGTGCAGCATGAATCTGTTCCAAAGGTGAAACAAAACAAACTCAAAAGCCCCCCAGAAGCCAAGGACCTGGGGAGGCAGCGCTTTGCCTAGCATGTGCGAGGCCCTGGGTTCCATTACCGGTAGGGAGGGGCTTTCAGACTGATCCATCGACACAAGCCACAGCCGTGTCCTCACAGGAGGGGTCGACCACCTGGAAGCGAGGCCAGGTCAGTCTTCCTCCGTGTACCCTCGACCACTTCCCACCTTGCTGCCTGACCTGTGACCCTTTGTCAAGGGCTTCGCTCGGGGTCCTCTCCTCTGCTGTGAGATTCCCAAGGCAGAGGGCAGCATTCACCCTTTCCTGCCACATCCTTAGCCGGCGCTCAGTAAGCCCATGGCCCAGAGTCCCGGAAACACTGGCTGTGGCCTCAGTCCTCTGCCGTCTTCGGGGATGATGGGGAGCAGATCCAGGAGTGTGATGCTCCCCCAGCAGTCAAGAAGCTGAGACCACCTGACCCAGGGTGGAGAGGGCAGCTTGGTTGGAAGGGAGGTAGGTCTGTTACCACCAGGCTGTCTAAAGGACTCTTGCTTTGGAAGATGTCCAAGTCCTCGTGGAGGTTTGTTTCGAATGGGTACACCTTGCTAGATGTACGTTGCAGTAATCACACACTAAGAGGCCACCAAATGAGGAGACGCCTCCAAATGGACAGGAAGAGCAGGGCCCTGGGACCCCTGTTTGGGTTGGGTTGCACGTATCCGTCTCCTAATAATGCACGGGACTGCTTAAGCCCTTGACCTGTGTGCATTACACAGGCACACGCAGCGCCCCAAGCACTGCACTTGGCAACCTGCGCCCCGGCCTGCAGTGGCCTACAGGATACCACGCACCTCTCTAAACAGTGAACTGAACATCCCCCCTTGCAGCCACCAAGTCTCAGACAGACCCCAAGCCATTGCACTGCTCTTGTTAGTGCACCAGACCGAGGAGGCCGATACGCCTACGCTGGTGGGCGGTGTACACAGGATAAGGCTGAAAATGTGCCCTCGCGTAACCTTTTGGGGAGTGCCCCCCATTCGCCATCTGCTGCTGTTACTCTGCGTGTTGCTGATAAAGGTGGCAACAGTTTGCCAGAAGAGCCCAGGGAACACCAGGGGCCGAGGGAACACCATCACACCCACAGGGCCGCCCAGAGGGGCACAATCCCTACCTTGCCAGACCAGCATATCTGGCCAAGTATGCCAGCTTCCTCCACCTACCTAGGGCCTAATCCCGCCCACCATGGGCTGGGCGTCCCCACCAACCAGACAATCTCCTGCAGGCCTGCTCGGGCCTTAACCACTGATTTCTCATAACTGTGCCCAGAACTCAGGGCCTTTAGTCGCTGAGTTGACCCCAGTATCTGACACCATCTTATGCCTATGCATAACCAGGTGCGCATTAAATCAGGTGTATTGTGGGAAGGTCCATGGACAGCAGGAAAAATGACAGCCAAATCAATAAATCAAAAAGAGAACCACCCGAGTCGTGCCCTTAGTTGCCAGCCTTTCTCTCAGACCCCGAGCAGCGACTAGGACCCTAAGTCCCCTTGGTTATGCGACCTGCAGCTCCCTTGAAAACATCCTGATTTTCCTAAAGTTTTGGCTTCAAAGAGACTTTCTCTCCCGCTTTTATAAAACTGTCGAGTCTCTTATTCTTGAATAAACACCAGTCCAGATGGTGACCGCTGGGAATACACTGAGCAGAACTGCCCTGTGACCCGAGATGCCCTTCTTAGGAACGTACCGAGCGAAATCAAAAACATTTGCCTGCACGAAATACCTGTGAGCAAATGTCCGCAGGGACTTGAGTCCCAAAACAAAAGGTAGAAATTAGCGCACTATCCGGAGATGGGTAAGTTGTGTTCTGTCCTTAGGGTGCAATATTATTTGGCCACCAAGAGGAAGGTATTGACCTACTGTAGTATGACAAACCTCGAGAACATGTTAAGCAAAAGATGCCAGATGAGCAGGTCTGTAATTCTATGTATAAGACCTTCCCAGTGTAGTTGAGTACAGAGGGAGACAGAGGATGTCCAGGGCTGGGAAAATTGTTGTTAATGGGCGTGGAGCCTTACTGGGGGTAGGGGTGGGGTGGGAGGAGTGGGAGGGTGAAGATGCTTGCAATTAGGTAGCCGTGATGGTTACACAGTATTTTCCAGCTGCTGAATGAGACACTTGGAACATTAGGTGGACTTCAGAAAAGGGAGGGACGGAAGGAGGCGAATCTGTAAAAAATGCATGTGTGACACGTTCTCTGTCCAGACAGGCGGCGGCGGCGACAGGCCACATGAAGTCCAGCTTGGAGACCCAGTGAGGTTATTGGAATCACTTACCTATAGAGAATGTGTAAGAGACTTACAGAAGTGTGGGTGAGGTTCTCACAGGAGGGTGGGTGAGGGGTCCCCACAGAACAGAGCATCCCTATCGGTGTCTCACCTTGGCAGTGGATGAATTCCCCACCTTGGTGGTCTCAGGACCAGTTAACCTCCTGCCCTCTATGCACTCTGGCGCCTTCACAGGTGGGAGGGTCCAGAACAGAATTACCTACAGCTGACAGGAAGGTGCAGAACCTTTGGGGACATTGCCCCCCCCCTCCTTCAACGAAGGAAGACCCACTGTTGAGGGTCTCTTTCGAGTAGTGATACGGCTGTGATGAAGATGACGGCTGCTAGCTGAAGGAGACAGTATCCACAAAACGGCTTGGTATTCACTGGATAGAGTCACGTTTTCTGCCCTGGTTGTAAGATAGCTCCTGAATTTAATTGGCAAGGGCAGTGAATGATAAATGCATACAATGCAGACATACTAACCAGAAACTTCTAAATTGTATTCTTTTTTAAAAAAATTTTATTATTTACTCAATTGTGCGTGTATGTGTGTGTGTGTGTGTGTGTGTGTGTGTGTGTGTGTGTGTGTGTATGTGTAGAACCACGGACGAATTTGTGAACCACCATGGACGCCTCCACCTCCTGCCCCGGGATTCACAGGCTCCGCCCTACCAGGAGCAGAAAAGCAGGCTGCCCCCGCTTCCGCCCGGCATCTATACGTGGGGTCTAGGATCTGAACTCAGGACCTTCTGCCTGCAAGGCAGAGGCTTAACCACTGAGCCACCTCTCCAGCCTCTCTAAATTGTATTCTTAACACTCTTTCCATTGGGTGCCACCCCAAACACACCAAGAGTTTCACAGTGGGACTTGGCTCAATTTTGAGTGCTTCAGGGTACAGGGGGGAAGCTGGAGGTTGCAGGACGAAGGGCATTAAAAGCCTCGCACATGCACTTAGTTACTACACCCTGGCAATGGGCTATTACTCAGCACAAGGAGAAATGAGTTATCAAGCTGGGTAAGGACACCACACGGACACACTATCAACTTGAAAAGGCCACACCCTTGAGGATTTAACTGTGTGACACTCCGGAAAGGCTCATTTTAGAGACAACCACCAGCTCGGTCTCAGGCCTGGAGTCCCAAATTTTTCTAGAAACGGGAGAATCATCCTTACTGACACGCGAAGTATTACATGGAATGCTGGCTCAAACCAGCCACCCAACCAAACTTTTAAAACCACCCTAAAACCATTGATGTTCATTTCCCCACATGCCAAGCACATTGCATATGGTGGAGCCAAAAAGGCAGCAGAAAATTTTCCTGTGGCTCCAAATGCAAAATCAGAATTCTGCAAGTAAAATCCCAACATCTAGACTTTCAAATACACACACACTGAACCCAGAAAGAGGCAGCTTTGAATACCCCAACCATGCTGAGATCCCCTCTGAAGAAAAGACAGAATGAATTGTGTAGATATGGAGACCACATTGGTAAACAGCCCAAAGTGCCCCTGGGGAAAAAAAATTTTTAACAGCAGCATGCCGTGGCTCAGCAAAGAAACATTGTAGTGCTTAAAAGGTGGCTGAAAGCTGCTTTTTCTTTTGGAGAGTCTCCAGCTCAGGACCTTGAACTTGCTACCTAACCACGGTGACCGCGAAGCCTTCAGCTTCTGCCCACTGCGATTCTAGCCCCATGACACGGTGCCAGGTTTCTGCAGGGCTGGGTATGGAATCCAGGGCTTCTCGCATGCTACACAAGAGAGCGGCCGGCTAAGCTACAGGCCCAGCCCCAATGGTTTTTGGTTAACAAGAACCTGACACTTCTTATAACCCTTGCTATTACACCACCTCAGAAGCACAATCTGGGGCCCTAGAGACAGCGAACCAGGTAAGGCGCCTGCTCACTGAGCGACCTCGGTTCCCTCCCTAGAATCCTATGTGGAGAGAAGCGGCCTCTGCCCATGAGTGCACAGCGGCATTCGTGTGGCTCTCGCTCTCTCTCTTTTTTAATTTTTTTATCTTATTATTTATTGAATTGAGTGTGTGTGTGTATGTATGTGTGTGTAGAACCATGGACGAATTCGGGAACCACCATGGACGCCTCCACCTCCTCTTGTTTACTCTGCCCCAGGATTCACAGGCTCCACCCTACCAGGACCAGAAGCGCAGGCTGCCCCCGCTTCCGCCCGGCATCTATACGTGGGGCCTAGGATCCGAACTCAGGACCTTCCGCCTGCAAGGCAGAGGCTTAACCCCTGAGCCACCTCTCCAGCCCCTGTGTGCTCTCTCTCTTTCTCTAAAATAAATATTTATTTTTTAAAAGGAAAAAGAAACAGCCACTTCTTGGAAATTGGCCAAATACTTCCTTGAAACTACAGGAGTCTGGGATAGTCCTGTTACTAGTTGACGAGGATCCAATCCAGCGTTTGTAGCAGACCTGTCAAAAGTCACAAGAAACGGCAGGAAACAAACCTTTAAAATAAAAAGATTTATTTTGTGGGTCTGGGTTTGAAAGCAGACGCTTCTGTGTGGAAGTCTGGGGACTTTTTGGTCGTTGGTTCTTTCATGTTTTTAAGGGATGGTCTCTTGTGTGGTTTTGAAAACATTTTCTGTTTTGGGGGTTCCTGGTGGTGTAAACCACACCAGGAGTCTTAATTCGCAAAAGTATGAGGCTGTGTATTTTGCACACTAACAAAGAATGTCGCAGGAATGTGTTGCAGTCCAGGCAGCTGGCATTAAGCTCCATGAAGTATATAGTTTACGGTCCTTGAAACGGGACTCTTGTTTGGAAGACTTTGCATATTGTAATTACCAAACCCTGATGCCCAAGGAACTGTGAACTGTGCACAGCCCTGAATCTGACAAACGAACACAAGGGGGAAAAAAAGCAAACAGTTGAACCCCAGTCAGCAGCAATTTTGCAGGAATGCAAATGAAGGTTTAAATGACAAGCTACGACAGGACAGGACTTCCCTGTGCCTTCCAACGGGAAGGTGTTACCACAGGGGGGGGGAAGAGTGGGCACCCACTTTTCTAGCTTGGTACAGTTCCCTGTCCCAGTTACCCAGATCAATGAACAAAGCAGGTTCTGTTCCCAGAATGAACGCAAACGGCTTTCTTCTGGGTATTTTGCTAAAAACTTGAGAGCTGGAGCCTCGCTGCACCGATGACGCCTTTGGGGTCATCACAGTCTGACCCTGGAATCCGGACTCATCAGCAACGCACTGTCATGTTGACAAGGAGGGAATCTGGCAAGCTCCTGAAGGATGTACGGCAAATGAAAGACTTCTGCTGTGGGAGCAAGGAAAGGTCTGGAAAGACGAGGTGAGACCTTTCTTTGTAGCAGAAAAATTGACAGATAGCTCACTGGGTAAACCAGAAACCTTTTTGTTTGTTTAAAACAGTAACATCAAGTAATACGTGGCACCTACAATTCACTGAAAATAACTACCAGCACTTTCTAAACACTTGCACGGATAGGTCGATCATTATGACTGTCATTTCGACCGACACATTGACTTCAGTTCAAGTACTGGGTCTGATTTCACACACTTTGGCTCGTGGGAAAGATCTGTGTCAATCACTCAGCGATTGGCCGAGAGAGCTCATGCAGGACAGCCTACATCTGGACGCCAGCAACCACACAGATGGTTCCAACGAGTTCACCTCATAGAATCGGACTTTAGATCCTCTCAAGACAGTCCCAGTGCCCAAGCCCTGTGTACTGTGGCACGAGCCCAAATGGGACTCGTGCTTATACCACCGGGAACCTACTCACCGAGACGCTGCACAGAAAATGTTTTCAAAACCACACCAAACCCATACGAAAGCAGTCGCTGAAATTATTCGTATTTCTTTCCTATCAGAGGAGGAAGGGGGAACAGAGAGAGAAAGATGCATGGCACATGTCAGGTATTCGGGCAGGAGGATTGCTTTGTGCCTGAGTTCGAGGCCAGCCTGACCAACAAAGTCAAACCCACGTCTCGAGAAATGGGATGGGAAATGATGTCCGTTCTGTGATTGTAAACATGGTTCTTAAAAATGCTTCCGTTCATTCTATGTTCCTAGGTATTTAAGGCCCGACCAGAAGGTGCGTGTGCACGGAGCGTGTTCCTGCAGGGGGAAACCACTGGTCCAAGGGGCGCAGACACAGGGAAGACAGGACAAGACTAAGCCCCAGCCTCGTTTCTTTTATTCTGCGTTTATGACCTCGTACATGGTGCATGCTGGGTGCCCCAGCCCTTCTGTGCCCTTGAAGGTTAAAGTGAAACCCAGGGCTGAGGACGAGGGGAGAGAGGTGTGCCAGGCCGGCAAGATTTCTGTCACAGGGTGGGCGACACGGGGAAGGGCCAAGGGCATTAAAGCCTGGCTGGGTGGACCACGTTTGGGGTAGAACGGTCTCGAAAGCAAGCCGAACTGTGCTTCTCATTTGAGACCACCAGAACCACCCACTGAGGCAGGGGGAGCCAGTCAGCGTCGGATCACCAGAGGGTCTGCAAACAGCGACGATCACAGCGTGGGGAGGGGTCCTCAGGCGCAGGAAGCTCTTGGACCAACGCTTAGGTCACTGTCTTTGCATCTGCCGGGCACGACTCAGAGCAGCATCTCTGGGGTGGGAGGTCGAACTTTTGCGACGTTTCCTCCAGAAGAAGACATGAAGGTGGAATCCGCGGAGAGATGAGATCCTGGAGGCGGAGCCTCTGGGGGGCGGGGCGGGCTGGGCCAGGGCAAGTGCTTCCGGGCATCTCCCCCACCGCTGGCCAAGTCTACAAACGCTTGTAGGTGCCCAGGAGCGCTTTGCAGTTGGGGCAGTGGTGGTCTACGTCCTGCAGGGCGTCCACGCAAAAGGGGATGAAACAGCAGCCAGCCACGCACCTAGGACAGAGCCACAGGGCAGTCGTCACCCACTGAGGAGGCCGGGCGGCACCCCAGAACATGCGGGCAGCCCGCCTGCCAACCTGTGGGCGCGGCCTTGGTAAAAAAGCGTTTTTACAACATAAGGCAGGATACTGGCGACCTGGCAATACTCACCCAGAATCAGGCCATCCTAAAGCTTAGGGACCCTCACAGAAGAGGGGGTGGTGAGATTGTAAGAGCCTAAAGATGGGAAGGTCCACCATTGGACAAGACACTCCACTTAAGGCAGGACTGCTGCATCCGGGAACTCACTGCATAATGACTGACACATCAACATGCCTAGTAGACCATGGGGAAACTCAAGAGAGATAAGAACACACAGTGGAAACCTTAGGGACTAGAGCTGGATGAGTGAAGGGAAATGCACATATTAGTGGGGTGGCCTGAAGAGAGGCAACCTGGTATGCCACAAGTAGCCTGAACCCCCACAAGAGTAGACAAGCCAGAAGGAATTCTGGAGTCCACAGAAGCGGCCAGGCAGGAGGATGGGAGGGGATGGAACGGACTGAGAGGAAGGGAGAGAAACGAGAAAGAGGGGGAGAAGCAGGGATTAGTACTCAATCTGCTTGTAAAACTAAAAAAAGGGGGGACTGCAAGGCTGGGGATGTGGCTTGCTAAGCACAAGGCCCTGGGCTCCATCCCCCACGTTGCAAAATCTGTGGTGTTGGTGGCGCAGACTGTAATCCTGGCACATGGGAGGTGAGACAGGAAGGTCATCCGCAGCTCTCAGAGTTTGCAGTCAGCATGAGCTACCTGACAGGGTCTCCAAATAAACCAACAAATATGGGGAGGCTAATGGGGTGGCTCATCAAGTATGGCTCCGATGACAAGGCTGGAGACTTGACCTTGATCCCTGAACGCGAGTACTGGAAAGAACAGATTCCTACACGTTTTCCTCTGACCTCCACACATACATGCATATACGCATAGACGCAGATACCAACACACACACACACAAGTAAATAAATAACACAAATTTTGTTTCTTTTTTAAGAAGTTGGCAAGCTGTTTCTGTAAAAGGCACGTAACTCCGTATGTTTAACGGACCACATGACCTGGTTTTGCCTACTCAGCCTTCTCCACAGCAAACAAACAGCCATAGATAATCCTAAACAAATGGGGATGGCTGGGTTCCAACCAGGGCAGCAGTTGTACACCTGTGTCTTCGTGATCTCTCTTCTGGCGGTCACCAGATCGAGGTGCCCAAATGAATCTCTACAGAAGCAAGACCTCCCATAGCCTTAGACCCAGCGCTGGAACGTGCCAGTCACAAAACACAGGCATACATGACTCCTCTCCCCTGAGGTCCCAGTGACACCCCTACACACACACTCATCCCCTCTCTCAGCAGCCCAAGGGCTACAGCTGGTGGCGCTGAAGCACCAGGGCCAGGCAGCTACTGCAGTGGGTTAAAGACCAAGAAGAGGGCCTCGTGTGAAAGGCCGGCTCGAGGCTGTGTCTTCCTGGTCACAAAGAGAGAAGGCAGTTTTAATACACTGAAGATAATGAACTCCTTTCCTCTCTCCCTCCCTTTCTTCCTGCCTGGTCTTGAACATGGCATCCTCGTAGCTCAGCTTACGAGCCCTGGGAAGACAGGTGTGCATACAAGCAATTGGCAGCGCCGGGGATAGAATGCACGATGCTGTCATGCAAGGTAAGGGCTGTAGCATTCTGCACACCCTAGCCCTCTATTTATTTATTTGCTTGTTTGTGTGTGTGTGAGTGTGTCCCTGTGGAATCCCTAGGGTGACTTCGGTAGTCATCCTGGATGGCTTCTACCTCCTTTTTTGCTTTTCTCAGGAATTTTCCTAGGCTCCATCCACACTGCCATTTCTGCTTGGCCCTTTTACGTGGGACCTGGGATCTGAACTCAGGACCTTCTGCTTGTGAGGCAGAGTCTTAATCCCTCAGCCATCTCTCCAGCTCTGTACTTTTCTTTTTTAAGACATGGTCTCATGCAACCCAGGCTTGCCTCAAACGTACTGTGTGTTAGCCAGTGATGACCCCCCCGGTCTCAGCCCTGAGTGCTAGGACCACGTGCATCAGCATGAGGCTAGGACCACGTGCATCAGCATGAGGCTAGGACCACGTGCATCAGCATGAGGCTAGGACCACGTGCATCAGCACGTCCGGCTCCCTTTGTAACTTCATTTTGAGCCGGTGTACACAGCCGAGGATGACCTTTGTCTAGATATTTCTGTTGCTGTTGTGAGTACATGACCTACAGGAACAAGGGCTTTATTATTCCAGCTTCCAACTTCAGGCTACAGTCTGTGAGGGGAGGAGATTTACCAGCAGGGCAGAGGGAACTAGACACTCTGTATCCACAGGAAGAGATATACCAAGGGCATTCTTTCTCCCTTGCAGGTCTGCCAAAATACTGAAGCCAGAGCTGGAGAGATGGCTCAGGGGTTAAGACTTTGCCTCACAAGCAGAAGGTCCTGAGTTCAGATCCCAGGTCCCATGCAAAAAAAAAAAAAAAAAAAAAAGCCAGGTGAAAAAGGCAGCAGTTCAGCACACGTGGCAACACACACACACACACACACACACACACACACACACACACACAATTTCTATGATGTACCAACACCCATCCCATCCCTTAAGTCCTAGCCTCCATGTCAAGCACACCACAGCAGGAACCTGGGGAAGGGGGAGCAGAGGGGAAAGAGGGGCAGTTGCACGCACCCCAGCAGGCACAGGCTCCCACAGGACAGCCAGGTGAGGGCGCCAGCGTTGTAGGACAGCTGCGTGACGATCATCTTGTTGCAGGAAGTACAGTATATCTGGACGGGGCGGTCGTAAAAGTTGGTGACGGGCTGTTGCACGAACACGGTCTGCACAGCAACTGATGAGGAAACAGACAACAGGCCGCTCAGTGAACAAGGATGAGCACCCGGCCCACACGGCGGTCTCCGGGGATGGGGGCATGGAGTGACTCCTGTCCCCTCCTCTGCCATTTCTGTAACACGAGCTGAGGGGATGAGCTGCCTCCTGGAAGACCCGCCTCCCCAAGAGCAGGGTTGAAACACTTTAGGGGCTGGAGAGATGGCTCAGGGGTTAAGCCTCTGCCTCGCAAGCAGAAAGTCTTGGGTCCGGATCCCACTTGAAGAAAGAAACCTACTTTAGCAGTTACATGGTAAGTCTCTTTTTCTCTGGCTTCCTTCTGATAGTCACGAGATGATCTAAAGGAGTCTAAAGTAGGTGCTGGCACAGACAGCAGAGTTAAGCTGGATGACCAGCACCAGAAAAACCAGGCTGTGGCAGTGTAACCTGTCGCCCCAGCATTTGGGAAGTAGAGGAAGGAGGATGAGGAATCCACAGTCACCCTAGGCTACACAATAGCAAGTTCAAAGCAGCCTGGGGTGTATGAGACCCTGTCTCAAAAAGCAATATATCTGGGTTGTGGGTCACAATTCATTGATAAATGGACTCCCCCCCAAAAAGCAAATATACAACAACAAATCCAAACCAGCAAGAAAGAGGGTTAAGTGAGCCTGGGCAGTCTGAATCATGGTCTGCTCTCGAGGCCAGAGGTTCCCGTTGCCTTGTGATACTGAATCACGCAACCTGTGCGCCTGGCCAGAAGTCCAGACAAGGACACGGATCCAAGGGAAGCTGTCTCAATGTGGGTTTGTACCCCATTTCCCATTCAGACCTGTTTCTTCTCCCGGTCTTGGGGGTTTCTATCAACTCAGTCCTAAAGACAAAATCCCATTCTCAAATCCTCTGGGGCAGAAGGCCGTGCCACATGCCAACCTCTCAGTCGATGTGGAAAGACCCTGATCAGTGTTGTGTGTGTGTGTGTGTGTGTGTGGGAGAGAGAGTACTTGAGTGTGTGTGCCTGGAGGCCCAAGGATGACTTTGGGAATCATGCTGCATTGCTCTACCTCCTCGTTTTGATGTGGGGTTTCCCAGGCTCTGCCTTCCAGGTCGGGAAGTGTGGGTACAGGTATATTTTTACATGGGGTCTGAGGGTCCATCCAAACTCAGGTCCTTTTGCTTGGGAGCAAGGGCTTTTGACCTGAGCCCCCTTCCCAGCTCGCCCACCCCCAGCGTATCTTATGATGGAAAGACCAGAGGCCTCGCCACATGGGACGAGACACGGCAGGGGAGTCTGAGGGTGGGGCGGAACTGTGCAGCCGGCACTCGACTCTGACGCTCAGACGCATCCCCTTGGTCACCTGACTCTCAAGAGACACAGGCCGGGCTGGGTGGTAAGAAGCTTCAGAAGGGACGAGGGAACATGACCTACTTGGGTTGGCGCTGGGGACTGGCGCTGGCTGGGTGCAGTACGAAGGTGGAGTCACGCCCTTCCCATCGGTGCCTGTAATAAGCCCCGTGGTTGGTCCGGGCATGGGGGCTGGGGCCACTGGGGGTGTTGGGTAGAAACTGTGGACGCCCACAGTCTCTTCGTAGGTCGGGGGTGCGGTGGGCATCATGGAAGGCCCCACGGCTCCCTGGTAAAGTCCTGGACCCGACATTTTACCTGAAGTGAAAACAGAAGACATCTGGTAAGAGATACGCCTCATCCGAAAGGCGAGCGGAGCCCCTGAAATCCCAGCGGAGCCCCTGAAATCCCAGCACGCCCGAGGCGAGAGCAGGAGGTCAGGAGTTCAAACGTGGTTGGTGAGCTCGAGGCTGGCTCAGCGGGTACAGCACCTGCTCAAACCTGGAACCCGGGATTTGATCCCAAGACGCCCACCCGGTGGGAGAGAGAACTGACTTCCAGCTGTGTACCACGGCATGCACGTGCAAACCTGTGCGCTCTCCTCCCTCAAATGAATAAAAGTATTTTTAAAAATATTTTTATTTATTTATTTTTTTATTCAATTGTGCGTGTGTGCGTATGTATGTGCGCACGCGTGTGTCTGTGTCTGTGTGTGTGTAGAACCACGGACGAATTCGGGAACCACCATGGACGCCTCCACTTCCTCCGCCCTGGGATTTACAGGCTCCGCCCAACGCAGGCCGCCCCCACTTCCGCCCGACAGACGGACGACAGACACACGACAGACGGAGGACAGACGACAGACTGACGACACGACAGATAGACAGACGGACGACAGAGGATCTGAGATCTGAACTCAGGACCTTCCGCCTGCAAGGCAGAGGCTTAACCCCTGAGCCACCTCTCCAGCCCAATAAAAGTATTTTTTTAAACCCAGCAAAACAACCAATAAACAAATCCACCTGCCTCAAGCAGTCTTTAAAAGCTTAATCTGGTAAACAAATTAAAACCAGAAAAGAATTTAAGTTGTCTCGTCCAACAGACAGACACGGAGTTAATGACACTACCCTTCTCAAGGGATTGATCCAAGTACTAACCTAACCCTACAAAACACCAGGAGAGGCGGGGCCTCTCGAAACAGTTTCTTGATAGTCCCAAGCCCACAAAGCCAAGGGCATTTCTTCTTTTAACCACTGTGGTTTTCACTAATCAGTCCAGGTGACAGAATCGAGAAGTTGTTTCTAAGCGAACCACCAGCAACAGCTGGTCCTCCAAAACACACCATGCCATGCCATCTACCTGAGGTTTGGACACAGGAAGTAAACCCACAGGCTAGGAAGCAGAAAGGTGAGAATGGAAGAAAAATCTAGAAGGAGGAAGGTGTGTCCACTTTGTAATAATTTGATTTTCCCATTGGGATGCATGCCCTTTAACAAAGAATTGTGTGTGTGCACGTGTGAATGGAGGTCAGAGAGCACTCTGGGCATCATTTGGGAGAATCCATCTTTTTTTGAGAAGGCTTTCACTGGAGCCTGGAGATCGCCAAGCAGGTGGGCTCCACGCTGTTTTAGTTGTTCTGAAAAAGTGAACACACGCAGGGCATGGGTGTTTCAGGCTGGGATTCCTGACACTGGTGGAGATGGAAGTGAGTGTGTGTGTGTGTGTGTGTGTGTATGTGTGTGTGTGTGTGTAAAGGTTGAGGCCAGCCTGGGCTACACGGTTGAGATCCTGTCTGAAAACAAGCCAAAAAGCAAATTTGCATCCACGCCCCCTCCTTTTGGAAAGCCGAGACCTAGAGCAGCCGGGCATGCTGCCTTGGGTGAGGCGAGGGAAGGGTCCCGGTGCCCGCCTGAGTTACATCCCAGGCCCAGGCTGTGCTCGGCCCGCTGCTGGCTGATTGCAATGGGCAGGCAGCCGGAATGGCACACAGGGCAGTCCTTTGTGTGGCTGTTTTTCCGAGCGGGCAAGACCCGCCCTACTGCTTCACAAATGCTGTCTCGGGAGACCTGAGGAATGAACGGAGGCCGGGGCAGTGTGCCATGGCGTGGGGGGCTGGGACGAGCCTGCCCTCTCCCCCAGCAGGGGCGGGCTAGTGCTCCAGGAGGCGTGGGAAGCAGAAGGGGAGGACCGGCCTGGTGCAGGGAGAGGGGTCCTTTAAGAGGCTGCGCTGTGGACCAACCCCGAGGAATGGGTGGGAGTGGGGGTACAGATGGGGACTTCAGAGTGGGAAAAGGTGCACGGGGAGGCAGGCCAGGCTATGCAGTGTTAGGATGTTCTAGAAGGGCTAGGAGTACAGCTCAATGGATACAGTGCTCGAAGCCCTGGGCTCCATCCCCACCCACCACCCCTTCCCTCCTGCACTGCATAAAACCGGGGCACAGCGGCACATGCTGGTAACCCTCAAGGTCAGCTTTAGGGGCTCCCAGGACAGCCTGGGCCACATGAGACAATGCCTCCAAAAACCAAACCAACACCCAAACTATTGCCACAACAGACAGGCCTGACGTGCAGCACACTGATAACCCGTACTCGGGAAGAGGACTGACATCCAGTCTAACCTACACGGTGAATTTGGGACCAGCCTGGGCTACATAGGGAGTCCTGGGTCTCCACAAACTGAAAAGCAAGGCAGACCGTGGCTGGTTTCTGGGAAACTCTAAAGATTCCCCGGGGAGCATTCAGATTTGATCAGCCAGTGCTGTCCCGTGGAAGCTTCCGGAACAAGGGCTGTGGTAAGTATCTGCGCTGGCCAGCATGGCGACCAGCAGTCACATGAGGCCGGCTGCATCCGAGGACGTGACCAAAGTTCAGGCTGGGCGCAGTGGGGCATGTCAGGGTGTCTCCAGGGCTAGGAAAAAGGCGGGAGGGTGAATGAGTTCAAGGTCACACTCAGCTCATTGGCTGGAGGCCAGCCTGGGCTACATGAGACCCTAGCTCTTTAAAAACAAAAACAACTTAGTATTTCACTTATTTGGTTTTTAATTTTTATTAATTATCGTATTGTGTCTATGGCATAAGTCTATGAACGCCACAGTGTATAAAGGTGAGGACAACTTGCAGGGGCGGGTTTTTCTTCCACCGTAGGCTCTGGGGATCGAACTCAGGTCATCAGGCCTGAACAATAGGCGGCTTTACCTGCTGAGCCATCTTGCCTGTCCAGCATTTAAATTATTGGTGGTTATTTTACATTATCTTGTACCAAGTTCTTGAAATCCAGGCTGTATTTTACATTGACATCTTATGATCAGTTGTTAAATTTTTTAAAAAATATTTTATTTACTTATTGCGTGCGTGTCTGCGTGTGTGCATGCGTGTGTGTGTGTGTGTGTGTGTGTGTGTGTGTGTGTGTGTCTCAGAGGGCACTCACTGTGTGTCCCTGTGGAGGACCAAGGATGACTTCGGGACTCGTCCTGGATTGTTTCTCCCTCCTTTTTGCTTCACTCTGGGATTTCCCAGGCTCCACCCATCAGGGCCAAAGTGTCAGGCTGCTGATGTTTCCACCTGGCATTATTTTTTTTAACTGGGACTTGGGATCCGAACTTAGGATCTTCTACTTGCTAGACAGTCTTAACCCTTGAGCCATCTCTCCAGCCCCAGATGTTAAATTTTTATGAAAAATATTTGTCTCTAGTCAGTTCTTTAAGTTTATTGTTTGAAAAATCTGAAAAGGTTTCACATTT
This sequence comes from Typhlomys cinereus, assembly GCA_023101885.1. Taxonomy (NCBI): domain Eukaryota; kingdom Metazoa; phylum Chordata; class Mammalia; order Rodentia; family Platacanthomyidae; genus Typhlomys; species Typhlomys cinereus. The sequence goes on along the minus strand of JALPQD010000754.1, from coordinate 221,057 downwards.
TCAAGTTGCCCCAGAAATTGCTTACACCACAACTTTCTCAGAACTCACTTATTACAAGCCATGATTACTGGTATGGGATTGAACTCTGGGCTTTGTGCATGCCAGGTGAGCACTGCCTATTAACTGGGCTACGCCCGCAGCCCACTGATGTGTCTTTGAAGGAGTAAAGAATATGGGGCCAGGCAAATGACAAGGTTAGTTCGTTTCTATGAAACCATGAAACAGCCCCCTAGCTCCCTGCTCTGGTCTCTTGCACAGCAAAACCACAAGCAGTGTGAGCCACAAAGAGGGCAGAAGAGAGGAAAGGTCCCTGAGAGAGAGGTGAACCAGACACCCTGTGTGGGAGTGGGGAGGGGGGTGTCAGGTGTGCGCGTGGAAGTTTCACAAGATCGCAGGAGCCAGCTGCGGAAACCACTTTGGGTTTAATTAAAGATAAGTTAGGCTGTGAAAGCAGAGCATGGCATGCTGGCTTCCTCTGACAGAAAAAGAAATGGAGAAGGCGAGGCCACGGGTGGGCCAGTCTCCACCCCCCAACACACACACACAAGCCAGCTGACATCAGCAGGATGACCAGCCAGGACGAGCCGTTCAGGGAGAAGAGGGCCCCAGACAGAGCTGCCTCGGCGATTCATCAGGAAAAGAGTCATGAAGATTGCAACACCAGGAATCTGTGGTGTGTGAATCCTCAAGAGCCCGAGGCGGTGGGACAGCAGGACTGCGGGAATCCAAGGTGCAAATGGCCTGGGGTTCCTCAGCAGCAAGGGGGCCACACAGGGGGGATTCATTTGAGTTGCTTTCTTGAAACAGGATCTGGAATTCACCTCTGCCCGCACGTGTGCGCTACCAAGCCTGGCTTTAATTATGCATTTGAAAAGAACTGCCTTGCAGGTGTGGAGGGGAGAGCCTCTCCCTGCCCCCACGGCCCTTTATAAAGGAAGGGACTGAACTTCTTGCTCTGGAAAGCAAGGCCTTGGCCCCTTCTGGCCCCTGCCTGCACCGACAATGTGCATCATCCTCACACGGTCGGCCCGAATCTCAGGTGAACTGCTCTTGGAGCAAACAGCCCTATGAATACATCTATAATTACAAAAACAAAAACCAAAAAAACACAAGAACAACAGGTCACAAATAGCAAAACCCATAACCAGCTGGTTTCTTTATTATTATTGTCATTACTGAGGTTAGACCACTCACCAAAGCAAGTGTTCTACCACTGAGCTACACTCCTAGGTCTATTAGTGTGCACTCCTAGGTCTACTAGTGTGCATGTGTGTGTGTATCAGAGGGCACTAGTGTGTGTCCCTGTGGACGCCCAAGGGTGACTTCCAGAATCACTCTGGATTGCTTACACCTCCTTTTTGCTTTGCTTGGGGATTTCCCAGGCTCCACCACTAGGGCTGGAAGTGCAGGCCACCCCGTTTCCACATGGGACCTGGGATCTGAACTCAGGGCCTTCTGCTTGTGAAGCAGAGTCTTAATCCCCGTGCCATCTCTCCAGCCTTATTATTTGTTCTTTGAATTTAAGTTGCTGCTACACAGCACAGTTGGCCTAAAACTATGTGGCCCAGGCTGGCCTCAACTCACAGCCGTCCTAGGTCTTCTTGTCCTCAGGTTCCACGACCAGGAAAAGCCGCTACTGTGTGCCCTGGTTATGTTTGCTCTCCTCACTCTTAGAGTTTGGCTTGGGTGGGGCAAAGACCTGGAAGAGGGTCCCCTACAGAGGATGTGCCTAATCCATATCGTCCTTACCTCCCAAATGTGATTAGTACCCCATCTCCCTTGTGCACAGCTAACCACGGAAAGCTTGAAAAGACATCCTCATTTTTATGAGTATGTGTGTCAGAGAGAAAAATGTAGGAAAAGAGAGAACACACACATGCATTCGGTTGTGTGTTGGGGGGATCAGAGGAAGCCTTTAGAAGTCAGTTTTCTCTTCCCACCACGTGGGCTTCTGGGAATCGAATCCACACCTTATCGCCCAGCTAGATCTTGCTAGTCCCAGCCACAGATAGCTTATGGCCCGAGCTCCTCCTAGCACCATCAGCTCTGACCTCTGCTCCCCTTTCCCAAGCTAAAAAGCAGAGGAGGCAGCTGGGAACCAACAGCTAAGTCTCAAGCTTACAGCAGCAGCTCAGCGGGTAGCAACCCCAGCCACTCCCAGACTGGGAAAGAAAGGACGCCATGACCTCACGGGCAGGAGGGACTGCACAGGGAGACCCTGCCTCAAAGCACAAAACAAGCCAGTCCCATCTCGGGACACACCCGGTGACTTGAGTCACAGGGTCTTCCAAGGGGCAGGCTGTTATTGGGAGCTCTGTGGTGAAAACAAGGGAAATGGTCCCTCCCTGGCTAACACTGTCATTAGGATCTCCGCAGGGGCATTCGAATGTGCTAGAAAAATTCCACAGCCACCGTTTGCACATCCCCAGAGTCCACCAAGAAAACAAACAAACAAACAAACAAAAAACCCAAAACCCCCAAGGGTTGGGGACTGCTGCTCCCCCAATTTCAGCACGAGGCCTTCATCCTTAGCGAGCACCCCACCCAGTCTTCTTTCTACAATGGAAAACTCGAGGCTGGGGCTGGCTCCGTGAGGTGGGACTGGGTCAGCCTCCAGACATTTGGGAGTCCCACTCCCATGAACCACCTCCAGGGCTGTACTCAGAGCAACCAACGCCCCTGATGCAGGCATGCTGAACTTATTGCTCTGGGGGCCTGGGCCCGACTGAGTGGTGGTAAGTAGAGGCCCCCAGGGGCACCTCCGGATCCACCTGCCGCTTCCCACCCGCAACTAAGACTCCGGAGGCCCCGCGAATCCCAAAGCTCAGCAGTTTGCAGGGCTGCAGTGAGGACAGGGGACCTGTCCCCCCAGTCACCTCTGGCCTTCAGGACCAAGTGGGGAGCAGCTGCCCGAGCAGCGCTTCTCCACTATGCTTTCATTACCACTGCTCCGTCCCAGGGAGAAAAATTAAATTATGCGTAATTCGATTAATGAATTTGAATATAATTTAATTTCTGCATGACAAGACAAATTAAAGCTAAGGAAGAAGATTCTGTGGGGGAGAAGAACTGAGCTCAGGAAGCCACTCCCCATTGTAAAATCTGAGTTCCTGTTCCCCTCCCCAAAGCCAATCCCCCCGGAACCCTCCAGAGGAGCAAGGTGTGCATCTTGCTCCTAAATTGCATGTCCTCAATGACCATTCCTAAACCAGCTTCCCTTTGCCCGGAGTGGAAGGCAATCCTCCAGTGCCATCTACCCTTTCAGTGCTGGAATCTTTCCGGGGACTGTTACATCCGCCTAGTCCCTTCCAGCCAAGTCTCTTTCCTGCCAGTGAGTCTTCAGCCCACCTGTGGTGACTCGCCCCGTGGGACCTTCAGCTCTGCTGTCCTGAAGCCAAGCACAGCTGGGCTGGCCGCTGTCCACTTCTGACCTGTCTGTCAACCGCCAGGGGCCCATCTTTCTCATCCTCGACCAGACTTTGACCACCAAGGACGCCGGGAGTTTAGCCTGGGAAGGGGGTGGTTCCAGGAGGCACCAGAGATTTAAACCCTGACCAGGATCGAGTACCAAGATGCTGGTTGAGCACATCTTCGGTTCCTGTCACTCACGGACGTGACATCTCCCACCTGCTTCAACCCCAGGCGGAGAAGGCTGAAGGCCCTGAGCTGCCCACCCGCGGGCAGGGTGGCATAGGCGCCTTGGCCTCACTCCTGAAGGGAGAGGAAGGCACCCTGAACTTTGGCAAGCGGCCATGCAAACACATCGGGCGTCTGGCCATAGTTGCTTCTGAGACCTTCACCAGCAAAGGGGAAAGAGTTACTTCTCCAAGGGAAGCAGCTGCTTCAGGGGCTCCCCACAAGCCCCTAGAGTTGGCACCAGCCTGGTTGTCCCCGCAGTGCTTTGCCCGAGTGAATCCCACTTTTAAAGCTAGGTACGAGGCTGCCAGACTCTCATTCGAGGTGCGGGCTCCACACCACGGCGGGAATGAACCTAGAAAGCATCGGGCTACGCAGGGCCGGACACAAAAGACTGCAAATCTCTCGACCCACTGATGCCAAGCGCCCAAGACAGGGACATCCACAAGTCATGGAGGTGGTGCAGGCTGTGGCCAGGAACTGAGGGGCGGGGCTGGGGGCAAAGTGGGGTTCTTCTGAGCATGAGAGAAAGCTCTTGAACAAAGATAACCGCTGCATGTATCCAGGAAGGTGTTACAGCCACCATTTCTCTTTCTTGAGACGGTCTCAAAGTAGTCCAGGCTGGCCTCAAATTCACTATGCAGTCAAGGACGACCTTGAGTTCCCGAGCTCCTGCCTCTACCTCGCAGTCAAGGACGACCTTGAGTTCCCGAGCTCCTGCCTCTACCTCGCAAGTGCTGGGATTACAAGGTGTTGCCACTACAGCTAGTTTATGTGATGCTGGGAATGAACCCAGGGCTTCATGCACAACAGGCAAGCACTCTGCCCACTGAGCAGCGTCACAGGTTCAAGGCCAACCTTGGCTATCTAAGACTCTATCTCAAGAATGCTAACTAGGATTATTTTATGGTATATGAATTTTACCTCAGTAAGAAAAATGACATTAAAACTGGCTGTGGTGGGGCATGCTTGTAACCTCAATACTGGAGAGGGGAAGGCAGGATTTGGGGGTGGGGAGTACTGACTAGCCTAGTTGAACTAGCACACTCCTGACCAATGGGAGATCCTGTGATTCTGTTTCAAAATATAGGCTGGGAGGAGAGGGTCAGGGGGAGATGGCTCAGAGGTCCAAGGACTTGCCCACAAGCAAACAGACCAGAGTGGGAATCCCGTGAACCCCTATAAAAATTTCAGGTGGGTGCTGTAATTCTAGCCTTGGAAGGCAGAAACTGATTAGGATATCCCCAGAATTAGCTGGCCAGCCAGACTCTAACCCTATCCATGAGCTGTGGGTTTGACTCTAGAGATTCAAAAGAAGAAGGTGGAAGGGGCTGGAGAGGTGGCTCAGGGGTTAAGCCTCTGCCTTGCAGTGGAAGGTCCTGAGTTCGGATCCTAGACCCCACGTATAGACACCAGGGGGAAGCAGGGGCGGCCTGAGCTTCTGGTCCTGGTAGAGCGGCAGCCTGTGAATCCCGGGGCAGAGTAAACAAGGAGGAGGTGGAGGCGTCCATGGTGGTTCCCAAATTCACCCGTGGTTCTACACACACACACATGAGCGCGCACACACACACGTACAATTGAATAAATAAAAAAAAATTAAAAAACAAAACAAAACAAAAACAAAAGAAGAAGGTGGAAAAGTGAATGAGGAAAAGGAATGAGTGATTCCCGAGGGAGGATAGCAAGGCTTCCGCACACACAGAGATTTGGGGACAGAGAAGCCCTGCCTTAGAAGCCGAGAAGGGAAGTGTGAGAGAAGGATGCTTACCAAGAGCAGGGGCCACGCAGATACCCTCTTGGGATCTGGGGATCAGCGTACAGTCCCAAGTACAGCGGCTGTGCTGCTGCGCCCACAGGAGGCGGTGGGGGCTACTGCTCAACAGCCTGCCCTACAATGTCCAGGCAGGAAGTGTCGTGTCATGGGTGGCCAGACCATGAACAGGGAAGTGTGGGGACATTCCAGCAAGATGAAATCAGAAAGGAAAAAAAAAAAAAAGCTCATTTCTGAACCTCGAGGCTAGTTGTCTTTTCCTGCTGAACTCAAATCACAGCTCTGCGGAAGGGGAAGGGGGTCTCTCTTGGGGTTTGTCAGGTACCCCATGCTGGCTATGGGAACGAGTAAGAAGGGGGCACAGGACAAAGACCCACTGAGGATGGGGAGAGCAGACTGAGCCCCCACCAACGTCTCTCAGATTAACCTTCTGCACACCCCAGGGCTGCTACTGGGAGGGGGGTTCCCATGTTCTGAACCCCACAGCAGAATCTATTCAGAACCCAAAGTCATGAGCAGACCCCTCTTATAGCATCTCCCCCTCAAGCATCAGGCAAATTCTGAGGCTCTGACTTGCAGGTATCCTACCTCTTGATGGTGGTGTGTGGAGGACAGGAAGGAGGGGCAGGGGACAGTGACCGAGATGCAGAATCCCACCAAGAAAAGGCCTGTGGGGAAACTGAGGCTGAGCCCAGGAGGACTCTGCTCGTGCTTGGATGCTATGACTCAGCGATTTCCAGAAACTCGTGTATGTGTCATCGACCAGGGTCAGGAGCACCTCCGACCAGTTCTCCTAGCCCCTCTGGATGCCCACTGGCCGGTCAGAGGAGAGAGGAGGCAGAGAGGACCCCATGAGCAGATGGGGCATAACCAGAAGAAAAGGGCCAGAAGGAAATGGTGAGTTTCAAAACTCCCACCCCTCTGCATCTGAGGTCACTAGCCCCCAGGCTTCATAGGTAGACATTTACATGTTCGTCTAAATCAGTCTGGTCCTCTCACCTCGACCAGTGTGGTAGTTCAAAGACTACTACTCCCTGAAGTTATTTCACAGTTGGGCCAATACAAGAATGTGTCCTTAAATGGTAAAAAGCACTTTGCTTGTCTGACTAAGGCTCCAGACTGGAGAGTTACCCTGAATTATCAGAGGGTACACACAAATGGTGAGAGTCGCCACAAAAGCCCTCCAGAGAGAAAGGCCAAAGAGCAGAGGCTAAGCTGACACCTTCAAGGCACAGAAAGAAGGGGCCACGCAGGGCTTCTGGAAGCTGGGAGAGCCCAGCCAGCACCCTGACTCTGGCTCGGAAAGACCCCAGAACAAGTTCTATCCTCGGCCACCCCTCACCGATTTGAAATAGGGTCTTCTACATCCTAGGAGGACCTCAAACTTTTGATCCTCCTGCCTCCGCCCCCGAGTGCTGGGATTACAGGCACGGACCACCACGCTGTTCTACGCGATGTCACACACTGAACCATCCTGTATGCTAGGCGAGCGCTCTGCTGACCTGGCTGCGACATTCCCAGCCCCTCAGCTCCTTTTTTAGTTTAAGTATTTCAGAAGGAGGGAGGCAGGAAGAGAGGCAGGCAGATAAGCACATACACCCCATGGTGCACAGGTGGAGGTCTGCGGACGACTTCTAGAAGTCAGTTCTCTTGCTTCGCCATGTGGGCTTGCCAGGGGCCACAACACGCAGGCCACCAGCTCCATTATAACCCAAGGGTGTGAGGCTGGGTGAGCACATGTCCCCCCCAGGATGCTGTCCCTACAGCCCCCCCCTGCTGCCTCCCGCGCTCGCTCCTCTCTCTGGGCCTCACACAGGCTCGCCGCGTCCTTTTGAAAATGTGAAGGGTCTGGTCCGCAGCCTGGCTGCCAGTCTCGCCCGCCCGCCACGTGAGGCCTTCTGTCCCTTCCTTCCGTTCCAGCCTCCCACACTGGGAACCCGTCCTCCCTGCCAGTCATGCCTCCTTAGCCTGTCCATCTCCTTCCACAGAGGTCCCCAGAAACCTTCAGACAGGCTCTGCCTCTCCCAGAGCAGGGAGATCCGGCTGACCACAGCAGCGCTTAGGACGTGCTGTTGACAGCTGCTGGTCCACGGGAAGCCTACCATGCCTCTGCTCTTCCTCCACACATCCCGGTGTGACCACTGAAACACATGCTGCAGAAGACCCCCCTGCCATCGTGCCTTAGACCTGTCAAGGTGATGATACAAGTCTGAGAAGTTGTCGGGTCCAGAGAAGAACGTAGAGAGAAATAACAGCTAAAGGCAACTCAGGGTCCTGGATCCGACCCTGGAGCGGAAAGCGGGCAGCAGACTTGGTGACATCCAAACAACACTAGGGTTTGGCCGAAAATGACAATTCAATGTGAGCTTCAGGGTTGGGGGTCGCCCGAGGACGAGGGGTTCATGACAGGCACAGCCGGGAGCTACGAGGTCAACATGTCCTCCGAAAGCCACATGCTCGAGGAACTGGAGGCGAGGAGGAGTTGGTAGAACCTGTGCCGAAGGTTCTGTCTCTGACATAAATGTCTAGTGTGGTGGTCAGCGTCCATTTCATAGGGACTTTTCATAGGGACCAGGATACATGAGACCCTTCCTCAGAAAGCATAACTGGGAAAAAAAATGCATTAGGAACTGCAATGTGCAATGCCGGGAATCAGAGGACTGCAGAGAAACTGCTAGAACTCACTGGAGTGGCCATAGCCAGAATGCCAGGGAGAGACATAGGGACCGAAGATGACACTCCAGTGAGGCCCCAGATGGAAACTGGAACGCAGGTCCTGTTGGGGAAACAGAACGAACAAGAGCACCACCTGGCAGACATTTCTAAACACTGAAGCTACCTGCGAGCGGCTTCCTTTAACTACAGGAGTAAAATGAAGAAAGGACGACTGGGTTTATAATTAAAACAGAAGCAGGAAATGGCTCGACCTGGCTGTGTGAAAGAACCAAAGGGCATCTTCAGAACAAGCCAAGGCTGTGGCCAGATGACCATCCGCTAAGAGACCCAAGGGACCACGGAGACTGACCCGAGGCATCCGCCAGGTACGGAGCACCTCAAGACGAGGTCTCAGCTGCCCGGCAGCCTTGGGCCTCTCTATAGCAGCTCCCCCCACGGCCCAGGCCGGGTGCGGGCCGCAGAGACCTATCACAGAGAGAAGCCAACACCAGGGTGACGCTCAGGGAAACCGTGAGAACGAAGTCCCCACAGGGGCTTCGAACGACCGAGCCGCCAGCACCAGCCACAGCTATGACCCCCAACTCAGAGCTGTGAAGTCGCTCAGCTCAGCGAGATACAAGCGCACAGCTGTCAGGGTTTCCGGAGGTGGTTCGTGGTGGGAAAGAATATTCTGCCACACGAGTCAATGCGTGCCAGGAGGATCAGGAGTTCAAGGTCAGCCAAGGCTACTTAAAACCCTCCCTCAGAACAAGAAAGATGGCTCAGGGCTTACGCCTCTGCCTCGAAAGCAGAAGGACCTGCGTTTGGGTCCCAGATGCCAAGCCAGGCAGAAATGGTAGTGGCCTGGGAAGGCAGAGCCTGGGAAATCTCAGAGCAAAACAAAGAGGTCGAGTCATCAGTATGATTTCCAAAGTCACCCTTGGGCTTCCACAGGTACACGCTAGGCCCTCTGAGACACACAGACCCACACGAAAAATAAAACAACAAAAAAAAAACTACCGAAAAAAGAGCTTTATTCTTGATCTAGAGGTTAACTGGGACCCGTCGCTCTTCTTGCCCGTCCCCCCATAGTGTGAGGGGAGTGTGAATGTGTGGTGGGTGGCTGTGAACACACAGTGCTGGAGGAAACCACGGGTCAGCCTCAGGGGTCCCTCCGTCTCTGACTCAGCGGGACGTCTCCATGTCTTAGTTCTACACCACCACCCCACTTTTCTAGCCACAGTTCCACGTCTCTCTTGCTGTCATGAACTCAGCATCCCAGCGATTTAGGGGAAGGAGGGGCCTGCCATTCCAGGTGGCACCTGATCATTTACCAGCAGGGGCGGAAGGAACTGGTCCCGCCACAGCCACAGGAAGAAGAGGAGAGAAGGGGTGAAAACCAAAGGAGAGAAGGGGTGAAAACCAAAGGAGAGAAGGGGTGAAAACCAAAGCCTGCTTCCTATCTTGCCCGTCCCCTCCACTTCTCTCTCCACTTCTCCTCCCTGGCTGCCCTCTCCCGCTGCCTCCACGCCCATTCCTAGCTGCAAGGGAATCCAGCTGAGTTCACTTCCATTTATATCTGGCTCATAAAACTCTGGACTTTGGACCAGAACTGGTCTGAACAAGCCTCAGACGTGGGATGATGCACCCAATGGACTTTACCTGTGATAAGGATGTGGGGGGGAGAGGAGGAGGAAACAGAATGCTGTATTTCAAAAGCATGGGCTACATTCTCTCTCTTCTTCCTCTCTCCACCACGCAGACCCCTAAGGGCACTGCAAGGAGACCCTCACCAGACGCCAACATCTTGAAATTTCACTTCCCCAGAACTGTGCACCAACATGTTTCTGTTCATTCTAAGTCACTGAGTCTCAAGCATTCTGGGATAACAGGAAAATGGACTAAGGGTGTTTACACAGGAACTTTCTGGGCCAGTTTTACAATCTTCTGTTAAGCTGAAACTATTGGATTTTCAAGGTTTGTCCGCGATGAGGAACATGGTTCAGTGGGTAAAGCTTACCTTGCAAGAATTGGTCTGATCCCCACAACCAGTGAAGAAAGCCAAAAAGCCCAGCGCTGTGACACTGTGCTGGAGAGGCAGAGACAGGTGGATCCCTGGGGCTTGGCTCTGGGTCAGTGAGAGACCCCGCCTTAGACGTGCACTGTACCCAAGGAACGATAAGAGGGTGTCTTCTGCCTCCACCACACCGGTGCAGTTGCACCTGTGTGCACGCATACAAGCACATATACACACAACCAATAAAAGTAACAGCACTATTCAAGGAGGGGGGAGGAAACCATAACCATTGTCGGGGTATCGTTTTTTAGCCACACACCTGGAAAAGAACCAGGTGGTCAACAGGACAGCTGGCTGGGGCGTGGACACATAGAACTGTAGTGAGCCCAGCGGCAAGGTAAACTGAGGCTCACACCAGGAAGACATCAGCTCTGGACTTCCTCTTCGGTCAGGGTGAACCCCAGATGTACCCACCCATGGAGGTTGTGAGCAAAAGGCCACCCAGCCTTTGAAAGTGAGGGGGAAGGCCAGGCACCGGGAGACCACGGTATGCAGGCATCAAGGGAGAACGAGGAAGCGTTTTGTGTGCAGACTCTGAGATGTATTTGGGGTGAGCAAAGTTAGAGCAACATTTATAAAAAGCCACCGGGTAGACTGTCTCCCACTTCCTTCTTAACCCGCAAAGAACAGACTAGAAACAGTAGACTGGTTCCTCCAGGCAGGGAGGAGGGCTGGGAAAAAAAGGGCCCAATACTTGCCACTCATGTATCATTTTAAACCTTTGTGTACCCTACCCTACCAGGGCAGCAGTCACATTCAACAAAGGTTTTGTTTTTTTTTAATGAAACAGTGTCCTTGGCCACCCTGCCTCCCTTCTGAGTCCTCCCATCTCTGTGTAACATGACCACAGCCCTTTGTCCCCTGAACGCAGTCTCCTGTCCCTCCCTGTTTGCAGAATGATTGAAGCATCTAATTACAGGCTGTGGGGACAGCCCATCTGTGGCTTCCACATCCACAGGGCCAACTGACCGTGCAGAGGGAACATTTAGAAAAAGATAATAAACCATTAAGATTCTTATTCCCTAAACAATACAGTAAAACGGTTATCTCCCTGGCCTTTCCTTTCCCTAGCTGTGGGAATCAGCCTTCCAAGTGCTGGGATTACAGGTAGGCAGGCCCCGGGGGAGGAGGGGCAGAGAGAACAGCCTACTGCGAGTGAAGGAAGGGCACCAGGCTGGACCTTTGGGGAGGGGGTGACCAGAAGAGCTGATTTTAGTTCTAAACCAAGAATTCAAGGGCAGCTTAAAATATCCCCAAAGCTCAGAACTCCAGGGTCCAGTTTCTAAAAATAACCCTCAAACCCAGAACACCAGAAAAATCAACCAGCAACTCGTCCCAGCATAAACACACATCAAAGGCAAACTGACTGCAGCCCGAGGGAGAGGGGGGCAGAAATCACGTGCAAACGTCTCTTCCCACACACTTGCTCCCCATTCTTAACCACAGCATTTCAGCCTCTCCAACCCCCCACAGAAAATACCTTACAGTTTTTTGTGTGGTTCTGATTAATCCCAAGCTTCTTACTGTTGTGGGGTCAATGGTAGCGGGACTCCTCCACACCCCCAACCCTACCCGTCCCAATGCGAGGCCACAAATCTTCTGAGGACTTGGACACAAGCCGATGGAAGCGTGTTAAGAGCTTTTTACTAAAGCAGGAGGTACGGGATGCAAATGATGTCACTGCAGAGACTGGCGAGGGGGCTTGTGGTTAAAAGTATTAGTGGAACCAGAGTTCGGATTCCTCAGATCTGTGAAAGATCTAGGTGGGCAATATGGGGTAACTGCAGTCTCTGAAGTAGGAAATTGGGAATTCGAGCAAAGCTGCCCGGGAAGACCACCGCTGCTACCGACAAGCTCTGGGTTTGATTAAAGACCCTTTGTCTCATAAGATGGGGCCCACCAGGTAAGGTTCCTAACTCGGAGGTCTGAGTTTTGATTCCTCAGAGCCCGCTTCGAAGGAGAGCTCTAATTTCCACCTACGCGGTCATAACAGGCATCCGTGTCCCTTTCTCCCTCCTTCCCTCCAAAAAAATTAATTAATTAATTAAAAAATAATGTGGAATAAGATAGGAGACCTCAGGCCTATACACACATACACACTGAAAACACATGCACCCACACAACGTATGTAAATGCAAACACATGATTTAAAATAAAAAACAAAAACAAAACGCCACCCCAGAGCTAGAAATGTGTTTCAACTGGGTAAGGGCTTGTCTAGTGTGTGTGCATACAGCCTGGGATGAAACTTCAGGACCACCACAAAAGAACAGGGCATAGTTGGCACATCTGTAACCTCAGTTCTCTGGGAGGTGAAGCAGCAGCTGTCCAAGGTCAACCTCTGCTATACAGAAAGCTTAAGGCTAGCCTGGGCTACCCAAGACTCTGTCTCAAAAAAAAAAAAAAAAACCTGGCAAGATAGTTGAGTGAACGAGGGACTTACATGTAGCACAAGCCTGTGAAGTTTGATCCCAGAAACCTACACAAAGATAGAAGGGAAATGACTCTGGGGGCTGGAGAGGTGGCTCAGAGTTAAGCCTCTGCCTTGCAGGCGGAAGGTCCTGAGTTCGGATCCTAAACACTGGGCGGAAGGGGGAGCGGCCTGCGTTTCTGGTCCTGGTAGAGCGGAGCCTGTGAATCCCAGGGCACAGTAAACAAGGGGGAGGTGGAGGCGTCCATGGTGGTTCCCGAATTCCTCTGTGGTTCTACACACACACGCGCACGCGCGCGAGCGCAAGCGCACATACACACACACACAAGCACAATTGAATAAAAAAAATTAAAAAAGGGAAATGACTCCACAAATTGACCTCCAACCTCCACTTACACACGAATTAAAAAAAAAAAAGATACCCCACAATACAGGACTTTGGCCTGTTGACCTGAGGACCTGGAAAGCCTTCCTATCCTTCTCCTGCCCCTTACCACTAGGGAAGCAGAGGGCCGCCTCCCCACCTCCCTGGAAAGGATGTGACTCCCTGGATGTCATCAGGAAAGAACGAGGTTACCATCGTGGGTGGATGTCCCTGCCACCTGGCCTTCGGGCCACTGTCCTCCCATGGGGCCCATAGAGAACTGACCAGGTTCCCAGAGGAGGAAGAGGGTCAGGCTCTGGATTTTCTGCTTGAGATGCCTCCTCCTTGCACGCAAGAAATATGTACACAAAGGCTGGCAAGATAGCTTAGGGGGTAAGGAACCTACTGCAAGATAGGTTAGTGGGTAAGGAACCTACTGCAAGATAGCGTAGTGAGTAGGGAACCTACTTGTAAGATAGCGTAGTGGGTAGGGAACCTACTGCAAGATAGCATAGTGGGTAAGGAACCTACTGCAAGATAGCATAGTGGGTAAGGAACCTACTGCAAGATAGCGTAGTGGGTAAGGAACCTACTGCAAGATAGCGTAGTGGGTAAGGAACCTACTGCAAGATAGCATAGTGGGTAAGGAACCTACTGCAAGATAGCGTAGTGGGTAAGGAACCTACTGCAAGATAGCGTAGTGGGTAAGGAACCTACTGCAAGATAGCGTAGTGGGTAGGGAACCTACGTGCAAGATAGCGTAGTGGGTAAGGAACCTACTGCAAGATAGTGTAGTGGGTAAGGAACCTACCTGCAAGATAGTGTAGTGGGTAAGGAACCTACCTGCAAGATAGCTTAGTGGGTAAGGAACCTACCTGCAAGATAGGGTAGTGGGTAAGGAACCTACTTGTAAGATAGCTTAGTGGGTAGGGAACCTACTGCAAGATACCTTAGTGGGTAAGGAACCTACTGCAAGATAGCGTAGTGGGTAAGGAACCTACTGCAAGATAGCGTAGTGGGTAAGGAACCTACTGCAAGATAGCGTAGTGGGTAAGGAACCTACCTGCAAGATAGCAACCGTACCTACTGCAAGATTAGTGTAGTGCAGTAGGGAAACCTACTGCCAAGATAGCGTAGTGGGTAAAGGAAACCTACTGCAAAGATGACCACTAGCCTGCAAGGATAGTGTAGTGAGTAGGGAACCTAACTGCAAGAGAGCGTAGTGGGTAAGGAACAACTGCAAGATAGCGTAGTAGGGTAAGGAACCTACCTGCAAGATAGCACCTACCTGCAAGATAGTGTAGTGAGTAGGGAACCTACTGCAAGATAGCGTAGTGGGTAGGGAACCTACTTGTAAGATAGCATAGTGGGTAGGGAACCTACCTGCAAGATAGCGTAGTGGGTAAGGAACCTACCTGCAAGATAGCGTAGTGGGTAAGGAACCTACTGCAAGATAGCGTAGTGGGTAAGGAACCTACCTGCAAGATAGCACCTACCTGCAAGATAGTGTAGTGAGTAGGGAACCTACTGCAAGATAGCGTAGTGGGTAGGGAACCTACTTGTAAGATAGCATAGTGGGTAGGGAACCTACCTGCAAGATAGCGTAGTGGGTAAGGAACCTACTGCAAGATAGCGTAGTGGGTAAGGAACCTACTGCAAGATAGCGTAGTGGGTAAGGAACCTACGTGCAAGATAGTGTAGTGGGTAAGGAACCTACTGCAAGATAGCGTAGTGGGTAAGGAACCTACGTGCAAGATAGCGTAGTGGGTAAGGAACCTACTGCAAGATAGCGTAGTGGGTAAGGAACCTACTGCAAGATAGCGTAGTGGGTAAGGAACCCACTTGCAAACCTGGAGACCTGAATTCAAGTCCCAGAAGCCACACAGGTTCAAACAGTGGAAGGAAAGAACCCATTTAGGACAGCTGTGCTCCAGCCTCCATCCATGTGTTCTCTCTCAAGTAAAGTATGTGAAATCTGTAGGCTTTTCTTTCTGTGACAGAGAACCTGCCCTGCTTTATGTGTCTGTATGTGGGCACCTCTACTCTTGGTGCTGAGATATTTGCCACAGATCTTGGGACCTTTGACATTTCCGCTGAAAGAATTCAAATGCTAGCAACCAACACGCAAGTAATGCCAGCATTCAAGAGGCTGAGACAGAAAGATCTGAAGCTCAAAGCCAGTCTGGACTGCCTGGTTCAAGGCCAGGATGAGACCCTAACTCGAAAAAAAAAAAAAAGGAAGGGAGGAAGGGAGAGCGGAGAGAGAGGGAGAGAGGGAGTAAATGAATATAATACTTATTTTTTTGGAAAACAGGGCATTGAGATGAGACCCAGGGCATCGTGCAGAAAACACACGCGGAGTTCATTACAGAGCGAGCACTGAGCGACAGCGGACAGCCAGGCATCGTCCTCATCTCTTCTTTAAAACAGTTTTGTACTTTTTCCTTTTTCCCCCTTTGGTATTTTGAACCAGGCCTTGCTGTGTGGCCCTGGCCAGCCTTGAACTTAGAGTCATCCTCCTGCTTCTGCATCCGCAGGACTGGGATTACGTATCACACCTGACTCGTTCCCTGAAATCTCTGAGTTAACAAGCAGCTTTCCGGAAGGTCTCTGTCCTGTCCAGGTAATTGACAGGACCACCCGACAGTCTCTTCCAGAAAGGACCACGATGTTTTTCTTACCATCCAGTCAGGCCTGGAGGGATATGTCATAACCAGTCAAGAGACAGAGGCAGGATCAGGAGCAAGAGGCAGACACGGGCCACATCAGAGGGATGGAGAAAGACATGGATGCCTGGCATGACAGACGGACAGAGGCTGTCTCCAGTAGCAGGTCTGCCTAGCTGTCCGTCCAGCTGAGCAGACAGCCCAGAATGATGTCTCCTTCCATAGTCAGTCTATTCTTCCGCCAGTGGCCGAAGTCCTGCTGCTGAGTCCTTTGTTTTATAGGCTGCTGCCTGGGAGGAAGGGGATCAGCCCCCCCCAGCCTGCTCCCCAACACTGATGAGTACCTGGCACCTGCCGTCTCCCATCTGCTGCTTCCCCAGCTCTGGCAACCTCCCAATGGTCACAGGCCGCGCAGCTGAGGTGACTTTGAGAATGAAACAAGCAAGCCTTGCCTTCAGCGAGGCTCCAGATCACAGGTCACGTGACAGCCCTCTCCCACCTCGCCCCACTTCCCAGGCCCTAATGACACGCACCTTCCTTCTGTGTCATTACTTCCAGGCCACGCAAGGCAGGTTGTGTTTCAACAACTGCATAGCCACATTCTACTCCTGGGGGGGAAATGGCCAGCCCACACAGGCGACACGCCCGCAGCACTGAGGTCCTGGCCTGAGGAACCACTCTAAGCCACAGAGGCTGTCTCCGGTGTAAACTCTTCAGAAACAGCGTCCTCTACCCCTTTTTGAGTAGACTGTGTCTTGTCTCCCCAGGTAACATAGGCTGACCTGGAACTCACCAGTCTCCTGACTGCTGAGGTTATACGCATGCGCCACCACGCCAGGCTTAGAAGTTACTACATTTTTTTTTAAGAGGGTAAAGGTGTTCCTCAATGGTGCAGGTCTGCCTAGCACACCCACGGCACGAAATTCATCCCTACACTCCCTGTGGGCCAGGCAGGATGAATTCCAGGCTAACCGGAATATACACGCTCTGTCTCAAACAACAAAAATGCAAAATTTAAAAGTAGTTACTTGGGGATGGACATATGGCTCAGGTGGCACCCTGAGAGCACACAGCAGGAGGAAAGCAACGTCTGAAGGCTGACCTCTGACCTCCAGCGTGCCTGTACACTGACTGCTCCCAGAGGTTTTCTGTCCTCTCGGGGCCTTATTTGACCTAAGAGGGGCAGTTAGGTTCTTTCTGGCTTTGCAGCAATTTGAAACATTTCTTCTCAAGACCCTCATTAAGGGCCAGGAAGTTCCTGAAACTAACAAGATGAGGGGGATGTCCCCTAAGAGAGAAAAAGCAGCAAAGAACTGGAGACTGCCGGGCGGGCTGACTGAAGGGAGCGGAGCAGTCCCAACCCTAGAGGCATCCTCCCTGGGAGGGTCACCACAGGAGCTCCAGGAGGACCATCTGCCTTTGAACGTCCCTGCTCCTGGAAGTAACCCGCACCCCCACTCCTATAAGTAACCCCAACAAACTCATTGACTGTCAAGGTGAACCTCGGTGCAATCACTACTTTTGGTTAAATTCCTGTCT
This sequence comes from Typhlomys cinereus, assembly GCA_023101885.1. Lineage (NCBI taxonomy): Eukaryota > Metazoa > Chordata > Mammalia > Rodentia > Platacanthomyidae > Typhlomys > Typhlomys cinereus. The sequence continues at coordinate 203,918 of JALPQD010000754.1, read as the reverse complement.
GGGATGGACAGATGTTTGTGGGTATCTCCTCTCTTCCCCCACCCCTCCACTCCCCCCAAAAACTCACATTGCTCTCTCATAAGTAAATAATACTTAAAAAAGGGGGGGTGGCTGGAGAGGTGGCTCAGGGGTTAAGACTGCCTCACAAGCAAAAGATCCTGAGTTCAGATCCCAGGTACCAAGTAAAAAAAAAAAAATGCCAGGAGGAAATGACGGACAGAGGCCTGGACTTCTGGCCCTGGTGGGTGGAGCCCTGGGAATTCCCAGAGGGAAACAAGAAGGAGGTAAAAGCAATCCAGGATGATTCCCAAAGTCACCCTTGGTCCTCCACAGGGAGATACAGTGCCCACAGACAAACAGACAGACACACACACACACACACGCGTGCACACAAAATAAATAAAATTTAAAAAATAAAAAATAAGAACAGTTTTTTAAAGTACATTTTAGTAAAATGCCAAAAGTGGGATGGGTGAAGGAAGATTCATAGTACTTCTTTTAACTAGTTAATAAATTAATTTTTGCAGTTCAGCTCTTTTAATCAGCCAGCCCCCTTACTGGCAACCGGGGATGGCTTCCGCTGAGGAAGGAATCCCTGGGGAGGGAATGTGGTCACCCGTGACCTCTGTCTCGTGGGGCTGCAGCAGGAAGCTTCAGCTGCGTTGTAATCCCCAGAATCAAAGTACCTTTGCCCTTTCTGCAATGTTTCCTTAAGAAATTAACCTCCGGGGTTCTGTCCCAGGTGAGGGAACCTTGCTTATAATTTTGCTTCTTCCGCTTTCTTGGGGCTAGTCACTTTATCTTCCATTTCCTTCTGCTCCCTGGCTGACGCCCACCCCTCTGGGACTTCCGCCAATACTTTTTATGGGTTTTTTTTTTATTTTTTAAAAATTTGAGATAGGAAGAGAGAAAAAGCGCATCCATGCAATGTCATGGGTGGAGGGCAGAGGACACTCTTCAGAAGTTGTTCCTCTCCTTCCATCATGTGGGTTTCTTGGAATCAAACTCAGGTCCCCAGGTTAGCAAGCGGGTATCTTACCTGCAGAGTTATCTCACCGGTCTGGTTTCTAATATTTCTAGTCAAAAAAAAAAATATATATAGAACAAAAAAGGATAGCCAGATATAGAGGGATGGTCCTGGTTCCCCGGTCCTGGCAAGGTAGAGGCAGGTGGATCAGAGTTCAAGACCAACCGAGCTCAAAGCCAACCTGGGCTACAAGAGACCCTGTCTCAAAATAATAATAAATTTAATCAATTTTAAAGAAACACAGAAAAAGCAGAAAAAAAGGAACAAAGACATTCCAAAATTCCAGGGAAAGATTTTTAAAGTAACCTCCAAGGATGTCTGAGTTACTGCTAGTCCACAAATTCTCCTGGCCTTCCTTTAAGATGTAGACTTCAAAACTCTCACAAAGTAGCTTAACTGCCATGTGGGTGGTACATGCACTGTTGAAACACAGACTCTAGGTGGGCTACCCTGGCACAGAACTGTTTTCTCGATTTAGGTTCAGATCATCACAAAGGACAAGGCCTTCCCGCAGATGAAGCAGCTTGTTAACCACCCGTTTAATCCCTTCAAATCAGTTCCTCCAGAAAGAAAATAATTCAGCTGCACTCACCCCCACAGGCCGCACTCCCCAGCCAAGAAAGAAAACACGGGCATGAATATGTAGATTACAGAAATGACCCCGGAGGAGGGCGGGAAGCAGCCACATGCAAATGCAAAGTCTACTTAGGAAAAAGCCTAGTTTGTAAACAAGACGGTAAACCAGCTGGGAAGGTCTGGTCCTTTGAGGTCTCAGAAGAGGGAGAAAATTATTCTTCAGGATAGCAAAAGCGTAGTGGACAGGGGCTACAGGGATATGCGCCTTTATGAATCAAACACTGCTTAAAATTCTCAGACTAAGAACCACGGCTGAGCAATCCTTGAAATATAAAAACTGCGCGGCACCGTCTCTGTTAAAATGAAGTAATCTGTAGGAGACTCTGGAAATTGAGGGGAAAGAATGATGTTTCTTAAATCCTGGGACCCTCCTGTATGCTTTGGAGAAGAAACAAACACGCACATCTTGGTTATCTGACCCTCCATTGTTTTCAGAAAGACTTTTACAAAGGCCACCTTCTGAATTTCAGCAGATTTCGTGCAGTTCCTTCGTTCAAATCAAAGATAAATGTTGCCACAAATGCAAAGCTAGGTTAAAAATCCCCCATAACTATGAACTACACTGACATGTGAAATGAACAATGTGGTGGGGGGACTCACCCCACAGACTGGACTATTTCCCTCCGGGTCCTGAAGGAAACCACCTCTCCGCTTCTCTGCAAAGGTGCTGTCAGATCTTGTGTGAACTGTTAACAGCTGCAGAGAAAACTGGCCCAGTGACAAAAGACAAGGAAAGTTGGGGCTCCCTCCATCCGCTGAGACTGTCTTCCACAGTTCCCAAGGTATAGCTGGGTTTTTTTTTTTTTTTTTAATTTTACCTTACTTACTTTTGGAAGTTTTCAATCTCCCAAAATCTTTTACTAGAGAAAGGGGCAGAAGCTCAAAAGCTCAGAGGGCAAACGAAGGAGGCTCACTGCTGCTTTTAATGTCAAATGTTAGCATTCAGTACATGGTCTACAGTGAACCCAGGTTAAGACGCGTCATCACTTGCACTTGTTTCTTTGTTCTTTGCCGGGACTGGCTCTTCTTGGCCCAGGCTGGCCTCAAACTCCTCACCTTTGGACAATCCTCCTGCCTCAGCCTCCAGGGTCCTGAGCCCGGCGGCACTAGGCCATCAGCACCATGGCCCATCCCATCAGCACCAGGGATCACCATCTCTTGCTCCAGAGCCAAGCCTTTGGATCCTGGTGAGCTGCTCGACAGCGATTTGGGGAGAGCACAAATGCGTCACCATGAAGCACTCTACACTGCGCCTTCTGTCCCCCTGCTTAAACCTATCACGATCCAGTGAGGTAAGACACTCAGCAGGCTGTGGATTCTGCAAGGGCCTGAGCCCCTCCTGCTCCTTCCTCCAACTCCCTGTCCTCACTAGAATTCCCCCACAAGGCAGCCACAGAATCTGCAGGAGTCAGTCGTAAAGAATCCCCCTGAGGAGGGGGTAAGGTGCACTAGGAGAGGTGGCTCAAGGGTTAAGACTCTATCTCGCAAGCAGAGGGTCCTGAGTTCGGAGCCCAGGTCCCACGTTAAAAATGCCAGGTGGAAATGGCAGCAGCCTGCACTTCCGGGCCTGGTGGGCAGAGCGTGTGAAATCCCAGAGGGAACCCGAAGTCACCTTTGGTCCTCCACTGGGACACACAGTATCTGACACACACACAAATACACACACATCTCGCTTCCCTTGTTTGGTCTCAGGTGGTTAAGATCCTCATTCCTGAGGGGTCCTGACCACACCCACCAGAAGGAACCCGCACAGAGAAGCCAGGAGACCGGGCAGACAGGTTCTTTGCGTCCCTCACAGTTCAATATGGCTCTCATGCCTCATGAGAGTAGAAATATTTTTCCCTGATCTCTGGTTTATTTCCGTGTGCGCGCGCGCGTGTGTGTGTGTGTGTGTGTGTGTGTGTGTGTGTGTGTGTGTCAGAGGCATGTGCATGCCTGTGAAGGCCCAAGGATGACTTCAGGAATCATCCTGGATTGTTTCACATCCTCCTTGCTGGTTCTGGAGTTTCCCAGGCTCTGCCTTCCAGAGCTAGAAATACAGGATGCCACCATTTCCACCCGGTTTTTTACTTGGAATCTGGGATGCAGGATTCCAGATCTGAACTCATATCCTTCTGCTTGTGAAGCAGCTGCTTAACCCCTTGAGCCATCTCTCCAATCCAAGGGCTTTGTTTCTAAAAGCCCCTATATCATAGAACCTTTGGATTCAATACATCCGTTGTTTTCTGTAGTTAACTTTCTGCTGAACGGGACTCTTAATGATAGCGGGAAGGGCCCACACTGTCCCCCAATAAACCTATAGAAGTTCCACCAATTCTTTCAGCACCTCCAGACAGGGGGCTGGAGCAATGGCTCAGTAATTAAAGCCTTTAACTCAAAAGCAAAAGGACCTGAGTCAAATCCCTAGATCCCATGTAAAAATATCCACAGGGCCCACCTGTAATTCTAGCCCTGGGAATCAAGAGTCTGGGAATCCCCAGGCTTACAACTATAGGGTTGAAGAGTTATTGGTTTTTTCCCTCCCCAATATCACCCTCGTAGCTCTACAGGCACACACACTCCACTGCACTGTGTACATACAACTGGACGTGCACGCCATGCACACATACATAAAAAGGGGGAAAAAAAAAAAGAATGTCAAGGAGCAACTTCTCTGGCTCCAGGTATCACCACCTAAGTCCAGAGTTGTCCTTTTCAGAGCATGAGGACCTCAAATAGCAATGCTGAAGCAGGCCACAAGAGACAGCCAGGGTGGCGCATCCAAAACACAGTGAAGGGGAGTCTATTTACCGGAGGAGATAGGCCACCTGGCTCCCTGGGCTGTTTTCTCTGTGGTGAAGCCAAAGCAAACTGAAGATAAAGCCCTGAGGCCAAGACACCAGGATTTCCTGCTACGAGGTCCCTTTTTTTCTCCACCCTCCTGGTAGCTTTGGGAAAGTTGGTCTTAGGAGGAGAATTTTACGTCTGAGGGCCCTTTCCATTCTCAGAGTGGCATTAGGCTGTACCCAGAGCAGCAGGGATGGTAAGATTAGATTACAGAAGAAAGCAGGAGCCGTTTATCTCCTGGAAAATTAGCTTAGCTTCTTCCTCTCGGTGGGTTCCCCTGACCCGGGGTTTGCCTGAACCTCCTCTGCGGCTTCCTGCAGATCCTTCTGCTTGCGTGTAGTGTGCGCAGACCTCAGCTCGTCCATGCAACTTTCCCTGACACCACAGTTCCCAATTTTCAACTCCTCCCAAGCACTTCCCCAACTTACAAAAGCATTGAATAAGCTCAAGGTAGAGCAGGCTGCCCTGGAATTCAGATTCACAGTCATCCTCCTGCCTCAACCGCTCCAGTGCTGGGATTACAGGCGTGAGCCATCCTGCTCCGCCAAGCACTGACTTTCCGTGGTAGTCCCTGTTCCCCCCAGCAACCTCCCTCAGGACCCAGAGCCACTTTTCTTTGGCACCTTTCCAGCACGAGCATAGTGCTTTTTTCCTCCAGGGAAATGACTTAAGGAAATATATTTGCCCAAAACAGGGAATTGTCTCCATCTAGTACTTGAGAAACTTAAGAAATTGATGCTTGATCTTAGACCAATCCATGGGTCATTTAATCCATGAAAAACATTACAAGGATACTTTTTCAGACAGGAATGAAAACATTCATTATTAATGCCATTTGGATAACAGGAAAGAAGAAAGATGGGCTTCTCCCACATTACATTAAATGTTTCTTAGTGAGTCTGTGTACTTTCGGCATGTATTTTCAGATTACAGAGCAAGGGCTCTGGAGAGAAAAGCCAGGTGGGTATTATTCCAGGCCAGAAGAGCCAGTCACACGCCCTCTGGATTCTGATCCAAATGATAAAACTAAATTCTGAAAGGATTGCCAATACCGCCCCAGGCCTTTTCTATTTAACATGCGCAAGACTCAAAATGCTCTGGTGGTGGGCCAAGGAAACAGGCAAGCACACTAGTGTAAATGATTTCCCCTAAAAGGACCCCAATCTGGAGCCCAAGAGCCTCAGATCCAGCTCACCATGCCAAGAGGAGGGATATACCCCCTTTTTAAGAAGCTGGCAGGAGCCAGGCATGGTAGCCCAATCTGTGATGCTAACACTGGAGAGGTTGAAGGCAGGAGGATCAGGAATTCAAGGTCGGCCTACACCCAGAATTCTTGGCCAGCTGCAAGAGACCCTATCTCTATAACCAAAGAGGCTTATGGGAGCTAGGGCGGCCCGGCAACTTCCAGAAACTGGAAGCTCAGCCCAAGAGTCAATGACATCAGCACCTCTATCCGGAAGCACAAAACCGAAAACCAGGGAGAGTCCCAAGTGCTCACTGAAGCCAGCTCTTTCGGGACACGCCCATGTCCCCTGCACTCTCCAAGACCCGAGCAGGAGCTAGGGCACAGCCCCCTGGAAACCATCGCAAACTGAGACCTGACCAGGCCGGGCAGGACTGGGTGATGTTCGCCTTAGCCACTAATCTCCTGGGTTCAGAGTTCAGCGGTAATACAGGGGCCCCCTGAGCTCACTGGGTACCCGAGGGTCTGTTGTGGGGACTAAAGCCTACTCCCTAGGACCCCGAATTTTACGAAGGCCTTCGTTGGATCGTGAGTGGGACCCACAGGAACAGGGACCAAAGACGCGGATGCCCGGGCCCTGAGAAGCCCGAAAGTTTCTGGAAACTTGTTGAGCTTTGTGTTTCAGAATCTCCGGGCGACGACACTGGCAATCTCAATGTTTGGAGAGCCCCAAACATAACAGCGAAATGCGCCTTTTCGGGAAAAGCCCCGGGGCATCCTCCCCGGGAGCGCGCTCAGGTGGCGCGTGGCGACCCCCGCACGCGCCGGGCGCCGCCTTCGGCCCACCCCAGAACGCGGGACCCCGGCCCCAACCTGCAGCACCAACCGCAGAAGCACCTAGGGGCAGGTTCCCGCGCCCTCCATCCCAACTGGATTCCGACATCCACCCGGTGTCCCAGAGCCCCAGGAAGGTGCCGGAAACCCGGGGCGCCTCCCTCCCACCTGTTGGCCCCGCGCCCGCCGCGCCCCTTCCCCCCAAGCCCCGCTGCCCACGCGGTCACCGCCTGTGCCACACTCACCGCCTGCTGCGCTGGGAGGTCTGCGCTGGCCGCGCGCTCAGCCCGGGAAGGCGCGCAGGCGGCGGGGCCTGGGGAGGGCGGGGCGACCCGGCGAGTTCCCGGGAAGGCGGGGCGGAGCCCTGCGGAGGCGGGAGGGGGCGGCGCCAGGCGAGGGTCCCGAGCGAAGGGAGGTAGGTGGCTGCGGACCGCAGCTCTGCACTTCTCCGGCCGTCGCTGCGTTCCCGACCCGCTGCTTGGATACCCGCTGCCCCACATCTGGGTCTCCGTCAGAGGCCAGAGGCTCTTCCCTGCACCTTCCAGTCGCCCACTGTCCTTGAAACACCCCCAGATCCCCCTTACAAGCCAGGAACAACCCCCCTCTTTCCTGTTCTGGTGTCTCCCCTGTAATTTTGCCCAGGCATGTCGGTCCCTGCCGGGTGCACACCGGACACCCCGACCTCGCCTCCTGACTCCCCGCCTCCTGATCTCCCCTTGCCTGGTCCCCCAGCTCCTGCATTCCTTTGTCCTCCCCACCTTCCCACCCTCCCGGACCACCAACCTTGAGTCCCGGAGTTCCCGCCCGGGCGCGCTCGGCGGCTGCAGAAGGGTTCTCCGCTCCGCCAACTAATTCCGTGTAGACTGACGCCCGAAGGCTTTGGTACCTCCGAGCTGGCCACTCGCTCTTCGGGGCCGGTCTTGGGCCGGGGAGATGGACGTGGCAACAGCGTCTGAGTCATAGGACCCGAGAGGTAACTGCGGCCGGTGGGATCGGGTCAGCAGAGTTACAGCGTGCTAAGAACGCCCCCGGACTTCCTCACTTGGTCCGCCCAAGGTGTCCAGTAACCCCACGGAGTCCCTGCGGCACCGAGTTTCAGCAATCTGCCACTCCTCTTTCAACACTTGCCCATGTGGATCCTGCCTTCCTGGTTCGGAGTAGCCTGGGTCCAGCCACCGGATCCAGCAGGGGTCCCTGGGCGGACTTCAGAGGGCTGCCCTGGTCATCCAGATAGAAACACCATTGGAAGTGAGCCTGCGGCCCCAAGATAGATTCAGAGACCTCTGCCGAGAACTACTGGTGGTGGGATGTACTTGACACCGACCCCCCAAGACATCAAGGCAAAGTCCTCACCATCAGGTTCACTGAGACCATGGACATATGCCTAAGGGGAAGAGGAGCGGAGAGGGAAAGTCTTGTCAGATCAGACAGATGTTAATAGTATGTTAACATCTCACACACAGCCCCAGAAAGAATGGTGATTCTAAATCCAGCCAAGTTGACAATGAAGAGTAACTATGTTAATGTTTCATTTATTAGAGTGAAAGAGAGAGAGAACATGCATGCATGCCAGGGTACAAAGGTGGAGGTCAGAGGGCCACATTTAGAAGTTCGTCCTCCCCTTCCATTATGTGGGTTTCTGGGGTCAAACTCAGGTGGCAAGATTGGTAAGCAGGGGCCTTACCAGTTGAGCTAGCTCGCCAGCCCCCTCCCCTTTATAATTTTAAAACCACAGATGAGGCTGGCTTGATGCCACATGCCTATCACCCACAAAACCCAGTACTTGGGAGGCTGAGGATCACAGGAGACCAGCCTGGACTTCTAGGGAACCAGTCGCATTTACAGTGGGAATGGGGGTGTATCTCTCTGTGGGTAGAGTGCTTACCTAACATGTAGGAAGTCTTAGATTTAATCCCAGGGTAAACCAAGTATGGTACAACATGTTTTATAATCCAAGCACCCAGGAGTGGACATAGGAGGTCCAGAAGTTCAAAGTCAGCTTCAACTACACAGTGAGTTTAAGGTCAGGTAGGCTACATGAGATCCTATCTTAAAAACAAAAAAATTAAAATTATCCTGACCTTACATCAGAATGTCACAGACCAACTGTAATAATTAGGCACAGGTGTCAACTTGACAGTTGAGGGTTTGAGCTCTGGGCACATTTGTAGAGAATTAGTGGTTGCAGGAGATTGTCTAGCTGATGGGGAAGGCCCAGGTGGATGGGATTAGGTCCTGGAATAAAACACAGAGAACTGGTTGAGAGAGTCCTTGTATATACTTGGCCAAACATGCTGGTCTGGCAAATAAGGATCGTCCCTCTCTCAGCCATTGTATAAAGATGGTGTGGCCAGTTTCCTCGGCCCTGGTATTGTTGTATACTCTCCCATCAAGCTGGACTGCAAACTATAACCAGACTATTGTAAGAAAATAAGTGCCTTGTTTCTTTAAGCCGTTTGATGGTGATTTGTCTGCAACCATGCAGGGTAACTACTAACCAACTCTAGGGAGACCAGAGACCTACGAAGTCTCTCAGCAGAACGTGATGGAATCAATCCAGTGTAGGTGTGTGTCTTTTTTTTTTTCTTCTATTCCTTTTCTTCCTTCCCTTTTACCCTTTTTTCCTGCCTTCTTTCCTCCTTCCTCCTTTTCTCCAAAGGAAAAAGAACAGCAAGTGCCAAGTGTCTCCATCTTTTGCTGACTGCCATACTTTCCCGTTCTGTTTCTTCTCCCTCACCTCTGAGCCACCACCGTCCTCAACACTTAACCGGGGCTGTGAGTCGGCCCTGATTTATGGGGAGAGCTGTGAGGTCGTAACTGCTTTTAAGCGCTGGAAAACCACAACCATGGAATATTCAATCCAAAGCTTTCAAACAGGGAATCCAAGTAAATGGGTCACATGATCATCTCAAGAGACAAGGAAAAGGGGCCTGGACCAAATTCCACATGCTTCCATGATTAAAGCGCGCGAACACACACACACACACACACACCTTTTGTAAACCACAGTTAGAAGGGGACTTCTCAATGTGACTCATGGCATCCGTGCTGAGAGTGGATGAATATGTTTGTGCGTGGAAGGGGGGGGTCACTACTGAGTAGAAAGGTGGTGGATAGCACAGGCATATCATCCCAGGTATTTCAGAAGCTGAGGCAGGAGGATCACAAGTTCATAGACACGCTGGGCAGACCCTGCCTCAGAGTAACAAGTTAAAAAAAAACAAACAAGAAGTCATCAGGGATATAGCTGAGTGGTGGAGTGTGTGCCTAGCATGTACGAAAAGCCCTGAGTTCAAGCCTCAGCAAAGCCACCACACATACCATAGATAGATAGATAGATAGATAGATAGATAGATAGATAGATAGATAGATAGAATCCAGAATGGAAGATGATACTTGTAGATCACAGACTTGCTATTTGGATTATATAAAGAACTCCACAGGAGGCAGAGGTAGGAGAATTACCATAATTTCAAGGCTGGCTTGGTGTACACAGTGAGTTTTAGGCGAGCCAGGACTTATATAGTAGCTGGACTCTGTCTCAAGGAACCAAAATGCTATAGCTTTGTTGGCAGCGTCCTGCCTAGCATACATAAAGCAGCAGGTTCACTCCCCAGCACCTCGTGAACACTTGCCACAGTGGCACATCCTGTACTCGTGTACTTTGGAAGGCTAATGCAGGAGAGGAGGGTTGCCAAGACAAGACCAGCCTGGGATACACAGGGGATCGAGAACTCTTCCGGCCTGTATCAGTTACCTGTGCACAGCTATGCCCACAATACCTAATGGAAACAACTTAGAGGAGAAAAGACTTCTGCATCATGGTCTTAAAGTGTTTTAGTCCCTCGTGATGGAAAGACGCTGTAGAAACTCAGCTCATGGCAACTGCATAGAGAAGAGACTGTTCACATCACAGTGCGCCAGCAGGAGAGAGAGGACCGAAACCCAGTGCCGGTAATAACTTTCAATGGTCTGCTTCCACCAGCTGCACCATCCCTCTTAGAGGTTCCATCCCCCCCAAAAAATAAGCACCACCATTTGTAAGCAAGTGTTTAAACACGAGCCTGTGGACTGGGGAGATGGCTCAAGGGTCTTTGCCTCCAAAGCAAAAGAGCCTGATCTGGATCCCAGATCCACATTAAAAACCACAGGCAGAAATGGGGGTGGTGTGGATTCCAGTCCTGGAAGCAGAGCTTGAGACCCCCAGAGCAAATGAGGACGAGGTAGAGCAATCCAGGACGATTCCCCAGGTCACCCTTGGGCCTCCACAGGCACACATACCCAAGTGCGCTCTGTTATACACAAACACACCCGTACCCACACACGCCAAAAAAAAAAAAAAATCCCTACAGAAGACATTTCACATTCAAACCACAACACAACTCAACAGCAAAAAAAAAAAAAAAAAAAAAAGAGAGACAACTCAGTTTTAAAATGGGCAGTGGGGTCTGGTGTGTTGCTAAGCAACCATAATCTTAGCACTTGGGAGGCTTGAGGCAGAAGGTTCTTGAATTCAAGATCAGCCTGGACCACATAGTGAGACTCTGAGAAAACCAAGAAAAAAAAGACAAGGATGTTGGAATTAAGGAAAAGCTCTAGAGACGGGTGGTGGCAACGGTTACACATTTACAGCCCTGGGAAGCGGCAAACTTTGCCTGCATTTCACCCCAGTAAAAATGTTTACTGTGTACCTAAAAATGGGCAGAGGATGTGAATGGCTATTGCCCCTAAAAAGATATGTGACCAAAAACACATGAAAAAAATGTCCAAGATGATAAGTCACCAGGAGCATGCCTCCAAAAACAAGGGGAGACGCTGCTTTGTGCGCACTGCGAGCGAGGGCCAGAAACATTTTCTGTACTAGGAAATAAATGTTGGGGGGTTGGAGGGGGTGTTGGCTCAGCCAGTAAAAAGCTTCTACACAAAGTCAGGTGCAAAGGGACACTCCTGAAACCCCAGTGCTGGAGGGGCAGGAGGACCCCTACGGCTGGCTGGCCAGCGAGGGTGGGAGAAGCATTTATCTCCAGGTTCAGTAAGAGACCGTGTGTCAGAAAATAAGGTGTAGGGGCTGAAGAGATGACTCAGGGGTTAAGCCTCTGCGTTCAGATCCCGGAGCCCATGGAAAAAATAGGAGGCAGAAATGGCAGTGGCCTGCACATCTGGTCCTGGAAGGCGGAGCCCGGGAAACTCCAGAGCAAAGCAAAGAGGAGGTAGAAGCAATCTAGGGTGACTCCCAAAGTCACCCTTGGGCCTCCACAGCACACACAGTGCCCTCTGATACACACACACAGATGCAAGAAAAGAGAGAGAGAGAGAAAGAAAAAGAAAGAAAGAGAGAGAGAGAGAGAAAGGAAAGAAAGAAAAAGAAAGAAAGAAAGAAAGAAAGAAAGAAAGAAAAAAAGAAAGAAAGAAAGAGAAAGAAAGAAAAAGACAGAAAGAGAAAGAAAGAAAAACAGAAAGAAAGAAAAGTGGAGAGGAGTGGGTGAGACAGTTTGAAATCTGGAGACCTGAGTTCCAATTCCTAGAAGCCCACATAGCAGGAGAAAACTCATTTCTAAAAGCGTTCTCTGCTTTCCACCTGTGGGCCATGGCATGCGTGTATGCATATGTGCTTTCTCTCTCTTTTTCTGTTTCTCTTTTCCACTCTACCTTTCTCTCAAATAAATAAATCAAGTATAAAAAAAGAAGGTTTGAGGAAAACACGACATTGATCTCCACACACATACATGCACACACATAACATTAACACACACACACACACACACATACCACCACATGCAATTATATACTGATGGTAAAATGTGAAGTGGTACAACTGTTTTTCTGTGTCTAGGGATGCATACAAAATTAAAAAGCAAGTGTTCAGGGGCAGTGAGACAGCTCAGCAGGTAGGCATCTGCTTGAAAAGCTGACGATCTGGAAGTACACATGTTGGAAGCAATGAATTGACTTCCAAGTTGTTCTCTGACCTCCTGTACGTGTCTATTAGCAGAGAGGGAGGAAAATTCAAATGTCCAACAGCATAATGGCTACATAGAATGTTCCATGCCAGGAAGTGCCATTCAACCTTAATAAAAGAATGAAGTACGGGTTCATGCTACAACATGGAAGAACTGAGAAACATGCAAAGCTACAGAAGCCACACGAATGACCACACAGGACATGATTCCGTTTACTGCAATGTCCAGAACAGGCGAATCCCCAGACAAAATGGATTAGAGCTACCTGGTGCCAGAGACATCTGGAGGCAGATGGGGAGACAGGCTTGGGCTTTGTAATATCATAAAAGTGTTCTGGAATTAGATATTAGCGATGGTTAGAAACCGAATGTTCTAAATGCTAGTAGTAGTGAGGTTTTAAATGGTTAGATATTAAATTTTACATTAAGTGTATCTTATCTCAATTCCTTCCTCCCTCCCATCTTCCCTCCCTTCCTTCCTTTCTCCCTTTTTGAAGCAGGATATTGTTATTTAGCCTAAGCTAACTTTGAACTCACAGCTACCTCATTTTGTATGGCCTTATCTCATTTTTGTGTGTGTGCACATATTGTGTGTACTTGTTCATGTGCGTACACGTGTGTGTATGAGCAGAACAGAGGTTGACTTAGGTGTCTTCCTCAATCATTCTTCACTTTATCTTTTGAGACAAGATCTCTCACTAAATCTCGAGTCCATCTATGTAGCTAGATTAACTGACCAGTGAGCTGCAGGGATCCGGTTATCTCTGCCCAGCCCATCACTACACGTACACCTCCACACCCAGCTTTTACACCCATATGCTGGGGATTTCGCTCAGGTCCTCCTGCTTGCAAGGCAAGTACTTTTCCAGTGAGCCCTCTCCTGGGCCTCTCAGTTTATTTATTTATTTTTTTAAAGCAAACCTGGTATCATCTCACAGGTCCCATCAGGGCCCAGCAGAGGAAACCAAGCAGGTTTCCTCCATCTTATAAGACCCCCCCCCCACACACACACCTGAAATTCACACGGACATGAAAGTAAATGACTTCTCTAAGTGCATGCTGGGACTTCAATAGTGAGAGAGATGGTGGAGAGAGACCCAGAGCCTGACACGGTGCAGGATATAATCTTATTTCCTTTGTATTTTAAAGAAAAAGGACTGGAGAGATGGCTCAGGCATTATGACTTTGCCTCACAAGCAGAAGGTCTTGAGTTCGGATCCCAGGTCCCACATAAAAACGCCTGCACTTCCAGAGCCTGGGAATTCCCAGAGTGAAGCAAAAAGGAGGTAGAAGCCACCAGGATGATTTCCAAAGTCACTGTTTCAGTTCACCTGCATGGTTGTTGATAAATGACCATGAAATGGGTTTAAGTTTTGTTACTAATAGTCTGGTTACAGTTCTCAGTCCAGCTTGACGGGAGAGCACGCACCAACACCAGGGCCAAGGGAACTGGCCACATCATCACCACATAACGACTGAGAGAGGGACGATCCTTACTTGCCAGACCAGCATGTCTGGCCAAGTGCACACAAGGATGCCAACTTCCTCAACCAGCTCTCAGTATTTTATTCATCTATTCAGAGCCTCGTCCCACCCACCGTGGGCTGGGCTTTTCCCATCAGCTAGACAATTCCTGCAGGTTTGCTCTGGGCTTAACTCAACTACTAATTCTCTACACATGTGCCTAGAACTCAAACCCTCAATTATCAAGTTGACATCTGTGCCAAGTATGACAGACACTTTTAGCTCTCTCTCTCTCTCTCTCTGTCTCTTTCTCTCTCTCTCTCACACACACACACCACATACATAAATAAATAAATACAGTTTTAAAAATTATACATGCATACATCTGGCAAAAAAAGATTCTCAAACTTTTTAAAGAATAAAGACTGTTTATAGTTGTCCAAATGATCCACTAAGTGATTTGTTTTTTTCTTCTGTTTCCTGGTGTTTTGTGAACAAACAGGGAAAACTTGCTTAAAACTAAACAAGTTTTCAAAAGAGAAACTCAGTCTCCAGACTGACTGGTTTGTGTTACCATTAACCAGAAAGCCTGAGAACTGATGTTCCCAGAATCTTTCCATCCCAAAGCACATCCTCATGCGTGTCAACGCAAATAAACAAAAACAGAACAAAGATGGTCTGCTGTAGTACGACATACCTATGATGCCAGCGCTTGGGAGACTGAGGCAGGAATCAAGATCATCCTCGCCTACGTTGAGAGCTTGCGCCGGCCTGGGCTCCATGAAAAACAACCACGATAATAATAACAATGATAATAACGACAACAGAACCCTAACAGCTGAGATTCTGATGGGAAAGTGAGGCCGGGAAGACAGTGGCATGGGGGAGCACCCCACTCTGTCCCCAGCAGACAGAGGGGAGGCACCCCAGCCCTCCCTAGGGAATTTGGTTAGGGGTTAAACGCTATTGCGAACATCCTTCCCTTAGTCTTTATTATGAGCGTCTCTCTTCCCCCACCATCTCCCCTGTCCCCTGTGAAAGCAGAAACTTTTAGGAACAGGTCGCTTGGTCACTGGCATGACCAGCTGGCAGGTGCATCATGTCTCACGGACAGCAAAGCAGGCGACCGGGCTCTAAAGAGAGGCTACTGACCAGAACACACCAAGCCCCAGGTCATGGGGAGGTGGCAACCACAGCCCGTGACTGTCCCGCTGTTACGTCTCACAGATCAAATACTCACCAGGCCCAATGTCCCACATGTCACATCTGAAGGTCACATCGAGGTCCGCTGTTTGGCACAGGTTCGCATCGACCATGCGGCCGTCAGTGTTGATTGTCCACTGACGGCATTCTCCAGGCACTGTGTGCATGATGATGACTTACATTAGGTTAGTCTCTGGGGGCACCTGTGTGAGATTACCTTGATCAGGTTAACCCAAGTGGGAAAAATAGCCCCAAAGGAGGTGGCACCATTCTCTGGTCTGAGGTCCTGGATTGCATAAAAAGGAGGGTGCTGGAGAGATGGCTCAGAGGTTAAGACTCTGCCTGGAAAGCAAAAGGTCCTGAGTTCAGATCCCAGGTCCCATGTAAAAAACACCAAGCGGGAAGGATGGCCAAATGCACTTCTGGCCCTGGTGGGCAGAGCCTGGGAAATCCTAGAGATTCCCAAAGTCACCCTTGGGTCACCATAGGACACTGTTTTTTCTCTCTCTCTCATTCACACACACACAGACACACAGACACACACACACACACACAGACACAGACACACACACACACACACACACACACACACAGTTCTAAGACAGCAACTTGGAGAAAATGTCAAAGAATAAAAAACTTTAAAAAGGGGCACGCCCACTAGGCCCAAGCACTCCAACCACTCCTCTCTTGCTTCCTGATTGCAGATGGCAGGGGACCAGCTGCCTCCCACTCCTGCCCCTACAACTTCCCCACCACAGCGGACTGTGCTCCCAAACTGTGAGCCACAATAAACTCTTCCTTCTTCATCTTAAATGGCTCTTCGGAGTATTTTATCACAGCAAAAGGAAAAGTAACTAAGACACCAGCCAGTTGGCTCAAAATGTACCCTGGGTTTTCCGGGCATCTGTCTCCCAGCCCCAACCCACAGTGAGTGGACTCTTCTAACACAATTTGATGACGGAAATGAGTCTTTACCTATGTTTACACTTCCTCCTAAGAGGAGACACCTCGGGCCTGTAAAATGGCTTGAAGGCAAAAACGCTGCTGTGTAACCGTGATAAGCAGAGTTTGATCCCTGTAATCCATGTTTTAAAAAAAATAGTTCTGTAATCCCAGAAGTCCCACAGCAAGATGGAAGCAGAGACAGGAGAATGTACTGCAAGCTCATGTATGCGGAAGAATACAGAGGCAGAAGCAAGAGAGACCCTGGCGAAAGAAAGAAAGAAAGAAAGAAAGAGAGAGAGAGAGAAAGAAAGGAGGGAGGGAGGGAGGGAAAGAAAGGAAGGAGGGAGGAAGGGAGGGAAGCAGGGAGGGAGGTGGAGGGAGGGAGAGAGGGAGGGAGGGAAGCAGGGAGGGAGGTGGAGGGAAGTGGAGGGAGGGAGGGAGAGAGGGAAAAAGGGAGAGAGGGAGGGAGGGGGGGGAGGCAAAGAAAAAAACAACTTCTGATAATTGTCATCTAACCAACATGCACATACTGAGACATGGGCATGTACACACACACACACACACACACACACACACACTCTCTCTCTCACACACACAATTTAAGAGCACCCTGTTTTGTCTCCTGAGGCTCAGACTTTACCTTAGGCCCTCGCCATGCTGTTGGTGTTAATAAACCCTCGGCTAAAGCATAATTGCCCCTCCAGAGGGTCTTCCCTCATGTCCGCTCCCACCTTGGCAACTCTCCAACTCTTACAGCCTCGCATCTGTAAGGAAGATCCCCTCCAGCTGCTGAGACCTCTGCAGTTGCAGGCTCCCTGTAACCTCTCACTCAGTCACGCCACTCCAGGGCACTCGTGACTGCTTTGCCCTCGCCTTTCCATGGGGGCAAGACAAGCTCGGGGGCATGGCTCAGCTCGCCCTGGAGTTAGACTCACTCAGAATGGAACAGGACCCAGAGCACACTCCCAGCCACGCCGCAAAAAGTCAGTGATTGGGCCGGAGAGATGGCGCAGGAGTTGAGACTCCTCTGTCTTGAAAGCAGAAAGTCCTGAGTTCAGATCCCAGGTCCCACATAAAAATGCCAGGCAGAAACAACCATCTAAATCCCTGCCTTGCTGGGCAGAGTCTGGAGAAATCCCAGAGCAAAGCAAAAAGAATGTAGAAGTAATCCGGGATAATTCCCGAAGTCGCTCTTGGTCCTCCGCAGGGACACACGGTATCCTTTCACACACACACAGACACACACACACAGACACACGCACACAGACACACGCACACAGACAGAGTAAATAAATAAATAAATAAATAATTGTTTTGAAAAAAGTCAGTGACTGGGGGACACTGGTGCTCCGCCCTCTTCCAGCTGTGTAACCAGCTGTGTCTCGGTGCTGTCAGGTCAGGAGCCTTCTTCCCTGTGTGCTGTCCGAGGTCCTGCAAGGCGCCTTTTGGGTGGTAGTTCAGTTTTTCCTCCAGGGGTAACATGGTCACCCCATGGCCTTTTTGGAGTAGAAGCTGTAGCCATGACGACTCGCCAAGCAGGACAATGCAGTGA
Source organism: Typhlomys cinereus (assembly GCA_023101885.1). Lineage (NCBI taxonomy): Eukaryota > Metazoa > Chordata > Mammalia > Rodentia > Platacanthomyidae > Typhlomys > Typhlomys cinereus. The sequence continues at coordinate 186,289 of JALPQD010000754.1, read as the reverse complement.
CGGCCAGGTCTTTGATAATGGTACTATCTGATAAGTAATGCCAACAACCCCTAGTAAGCAGATGGGGGGAAGGACAGGCCCCAGACCCTCATACGGAGTCCCAGTCCTCACTTCTTTTGTCCCCATCCCAAGCTGCAAGTGGTCTCATATAGGAAGTGGAAGGTTCACTGAAAATGGGGCTCCGTGGTGTTGTGTAGCTGAGCCTAGGAGAGCTGGTCTTCGGTCTTCTCCCTTCCCCTCCCCCTGCCAGTGTGAACGGACATTCGCTCACCTCTCCCTGGGAAAGATCAACGCAACACCTCACGGTCACATGTCGACGCCTGCGGGCATCGTCACGGGGACGGCGGGTTGAACAGCCGCACATGGAATGAAAGAGCTTCAGGGCCACTAGCTTCCGATCCATGCAGCAGCTCGAGAAGAAAGCTGAAGAGCTCCAGAAAATGGCCAGAGCAGCGACTGCCTAGCGCAGGAGGCAGGAGCCTTCCTCACCGAGAGAGCCTAAGCGTGGCCAGGGTCCCCTCGCAGGAAGCAGGCTCCGAAAGCCTCTGGTTACTGAAAGCATGGAGCCGGGCCGGCTGGCGGTTCTCGAGGGAGACAGAGGTTGGCCTCTGGGTTGGTAGCCCAGCAACTGCTGCAAGCCCCAGACCCAAAGCGCTCAGAGAAGCCAGACCTAGGGAGGTCTTCTTCATCCACTTCCAATGTCCACCTGAACCAGCCCAAGGCCCTCTCTGCTCACAGCCTCTGGCCCTCAGGACCCTCGGCTAAACGGGCTGAACTCAGGGCACGGGGAGATAGACCCCCATGGCTGCCCCAGGCTAGGAGACCACCGGTGGGCCTCGGCTTCTACTTAACAAAACATGCCTGAGTCCTTCAGAGGATGCAACGGGAACCTTTAGCAGAAGAGAAAGAGAAAAGGGAAGAAGGAGGGAGCAAAAGAGCTTGGAGACAGGAGGGAGGATTTCATGTTCTTTCTCAGTCTTCTCACCTGCTGTACAACTGAGGAAAAGGCGGCCCAGAGAAACTAAGTTCCACGTCTAAATCATACGGCAAGGCGACTGGAGATGAGGCTAGAGCCAGGAGTGGGCTGGTTCTCACTATCTTGATGCCCCAGGAGTTGAATCTTCTTTTAAAAAACAAAAACAAAAAAACCCACTTTATTTTATTTATTGATTCAGTTATTCTGTGTGTGTGTGTGTGTGTGTGTGTGTGTGTGTGTGTGAGAGAGAGAGAGAGAGAGAGAGAGAGAGAGTACTGTGTGTCCCTGTGAAGGCCAAGGATGACTTCAGGAATCATCCTGGATCACGTCTACCTCCTTTTTGTGTCATTCTGGGATTTTCCAGGCTCTGCCCACCAAAGCCAGAAGTGCAGGCTGCTGCCATTTCTGCCAGGATCAGAACTTAGGACCTTCTGCTGGTGAGGCAGAGTCTTAAACCCCTGAGTCATCTCTCCAGCCCCAGGAATTGAATCTTTATTAAACTGTGTTTAATTTAGAGAGAGAGAGAGAGATAGGAAGTCAGAGGGAAATCTGCCTATGTGATCTTTTCCTCACTAGTGTTTTCTTGGAAAACTGGAACAAAAGTGACTGATCATTCCATCCAGAGTCCCGGCTTATCCTGCTGGACAGGCCATCTGCTGACCAGGTTCCCTTTCTCACATTAGTCTGTCTCTGAGTGTCAGGAGCCCTGTCTACTTCCTGAGTCATCTAGACGATGTAAGGTCAACACAGAACAAATAGACCATAGTGTGTGTGCACTCTACTTCCTCCAAAACCACAGGATGACAGTCCGTGTTGTTACGTCATCGCCCCTCGAGCTGTGAGGTGGTTGAGTGAGTAATACCTGCGGCATGATATCTTTGGCGACCTGAGTTCACTCCCTGGAAACCTACATGGTGAGAAGGAAGAGCTGCAACTCCTAAAGGTTGTCCTCTGATCTCACACCTGCACCGTGGCACGCACACTCCCCTCCTCAAATAAATGCATTGTTTTTTTTTTTAAATCACAGATCCTTTAGCTGTTATCAGTTCTCCCAGAAATCAGGCCACGCCCCCTACAGTCTCTCATCTAAGAGCACTCAGGCCTCAGCTTTAAGCAAGTTCAGCCGAGCAGTTCTACAGCCCAAACCAAGACAGCTTGACCGACAGTCCGACCTGGCTTCCGCACCAGGAGTCACGGAGACTAGACCACAGGGCTGGAGCTTGCCAGCCCCTCTGGAGACTCAGGAGGCAGAAACTCCCTCCGTTTGGGGGAATTCGAAGCCTCTTTTGTTCAAGGCCCCTTTGGACTTGCTCGCTCTCTCACCACCCCATTTCCTAAAAAGCTCTCCTGAAGGGTTATTTGCACTAGCTTCTTCCTACAAACATGCGCTGTATTCCTGAAGACAGAGTGCTCATGTAACGGAACGTGTGGGCACCAATCCTGTGCCCCTCTATGGCTCCCGAGGGTGTTACCAGCTGTAGCTGGTGTTTCCTGGGGCCCAGCCTCTATGCCCGGAGGAGCATGAGGAGACACACCAGACACCCCACTCACCAGAGTTCACGGTCTACTCTGGAGCAGAGGAGGTATGGACGGGCGCTCCAAAGACAGAGGAAAAGCTGCACTGCACCGAAGGCAACTGCTTAATCAGTACCTAAGGTACGCGCACAGCTCCTAGAATACGTTACCATATAAGGGAGACAAAGGTCTAAAGTGCATAGGGGAGCTAGCGGAGGGTGTATGATAAGATTGACTCTGAGAAGCGGGGGTCATAGAGGCAGACCCCCCCCCTGCTACGCTCAGGCTTCAGCCTCTAGATATGGATCCTACGCAGGCACGCGCTTCCTGGCAGGAAACTCTAGCACAAACATGCCCACTATGGAGGGCGGTCCCCAAATCAATGCTAATGAGGGTTGGGGTGCTGCTCAGCTTGCTTAGCATATGTGAGGTCCTATTGCACCCCAGCCAGCACTACAGGTAATGATGATGATGATGATGATGATGATGATGATGATGAAAATAAAGTACGGTGTAACTTCGGGCTCTGTCCCACCACTGTAACTTCCAGGAATCATGTATCCTTGTAGCTCAGCAGAACTTCATCTTCAGATCTCTGGGATCCATTCCACACAAGGACAGAGGCAAGGGCAGCGGAGGCGGGTAACGCATGAGTCACCATTTCACCAGCAGTCACATGCTCCACAGATAAGGTTCTCCCAACTACCCTATAAAGGAGACATCTCTAGAGATAACAGAAGTTGAGACCCTGCGAGGTTTAGCCATGGTAATGTCACAGGGCACCTGCACGGTAGCAGGAGGATTTGAACTCAGGTATCCTGCCTTCGTATCCATACAAGCCAAAACCAAATGATAGAGAACCTGGAGTTTAGAACTTTCTGGGCGGCTCGGACCTGTGGCTCTCGGAGCATGTGATCCTGGGACCTGCCCTGTTGCACTGTCTTATCTCCAGTCCTGACTTACAGAATTGGGGGGGGGGGGCGACAGCCAGCGAGGGACCTGTCCCCACATCCAGGCTGGAGGTGAGACAGCACTTTGGCAGGTGTGGGTCTCCGTGAGGGTGCGCCCATGCCTCTGGGATACCAGGGAGCCAGAGGTTCACAGGGACACCCACTGGCACAGCCATGTGCTTCCTGGAGTTTGACTCTCACGCCAGTGTTTGTCCATCAACCCCGGGACACCCAGCATGGGAAGTTCTAGGCTCATTTCTCTTTTCGAGGCCAGAAGGAGAAGCTCAGGTGTGGGAGCAGCTGGAAGCCTCCGGCTACCCACCCTCTCTGAGGAAGTGAGGTCGGCTCGGGAGCCTGGTTTGAGGAAGTGGTCCTGAAAGTGGTAACGGGGTGTTGAAAGTCCCCCGTCCAGTGCAGGATGCTCTCAGGCTGTCTCCCATGCCAAGGCTGATCCTCAGCTGTCCTAGAACCTGCCCAGGACTGAGAGGGAGGGGCTGGGACCCTGCCGGCCGCTGGCCTGGAAGCTTCTGCTCTTGCAAGCTGCTGTCTCTGAAGCTGCTCTTTCATCCAGCCTTCCCGGCATTCCAGAATCTCGGGGCATTTTGCTTCTTTCTTTGGCAGAGCCAGCCACGGAACCCAGGGCTTTTACATGTGCTGTGTGGGCGATCTCTGCTGACCTGCACCCCCAAACCAACCCTCAAGGTTTCTATCTGTCAACAGCAGTCACAGGTCTATCATAAAAAAAGAAAAAAAAAAAAGTGGCCCCAGCCAAGCAAACCACCACCTATCTCATTTCCTATCTCACTTTCCCCACAGTCTAGGGAGGGGTCAGAGAGCTATGTGATCAGAATCTTGTTTCCTCAGTACCCCCTCTCCAAAGCACCCTAAGGACTTTGGCTTACTCTCCTTGAATCATGTATAGGCTCCTGTTGTTCTAGTACCAACCACCCCAGGGCCTTTGCACCTCAATTCTTCCTGCCTGACCGGCTGACACCGAGGCACTCTGTGCTTGCTCCTTGCTTCAAGGGTTGCTTCATTATCACCTTATCTCCTGACACCACGACCTGCAGATGCAGCCCCTTTCTCGGCCTCCTAACACCGTCCCCTTCCATTGCTCAATGATGACATCTCGGAGGTTATTCCTCACATGCCCCCAGGGAGACCGTCGGCTGCAAAGGCAAGGCTGGCCATGTGTCAATCACTGGAGTCCCCGCACGCTTAGCATAAGCCTGGTGCCCAGATGGGCGGACGCAGAGAAAGCAGACTGGGCAGGGATGTCACGGAAGAGGAACTTCCTGTTCCCTTCCATGCCCTCCTGCCTCTGTCCCTCTCCTCATTCAACAGAGTCTCCTGTAGCCCAGGCTGACCCTGTGTATCTGAGATGACCTTGAGCATCTCTTCTTCCTGCCTCCACCTGTGAGTTCTGGGATGTCTGATGCAGTGCGGTGGTGGACCCGGGGTTCTGTACTGGCTGGGCAGGTTCGCTGCCAGCAGCCACAGGCCCAGCCCCTCCCCTCCTGTTTTTCTTTTCTTTTCAATTTTTATAAATGAAATTTTTATTGCCTTCCTGTTTTGCTTGGACCAGGGCTTTTGTATGTGTGTGTGTGTGTGTGTGTGTGTGTGTGTGTGTGTGTGTGTGCACGCATGCACCCATGACACAGAGAGAGTATCAGAGGGCACTGTGTGTCCCTGTGGAGACCCAAGGGTAACTTCCAGAATCATCTTGGCTTTGCTCTACCTCCTTTTTGCTTTGATCTGGGATTTCCCAGGCTCCATCTTCCAGAGCAGGAAATGCAAGATGTTGCCATTTCTGCCTGGCATTTTTGTGTCAGATCTAGGATACAAACTCAGGTCCTTCTAGTTGTGAGGACGAGGCTTAACTTTAAGCCATCTCTCCAGCCCCAGGACTCGTCCTGTAGCCCGGGTTAGCCTGGAACTTCTCATCCTCCCAAGTACACGGCATCCTCTGATCTGTGTACCAGACATACGCTACGCGTGTAGGGATGAGATTATACGTGTGTGTCATACCTGACTTTCAATTCCTGCTTTGTGTCTGTCTCCTAGGGAGGCCTCCTTAGGCTGAAGGGCAGTTTAGTGGTGGCATGATGCCAAAATACTGAAGGCCTTCCTTCCCCAGCATGGCAAAAACTAAAAACTAAACAAAGCAAAATTATTTTAAAGTATTTTTTAACTTTTTAAAAAATTGTGTGTGTGTGTGTGTGTGTGTGTGTGAGAGAGAGAGAGAGAGAGAGAGAGAGAGAGCGAGCGCACACTGTGTGTCCCTGTGGAGGGCCAAAGTAACTTTAGGAATCATCCTGAATTGCTTCTACTTTTTTTGCTTGCCTCTGGAATTTCCCAGGCTCCGCCCACCAGGACCAGAAGGGCAGGCCACCATCTGCCATTTCTGCCTGGTGTTTTTTACATGGGATCCAGGATCTGAACTCAGAGTCCTTCGGTTGTGAGGCACAGTCTTAACCCTGAAGCCATCTCTCCTGTCCATAAAACAAAATCACTAAAGAAGAAAAATAGCGGCAAATCCCCGGCCAGATGTCAATCTCGCATCTATCGACTCTCTCCTCACAAGAACCCAAGAAGAAGGACTGTAACTGGTCCCCAGTTTATAGATGAAGCAACCAAGACACATGAGACGCTAAGAAGCTTGCCTGCGCCGCACAGCTAGTCGGCGTGAGGGCAAGCTGGAGTCCACACGGACTCCTCTCCGGGCAGGAGGCATGACAGCGTATGAACAGGGACATGCCTCTGGGACATGCCTCTGCCCATCTGCTAGGTCCAGGTTTCGACCTCAGATGGACTTGGGCGAGGTGCCCGCAGCCTCTGGGCCCTGCTGTGCTCAGCTCTCACGCCGGAAGTCATCTGAGGTTTTGTTGGTCACACTGAACAAGTAAGTTCTTTCTCCAGAACGCTCAAGTGACAAAGGAGGAAGGTGGGGAGGAGAAAGGAGAAGTGAGTTGGGGGGGTATTCTAAAACCCCTGGGGGCATTTCCGAGTACCCTGTAAAGAGTGTGAAACACAACCAAGACCGAGTCCCAGGGTCATCTTTGGAGACCTCTGGGGAGCTGCGGGTCTTCAGAGCCCACTGCAGCCCCAAGAAGCCCTGGCCTCTAGTCAGCTACAGAGAGCCAGAGGAAGGTCCTGTCTGTGGTGTGGGTGTCGACGTAGGATCTCGTGGCTCCCAGGCCAGCCTTACCCTCCATGTGGAGTCAAGGGTGGCCTTGAACTTCTGATCCTTGTGCTTCAGTAACCCCACCGCCCAGTGCTGGGGCCTGAACATGCATGCTAGGCAAGCTCTCGACCAACTGAGCTACCACCCCAACCCTGCACGGACCTCAAAAAATATTATTTTTAGCAGGGAGAGAGAGAGAGAGAACGTGTCACCGTGGCACACGTGTGAGGTAGAGAACAGCTTTGGATGTTGGTTTTCCCTTGTTCCCACATCAGCTTCTTGAGATCAAACTAGATTGTACCAAGGCAGGTTTGTGTGTCCCTGAGGGGGACCGACGCCTGGCCCTTTCTGTGGGCTTTGCTGTCGCTGGTGTTTTGTTATCGAGAATCTCAATGAACAAGGCTGGCACCTTCGACTCCCAACCTGCACCTCAGTCTGAGAGGCGCTGGGATGACAGGGTGAGCTGCCACGCCCAGTCCAGAGTCCATTTTTATCTGGGACCCGGTCCCCACTGATGTCTCTGCACTTGGGTGTGAATGAGAGGACCGCGACAAGTGACTGCTAAGGAGGGGCCCAGCTGGGTGTGAAGATGCACACCTGTGATCACCACAGAGGTAGGAGGACCATGTGCCAAGGCCACTCTGGGCTACAGAACAAGAGCTGTTAAAAACCCCAAAACTTGGGGCTGGAGAGATGGCACAGGGGTTAAGACGCTGACTTGAAAACAGAAGGACCTGAGGTCAGATCCCAGGTCACACATAAAATGCCAGGCGGAAATGGGCCGGCCTGCACTTCCAGCCCTGGCCTGGGAAATCCCAGAACAAAGCAAAAAGGAGGTAGAAGCGATCCAGGGTGAGTCCTGAAGTCACCCTTGGTCCTCCACAGGGACACACAGTGCTCTCTCTCTCTCTCTCTCTCTCTCACACACACACACACAATTGATTAATTAATTAAAAAGAGAGAGAGATAAAAACCCAAAACTCCAAAATGAGGAAGGAGGAGGAGAGAGAAGGAGGAGAAGAAGAGGAAGAAGAGGAAGAAGAGGAAGAAGAGGAAGAGAGGAGGAGGAGGAGAAGAAGAAGAAGAAGAAGGAGAAGAAGAGAAGAAGGCGGTCCAAAGGCAGGGAGGAGAGGAGAAGGAAGGGAAGGAAAAGAACAGCAGGAGGCACTATGGAGGGAGAAAGAAGGCGGGGAACCCCCAACACTCCGAAGGGGCGGTTGAGGGTCGACGCTGGAGGAGGCAGGAGGTTGGGACCCCTCCTCAGCAGCACCCCCACTGAGGGTCGGCGGTGCCCAGCGAGTGCCCAGGCACGTGCAGTGCAAGGCAGCCCAGGTGAAACTCCGTGGGCCACACACACAAAAGAACCTAAAACAGGAGGGAGACTGGTGAGGAAGAGGAGTCGTCGTAATGGGAAAAGGAGGGGCGATGGGACTGGGGGCGACGGCGTGGACATGTCCTGAATTCACGGTGTTCACGTATGATATTCTGAGAAAACGAAATGCCTGTCTGTTCGCTCGGAGTTTCTGTGTCCCCACTTTACACTTATTAGACCCCACTGGCTGAGCGCTTCCCTGTGAGTCTCTGGTTGGGGGAAGTCATTATCAAAAACAAAACAAAACACACACAAAAAAAAACCGTTATCCAACAGGTTGAGGCATTCCAAGGTAAAGCACGACTTTTGGTTTTTTTTAACAAGAGGGTAATAAATTGGAGACAGAATTAAAGGGTAACAAATTTGGCTCAGGCACTAAAAGAGCTAACCTTTACAGAGATAAGGAAACATCTGTTATACCTTTACAAAAGGACTGACAGAGAGTCAGGTCCCTAGGAAATATCACAGGCTTCTGTTCAAGGCAGCAAAAAGAAGAAACCGTGCCTGAAACCCCCCTTATCTTCACCTTCGCATGCCAATCATTAAAATTAGATAACCATGAGGTAGATTTTAGGACTGAACCTCGGCCGATGGGGGAGGCAGACAGTTCATGTTCTCCATCTTCCACCAGGTATTTGGGTAGGTGTGTCTGGTTTATTCCACAAGCACTCTTTTGATCAAAAGAAATTGGCCTTGGGGCTGGAAAGGTGGCTCAGGGGTGAAGTCTCTGCCTTGCAGGGGAAGGTCCTGAGTTTGGATCCTAGGTCCCACGTATAGACGCCAGGCGGAAGCGAGAGCAGCCTACATTTCTGGTCCTGGTAGGGCGGAGCCTGTGAATCCCAGGACAGAGTAAACAAGGAGGAGGTGGAGGTGTCCATGGTGGTTCCCAAATTCACCCGTGGTTCTACACACACACACACACACACACACACACACACACACACAAGTGCACGCACAATTGAATAAAAATTTAAAAATAAATAAATAAATAAATATAAGAAATTGGCCTTGTTGAGATGCTTCCACTGAATGGTGTTATTTGTCTCCACATACATTTCTTTTAATTTTGTTTATTTAGTGTGTGTGTGTGTGTGAGAGAGAGAGAGAGAGAGAGAGAGAGAATTGTGTGTCCCTATGGAAGACCACAAAGTCCATGTGACCCTGACTAGCCCGGGCACAGCTGGGCACAATTGTGAGAAATTAGTAATTGAGTCAAACTCCGCCCCTTCTCCCTCCAGCAAGCCTGCAGGAGATTGTCTGATTGAATCATCCTGGATTGCTTCTACCTCCATCTTGTTTCGCTCTGGCTCTACCCACCAGGACGGGTAGTGCAGGCAGCCATGGGACCTGGGATTGGAATTCAAGACCTTCTGCTTGGGAGACAGAGGCTTAACTCCTGAACCATCTTTCCAGCAATCCATATACATTTCTTAGAAGAGGAAGAAAATGTGGAAAAGGAAAAAAGGAAGAAGGGGAGGAAAGAGAGGGAAAGGAGGAAGAAGAGGCTGGAGAGAAAGAGGAGAAGGGAAAGGGAAAAGGAAGAGAAGGAAAGTAGGAGGAAGAGGAGGAGAAAGAAGGAAAGGAGAATGGAAAGCAGGAGGAGAAAGAGAAGTAGGAAAAAAATCTACACAGACACCTTTAGGCAAACTCCCCAAGATGTTCTACATCTGGGGAACCAAAAAGCTCCTTGTTACGGAAATGTGGGAAATGTGGAAGTTTCACATGCAAAATCAAGTTGCAGGAAAGGGAAGAGGGAAGAGGTTGACAAGTGCCGTCTCTGCAGGTCACGCCCACTGCCAGGGCCCACGACCCCACCTCAACAGGTTAAAAACAGCCAGTTCTCTGCAAACAAAGCAGAACAAAAAGAAACGGAGTAGAATCCGGGATCCTCACTAGGGAACACATGAACTGTGTTGCAGTTAAGTGTGAAGCTCGGGCACACTGAGGACAAAGCAAAATCTACTTCTCACTCTGACTTGTAGCTAAAGCCAAATATTTTTGGAAAACCGTGACGCGGAATATTCAGAAGAGAAACCACAAAGAGCAGAGGATGATTCTTCAGGCAGGCAGAGGCCTGGTTTTACACAGGTCTGTGCGGTTTTTGAAAAAATGAAACAGGGGCTGGAGAGGTGGCTCAGAGGTTAAGCCTCTGCCTTGAACGTGGAAGGTCCTGAGTTCAGATCCTAGACCCCACATATAGACGCCGGGTGGAAGCCGGGACGGCCTGCGTTTCTGGTCCTGGTAGGGCGGAGCCTGTGAATCCCAGGGGCAGAGTAAACAAGGAGGAGGTGGAGGCGTCCATGGTGGTTCCCGAATTCGTCCGTGGTTCTACACACACATACAATCACACAATCACACACACATACAATCACACACACACACATACACACACACACACACACACAATTGAACAAAAATGAAATAAAAAATATTAAAAAAAAAAAAACAGACCACTTTAAAGCTTTTAGGCCAAATAAACACCCTCCCCTCCATCTTAGAAAGGGCTTCCCTGCTGGGCTGGGCTTTGACAGAGAAGGGATCCTCTCCCTCCCCAGTGTGCCTCCCTAGGCCCGCCCAGTCTCTGATACTCAAGGGGATCATTCTCAGACCCTCCAAAGGAAATGCCTTCTTCCCTGATAATGAGCCAGGACCTCTGCCTTAGCCCAATAGACTCGAGGGTCTCAGCTGGTTTTCCATCACCTGGAGCAATTCAGTGGCATCTTAGGAAAATCCATGCCCGCCCCCCCCACCAGGCCACCAGCCAGCTTGACTACAGGCGAGCATACAGGTCCAGACTCTCCCAGAAGTTGCTGGATTTGCTTTGGTTGATGATTTTGCTCTTGATTTTTGGAGTCAGCGTCTCACGGAGTTCAGGCTGACCTCAAGCTCACGACGAAGCTAAGCGTCCTTAGAAATGTGCACAGACTCACAAAGAAGTACCTCAGTCTGTTCAAGAACTTCAGCAAAGCCAACTTCCTCTGATCAAAAGGGTGTCTGTGGCTATTGCAATGGGGCAAGCCTGGCACACTTACCCAGACACTTAAAACCCGTTCTCTTTCCTGGATTATCACTCTATTGTGTGAGGGTCAGTCTTCCAATCTAATTTGTGTGTGGGGGGCACTCTGTGTCCCTGTGGAGGACCAAGAGTGACTTCGGGATCACCCTGGATTGCTTCTACCTCCTTTTGCTTTGCTCTAGGATTTCCCAGGCTCTGTCCACCCTGGCCAGAAGTGCACTCTGCCTCCTTTTCTGCCTGAAGTTTTTATGGTGGGATCAGGGATCCGAATTCAGGACCTGAGCCATCTCTCCAGCCCCCAATCTAATTTTAATATTCTCCTGAAGGGAGGGAGAGAAGTTCTTTCTGCCTGGAACAGAGGCCTAATTGTCAGTCCTCTAGCCCTTGAATCCCTCTCTGCTGGGCTTAGTCAGGGTAGAAGACCATTGATGTCTTCCTTCTCTCTTCTCTCCTTAAGGGTTTGCTCTTGCTAAAGCTGGGCCCAAACAAATGGGTGTCTCCAACTTATCACTCTCTGTGAAAAGAAAAATACTGAAGGCTAGGCTGGGGCTTCTGGTGTCACCTAATTTATTACCCCCTCCAATCCTCCAATGAAGTAGGGAGAGAGAGAGAGAGAGAAAGAGAGAGAAAAGGAAGGAAGGAAGGAAGGACGGAAGGAAGAACGGAAGGATGGAAGGAAGGACGGAAGGAAGGACGGAAGGAAGGAAGGAAGGAAGGAAGGAAGAAAGGAAGGAAGGAAGGACGGACGGACTCACTCCCCAGAGAGGACATGAGCATGTGGCCACAACTCTCAGAGCAAAGACACGTTTCCCAGAGTCCCCGGCGGATCCTCTTCAACTGCTGGCCTCTGGCCTCTCCCTCCTGAGCTCTGGGAAGACAGGCGCGCTTCACCAGGCCAGTGACACAGCTCTAGAGACTGAATCCAGAACTTTGTGCTCTGGGAGTCTCTCTACCAACCTAGCCCCAGCAGGGTCCTGGTTCCTCCCCCCATCCTCCCCCCTCCCAACTCCCGGGCCATATGGGGCCAGACTGGTCAAACCTGAGGTCCTCCTGTCTCACCCTCCCAGCGCGAGACTTACAGTCACACACCCGGCTTCCCTCTCCTTTTTCTTTGATTTTTTTTTTTTTTTTTTTTTTGATACAGGGCGTCACCCTGTAACCCAGGCTGGCTTTGAGCTCGCAGCAATCCTCCTGCCCCTAAGAATCAGAATTACAGTCATGCGTCGCCACGCCTGGCTTCCTTTTTATTTTTATTTTTTTTTAAGTTTCCTTTGGGCAAATTCTCAGAAGTGCTGTTTTCTGACCCTGAGAGCCCGGGCCAGATGGTTTTGGGAAAGGGGCGGGGCTTGTTCCTTTCCTAGGAACCGAGCGTGTGATCGTGTGATCCGCCGCGCTCCCCGCAGCTGCTCGCAGGCTCTGGGGTGGCCGCCCGGGCTCCAGAACTGTGCGGGAATCGGGGGCTCCCCTTCTTCTCCAGGAACTGGTCCTGGGGCTTGCCTGACAGAGTGGGACCCCACTCCCCCGCAAGCAGGGACCCCCTCCTCTCTCTGGGGAGCCCGGATCCCAGCCCTCGGCTTGCTGGGAAGTTCAGCGTTTTTTTCCCAGACAGCTAATGCCCGTGACTCTGACATATGCCCGGACACGTCAGCAGCGCCCACGTTCCCCTGAGCCCGTATCCACGTCACGTGGTGTGAACTTCTGCAACCTCGGAGTTTTCGGACTTCTTCCTGACCCTGGGTTCCTGCAGTCGGGTGGGCCAGGAGGGGGCTCCCAGCCACTAGAGAGAAGGAGGGATACAGAGAAGGCCCTGTGGAGGGTTAAGGTGTGACACAGAGGACAGCCACCATGGGAATCCCAAGTGCCCACTCCTGGTGCGCAGCGAGTTCCGTTGCAGTTCCTTGTCCAGCTTGGGAGGAGAGCACCAAGACCGGAGGGCACTGGCCACGCCATGCCCATACATCCACAGGACAGCGGAGAGAAGGACCAGCCCTACCTGCCAGACCAGCACGCCAATCTCTTTGCCAGTTCCACCATCTTATCTACCTGCCCAAGGACTAGCTACAACCCCCAGGGGCTGGGCACCCCACCAATCAATCTCCTGCAGGCTTGCTGGAGCTGAAGAGGGCGGAGTTTAACTCAATTCCTAACTTCTCACAACTGTGCCCGAGCGGAGAACGAGTCGCACCAGCATCTAATTATGACTGACAGCGCTCCCCCGGGGCTGGGGTCTCCTGGATGACGACCTCTTTTGTTCAAGGGTTGTGGACAGTCACAGACATGCACAGTGCGGTGGTATTCAACTCACTGCGCACCCCAAACACCACCTCCTGGTGGTCCATCCACACAAGGACTTCTCAGTCACTAGGCGCTTTACTTTTTTATTTTTGCTTATTTTTGTTGTTGTTGTGATTTTTTAAAATTACTTATTGCGTGTGTTTCTGTGTCTATATGTATCAGAGGGCACCACGTGGGGAGGCCCAGGGGTGACTTTGGGAATCACCCTGGATCACTCTTCCTCTCCTCTTTGCTTTGCTCTGGAGTCTCCCAGATTCTAAGATGGAAAATACAAGCCTACACCGTTTCCTCCTGGCATTTTTACCTGGGATTGGGGATCCTGACCTCAGAACCTGCTTGCGGGGGCAGAGGCTTAACTCCTGAGCCATCTCTCTGGCCCTAGGTCTGATTTTTAAAAATACGTTAATGCAAGAGAGGAGAGAGGGAGAGGGAGGTGTGCCTCTGGGAGCAAACTCAGGTCTCCAGATTTGCATGCAGACCCCTTCAGAACAGCATCTCTCCACCTGTGTTTTTTTGTTTGTTTGCTTGTTTGTTTTTAAATACAAGGCTTCAGGTGGCCTTAAACTCACTGTGTAGCCAAGGATGAGCTTCAGCTTCCGATGCTCCTACCTGTACCTTCCAAGCGCCGGGAGCTCAGGCCGGCACCTCGACGTGATGCGGCTGGGGCAGAGTGCCCCTTGCATGCTAGGTGAGCACTCGCAGCCAGACCACCTATTAATTCTTTTCTTGCATGTGAGTCTGTGTGTATGTGTATGAATGTCTGCGTGTGTCAGAAGGCATTGGGTGTGCTTGTAGAGACCCAAGGGAGGAATCACCTGGATTGCTACTACCTCCTATTCTCTTCGCTCTGAGTTTCTCAGGCTCCACCTGCCAGGACTGACCATTTCTGCCCGGCTATTTTTACATGGGATCTGGGATTTGAACTCAGGACGTTCTGCTTTTGAGGCTGAGTCTTAACCCCTGATCCATCTCTCCAGCCCCACCTGTTAACCTTTATATGGACTCGAAGAGTGGGCGCTGTGGTTCCATGGTGTGTGTAAGGAAACAGCTCAGAGAGGCTCCAAGAGCAGTTATGGGTCACACAGCAATTTGACAGTAAATCCAGTCTTAGTCCAGGTGTCTGGTTCCTGTCACTCTTCTGAGCTGCCTGCAGTGCAGATCCGCTTTCTGCCCTGGGCTGGGAAAGTGACACCCCCACTGTGGCAGGTAATTCATGCAGCCTCCTGCAAAGCTGCTGCTGAGTCAGCACTGCTCCAGTCTGTTACCCTGGTGACCCACAGGAGGATCTGCACCCCTGGGCCCAGAAAGGCTCAACTTTCCTTTAGCCACTCTGTTTTCAACACTAGGTTGGTGAGAGTCTCTAAGCTGATTGTGGTACTCTTTTTGCTCTGGCCACTAGGAAGCTCATTTGCCAAGGATGTATCCTGTTTCTGGGGAGTAGAATGAACACGGGTGTCATTTCTGTTTATTTGTTTTCCTTCCCTTTAATTTTTTAACCTCAAGTTCCTCATTTGCCGTCATTTTGAAGGTATCTCTGTAAGCTACCTCAAATTCATTTTGGGAAGAGACAAGATACGCAAAAGACATGATAACTGGGTAGACCACAACAATCCCCAGCCCAGACAGTGCCGCCTGGGTGCCACTCATGAACTCGGAGAAGCCAAGCCACAGTCAAGGAGCAGCAGAAAGGAAAGGGGATAAAGGTGATTTAGGAGGCAGTCACATTAATGTGCACGTGCGTGTGTGTGTGTGTGCACATATGTGCAGGTACACATGCATGTGTGAGCGTGCTGTGTGGGCCAGAAATTAATGCCAGTGTCTGTCTTCCTTGTATTACTCTCCACCTTTATTTTTTGATGCAGAATCCCTCTACTGAACTTGAATCTCACCTCCTCAGCTAGACGGGGGGCCCAGTGAGCCGCAGCTCTGCCTCTCTCTGCCTCCCCATGGCTGGCACTACATGCATATGTTAATGTTCCTGACTTTGTTTTTAAGATACAGGAAAAGCATTAAACTTAAGTCCCTTCTGCTCGCGTGGCAAGCCCGGCCCGGCCACGCCAAGCACGCTTTGTCTCCCCATCCCTTCTCCCAGCATCCCACGTAACTCAGGCTGCACCAGGACACCCAGCAGCCCCTGGGTTCTTTCTTGGAGGTTCCAGGGGGGAGACTGTGTGAATAAAAAGGCTTGTGGACCAGGATCTGCACGGCCAACACTGGGGACTGGGGGGGGGGGGATGGTCCGTGGTTTCCCTCTGCCCGCTTTCGGGACAGTGCAGACAGGCAGACGCCCATCCTCAGGGCGACACACTCTCCATAGTAGGTGCCACTCATTCATAAGGACCGAAGCCCCTCCTTGGCTGAGTGATCACAGCTCGTGATGTCCCATCTGTAAACTGGGCTGCAGTGGTCCCGCCGGGACTGGAGTACAGGTGGAGGAAGAGGAAGCCCCATTCAGTGCCTACCTTGGGGATGTCTCCTTCCTGCCTACTGTACTCTCGGTTTCCAGAAGCCTCCAGGCTAGCTCCAGGAAGTGGGGGGGGGGGCAGAAATCAGCAGACCCTGCTCTTCTGGTCTGAGAAGAAACCGAAAGTTTCCTGTGTCCAAGACCCCAATCAACCAGCAGCTACCCAGGACCCGAGGGCAGTCTGCTGTGTTTCCAGAACTCAAGACATCTTAGTGGCTGGGTGTGGTGTTATGTGTCTGAAAATCCCCGCGTTCAGGAGACTGAGGCAGGAGGAAAGGTGAAAATTGTAGGCCAAGCTGTGACTCGGTTCCAGGATGACCTGGGCTACACAAGAAGACCCAGTCTCTAACTAACTAACTAACTAACTAACTAACTAAGCAACCAACCAATTGAAAGCCCCAGTGATTTTCAAAGGTGCTCCTCATGACCACCAATACCTGGTACCCCGAGTCTGAGCCCATTCCTCCAATTGGCTTTGGGGTCCTCACAAAAACCACAAAAGGTACCACTAATCCTACAAAGTAATCCAGGCTGGCAAGATGGCCTGGTGGGGCCCCACAAAGAAGCGAGTGTGTGAGATTCTGTCAGCACACAATGGCCCCTCAGAGGCCAGTCCCCAGGGAAGACAGAGGATCGCTATCAACAAGGCGGAAGAAAGAAATGTCTGTCTTCTCCCGGGATCTGCCCCCGCAGGCTGAGGGCCAAGAATGCAGCCCACATCGATTAAGTTTCTAAAATTATGCCTTGGCTGGGGGTGGGTGACGATCGGGAGAGGATGTGGTGGACGGCTGGGCAGGCGGGTCCCCTCAACGTCAGCCCTTGTGCCGGGCAGCAGGAAGGGAGTGCCCAGCTGCAGATGGCATGTCAACCGGAGTCAAAAGCCCTCTGTGCGCAGCCGGGCACACGGCCGGGTGCCCCTCCGTAGCGCTCATGCGTGGTCCCCCTGCCTTCTCGGGTTCCGGCTTTGCGCTGAGGGGGGAAGGGGGATGGGGGGCTTCAGCACTTGGGGCTGAGGAGCACGTGAGAAAAAGAAAATTCTCAGTGGCAAACACTACAAATGGAAGCGGGGTCACCCTGGCGGGTCCTGCAGGTTGCAGATTGGGGGGGATGCGCTGCCTAACTGCAGAAAGCCCTGTTCTGAAACGCCCCACCTGTCCTCCAACTAAACCCAAGGGGGAAGAAAGGAGGAAAACAAGAAAGAAAATCCAGGGGAGGGGCTTCAGAGGGCTGGGGGGGGGGGCTCCTGCCTCCTGGGAAATGCCTGCCAGGTCGTTCATCTGCTTGGTGGTGGCGACACGTGTGTTTTCCCTGTGGTTATTTTTTGATTGATTTTTAGGTTTCATCACAGCTTCTTCGTACATATGTGCAGTTGTTCTTTGCCCTCATCGGCTCCCTCCCCACTGTCCTTTCCACCCTCCCTCCCCCTCCAGCAGCTTGCCGTTCTTCCTCCAGTCACCCCCTTCTCTTTGCTGTCACGCGTTCTCATACCCTTCCAATTTCCCACCTCCCTTAAGAGCTCTTCCTCATCCTCTTTCCAGTTCCGTCACATTCTCTTTCTCTCTCTCTCTCTCTCTCTCTCTCTCTCTCTCTCTCTAGCTTCCACACAGGAGCAAGTACAAACATGTGGCGTCCATTCCTGTTTCTGGCTTATCTGAAGCTGACTCTGAGGTCCGCCCACTTTCCCGCATGGTCTGGGTTTCGTTTTCCGTACACATTTTCTTCACCCATTCCTCTGCTGACAGACCCCAAGGCTGGCTCCCGCTTGGGCATCACAGACACGAGCCATCATACCCAGTGCCACTGAATTTAACAGCAAATAACGTCTAGCTAGCGTCCCTCAGCAGACAGTGACGTACCCAGGCTACAGTCCTTTGCTGTTTATCTGACATTCAGACCTAGCCAGCGTCCTTGACTTCATTGCCGATCCTGCCACCCCAGAGCCTACTACGCGCTACAGGAAGCTGGCAGCTGATTAGGAAGGAAGCCCCCACAACCTCTCTGGTGGCTACACAGTTCCGCAGAGTACATCAGGGGCAGTACCTGCCCTGGGCATCGCAGCGAGCGCTTTCCTGCCCCGGCAGACAGGATTCTGGGAATGTCTGGAGTGGCCAGAAGTGGGGAGACACCACTGCGCTCCCACGCTAGCAACTCCCACGGGCCGGCCTGGTGCAGCCCTGCCTGACTCAGACTTCCCATCTGGACGACTCTGCGATGTCAGGTGACCTCACGGAGAGCGACTTCCAGGGCTCTGGGTCTGACC
This sequence comes from Typhlomys cinereus, assembly GCA_023101885.1. Lineage (NCBI taxonomy): Eukaryota > Metazoa > Chordata > Mammalia > Rodentia > Platacanthomyidae > Typhlomys > Typhlomys cinereus. The sequence continues at coordinate 168,257 of JALPQD010000754.1, read as the reverse complement.
TATGTGAAGCAGGGACCCCAGGAGAAGGGGAAGGAAAGACCTACGGGGCCACTCCAGGTGCCCTCCACGGAACAGCTGCTGACCTGGGGCCACCTGGGGTCAAAGGACAGCGCGCGCTTGTGAACAGGGCGTGGGCGCTCAGGAGCCCACCCGGCCTGGCAGCCGCAGGCTTGAGTCTAGGTGGGAAGTGACCCAAGGCCCCACCCACCCACACCCGGCCTAGACTGGCTGGCTTCCCTAGGGCCCTCCCACGGCTGTCAGGCTGGAGGTGGGAGGGACGGAAGGAAGGTCGTGTTTAGGGCATGAGTCAGTGTTTCCAAGGATTCGGCTCCATCTGGACTGGCCGCCAGCTCTGGGGGACACCTCTGGCCTCCAGGGGGCTCCTGAAGCCCTGCAGGCCTCCTTCCTGTCACCCCGGATCCTGCTCTCTAGAGACACACAGGGGCGCTTGGTCCCTACAAAATTTGTCCCATGTGGGATGGAGCCAAAGGCTAGGGCTTCCCCCGGGGAGACACTGTGACCTGGCAGAAGAGAAAGACCCCAGAGAGAGAGATGACTGAAACAAGAGTCCCCGGAGACTGGAGTTTCCCTAGGGACTGCTCACGTGGAGAAGGGAAAGACTGAAGCTGGTGCCAGGCCACAGGAGCGGCGTCCCCTGGGAAGAGATGTCACACAGTGCTGACCCCTGCTGAGACCATGATAGTCAGGGGTGGGCGGGACCACCTCTTGACCAGGACCACGAAGCTCCTGTCCTGTTTAAACCTAACCTGCCAGGACCCCAAACACTGCTGGGGATCATCAAGCCTGTTTATAGGTTCCTCTCCCACTGAAAAGCGCTCCTTTCTCTGCCTGCCCCGCTGCCTTGTCTGTTGGCTTGGCCCCGCCTCGCCTGCTGCAGCTGTGGCAGCCATACCAGCCCATCAGGTTCTTGGCTGTGTGGTTTTGTATGTCATGCTGGCATGGAGCCTGCCATCTTGTGCATGCCAGGCTACGGCTCTGCCACTATCAACACCTGGAACAAGCAATCCTGATGATGATACTCTGTCCTGATTGGGCAACTAGGTCATGAGGGGTGGCAGAGTATGACCTGCCCTGTGCCCAGCGTGGTGGGGGCTTGACATTGCCTCTTGGACCGGGGAAGGCTTTTTGAAGGAGGGTGCTCTTGTTGAAGCGGCGGGTATGTGCGCGCACACACACACACACACACACAAGCACGCGCACACACACACAGCTCCATTCATCACAGAGACTATCGAAATCTTGGCCAAGCCTTCTCCATCATTCTCCTGTAGCGTCCTCCTGCCCGAGCCTCCCCGTGCTGGATTCCAGCTCTTGAGCCTGGACCGGCCCCTCGTCTCACAGTAGACTGGGCAACAGATGGATTCCCAGCGACAAGCCAGCCTGCGGAGGGGGCCAAAGAGAAGGAACTGGCCACTGCTCAGCTGCGGCCACTCCCCGCTGGGTGGGAGGGTAGGCGAACCTTAGGGTGCTTTCAAGAGTGACCACACTGCTGGTTTCCTGTGAAACCTCCACAGCTGCCAACTTAATCAATCCACATACAATGAAATAGAGCAATGTGAGGCTGGTGAGGCCAGGGGGCAGGGACGTGGTCAGAGAGGCACTTCTGGATTACTTGGCGTTCCAAGAGGGGACAGGTGCCCAGGGCCGGATTGAGGACCCAGCTGGAATCATCTGGAAGGGTCTTTAATGACTGTCTGTTTCTCTCAGGAGACCAGAATAAATAATTAGCCAGAAAACTTTCCCAAACAGACAGACTCCAGGGTGCAGCCGCTTGGCCCTTCTCGCCGGGTGGGGAGAGACCCCAGAACCCTTTGTCTGCCAGACATCCAAGCAGAGGCAGAGCATGGAGCAGGACCAGAGGGCTGCTGGGCTTCGGCCCCTGTAACCCCCTCCCCCTCCTCCTTCCCTTCTCTCTCCCCCTTTCTTGCTGCCTTTCGAGGATGTCAGAACACAGGTGTTAGGGCAAGTATTTAATCCTAGCACTTAGGGGGCTGAGGCGCCTAAATGAAATGGAATTTACTGGCTTGATTGGCAAGAATTTCAGGCATGGCTAGATCAAGGGTCACAAATGTCATGGAGAATCTCTCTCTCTCTCTCTCTCTCTCTCTCTCTTTCTCTGTTGGCCTCAAACTCTCTATGCAGCCAAGGCTGGCTTTGAACCCCTGACTTTCCTTCTTCAGCCTCCTTCATGTTGGCTCAGAGGCATGCAATGCTACACCTGGCTCTCTCTACAGTGACCATGCCCTTCTTGGGCAATCTTTTCCCAAGGGTGCCATGATGGCCCCTGGAGGTCCCAGGCACGTCACCAACAAGCTAAGTGATCCTGGAAAGAAAATTTATTCCCCAGTGGTCCCCACAAAATCTCGCGCCTGCACATCACTGGCCAGTGTGGGTCAGATGCCTATCTTTGGCCAGTCTCTATGGTGACAGAGATAGGGTTTCTGACCATATGCCAACCCCTGGAATTTGAAAGGGTCAGCCTTACTGGAATACAAGTGGCCAAAGAGAGTTACTGTCCCCAGAAGAGACGTGGATACTGAACATTTGAAAATGACCACATGGGCTTGGAGAGATGGCTCGGGGTTCGGCCTCTGCCTCGAAAGCAGAAAGACGGGAGTTCGGATTCCAGATTCCACATAAAACACCATGTGTAAATGGCAGTGGCCTGCACTTCTAGCTCTGCACTTCTAGACCAAGCCTGGGAATCCATCCCAGAGAGAAGCAAAAGAGAGGTAGAACAATCTAGAATGATTCCCCTTGGGCCTCTACAGCCCCATGCAGTGCCCTCTGATTCATATCAACACATGTTCCCCCCCCCCCCAAAAAAAAAAAAAGTAAAGAATATGATCACAATGCAGCATAGGAAAGAAGAGAATCACAGCTTACCAGAAGGTCCATACAAACAATTGCACAGGTTTGCATGGCACACATTTATCTAGAGGGTTCCTTTCACTCTCACCACTACTACATGCAGCTGTTGTGACAACTGTCCAACCTACGGCAGTTATATATCACAAAGAAAGTGATTTGCAATACTTCCCATCAAGATAGAGTTATTTTCAGGCTGGAGAGGTGGCTCAGGGGTTAAGACTCAATCTCGAAAGCAGACACCAGTCAGAGAAGGCGGGGCCTGCACATCCCATCCTGGTGGGCACGAAGCCTGGGAAATCCCAGAGCAAAGCAAGAGGGAGGTAGAAGCAATCCAGGATGATTCCCGAAGTCACCCTTGGTCCTCCACAGGGACTCACAGTGCACTCTGATGCATGCGTGCGTGCGCACACACACACACAAAATAATAATAATAATAAATCATGAAAGATAGAGTTATTTTCCTCACATCTCACCTGGGCTGGCCTCACCATGCTTGGAAATTCTGACCCAAGTGATACTGCAGAGTCTGAGGGGCTGATGCACCCCGTAGTGCCAGCTATGGTGGACATACTTGCCATCTCGGCACTTGGGAGGCTGAGGCAGGACTGCAACAAGTTCCAAGCCAGATCGGGCTACAGAGTGGGGTTCTGTTTCAGAAAGGGGGCTGGGGTACAGCTCAATGGGTAGAGGGCTTGCCTACCATGCACCAAGCCCTGATTCTAGCCTCAGCGCTGCATCAGTAGAACATGGAGATGCATGTCCGTAATTGCGGCCCTCAAGAGCCCAGGAAAATCAGGAGTTCAAGGCCCGCCTGGACTACATGAGCCCTGGCTAAGAAAGAAAGAGGAAGGAGGGAGGGGAGGATACAGAGACAGAGAGAGACAGACAGAGATAGACAGAGAGAAGAGAAGAGACAAAGAGACAGAGACAGAGAGAGAGAAGAGAGAGAGAGAGAGAGAGAGAGAGAACAAAAACCCCAAACAGACTACAAAGCTGACGGAGCAGCAGCTGGGTTCTTGATGACCACGTGACACAGGCTGTAATTGTACTTGGAGCAGGAGGCCAGAGAGTCATGATTCCGAGGCCATGTGGGGCTAATTTGGGAGAACTAATGTCAAACCTGGCTCCAAATGCACCAAGTTTCAGGGTGTGCTTTCACCCTGTCAGCCCCAGGCAAGGAACTCCCGCAAGGCAAGAGTCCCAGAGGGGAAACCAAGGCACCGACAGCTCAGTTCTGGAAGTGGGAGGCTGGGTGAAGAGTGTCACACCACCTCATCTAAGCTTGCCAAGTGGGTCCCCACACTATCCTGCGTGGTTCCCCAAGGCCGCCACAAGTGAAATGTGCCCTGAAGTGGAGGAGAGAAAGCAAGACTCAAGCCACTCCCGGAAAGTCAAGGCAGCTGGGTGGTGGGATAGTGAGCCGCGCCCAATCGCCTCTGGGGGAACTGCATCTACCACTGGACACTGGCGAAGCGCCAAGGTCCCGGCTTTAGGAAGAGGGACCCAGGGACAGTTCAGACCAGAAGGGATCAACATTCCCTTCACCCGCTGCAAGCTCTGTGCCTGCCTGCGCTGGGAGCAAACACCCCAAACTGGAGTCACTGGTTCTAACCACAGCTCAGGAGCTGGCTGAACTCTCGCAGGGCCACAGGGCAGAAAATCTTGTGACCCGTCCTCATCTCAGAGGCAGATACAAGGAATCTGCTCATGGTCAAACGGGCAGAGGTGGGATCTAAACTTAGGAGCTGCCTCCGGCTCCCGGGATACTAGGCTGTCCAAGGACTGACAGACAAAGCTGAGGAGGGAAGCCCCAAAACTTAGGACTTGTCCCCACAAGTGGTATGAATTCATGCCTTGGCACTTGGGAGAAAGATTACTTTTCTAAGTAGGTGAAATTGGGGGTAAGAACTCTTTTTATATTGGGCGCCGGCATGGCTACCCACCCCTACCCTCCTCCCACAAGCTCCTCTGGTCTGCTGCTCTGCCCTGGGAATCTGGAAACGATGCAGGAACAATAGAGACCGTCCTAGGAAACGACCATCACAGTGTTGTAGGTTCTTGTGTTCTGGAGTCGAAGATTGAAACCAGAACACGTGTAAAGGATTAGGGTAGAGTTTATTCGAGGAGAGAAAGGTTGGAACTCATGGACTCCAGACTGGACTGCCATGAGGGGCTAGGACACCCTGGAGAACTTGTGGAGCTAGAAACACTTATGGCACTAATGCCACGAGGGGCTAGGGCGCCAGAGAACTCATGAGAAGTAGGCAGCTGGAAAAGAACTCATGGCACTGGAGTGCCATGAGGGGCTAGGGCGCCAAAGATGGTTGCCAGGGCCAGGCATATTTGCACACCTAGACAAGCCCAGGAAACTGGCTTTTTCCCATTGGTTAGCTCCCATTGGGGCCCAACCCAGTTGCTCTTGGGACCACGTGGAGCTAGAGGTCAAGTTGTTGGATATGGAGAGCTCATCATAGGGAAGTTGGCCATCTTATCTCTGGGAAGATTGGAGTCAGTTCCTCAGCAGGGGTGGTCCTTCAGGGAGATTCCAGCAGTGGAGGATGACCTTCAGGAATTCCAAAGACCTTCAAAGACCTTGAGACCTATCCCAGCATGGCTGCTCTAGTCCTGCCTTAGAACCAGATGCATCTCTGACTGTGGAGTGTCTTTCCTTCCTGGCTCTCCTCAAGTGCTCTGGCCACACCCTGCCCACGACAAAGGCAGGAAAACAGTGACAGAGTATCCCCTCTTCTTCCTGGACCACTTTTGGCATGCAAGGAGCTCCTGGATCCAGCCACACCCGAAGCTGTTGCATTTCCAACTTCCCATGAGACAGTTGGATTCAGTTAGGCGCCGTATCAATTATTAGTCCTGCTTAACGCAATGCAATGCAATACGACACAGTACAATACAGATAGGGCACTATGCAAAGGCACACACACACACACACACAGGAAACGAGGTCTGTTAGTTCTCCTCTGGCTTAAAGAAATGCAGCTGTTGAAAAAAGTCACATTGTTTTTCCAGGGAAACAAGAGAGGGAAAAGTGTTTCCCGTTCTTCTGAGATGAATCATGAATAAATTTTCAAGCTGTTCACCCGGTCTAACACCATTACTCAAAGCAGCCCTGAGCGGGGAGGGGCCAAAAACCAGGCACGCTGGGAACTCTCCAGGGCTCCATGTGCCTGCCTGTGCTGTCTCCCCTGGCCTCTACTTGCAGACCTGGGAGATGGGCTGGTTTTTAGATTTTTTCTTTTCTTTTGAGACAGGGTCTCATGTAGTCTAAGCTGGTCTGAAATTTACTAAATAGGTGAGGATGACCTTGAACTGCCGACCCTCTGCCTCCAAATGCTGTGATCAGAGGCGTGCGCCACCACGTCATTCTGTGTGATGCCGAGGATCCAACTCAAGGCTCTGTGCGGGCTAAGCAAGCCCTCCCCCACTCAGTTACACCCCCAGCTCAGGAGTATATTCTAAAGCTTCCAGAAAATACCTTTCCAGTGTGCAGGCCGAACAGGCCCACAGGTGCCCACCGCACTACACTGTGCAGGAAGTCTCGGAGCTCAGGATTGTGCAGCAAGTTCCAAAGCAAGGGAAGGAAGAGGTCACGCTGGTCCTGACCTTCCTATCAAGTGCTGGGTTCAGATGAGTCTCCAGGGCAGCAGAGTCCGAAGGGTCAGGAAAGGGCAGGACTTACAGGAAGACAACTAGCTGACGACGGCAGACAAGGTGCCATCTCGGGTGCCAGAGGCAGAGCCAAGGAGAGCACTAGGCATGGTGGGGTAACGGTTACTCTTCACCGTTGCTGTGAGAGAGCATTCAAAGTCAAGCAACTTAAGGGAAAAAGGAAGGTGTATTCAGTTTATGGTTCCAGAGGGGCGAAACGGTCTTTCATGGCAACACGGCTGGTGGCTGAAGCTGGAGGCAGCTAAGTCACTGCGGACATCCTGCAGGCTCAGAGCCGCTCAGTGCAGCAGGCCAGTGGGTAATGGCTGATGGCTGGAGGATTCCTGGAGAGTCAAAGATGCAAAGCAGCCAGGCAGCAGGAGGGAAGAGAGTTTTCTAGCACAGCTTCGGAGAGTCTCTCTTCAAAGTCTTCTGTTCTATGGTTCCTTTTATCTGGTCTGCTGCTGGGAGGTTCCAATCAGACTATATACAGCGAAGATAGAGGAGGAGGAAGAGAGGAAGAGGAGGAAGAAGAGAAGAAGGAATAAGAAGAGAAAGAAGAGGAGGGAGAAGAGGAGGAAGAAGAGGAGGAAGAGGAAGAGGAGGAGACCTCCAAGTTGATTACATTTGCAAAGACCCTATTTTTAAATGAGGTGCTGGTTCCCAGGGGTCAGGGGTAAGAGAATACACATCTTGGGGAGGGGATCACTGTCGCCATGTTGGTAGTTAGCCAGCCAGCCCCTCTGCAGGTGGACCACTTCGCCAGGGAGAAGAAAAGAGTGCAAGAGAAAGGTCCAGGGAGAGACAGACAGCAGATAGGTCCAGGACGACCACCCATCCTACTGTTGCAGGGAAAACGGTCTCAACCGGCCCAATGTCGTAGGGTTCTTGTGTTCCGGAGTCGAAGATTGAAACCAGGACACATGTAGAGAATTAAGGTAGAGTTTATTAGAGAAGAGAAAGGTTGGAACTCACGGACTCCAGACGTGGAGTGCCATGAGGAGCTAGGGCGCCTCCATGAGAAGCAGAAATGAAACAGAGCTCATGGCACTAGAGGGCCATGAGGGGCTAGGGAGCCCATGAGAACTCACAGTGCCTAGGCATGGAATTCATGAGGAGCAAGGAACAAGAAACAGACTCATGGCACTGGAGTGCCATGAGGGGCTAGGGAGCCTCCAAGAGAAGTAGGCAGCTAGAAACGGACTCATGACACTAGAAGGCCGTGAGGGGCTAGATCGCCAAAGATGGTTGCCAGGGCTAGGTATATTTATACACCTAGACAAGCCCGGGAAACTGGCTTTTTCCCATTGGTTAATTCCCATTGGGGCCCAACCCAGTTGCTCTTGGGCCCCTGTGGGTTAGAGGTCAAGTTGTTTGATATGGAGAGCTCATCTCCATAATCCCTTCATGGGGAAGTTGGCCATCTTATCTCTGGGAGGACTGCAGTCAGTTCCTCAGCAGCAGTGTTCCCTCAGGGTGATTCCAGCAGTGGGGGGGGATGGCTTTCAGGAATTCCAAAGACCTTGAGAGACCCATCCCAGCATGGCTGCTCTAATCCTGCCTCACTGCCACAGAGGAGGAAGAGTAGAAGGAATGAGAAGAGAAAGAAGAGGAGGGAGAAGAGGAGGAAGCACCACAACTCCCCCCGGGTCCTGGCTGGGGACTTGCCCACTTGCTGCTGGCCGGCCCCTATGGCCCTGTTGGGTTGGGAACGAGGCACATGGGGTCCCTTGGCTAAGCCACGGGGGATGCACCACTGAGCCAGACCCCAAGGCCAAACCATCCCCGTTTGGATTCTGCAAATGCTGCAGCTTGACTTGCTCCGAGAACAAAGACTTGGGAGCCATGCAGGACCACGCAGCCCCTGGGCGCAGCTGGAGCTCAAGCAGTTCCCCAAAGCCTCTCTGCCCTTCAGAGGCCGAATGCCAGGAATTCCACAGGAATTCCCACAGCGCCTGCTCACTCCTGCCCTGGCGACGGAACAAAGGCCGCTCTGATGAGGATGTTCAGCAGGAGGAGACACCAGGGCTGCCACTCCAAAAGCTGTCCCCTGGGGTGCCCCTGGGGTGCCCCGCGGGGCTGGGGAAGGAGGAATCCTTGTCGCTGCGTGAGTGGAAGTGGGCCCTTTACACGCGCCGGTTCAGAAGCCATGGCACGTCCCTTCATGAGGACCCGTCCCCAGAGTGATCATGCTGGGGTGCGCCCAGGTCACGTTCCCCAGGGAGAGCAGTTCACAGGACACTCAGGGCCCCTAGGCAGCACGAGAACGACCGGAACGGACTTGCTCTGCAGCCCTAGGCGACTTCCTGGGCCTCTAGTGCCTGTCTCTTCATCTGTAAACTGAGATAACAGTCCCCTCTGTGTTATCCATCAGGACTGGCCCGTGATGAGAAGTGCTGCAAACCAGTTTATCTAAAAGATCAAAAAAGGGAAAGTAGGTAGTTGATGAAGCACACTGTGGTATGCCACAATGCTGAGCCCCTGAGAAAGGATCCTGCGTGAAAGGAGAGGATGGACGTCTCCTACGGCAGCTGAAGTGTGTCATTTAACTTCACGGCCACTAATGGGACAGGCTGACTTTCCGTTATCTTGCTAAATAGAGTAAATTGTATAGCATCAAACTGTATTTCTTTTTTTTTTTAATTATTTATTCAATTGTGCGCGTGTATGTGTATGTGTGTGTGTATGTGTGTGTAGAACCATGGACGAATTCGGGAACCAACATGGACCGCCTCCACTTCCTCCTTATTTACTCTGCCCTGGGATTCACAGGCTCCGCCCTACCAGGACCAGAAACGCAGGCTGCCCCTGCTTCCGCCTGGCATCTATACGTGGGGTCTAGGATCCGAACTCAGGACCTTCCGCCTGCAAGGCAGAGGCTTAACCCCTGAGCCATCTCTCCAGCCCCTCTCTTTTTTTTTTTTAAAGGCTATTTTGCTTGCTTTGCAGTTGTTCTTTTATTTATTATTTATTCAATTGTGCGTGTGTGTATGTATGTGCACATGAGTGTGTGTGTGTCTGTGTGTATAGAACCACGGATGAATTCGGGAACCACCATGGACTGCCTCCACCTCCTCTTTATTTACTCTGCCCCAGGATTCACAGGATCCACCCTACCAGGACCAGAAGTGCAGGCCGCCCCTGCTTCTGCCTGGCGTCTATATGTGGGATCTGGGATCCGAACTCAGGACCTTCCGCCTGCAAGGCAGAGGCTTAACCCCTGAGCCACCTCTCCAGCCCCCAAACTGTATTTCTTAAGACTCACCATTTGGGGGCTGGAGAGATGGCTGAGGGGTTAAGCCTCTGCCTCATAAGATGGTCCTGAGTTCAGATCCCACGTAAAAAACACCAGGAAGAAATGGGGTGAAATAGCAGTACTTCCAACTCTAGAAGGCATAGCCTAAGAAACTCCAGAAAAAAAGTAAAGAAAAGGTAGAACAATCTAGGGTGATTCCTGAAGTCACATTTGGGCCTCCAAACACACACATAGTACCCACTGATAAACACAGACAGACAGACAGACAGACAGACACACACACACACACACACACACACACACACACACACACACACACGACTAGCCATTTGGGATCAGGCACATGGGTCACTGGGAGTCCTTCAGATAAGTTATTAGACCAGATTCCACACAGTCAGGGCCTGTTTATCAAAGGAGGTGAGTTTTACCTCTGCTTTTCCTCCTGCCCTATGGTGCCCACTCCACCACAACTCCCTTCTAGGCTTCAGTTGATCCATGAGACGTGCTGGCTGGGTGATTGGCACATGTGTCATCTCTGTTTGCTGTGGTTAGTGGTATGAACACCCAAGATGGGTAGGTCTACTTACCGATCTTAACTCCACAAAAACCTCATGTGAAGAGCTAGGCAAGGCTGCGCACTTGGGAGGTGGAAGCAGGAGGATTGAGAGTTCAGGGTCATCCTTCAGTGTACCAGGTGCAAATCCAGCCTAGTCACACCCTCTGTTTTGTCAGGGAGGTCAGGGGAGTCTGCCAGCCTCCCTTCAGACCACTGAGGCCACGGTCAGTCCACTGATAGAGTCATGACATCATGCATAGGTTACATGCAACATATTTAGTTAGTTAGTTAGTTACTTAGTAGTGTGTGTGTGTGTGTGTGTGTGTGTGGTGTGTATCAGCGGGCACTGTGTGTACCTGTGGAGGACCAAGGGTGACTTCAGGAATCATCCTGGATTGTTTCTACCTCCTTTTAGCTTTGCTCTGGGATTTCCCAGGCTCCACCCACCAGAGCCAGAAGTGCAGGCTGCTTCCATTTCCGTTTGGTGTTTTTACGTGGGACCTGAGTTCCGAACTTAGAACCTTCTGCTTTCAAAGCACAGTCTTAATCCCCTGAGCCATCTCTCCAGCCCTATATGACATATTTAAAGCATAACCAGTATGGCTGCTGCGTATCAGGGGCTGACGATCCCACCATGAGGTCCTCCTAGAGCTGACGTCTTCGCGAGGGGAAAGCAGCAATATACTGCTGAGAAATAAAAACATCTTTGATGTCACATGGTAACAGGCCAGAGGGAGAAGACAGCAGGACAGAGCGTGGTGTGGCGCAAGATGCAATTCAACAAGGGCGAGAGGGTTGAGGGTGCCGCTGGGTGGTAGCTCACCTCTCAGCAAGTTCAATAAATAAAAATAAACAGCCAGCAGGGGAGCACATGGCTGTACTTCCCGAAGCCAGAAGCTAGGGCACAAGGATCTAAGTTATAGGGCAAGTTCAAGGTCATCTGGGGCAACATAGCAAGATCCTGTCTCAAAAAATAAAATAAAATTAAATTAAATTAAAAGAGGGGCTGGTGAGATAACCCAGCAAGTCAAATAGCTGACCCACAAACCTGAAGACTTGAGTTCAACACCAGAAGCCCACATGATGCAAGGAGAGAACTGGCTTATGAAAAGTTGTCCTCTGACCGCCACCTGCCTGCCAGGCACGTTCTCTCTCTCTCATTGTCTGTAAAATGAATAAATGAAAAATTTAAAACGTAACAAGAGGGTTGCGGAAGCTTCTCTGTGGTAGCACACTTGCTTAACATGTGACGCGCTGAGTTCCATCTGCAGTGCAGAAAAGGAAGAAAGAAGGGAAGGAGGGAAGGAGGGAGGGATGACAGGATACTTTGCCACGTACATGGCTGCTCACTTATTCCTGTGGTACTGAGGATTGCAGCTTCACATATGCTCTGCCGCCGAGCTGCAGCCCAGCCAGCCTTGACTCCGTTCTGCAGGGCGCGACTACCAAAACCAGCCGTTACGCTGGAAGGAAGCAGGACCACGCCCCGCCTTCTTGGGGTGTGGGGCGTCCTGTGCACGGACCTCCACTCACCCAATGCGTGTATGCTGGGCCTGGAGAGATGGCTCAGGGGTTGTGACTCTGTCTCACAAGCAGAAGGTTCTGAGTTCGGATCCCAGGTCCCACATTAAAACTAAAATGAAACCAATGCGTGTATTCTGCTGGCAATCAGCGAATGGAGGCCTACAGGGCGCAGGACGGCCGCGAGCCAAGAAGAACAATGCCGAGGGACCCAGATCTCTTTTCAGTTCTGGGTGCAAATCTATGAGACAACCAAAAATGTCTTCAGACCTGGCAAGGGAACGCCGGTGGTAAAATCACCCCGAGTTGAGGATTTGTCAGATCCCAAGCGGGGAGACAGAAGCCTGACAATATTAAGGAGTCAGAGCTGTTGTTCCGTGAGCCTGCCGCATGCTGGTTCCCCGTGATCACCGGAAGTCCTCGCTCCTGCATGGGCTGTGCTCCGCCTCCCTTCCAGACACACGGTACCTGCAGCTCCAGGAGGTCGAGGTCAGCGATCAGTCTTGGGCCACGGCAGGAGGCGGAGGACAAGGCCGGGCACCAAACTCCAACCCAAGCAGCCCCCCGAGTTGAGACTGAACTTCGCTGCAAGAGATCCGTCAACAGGCCAGCTGCGGGCACGTGAACTCCGCCGGCTCCAGAGTCTGGCTGGTCACTTGGGCACATAGACTCCTTTTCACACCTACAGCCAACTGCCAGGCTTCTCAGCTGAGGGGCCATCTTGGTTCCTCTCAACCCACAAGTAGGTGGCCTGCCTGTCATGATAGAATGGAAAGCTGGCAGGCTGGGCACGTGGCCTCAGAATATCCTGGGTTCAATGCCTGTGGGTCCTGATGGGCGACTGAGACTCAGAGGACAGGCAGAACTAGGGTGCATCTCAGCACCCAGCACACATTTGCACCCTCTTATCTGTAGCTTCTAGTACATGGTTAGCTTAGTGTACCATTCCCAGAATCAATTTTGGATTTTTTTCATTACTCCTAGAAAGACTCTCTACCCATAAGAAGTAGGTTGCATCCCACCTTTCACTTCCCCAGATTTCCCAGCTGCAGCTGCAGTTCTCGGTCTATGTGATTTCAGTGTGCTCTGACAGGTGATCCTTTCCCACTCTGCCCACCGTCTCCAGGACCAGTGGTCCCCACATGACCACCCCAGCGCCTCCTGGGTCTCCTGGGAGATAGAGAACAGCTCGTTAGCTGGACACGGCCTGCAGCTGTCTTCATGAGGGGAAGGGGGAAGATGATGACACTGGCTGAGGTTACTGTCTTAACTAGGTAAAATAGCGAGTTAGCCAGCCGGGGCCCACCTGTTGGCGTCTTAAATAAATTCCTTAACAGTTTTAGATTTACAGAAAAGCTGGGAATGGTACCCACCCTCATATTCTTACCAGGTTTCCTCTGAGCTCACTGTGTGTGTGTGTGTGTGTGTGTGTGTGTGTGTGTGTGTGTGTGTGTGTGTATCGGAAGGCACTGTGTCTGCCTGTGGAGGCCCAAGGGTGACTTCAGGAATCATTGGATTGTTTTACCTTCTTTTTGCTTTGCTCTGGGGTTTCCCAGGCTCTGGCTTCCAAGGCTGAAGGTAAAAGCTGCAGCTATTTCTGCCCATATCTGGGATCCAAACTCAGGCCCTGAGCTGTCTCCTGAGCCCTTAGCTTACTGTCTGTTATGAGCACAGCACACACATCACACATACACATCAGGGTCTTTCACCGACCTCCTCCTGTCTCTCTTCCTCCTCCAAGGCAGGCTGAGACCCTCCAATGCCTCCCCATGGAGAAGCTATTACTTTAACTCTGCAAGAGGAATCCCCCTCGCCTTATTTGATCTTAGGTGGTGAGACCTTATTCCCGAGGGGTCCTGTCCACACCAGTGGGAGGGAAGCCACAGAGAGAAGCCAGGAAGACAGCGGACATGCTCTCTTTGCCCCCTGCCTGTTCCCATGAGACCCTGGGCTTTCGTCCCCTCGCAGCTGAAGAACACATGCCTGGTGAGTCTAAGCACAGAAAGAAACACTTTCCCCTGGTCTTTCATCTTGGTAACAGAATATTTTGATTACATAAATCTGTTATGCTTTCTTAGTGGTAACCTGTCTTTGTAGTATAGTGTCTGTGTGGACCTCCCTGATGGAGAGCAAGGGGTCGCACCCCCACACAGTCTTACTAACTAAAGTCCATACTTGTGCAGATCTCTCAGCTCTGTGTATATGAGATATGCGTGCTTATTCCTGTGTGTCAATGTGAACACACACGTGGTGCGTGTGTAGAGGTCAGAGGACAACCTCGGGTGTGAATCTTCACCTTCTACCTCGTTTCAGAGAGTTTCTTTGCGGTTGTTCCACTGCATACGCCAAGCCAGCTGGCTGCAAGCTTCCAGGGATTCTCCCGTCTCTGCCTCCCATTTCTCCACAGCACGCTAGGATTGCAGCTGCTTACGCTACGCTACGTGTCTAGTGTATGTGGGGGCTGGGGATTCGAACTCAGGTCTGCATGCTCGCTCCACCTCCTGAACCCAATCTCCTCAGTTTTTATCCCTAGCGTATTGCTAGGGTCACACCTAGGACAACCCATTGCATTTATTGAATGCGCTTTTAGTTTATTTTATTAATTTATATCTATTGAAGTTTGGGGGAGCCCAAGACACCTGTGCAGGTTGGTCACATCCCCGGCATCCACCTTCATTGTTCTCATCCCCTGTGTTTTCCGTGGATTCAGTTCCTAGACTCCCTGTTGCCCGTCTCTTAGCACTTTTTTTTTATTATTATTTATTCAACTGTGTGCATATGCTTGTGTACGTGCGCGCGTGTGTCTGTGCGTGTGTGTGTGCGTGTGTGTCTGTGTATGTGTCGAACCACGGACGAATTCGCGAACCACCATGGACGCCTCCACCTCCTTCTGCCTCGGGATTCACAGGCTCCGCCCTACCAGGACCAGAAGCGCAGGCCGCCCCCGCTTCCGCCTGGCGTCTATACGTGGGATCTGGGATCCGAACTCAGGACCTTCCGCCTGCAAGGCGGAGGCTTAACCCCTGAGCCACCTCTCCAGCCCCAACCGTCTCTTAGCACTTTTGACGGCTGTTCTCTGAAAGTACTTTCTGAACTGTTCCTCAGTATGAATGTGCTTCTTCCTCGTATCTCATGGCAGACACGTGGTGGGCAGCGGTAAGAAGATGTGGGAAATGTCCTCGTCACATCCTGCCATGCTGCTTTGATCGCACTGACTCACTGCTTGTGGCTCCTGACCTTTATCACCTGGGATGAGTCACTTGGATGAGTCAGGTGAATGACTTGGTAATCTGCCTAAGACAGTCATCCCTTTCTCAACCCGAAAAATTAAACAAAATAAATTTAAAAAGTGACCAAATTTGGCCACTACCAGTACAGACCAGAAGAGGTCGGCTGAGGGCAGAGAGTATAATGAGGTCCGTCTCTGGTAGAACCAAATTTGACCTTCCCAGTTTTGGGGGTCGTCAGGCCTAAAGCCTGCAGTCTGGAGAATGACACATTAGCATCTAAAATGGACAGTAGTTAGGTGGAGTCCTCCCTTTGGAAGTTGAGTTTTGCCTCTTGTCTGCGTAGACAATGGCAGGTGAATTCCTTCCTCTGGGAGTTGAGTTTACCTCCTGTCTGTTCTTAGATCGCTTGTGTTCTTCTCAGAACTGGTGAGGTTAAAACTTCCCCTTACAGTTCCTTCCCTATGCATTTGAGATATGTTACTGCATGGACCAGGTAACTCTGCTTTGAGACATTCATTGTCCATTCCTTTTTAGCAACCAAGTGTCATGCCTGCTTTTAAGTGTACCTGGAGACATCATGTCTGGTCCCACACAGCAAGTAGATGTCACTCCTGCCTTTTCTTTGTTAGCCAGAATGTATACATTTTACATGATCCTGTAAAGAATTTGGCCCTGCTCTTCTTTGATTGTTTTCCTATACATACTCATGGATGCTACAATAAAATGGGCTTAGTGACGTCTTAGTGCTAAGAGACGGTTGGGGCTGGAGAGGTGGCTCAGGGGTTAAGCCTCCGCCTTGCAGGCGGAAGGTCCTGAGTTCGGATCCCAGATCCCACGTATAGACGCCAGGCGGAAGCGGGGGCGGCCTGCGCTTCTGGTCCTGGTAGGCTCCCTCTGACCCGATGCCTGATCAATTCCTACCGCTCCCACTTGTTTCCTGCATGGAAGTCTGGGTTTATGCTAGTTGGTGAGCCCAGACGCCCAGTGAAGAGAAGAAGCTTGGAAGGGCGAAGTGAGAGTCTGGAATCGCATGCTAGTCCAAGCTGTGCTTGAAGTGGGCTGTTGTCAGCAGGCCAGAAGATGACCCCAGCTTGGATTCTCAGCCCTGCCCTGCAGTCTTCAACCCTCCGGGAGAACCCAGGGTGTGCGGTGCTAGAGAGCTCTTGACCACTGCTGGGGAACTTCCGTTAGAAAATGCAGAAGGCCCAGATGTGGGCTGCTAGGTGACCCAGCCTCAGGGTGGCATGTGGCGCCTTCTATTGCTCTCCGTCCAGGGCAGGCCAAGGGGTGGTCAACACAAGGAGAAGCCAGTGCATGGGGGGGGGGATCCCGGCTCGCTTTGGTCACTTGCTACCCACTCCTGACTTCCACAGCACGTTCCCAGGCAGGAGCGCTGGATGGAGTAGAGGGGTCTTGGGACCCTAAGGGAAGCCCCTTGTGCTCCTGCTTCTGGGATTAGGAATTCTCTTCTGTAAACTGGGCTTTCCTCCAGCCTCCAGGAAACCGCCAGCCGGGTCTCCGGAATCAGCTCATACAGCCCCCTGCGCGGTCCCATCGCCAAGACCAAAGCGCCTCCTGCCGGCCGAGGGCCGCCTAGAACCTCTGGATACGGCCTCCTCTGCTCCCCCTGCAGGCCGCGTGGGGAACAGCCATTCGGTCGACTGGTGATAACAGAGGTTAGAAAGACTTGTGGGGCTTTTCTAGACCTGAGCTCCTACCGTGGGGGGTCCCAGTACCAGCTCCTCCACTCACGAAGAAGGAAACCCCAAGACTGCAGAATCTCTCAAAAATTAATCCAGTGCTTGTTATTTGCAGGATGCACTGTTTGGGCTTTTGGTTCTGTGTGTGTGTGTGTGTGTGTGTGTGTGTGTGTGTGTGTGTGTGTGTGTGTTTCTGACACAGAGTCTCTGCAGCCTGCACTGGCCTGAAGTTCTCAGCCACCCTCTCCTCTCAGCTTCCTGAGCGCTGTGGTTTGTGGCTGTTGTTGCTGTTTTAACTTTTTATGTTTGGTGGAAACAGATAATCTCTGGAGAAAAAAATAAAGTTGCCTGGCAGGTGAAATGCTCGGTGGGCAAAAGGTACTTATGCACCAATTTGGTGACCTGAGTGCAATCGCTAGAGCTCACAGGGAAGGAGAGAATCGACCTCCAAGGGTTGCCCTCTGACCACCACCTGTGGATCACATGTCTTTCCCTGCTCTCCCTCTCAGATGAATAAGTTTGTTTGTTTGTTTGTTTTTGTTTTAAGGGCTGGAGAGTTGGTTTAGGGGCTAAAGCCTTTTCCTTGCATGCAAAAGGACCTGGGCTTGGATTCAGATCCCAAGAAAAAAATACTAGGGGGAAATGATGGCAGAGTCTTGATGACACCTATGGACACCCCTTCTTCAAGTCAGCATGACAACATTTTCTCATCTGTAAACTCAGCACTTGGAGGGCTGAGGCAGGAGGATCGTGAATTCTAGACTTTCGGCCTGTGGAGACATTGCGCTGGTCTCTGCCTGCATCTTCCTGCAGCCGTCTCCCTGGGTGGGTCTTCTCCATCACTGCTCCCCTAAGTGCTACTTCCTCTTCACAGGGCCCACAGTCACTGGACTGGGGGCTTAATCCTAATTACCCTGACTTCATCTCCACTTGATTACAGTAGCAGAGACCAAATTTCCAATAAAGTCTTGTCCTGGACGGATCTGCGCAGTGGGGAAACACACTGTTCAACCCACGAGCTCTTCTTCAGCACTTTATTGTGGAGATCCACATAGACTTTCTGGGGAAACAATTTTTTCTCAAAGGAGAAAGAGGAAGACTTTCTCTGTCAATCCCACATTTTCTGGACGGAGCTTCCCATAGCCAGCCACGTATTGCCTGCTTCCCTCTGTGCCAAGGGGGCAGGTGGCAGAAGCACTGAAGCCTATTTACCATGACTGACAAAAGAACAAAAAGGACCCAAGGACAGGAATCTCCTGAGGTAACACAGAGTGAATCAGGACCCAGTTTTCAAGCCAATGTTCCTCTAGTTACATGAGCGTTAGAGGTGGCAGCCAGTACCCCCGAATGTTGGCAAACATTACGCTTGCATACACACCTTTAGGAGGCTTGGGCTTTCTGGACTCTTACCCCTTCTTAAAGCTTCTCTAAGTGCATCATGTCTAAGTATGGTGACCCATGAAGTGGTCCTGGGCTAAGAAACAAAAAAGGTGGAAAAACAAAGAAACATGCAAAGAAGGAGCTAGAGAGAAAAGTCGGCTGAAGCAGGTGGGGAGACCCACCAGCCTCTTGGAGGGAGAAACGATGCAAACCCACCCTCCGGCTGGGGACTGGTACGTACATCAGAGAGTGGGACCTCAGATTTGTTGGAAGCAGAGGGAATGAGAAGCTCTGCTCGCTTCTGGTCCATGCTTTCTGGTGGACAGCCAGCCCGAGAGTCAGGAGGATGGACATTCCTGATGTCTAGCGTGGGCCAGAGAGAGACTGTTGGGCCCGCCCAGGATTTGCCCAAGGCATGGCTGAGCACATGGGACTAAAGATGGCGCTGAGGGCTAGTGTCCTGGGCATAACCACATTACAGAGAGCCCTAATTGGTTTTCAGGTATTGCCCTGCCTTCCTTATTGAATTGACATTGGACTTGACCACTAGCACCTGAAGGATGTGTTGACCTTTGGCACAATTGGGTGCCCAGTTTGGCGCCTTGTGGTCTTTTGTCTGTATAAGCTGTTTTGTTACCCCCAATAAACTGAGATTTGCTTTTGACAAACTCCCTGTCCCGTGGCCGAGTCTCTGGAGAATTGAGGCGGAGGTGAGGACGGAGGGACCTACCTTTCTTTGTCTTCCCAGCGGGCTGCGCAATCATGTGAATGAGTGTGTGAGTGGGTGGACACGCCACACTGTGGGTGCTGGACTCTACAACAGACAGTCTGTGCATGAGACACTTTGAGGATAAACGGACATCCCTAAGGTATCAAGCTATGGCTTCAGTCTTTGAGGAATTCCAGAAAACACCAATAAGTTAGACCAGGGTATTATACTTGTTTTTCATGGAGAACTCATGCTTGGCTGTTTATCCATTCTTCATGTCTTCTATTAAGAAAGGACGGGGCTAGAGAGGTGGCTCAGGGGTTAAGCCTCCGCCTTGCAGGCGAAAGGTCCTGAGTTCGGATCCCAGATCCCATGTATAGATGCCAGGCAGAAGCGGGGGCGGCCTGCGCTTCTGGTCCTGGTAGGGCGGAGCCTGTGAATCCCGGGGCAGAAGGAGGTGGAGGCGTCCATGGTGGTTCGCGGGTTCGTCCGTGGTTCTACACATACACAGACACACACAGACACAGACACAGACACACACGCACATGCACATGTGACAGTTGAATAAATAATAATAAAAAAAAATAAAAAAAAAGAAAGGAGACTTCCTTTTCTAGCAGACAGCAACCTATATACCACTTACACACATGCACACTCACACCCATGCATACACACATATGTTCACACTTAAGCATACTCAAACATGTATACCCATACTTGTGTACACACATTCGAGTCCTTAAATTAGTGTCATTATAGTTCCAAAGCCCATATACACGTGTGTACATGCTTGCAGTGCAGTGTTTACTTAACTTCATGCTCACACATATGCATACTTATACACATGTGTATACACATACATGCCCGTGTATCTACATACTCACGCACACATTCTACACACACACACACACACACACACACACACACATATACACATACACACATACTTACATTTACATTCAGCTCCACAACATGGCTAAAGTGCCCCTCATCTAATCAACTTCTCTACGGCTTAAGTCAGTTTCCACAAGGGATGAAAAGGTGCAATTGGATCCTCAGACACCCTCTCCTGTGGTATTAATTTCTTGAGATGCTGTAACAAGTGACCATGAGCCCAGTAGCTTACAGCCTTGAGGTCAGATGTTCAGAGTGATTTTCATGGAGCTAAAATCCTGGAGTCAGCAGAGCTGGTATGTTTAGGAAGCTTGAGCTTCTTCAAGCTGACGCTTCCTTTAGTGCCTTCCTTAAAATCGCACCCACTGACACGCAATGTCTGTCACGCAACGTGCTTCCTGTGACCATGCTGGACCCACCTGGACCAGAGCCACAAAGTTCCCTTTGCCAAGGAGAGTAACGTGGCAGACACCAGGGGCGGGGCACATGTTCTTGGTGCTATTCTTCACGTCTGATCTCACTTGCTGGGAGGGAAAGCCGGAGCCTCGTGCACGCTGTGAGCATCCACACCTCGTTACCCCATAGCCCGAAGGCAACACCTCGCCTCGCCCAGCCTCCACTCACACCTCCCTCGACGCCCTCAGCAGGTGCAGTCCTGATGTGTGCCAAGTCCCCATGCCCATTGCTGCTCAGAATGGAAGGGAAGGACTCTCACTTCCACTGAGAAGGACACTGACATTCTAAGAAAGGTGACTCGCCCAAGGGGGTAGAAATGAAGTGTGTCGGGGCTGGAGAGGTGGCTCAGGGGTTAAGCCTCTGCCTTGCAGACGGAAGGTCCTGAGTTCAGATCCCAGATCCCACGTATAGACGCCAGGCGGGAGCCAGGGCGGCCTGCGCTTCTGGTCCTGGTAGGGCGGAGCCTGTGAATCCAGGGGCAGAGTAAACAAGGAGGTGGAGGCGTCCATGGTGGTTCCCGAATTCGCCCGTGGTTCTACACACACACAGACACACACGCGCGCACGCACATATATATGCACACACGCACAATTGAATAAATAATAAAAAAAATTAAAAAAAAAAAAAAAAGAAATGAAGTGTGTCTGGCCCACCCATCCCCTCACTGCTGCCCCATGTGGCCTTGCCAGTCTGTGACCTTCTTGGTGATCACAGAGCCAAGACCATGCCAGGCCCCTTCTTGGACATCATGTGGCATGAGCTACACATCAGTCTTATATTAGCTACCAAGGCTTCTCCAGAGAAGCAAAACACACAGGGGTGTGTGTGTGTGGGGGGGTGTCTGTGTGTATCAGAGGGCACTATGTGTCCAAGTATGACTTCAGGAATCATCCTAGATTGTTCTACCTCCTCTTTGCTTCACTCCAGAATTTCTCAGGCTCTGCCTTTCAGGGATGGGAGAACAGGCCACCGCCATTTCGCCACCATGTCTGCCTGATGTTTTTACATGGGATCTGAACTCAGGACCTTCTGCTTGTGAGGCAAAGGCTTGAGCCATCTCTCTAGCTCCCAAATAGTTAGTCTTACAGACAACTTCAGCCCTGGCCAGCTATAGGACACCCTCCCCGCACACGCTGGACCCCACCCACCACCAGTCCTGGGGTCTCTCATTGGTGGCCCAGATGCAGCCATCTGGCCTAGCACCCTTTGGGGCTCTGCTCCCCAGCACCCCACTCACTGTCGAGTCCCAGATGAATCTCAACAATATCCAGAATAAGGGCTGTGGGGAGCCAAGCTATAACTGGACCCCTTTCCCAACCTACATCCACAAAGCTTCACACTTACCCAGCACATGGGAGACCAGAGTTACTGCCTGTAGCCAACAACAGACCTCTATTTATTTCTTTATTTTGAGACAAGGTGTCCTACAGCCCAGACTGGCCAGAACACTCTTATATAGCCGAGGATGACCTTCAACTCTTGATCTTCCTGCCTTCACTTTCCAAGTGTACCCATTTGTAAAAATATTTAGCGTTGGGTTGGAGAGATGGCTCAGGAGTTAAGATTCTGTCTCACAAGCAAAAGGTCTTGAGTTCGGATCACAGATCTCAGAAAAAATACCAGGCAGAAAAAGAAGTCAGCCTACACTTCCGGCCCTGGTGGATGGAGCCTGAGAAATCCCAGAGCAAAGTAAAAAGGAGGTAGAAGTAATCCAAGATGATTCCTGAAGTCACCCTTGGTCCTCCACAGGGACACACAGTGCCTCTGATACACACACACACACACACACACACACACACACCAATGAGAAAACCCAGGACTGTGTATGTGTATGTGTATGTGTATGTGTATGTGTATGTGTATGTGTATGTGTGCACATGCATGCACTCGTGCATATGTGTGCATGGGCATGCGTGCTCCAGAGCGCATGCAGAGAACAGAGGACAGCTTCTGGGGGTCTGTTCCGTCCTCCACCTGATTGAGGCAGGGTCCCTCCCTATGACTGCCGCCGAACTGTGTATTCCAGGCCAGCTGGCTCAGGGGCTTTGGGAAGCCTCCTGTTCTGCCTCCCCATCTCATTTTCAGAGCGCTGGGATTACAGCCCCATGCCACCACATCTGACTTTTTTACTTGCGTTCTTGAACTTGGAGCATCAGACTTGCTCAGCAAAGCACTTTTTACCTGCTGGGCATCTCCTCGGCCTCCATGCCTGGTTTTATACAGTCCTAAGTATGGACTCCAGGACTCCGTGCATGCTAGAGAAGCACTCTCTCAACTCAGCCACGTCTCCAGCCATTGGTCTATGCATCGCATCTGCCAAAGCACTTTCCCCAATCTCGGCTAATTTCGTCCTAAAAACAAAGAACAAAATTGCCTCTCATAAGGTTGGCTGCTATAATCCTACTTTAGAGGGAGGGAGACTGAGGCTCAGACAATAACTTGATTTGTTCACAGTACAGAGGGTCTCAAAGCACACTGACCACCGGGAAGTCCATCTCCTTTCCAGCCAATGCTATAGAGATGTGAGGTGGGAAGTAAGATCTGAGGGTCAGAGGGAGACGCTGACGGGCAGAGAGGACTTGGGAAAGCACAATTCACAGGAGCCAGCTGAAGCAAGGCGCAGAGGGAGGTGTGCGTGAGCTGAGTCTATGTGTCAGGTGCGCGGTCGGGAAAATGATGAAAGGCTCGGAAACGGGCAAACGGCATTCCCCTGGGTCTTGCCTGGTGCAACCTTCTGAGTTACTTTGGCCTTCCATCACCTCCAAACTATCTGACAGCACTGCAGGCTGTACGAAGCTGGCAGAGATTCAGTCTCACCCACAGACATTCAGACGGACCCTTCTGCAGAGGTGCGTGATGGATGGCTGCCCTGTGGGGAGGGCGGCTCTGCAGCCTGTGCGACTTCAGCATATCTGAAGCCGAGCTTTTGAAGTGCCCTCTGAGTTAGTGGGGACATCTTATTAGTTTTCTATGAATTAATGGGTTAAAATCTTTGGCATGTGTTCATTTTATAGTTGTACGAATCTTGAGTTGAACTTTTTTCTTTTTAAAACATTTCGTGTGTGTGGGGGGGAGAGAGAGAGTTGACCTTTTAAGAACAATGCTTTTGAGCAAGCTCTCTGCACTGACTCCAGCTGTTTTTCCCCTCGTGCCACTGGCCTGTCCCGCTGGTCAGGCAAAAGCCCCTCAGACAGGGAGGCCCAGACCCCGACACCAGACATCACTGCTTCACCAGGCCTTTTAATCTTTTTTCCCCAGAATTGAGGATGGAACTTGTAGCGGTTACTCTTAACTGTTGCTGTGAGAAAGCACCCAAAGTCAAACAACTTAAGGGAGAAAGGGAGATTGATTCGACTTACAGTTCCAGAGGGAGAAACAGACTTTCATGGCTTAGGAGACACGGCCGGTGGCTGAAGCTGGCAGGCTAAGTCACTCCCATCCACAAGCCTGAAGGCTGGAGGATTCCTGGAGAGTCTCTTCTCTCCAGTCTCCAGTTCTGTGGTTCCTTATATCTGGTCCACTCCTGGGAGGTTCCAATGAGATCTAGGGAGGTTCCAACGGGCTCTAGGGCTGGTCTTTGTATTGTAAGTGTGTTGATCTAGATCATCTCTTCAGGTGGTCTCAGCTGATCTTAGTTAATGCCAGGTGTGTCAGGTTGACACCAGGATAAACTATCACAGAACCCAAGATCTCATGCACTGTAGGCAAGCACTCTACTGCCAGCTGCACCCAAAGCCCTGCCCCCATCTTACCTTGACTTTACGTGTCTGTGTGTTTATGTTCACGTGAAGGTGGAGACCAGAGGATAAAAGCGGGCGTTGCACCTCAGGAGACATCCATCTTGTTTTTTGACAGATCTCATTGGCCTAGCTTCCTGGTGGGTTGCTGACCCCCCATCGAGAGCCAGGAACCCACCTATCTCTACCTGTTCGACACTGGGATCACAGACACGCACTATGTGCTTCGTCTTTTTTTTTTTTTTTTAATGTAGATTCAGGGAGTCCTTGAACTTTGGTCCTCATGTTTCCACAGCAAGCGCTTTATCAACTGAGCTATTACCCTACCCTCTACTTGTGTTTTTTTTGAGACAGGGTCTCCTCATTACCTGACTAACCTAGAACTACAAAACGGTCCAGAAGAGCCTTGAGTTCCTGGCATCCTCTTGTCTCGGCCACCAGGATCGCAGGCACGTAACACTCCACGCAGCCCCGTCAGCACTGAATGTGTTTCTTACACACCTTTCATCCTCCCTACATTCCTGATCCCTGATCAGTCATCTGCTCGCCATGGGGGCTGAGGTACTGGACCATCCTGAGCAGGAAGCAGGGAAGGTTCAGCGGGACCTGGCTGAGCGTGTGGTAGAGGTACGGGACCTGGCTGAGCGTGTGGTAGAGGTATCGGGGTGGAGGGAGGGAGAGTGGGGGGGTCTATCTGAGTGGCCGCTTCTCTTTATTGGTTTTTGTTTGTTTGTTTTGTTTTGTTTTTGGTGCTGGGTGGACCGAAGGGCCTTTGCACACTGGGCGACTGTTCTGCCCCTCGTCCGAGCTTCAGCCTGCTTGCTCTCCACGGTCCAGACACAGTGTTCCTGAGTGCTGCTATTCTAGTTGGGCACCCCCAAACCTGGCTTGTCACCTCGAGGTTTCCACCACCTGCACCCCTGAAGAGGCTCGCCCCCCCACTCCACTCACTCTCTGGCCTCCAGCCTCGTGGTCTCCTGTCAGGTGTTGGATTGCGTCAGGCTCACTTCTGCCGCTGGGCCTTAGCACATGCTGGTACCTGGGGCACTTTCCTTCCTATCTTTATTTAACTACCTCCCACCCATTTCAGATCTCAGTGTGATCACCCCCTGCTCAGGAAGCCCTCAGTGATTCCCTGCCTCTGTTATGCACCCCAGTAGTTCCGTGAACTGCTCCTGGGTAACACGCATCACTGTTATGACTAAAAGTACCGTGAGGGCACTGAAGAATCTATCACTGTCCTAAATGCAAAAAGCCTCAGATTCAGATTCCTGGTCCTCCTGACTCGGCCTCCGTTCTCACCGCAGCTCCTCTGCAATGCTTCGGGCAGGCAGGGAGCCAGACGGCGCAAACATGGAAAGCTGCGCCTGCACCTTGGCTGCCACGTCTCCTGGCGGTCAGACGCATCTCTGTACGTAAGCATCCTTGGGATGCCACAGAAAGGACCAGGCACACTCCCACGCAAGTGCACCAACGGAGGGGCTCCCTCCCCCTTTGTGGTTTCGACGCCTCCCGCATTTCAAAAGAATCATGGGAAGAAATATCCTAAAAGGGAGATCCTATTCACGATGATCTGGGAAGAAAAAAAGTCACAAATGCGTTGAGTATACCATCTACCTCATAAATATTCATAAAGCTTCTTTTTTTAAAGTTTATTTTTATAGTTTTATTTTAGAATTTCACACATGAATACAATGACTTTGTCATTTTCACCTCTTATTACCCATTCCATCCTCCTTCCTTTCCCGCCTGCGAACCTTCCACCTGACCAATCCTTGCAAAAACTTCTTTAAAATCCACCCACAGAATCCACTGGGCTGCTCCCCCTCTTGGAGTGTCTAGCTTTGTTAAATAAACTGCTTTAATTGTCTGTGTTTCTTGACTGAAGACAAAAACCAAGGTCTTCCATAACACTAACAGCAAAAGAGTAAGAACAGAATCACCTACCAGGAAGATACTGGAAGATCAAACTATGGGCTGGCCACACACAGGAGAACTACAAAGGAACAAGGAAGAGGCTCTATACTACACCGGAGCAACACTTAGGACATCTGGTTAAACAAACAAACAACAAATAAGCAAACCAGCATCAACAACCAAATTCAAGGAAGATTTGCACCCTCAAAGCAGGCTGCATCTGGCTGTTACATGCACACAGTTGTCATTGCAAAGTGTCGCAGTCGGCCTGCACGGTTGCTGATAAATGACCATTAAAGGGCTTAAGGGAACAAGGGATTTATTTTCTTACTGATAGTCTGGTTACAGTTCTTAGTCCAGCTTGAGGGGAAAGCATGCACCAACACCAGGGCCAAAGGAACTGGCCCCACCGTCACCACATAACGGCTGAGAGAGGGATGATCCTTACTTGCCAGACCGGCATATCTGGCCAAGTTCACACAAGGATGCCAACTTCCTGAACCGGCTCTCAGTATTTTATTCATCTGTTCAGGACCTAATCCTATCCAGCCATAGGCTGGGCCTTCCCCATCAGCTAGACAGTCTCCTGCAGGTTTGCTCTGGGCTTAACCCAACCATTAATTCTCTACAAATGTGCCCTGAGCCCAAACCCTCAACCATCAAGTTGACACCTGTGCCTAACTATGACACAAAGGAAACATTGAAAGGAACACAGCAAAAATGGTTATCTGTGAAAAGGAAGGAAAGAGGAAGGGACAGGTGTGGAAGGTAAACTTCTCTGAGTACTTCCTGCTTCTGAGTTTTGTTCTTTTTTGTTGTTATTGTTGCTTTTGCTCAAGACAAGGTCTTGCTCTGTAGTCCAGTTGGCCTCA
Organism: Typhlomys cinereus; assembly: GCA_023101885.1. Classification (NCBI taxonomy): domain Eukaryota; kingdom Metazoa; phylum Chordata; class Mammalia; order Rodentia; family Platacanthomyidae; genus Typhlomys; species Typhlomys cinereus. Next base: position 141,474 of record JALPQD010000754.1, on the reverse strand, counting down.
AATTCATGATCCTCCTGACTCGGCCTCCCAAGCTGGGACCATAGATAGGGCTCTGCCACTGTCCCTGGCTTCTGAGTAAATTTTGACTGAGAGTTTTTAACATTACAAATGTAAATATTTTACAAAACAGCAAACTTGAAGTGCAAATGGAAAGCCTTTAAAATTAAAACATAGTAAGTATGCCTATCATGTACAAATTAGTAAATTCAAACTCCAAATGGCAATCCCTTAAAATTAAAGCAAAGTCAGTAAGCCTGACTGTAAGTCAATTTGTCATAATGACACTATGGCTATTGGAAATTACTTGAAAACGGCTTTCTGTGGTTTTGTTTTGAGATAGGGGCTCATGGGGCATCTTAGGCTGGCTGGGAACTCACGATCTTCCTCCTCCACCTCCCACATGCTGGGATTACTGACATGCACCATCATGCCCATCTAAAAGCAGCACTGATACTGAATATCACGCCTTTGGACCACAGAACCCTCAACAAACAGAACCACAATGAAATCACAAACTGAACTCAGTTCATCTTGCTGGCAATGATACTGGTGTGTTTTATTACAACAATTAGCTTTGTAACATGGAATAATCGCAGCACTCAGGAAGCTGAGACAAGGAGATCACAGCGTGAAGCCATCTGTGTACAGCTAGAACTTACACGTGCAAACTTCGTAAGTTTGAACTCAAAGGGGGGATTATCAATTTTTCCAGTTTGAAGTCTTGTTGCAAGGACCACTCATTAGAGATGCACATTCCAATATCTAGTTACAGTCCCTAATTCCCACTTTTCTTCCAAAAGAACAGGGCTCTTTGGGGGAAACGGATGGTTTGGTGCAGAAATTGTGTAGGGAAGCCTGCTATGTGTCATCGTTGAGAAACCAAGGAAACAGTTGGGCAAAGACCGCTGTGGTCCTGTGGAAGAACTAAGGACCAGGAGGAAAGGATTTTGTTTGCTATACACTAGGCAAGGTTTATAGTGCTTTACAAGGATGTATGCTTATATGGGTTTTATAGATGAAGAACCTGAGTCATTAGGTGACAGCTAAGAAATTGTCCAGCCTCCTGGAGCCAATGGCTGAACCTAGATTTGAATTCGGCCAGTGTGCCTTGACAGTTTTCCCAGATGCCTCTCGGTGAAGGCAGGATCTTCAGCAGCGAGAAAGAAATGGAAGAAGACAGAGTCCCCCAAGGCATGCTGCAGGCCTGCGTGGGAGGGTTCAGAACCATGGACAGCACCACGCCTTCCTTAGCTGTGTCTGCACCTAGGTAGGGTCGAGGTCAGACCTAGGAGAAACCCGCCTCTTGTCCAACAGTGTCCTGAGCCCCCACCCTGCGCAGGCTTCCCGCCAGGCACACCTCATCATCTAGCTCCTGGAAACACTCGGCCAGGGAGGAAAACCCAAGGCTTGAAGAGGTCACCAACCTGCTGGAGTTCATGTGCCCTTGTGGAGCTTCCTCTCACCCCACGCGTTGGCTCGGCCTCCTCACGAAGGGTGAGCAGTGGGGTGCTGGGTTCCCTGCGGAGGAGTGAGTCACCCTGACTTCTGTGTTTGTCATCTCCACGGCTGCAGCTGGTGCCGGGTGGAGCAGCTGGCAGATGAGCTGGAAGAAAGAAGCGCGCTAGAAGGGATGGGAGGAGGCGGCCGGGCCTCCCAACTATCCTAACACCACCAGGCCTCCGCCCTGCAGGAGACAGGCCACCTAAACTGTGGGAACCTCCCCAAGTGCCCCCCCATTCCTTGCCTCCCTCAATCCACCTTGTGCAGACATCGCCCAGACACGTTCTGAATGGACAGGACTTGTGACCGAGTGGGAGAAGTGACTAATTTAACTGCTGGCAAAAATCAGAGTGAGTCTCTCTTCTGCCTGGGTTTTGCTTGCTTGCTTGCCTGCCTTGAAAATAACCATTAAGGTGGAATTCTCACAGTCAGGGCCAAGGCTGGACAGAGCCCTGTTGTCTCTTCAACTTCTGCTGGAGACCACTTAAAAGCAGCAAATCAATGGTTATGATAAAAGATTATAGGCTTCCTGCAGCAGCATCTAAAGAGCAAGGAAAAACTGCTCTAGATTGAAAGGGATGCGAACACTACGCTAATCGAACACAATGTATTGACTGTCTCTTGAACCAGCCAACTGTAAAAATACGCATATGCTTAGTACATGCCAGGTAATGCACACCAGTCATTATGACACTCAGGAGGTTAAGGCAGGAGGACCATGAGTTCAAGGCTATCCCAAGCCACAGGGCAACTTCAAGGCCAGCCTGAGCTACACAGCTAGGTTTTGTCTCAAAAAAAAAATATTTTTTCACAGAGAATTATCCCATTATCACAGAGAATGGAAAATGCCTGGAGCCTGAGCAAGCGATGCTGTCCTTTGTCCCGCTGAGGGTGAGGACGGCTGCGAAGTTCTATGTCCACATTCTCTGACTGTCGAGTGTATTTGAGAAGAGGCTTCAGGGCTAAGCAGCCTCATCCAAGCCCCCCTTCTGATGCCCTTTCCTGGGACCTTTGCCAAGTTGGGTTCCCGAGCCTTAGTTCCCCTTCCCCTTGGGATAGCACTGTCACCGTGATGTCACGTGAAGGTGACAGAAGTGGACTTAAGACAGGACGCAGCTTGTCCCAGAGACTATGGGAACGGCTCTATTTATAGCTATTAAGCTAATATTTAGGAATTTGCATGACCCTTGAAGTCTCACTTTATAGCCCTGGCTGGTCTGGGACTATATGGACCAGGCTGGCCTTGAACTCATGTCCTTCTGTCTCTGCCTCCCAAGTACTGCAATTATAGGTGCATGTCCCCAAACCTGGCATGACTTTTGTTTTGACAATCATTTCATCTCAGTTTCTTCAGAGCTGGGATCGCAGACTTGTCAACATGCTGTGGTTTTGCTGTTTGTTGCTTTCTTGGGGGGCAGGGTCTCCTGCAGCCCTGGCTGGGCTCCAACCCACTATGTACCTGAGGATGACCTTGAACTCCTGATCCTCCTGCTTCCCCCTTCTGAGTGCTGGGACCACCTGCATGCGCCCACACACTGTTCGTGTGGCACTGGAGGATAAAACTCTGGACTCTGTGCATGCCAGGGAAGCACTGCATCCATCGAGCATGTAGTTTGTGTGTGTGTGTGTTTGTGTGTATGTGTGTGTTTGTGTGTGTGTGTACTGACCAGGAGCACGTAGTGTGTGTATGTGTGTATGTGCACTGACCAGGAGCATGTAGTGTGTGTGTGTGTATACTGACCAGGAGCATGTAGTGTGTGTATGTGTGTATATGTGTAAATGTGTGTATGTGTATATATGTGTATGTGTGAGTACATATGTATGTGTGTGTGTGTTTGTGTGTGTGTGTGTGTGTGTGTGTGTACTGACCAGGGCATGTAGTGTGTGTGTGTGCTGAACCAGGAGCATGTAGTTTGTGTATGTGTGTGTATGTGTATAAATGTGTGTGTTGTGTATGTGTATATGTGTGTGTATGTGTATGTGTGTGTGTTTTTTGTTTGTGTGTGTGTGTGTGCACTGACCAGGGCATGTAGTTTGTGTATGTGTGTAAATGTGTGTGTTGTGTATGTGTATATGTGTGTGTATATGTGTATGTGTGTGTGTGTGTGTGCACTGACCAGGGCATGTAGTTTGTGTATGTGTGTGTATGTGTGTAAATGTGTGTGTTGTGTATGTATATATGTGTGTGTGTATGTGTATGTGTGTGTGTTTTTTGTTTGTTTGTGTGTGTGTGTGTGTGTGTGCACTGACCAGGACATGTAGTTTGTGTATGTGTGTGTATGTGTGTAAATGTGTGTGTTGTATATGTGTATATGTGTGTGTGTGTGTGTTGTGTATGTGTATATGTGTAAATGTGTGTTGTGTATGCGTATATGTGTGTGTGTGTTTTGTGTTTGTGTGTGTGTGTGTGGTGTATGTGTATATGTGTGTGTGTGTGTGTGTTTTGTGTGTGTGTGTGTGTGCGCGCGCGCGCGTGCGCTGACCAGAAACCAATGATCCTCTTACCTCAGACCCCAAGGTGCTGGGATTACAGGAAGAGCTCACCACACTCGCCTCAGGGTTGTTTAACAGGCTTACTTAGATGATTTACATTCCCCACGTGCAGTGCACAATTCAGTGGGATTTTTAGCACATTCGTAGGGTTGTGCAATTTAGAGCATCACCCATACGTGAGACACGAGCCTGGGAATCTATTCTGAGCCCGCTTATGACCTCTCTACAGCACAAGTTCCTACTGTGGGGGCTGCTGTCTCCTCACCGATCCCCTCACAGATCCCCCAGGGTGGCGTCCGCAGGCTCGTGCAGAGGCAGCAGCTGGCCCAGCTTCCAGCCACTTCATTTTCTGGGATCCCATGAAGTGTCTTTGGAGAGCGACACCCACAAGCCTCACGGCGGCTTTCTCAGATCAATGATGACCCGCCACAAATTCATTTCCTCCAGCCCCTCCAGAGGGAGCGGGTTGCTGGACGTGCGTGGCTGGCGTGATGGTTGCTACCAGGCTGTGGAAGGGCAATTAGTGGCAGGACCATGGAGCACAGCAAAGGGGAGGAAATGAGTCCAGCTCTGAGTGCCCGGTCACCAGGGAACAGGCCGGGGCCGGCGAATCCCACGCCTCTCTCCATGCCACTGTGAGGCATAATGAGGTTTGGCAAATTTTTGCAATACAACTGAGATGGGTTCACCTGGCCTTCCAAACTACATGGCCTTATATTAATTTTTTTTAACATGTATTTATCATCTTGTATGTATGTGTGGGGGCCATACCTATGTGAAGGGCATGCCTATGTGGGGTGCACATGTGAGGGCATACATGTGAGGGCATACATGTGGAGGGCATGCATGTGGAGGGCATGCATGTGTGTGGCAGCCAGAGGGGTCAGTTCTCCTTTTCTACCATGTGGGCTTGAGAAATCAGATCAAGTTTGTCCTTACCCTCTAAGCAATCTAGCTGACCTTCTTGTGGCGCACTCCTGCTTTCATGGTCTGTATATGAGGGAGGGGCAGTAGAGACTGCCTGTGACAGGTAAGCTGGGAGGGTCTGAGGGGCTGCAGCACCCCAACTCCTCAACACCCATGGAGTGCACCTTAGCTGGGAAGGCCGGTCACAGAATCTCTGAGGTAATGCGTTTTGTTCCTCTTTCTGGCTGCAGATCCTGCTGTCTGGCGCCCACAGAGGAAACTCCAGTTCATAGAGCACCTGATCTCAAGTTTCCAGGGGTAGAAAACCCTGGAAAGACCCTGGAAAAGGAAAAGGGCAGAGGCGGAGTAACATGGGCGAGGGGGTTCCCAGCTGCTGGGAAAAAAGGGAAACTCTGATGTTGGGGGAACGAACATTCTCTCCAACTGGGAATCCCAGATCAGCCTCTAGATCCCCTCTCACCTCCCAGGCGTGACCTTTCCTCAGACCAAGTGCCCCTTGGCGCCCACAGTTGTCTCAAGTCTCTACACAGAGGTTCTAAGGCTTCGTGGCCTCCTTAGGCCTGGGTTGTGTGTTCCTAGAGGGCTCCTCCCTGAGCTCGCTCTTAATGCCATCCTCAGCCCCCATCACCTGTCTCCAAGGCTTTGTCCCTCTCCGGAATGATCCTACCCACTCATTTATTGATTCGTGACCTTCCCCAGAACAGAGCCTGTGCTGGCTGGAACGTGTCTCCAGGACTCGGTCCATAGCTCTGAATCACAGGAAGAGAGTTTTGGGGGACACACCGTGCCTGGGATGGGCTTCCTGGGAGGAGGCCCTGGGAGGGCCGAGGGACCCCTAGACGTTCACTCTAGCACTACAGGGTCCTGCAGGCTCGGGGATCCCCCTCCCAAAGATTCCCTTGGAGCTATTTCTGGCCCCCGGGAGGGAGTTCCAGGAGGGAGCAGGCCGGATCCAGAAGGGAGTTGGCTTGGCGTCTGTAGGAGCAGATCTCCCCTTGGGGAAGCCACTCCCACCATCACCAAGGAAGGAACACCAAGGAAGGCGATGTGGGCTCCCGGGCTGTGCTATCGTCAGGGCTCCCGAGTCCCACGGCCCAGTCCAGCGGGCAGGTGGCTGATGCTTCTGGAAACAGTGGCTTCCAGGTGGTGGCCTAAGAGTTCCTTGAGGGGCAAGGCCAAAAGTGGGGGGCTTCAGAGTCTGAGACTTGCCCTACCTGCCTCCCTTTCACGGAACACATGCTCATGTCAGGCTTGCTGGACTTCGCCAGCCTGCCCCAGCACCCTCAGGAGGGACTCCCCCAATGCCAGCTCCATCATCTCTATGCCCACCAGGATGCCAGTTAAGCACCAGCCTGCACGTACTGAACACCAACTCTAGGCACCGAGGAGGCAGGGAGATCGCCTGTGTACATGGACTGGGGACCTGCCAGTTCTTGTTTCTCTGGTCCAGCCTGCCTGGCTGTCTTCATTCATTGCTTTTAATAAACATTTACAGAGAAGCCATTGTCCCTGGGTGGCAAAGAAGAAACACAATGGCTTCTGGCCCCAGAAAAGCCGTTGACTGAGCCTGATAGAAACAGTGTAAGACTCGGCAGGTGGGTGCCTATGGGGCCAGCGTGGATCAGGGCGGTACTGAGAGAGGGTTCCTAGGGCACAGCCTGGGGCAGTGAGGAGCAGACGAGAGAGAAAGTGCCCAAGGTCAAGGCTCCTGCAAGAGACAGGAGAAGACAGGGCGCACTGAGGACTTGAGGTTGTGATGGAGGGAGGAGAGGGCCCAGGGCAGAAGGAAACGTTAAGTTCCATAGCCGCAAGGACTTGGGGCGGAAGCAAACAGAGAGGCCTGCTTTAGAGGCCTGCTTTAGAGGCCTGCTTTAGAGGCCTGCTTTAGAGGCCTGCTTGAGCGCGGAGGCCTGCTTTAGAGGCCTGCTTTAGAGGCCTGCTTGAGCACGGAGGCCTGCTTTAGAGGCCTGCTTTAGAGGCCTGCTTTAGAGGCCTGCTTTAGAGGCCTGCTTTAGCACGCGGAGGTCGGCTTTAGCATGCTATGACATTTTTCCAGGTCCCAGATAGAGCAGGGCAGGATCTGGGAAACACAGCTCCTCTACTCCACTGGGTCCCTCAGGGAAGAGCTGCAGTGGGAACAGGCTTAGCGCAGGCTCAGAGGAGGGCAGGTGTTATTCCATGGGCTCCAGGGACCCCACCATGTCCAGAATCTGTTCCTGTTTTTTTTTTTTTTTTCTGTTTGCAGTGGATGCATGGGTGTATATATATATTTATGTGCAGGTATATACGCATGTGCAGGCAGAGACAGAAGGCTGTGAGATCCCTTCCTCTTCCTCTACCACCGTCCACTTGATTTTTTGAGACAGGGTCTCTTTCTGAATCTGGAACTAACTCCGTGATTTGGTCAGATCAGCTGGTCAGCAAGCTCCAGGGAGTCCTCCACCTCTTCAGGGCTAGGATCACAGGGCCAGGATGACTCCTGGCATTTTATGTGGGTGCTAGAGGTTGCACCCAGGTCCTCCTCATTTTGCTGACTGAACCATCTTCTTAGCACCCTCTCATTCCTGCTTTCTTACATGCACCACCCACATCAGGCTCGAAGCAGTAACCCAGTCTTCCTGTGTCCCAAGCTCACCCGGGTAAAGAAAGTGAGGCTCGGAGAGCTGGGATAGGTTAGGGCCTGGCTCAGGTGGGCAGTCTTGTCCTGAGCACAGATTGCCCCCTTGAGACTTGCAGGCTTGGGGCTCAGGGCAGCCGTGGCATCAGCTGCTCCCACAGTGCCTCCTCATACCTGTCTCAGCACCTCACCCCTGTGGCGCATGATCTTACCCAGCGGGACAAGGCAGGCAGCACTGTAGCCCCACGGGGTTGTCATCAGACAGCTGGCTCGTTACCAGGGCACTGGGGCACCATGTGTGGGAAGAAGCAGCTGGCTGGGGCACAGAGGGATTGGGGCTCAAGGGTGGGATGCACTAGCACAGCCCCCTCCCCACCACACTGGAGCTGCCAGGCAGGCAAGCGGGCTCTATTTTGCTTCCTGTAAAACTTTCCGTTCTGGAAGTTTCTCTCTGCCTGGAGTGCTATCAGATCCTGGCAGACCCCAAAGCCCTACCCCCAGCCTTGTCCTTAAGCATAACCTGGAGCCACCCTTGGGCCTACTGCCCAGAGCCTCGTGTCTGAGTGAGGGAGCTCTTGGCACTGCCTAATTTGGCTCTCTTCCCAGTAATTTTCCTGAATTATTTATTTTCCTGTTATTTCTGATCTCCTATCTTCTTAGGCTTTTATACATATCTTAACAAGCAAAATATCTTTACATCCGATATATTTGTTATATATTGATAAAATATATTATACTGGTATATTATATATTAATACTATACATTGTGTTACTGTTGCATATTAATCTGCTATTACAGTAAGAGTGTACATCGGTCTTTTATTGTGGCAAGGAAATCTCTCAGACCCAACCATTTTGTGGCGCCAAAATCCTGGGCTTGTTTCTCTGAAATGAGTAGTTTTTATTATCCGTCTGCTTACAGATGCCACCCGTACCTGAGAATTTTGAGGCTGGGAGGCGAGTGCTAAATGCCAGCTCCCTTTATCCTACCTCAGCAGCACTGTGTCTCTGTATGTACCAATCAGATATTAAAATCCAAAATCCATGTGTGATACGGGGGGTCTCTTTCAAGACACAGTTAAAAGTGACAAAGGTAAGCGACAGAACAGCATGTATGGAATGTGACTATCAAGTGTCTATCACTCTGCACCTGCACTGGCATAGGAAGTCCAGGAACAGAGAGGGAAGCAGATGGTGCAGCCTGCAGAGACCTCCTTCTCTTTCTTCTTTACGAGACACGCGGCAAGGTGTTTTACTTTGCTTCCTGTCTTCGCCAGCATACCTGAAGCTCCGTGGCAAGGGGGCTGTCTGTCTGGTGTTGCTGGGGCTCAGTCTCAAACTTCTTTCATCCACCAGGATGATCCCCAGCCATACCTGCCTCGAGTGGCAACTGAACACTTGACCTGGGAATGATGAGAATCGAGGAGCGACTAAGAATAAAATACACACCGGGTTTCAAAGACTCGGATGTGCTCCAGAAGATGCAGTTTGTCTCCCAACCCTGCCGAGTTCATGTACTGAATTCCCTAACTCCTGGTACTTCAGAATGCCACTGGATTCGGAGAAAGGATCTCTAGTAAGTATCTGGGTTTAAGGCAAGGACTCGGGTAGAGATGTCTTTCCATTTTTCTTTGCTTTCTGTTTTTTTTTTTTTTTTTTTTAAGAGAGAGACATGTTGCGCAGGCTGGCTCCAATCTCACTATGTAGCTGAGGATAATTGTCTGTGTCTAGCTCTCAAGTGCTGCAATTACATTTATGTTTCATTGCGCCTGCTCTGCTTGACGGTGGAGATTCAATTCAGAGCTTCACTGTTAGAGCAGGCTACTAACACGGAGCTACATCCTCAGCTCCTAGTTGGTATTTTTGGAAGAGGAGGACCCCAGGCATGTGTGCAGAAAGAACATGGGAACACACAGCAATAAGATGGCCACGTGCATACCAAGGACAGAGGCCTCAGGAGAAAGCAATTCTGATTGTATCTCTTTTTTTAAATTTTTAAAATTTTTAAAATTATTTATTCAATTGTGTGTGTATGCATGTGTGAGCGTATGTGTATGTGTGTGTAGAACCACAGGACAAATTGGGGAACCACCATGGACGCCTCCACCTCCTCCTTGTTTACTCTGCCCCGGGATTCACAGGCTGCGCCCTACCAGGACCAGAAACGCAGGCCCCTCCCCCCCCGCTTCCGCCCGGCGTCTATACGTGGGGTCTAGGATCTGAACTCAGGACCTTCCGCCTGCAAGGCAGAGGCTTAACCCCTAAGCCACCTCTCCAGCCCCTCTGATCGTATCTTGATCAAGGACAGCCAGGGAAAATACATGTCTGCTGTGAAGTCATCTAGGTTTTGGCAACCCTAGAAAACTAATACAGTATGAAAAAAGAAAATAAAATATCTCATTCATAATATTTCTATCAGGGCTGATGGCGTAGTTCAGTAATAGGGTACAAGGTCCTGGGCTCTAGCTTCAGCAGGGGCTGGAGAGATGGCTCAGGGGTTAAGACTCTGCCTTACAAGCAGAAGGTCCTGAGCTCCGATCCCAGGGCCCATGTAAAAATACCAGACTGAAACGGCAGTGGCTGCACTTCTGGCCCTGATGGGCGGAGCCTGGGAAGTCCCAGAGTGAAGCAAAAAGGAGGAAGAAGCAATCCAGGATGATTTCTGAAGTCACCCTTGGTCCTGTACAGGGACACACAGTGCTCGCTCTGTCTTTCTCTCTCTCTCTCTCTCTCTCTCACACACACACACACACACACACACATAGAGGCATAAATAAATAAAAATCATAATTTAGGGAGCTAGGGAGATGAGTCAATGCGTGCGTGTGGACCTGAATTCAGATGCCTAGAACCCATGTACAGCCAGGCATGGCAGTCTACATCTGCAAACAGTGGCGGGATGGAAATAAGCAAATCTCTAGAAATCGGTGGTCAGACAGACCATCTAAATTGGCGAACTCTGGGTCCAGTGGGAGAAGCCATCTGAAAATCAGGGTGTGGAGAGAATAGGAAGACACATAATGTTGATCTCTGGTCTCCATATACATGAATATAAACATTGACGCACAAAAAAACTTTTTAAAATTTTTACTTATTTCTATCTATCTATCTATCTATCTATCTATCTATCTATCTATCTATCTATCTGTCTATCTAGTGTGTGTGTGTGTGTGTGTGTGTGTGTGTGTGTGTGTGTATGAAGAGAGAGCATGTACACACACTAGCGCGCTGGTCAGAGGACAGCATTTGCAGTCAGTTCTCTCCTTCCACCATGTAGATTTCTAGGACTCAAACTCAGGTAGCAAGGCTGGCAAGCAGACACACCTTGCTTACCAGTTGAGCTAATTCACTGGCCTCTCTTTTACATTTCAAATTGGTTTCTGGAAAAATGTAGATTTTTTTTTCCTGGGAAGCTCCAATCATATTTCTATTGGGCATCACTAGCTTAGCACAAAGAACATGTAGCAGAAGCTCAAAAATAACCTGCTGATATGCCCCTCACGGGGGCATCGAAGTTAATAAACTAGTACGACATTTAGTGGATTTCAACAAGAAGTCTCTAGTCTCACAGTTTTGTGGTAGTGAACGTGAGGACACAGCATTGCCAGAGTGCGTGCTCAGAGCACAGACTTGGTTCCATGTAAGTCAAGATCTTGCGCTTCAACTACCTGGAGAGGTAAAGTTTCCCCTGGCCTGAGGATGTGGCTCTGTGGTAAAGCTCTTTTTTTTTTTTTCATTATTTAGAGAATACTTTATTAGTTTCTGTAATCAAACCCATGTAGATAAGACCTTACATATTTAATACAGTGTGTTATGTGGTAAAGCTCTTGCTTAACTCAGGTGAGGTTCTCAGTTCTTCAGGGTAAATTAATAAACTATAGTCTTGACTGGAGAGATGGCTCAGGGGTTAAGACTCTGCCTCACAAGCAGAAGGTCCTGAGTTCAGATCCCAGGTCCCAAGTAACAACACCAGGCAGAAATGTCAGCGGCCTGCACTTCTGGCCCTGGTGGGCAGATCCTGGGAAATCCTAGAGTTAAGCAAAAAGGAGGAGGCAAAAAATCCTTTTCACACACACACACACACACACACACACACACGCACGCACATGTAAAAATAAAGAAAAATAAAGTTTACCAACCTGAGCCCTGGACCCTGTTTCAAAATAAAAAGTGAAGAGAGACTAGAAATGTAGCCTAGTGGGAGAGCTTACCCCCCACGCTTCAGGCCCCAGGTTCAATCCCGAGTACCAGAGGGAAAATATTTCAGATAAGTGATCTTAAGTTTGGCAACAGATCAGAATTACTCATAGAGTTTTAAAAATAGGCCCGGAGACTCTGTCCGTGACCTGCTGACTCGGGGCTCTACCAGCGACTACATTCCAGCCTTGAAGTATAGTGTCAAAGTCCCAGAAAGGATTCTAATATACCAGGGTTGAGAAACACTGGCTAGTGTGCGGAAAACCTTTTGTCAGAACCCAGCCGTAAACAACTCCAATGTTTACTGGGGTTTAACTAGTAACAGGCCCTACGTTAAGTGCCACAGTTCATTGCCCCCATATCACAGATGGGGGAGGGAGGGAGTTGCCTAAAATCCTCCCAGAGTTTTGCTCAGTGGTAGAGGATTTTTTGCCTACTAGGTATGAGGGTCTAAGTTCTATCTGCAATGTCACAAATAAGAGCCACTACCACACGCACACGCATACACACACAAATTAAAGAGAAACACCACAAATTCTTTGACATCAGTTCCTTCTAAAATGGAGCCTTGGGCTGGAGATGGCTTGAAGGTTAAGTCTCTGCCTCACAGGTAGGATCCCAGATTCTACATAAAAACGCCAGGTTGCAATGACGAGGGTCTGGTGGGCGCAGCCTGGAAAATCCCAGAGTGAAGCAAAAAAGAGGTAAATCACTATCCAATTTTTTTTCTAAACTTTTATTTATTTAATGTGTGTGTGTGTGTGTGTGTGTGTGTGTGTGAGAGAGAGAGAGAGAGAGAGAGAGAGAGAGAGAGAGAGAGAGCACTGTGTGTAGAGGTCCAAAGGGTGACTTTAGGAATCATCCTGGATTGATTCTACCTCCTTTTTGCTTCGCCACTGTCGGGATGCAAGCTCGGGACCTTCTGCTTGTGAGGCAGAGTCTTAACTCCTGAGCCATCATTTCTCTAGCCCCTGCAGTGAGCTTTTGTGATAGTTAATGGTGTCACTACAATCTAGCATCAGTTAGAATCCAGCCTTGGCACACGTCAGCGTGGGAGTTTCTGGACTGGGTTACCTGAAGTGGGAAGACGAGCTCTAAGCATGTCTAGCACTATCCCGTCAGCTACAGTCCCTGAGTGAATAAAAAGAAGGCGAGTCGAGCACCAGGATCCGCTCTCTCTGCTTCCTAGCTGGGGAAGCCATGTGACCAGCCGCCTCGCATGCCTGATGCCACGCCTTCCCCACGTGATGTACTAGTACCCTCCACCTGAATAACCAGAATAAACCTTCCTCCTTAACTTGCTTTTTTCCAGTGTTTTCCACAACATTGAGAAAGGCATTATGTAGCAGTTCCCTTGCATGTTGTTGATGGCTCAAGGGAACAAGGGGTCTATTGTCTCTTAGGATTATCTGGTTACAGTTCTCAGTCCAGCTTGACAGGAGAGCTCACGCCAACACCAGGGCCGAGGGAACTGGCCACACCATCACCACATTACAGCTGAGAGGGATGATCCTTACTTGCCAGACCAGCATGTCTGGCCAAGTGTACACAAGGATGCCAACTCTCTCAAGCAGCTGCCTGTATTTTATTCCAGGGCCTAATCTCACCCACTATGGGCTGGGCCTCCCCCATCAGCTAGACTTGCAGGTTTGCTCTGGGCCCACCCAACTCAACCATTAATTCTCCACAAATGTGCCCAGAGCTCAAACCCTCACCTGTCAAGTTGACACGTGTGCCCAACTATGACACATTAATATGGATGTTTTTAACTTATTTTTTGTCCTAATAAACTGATGTTAAAAGGAAGAGACGTGGGCTGGAGAGGTGGCTCAGGGGTTAAGCCTCCGCTTTGCAGGCGGAAGGTCCCGAGTTCGGATCCCAGGTCCCACGTATAGACGCCAGGCGGAAGCGGGGGCGGCCTGCGCTTCTGGTCCTGGTAGGGCGGAGCGTGTGAATCCCGGGGCAGAAGGAGGTGGAGGCGTCCATGGTGGTTCGCGAATTCGTCCGTGGTTCTACACATACACAGACACACACATACACACACGCGCGAGCGAGCACATACACACACACATGTGCACAGTTGAATAAATAATAATAATAAAAAAATTAAAAAAAAAAAAAAAGGAAAAAAAAAAAAAGGAAGAGACGTGTCATGCATGATCATAAATGAAAAAGCAGTATGTGGGCACCCATCGAAGGGAAGAGCAACATAAATAGGTAGAAAACAACACATTGTGGCTGGAGACCGGAGGGCCATTCTTCGACTGGAGACAGAGTGAGGTTTCACTCCCCTGAAAGAAGAAGCTGTGCGTCTCAGGATGAGGAGACACCGTGTCCGGGTTCCACCTGGCCTCGCTCTGTGGCATTTCCCAACCCATGTGGTGTGTCAGTTCATCTGTGGCCAAGCAGTTTTCACTTTGTCGTTAGGCCTGGAAGCCTCCTGGACGCCTGGGAAGCAGCTACCCGCTCAGCGCAGACCTCTGGACTAGGCAGAGGGTGTTGGGGGAGGGGCGCAGCTATAAGGCATCATCCTCTGAGGCTGACGGTGGGGCTGCTCTCCCACCAGCTTTAGCAAGTCCCTTCTTGTTCCAGACCCTCTAACACCCTGGGGAAGTGGGCATCGGGCCACATGGGCCCAGGACAGGCCCAGCTGGAGAGCTCACCCCCTCCCCCCGTGCCCTTAATTATCTTGCTTGCTGGCTAATGAACATCTGAGAACCTCCAGCCCGACCCACAGGAGGTACTGGGCCAGATGGCACCCGGGAGGGAGGGAGGGACGTGGAATGGGCCCAGACAGAGGAAACGAGTTGGGGGCGGGGAGGAGGACTTCCTGCCTGTTTGTGAGGAACAGAAAGCTGGGACGTGATTAGGCCCTGGGGTCACAGTGACAGGCATGGGGCTCCAGGCCGGCTGGGTGGGCTCTGATGCCCACTGTGTCTCTTCTCCTCGGGGGACAGCCCGTCCTTGCTCCGAATGTGCTCCCCTCTCTCAATGCTGGGGGCTCATGAGAAAAGCAGAGCTTCAGGCCAAACCCACATTTTGACGTCTTCTTTGGCATGATTTGGGGACTTATGGTGCCCCAATCGCCTCACCTGTACAACGGGAGCTGAGCTTAATCTGCGTTGCTGAGCTAAGTCGCAGCATCGGGAGTGGGGGTGCAGCGGTTGACCACTGTTTTGTTTGGAGACGGGGTGTCATGAAGCCCAGAAGGGTCTAAACTTCCGGTGCAGCTTGAACCTCTGATCCTCCTGCTTGAACCCTGGGATTACAGGCGTACAACACCACGCCCCATTTACATGGTGCTGGGCTTGGAGCCAGGACTTCATTTAAGTACTTTACCAACTACACCCCCAGCCTACCAGTAATTTTTTTATATGCATTTGTGCGTGTGTGTGCATGCATATGTGCGTGTGCGCGTGTGTGTGTGTGTGTGTGCGCGTGTGTGTGTGTGTGTGTGCGTGTGTGTGCATGCATATGTGCGTGTGTGCGTGTGTGTGTGTGTGTGTGTGCGTGTGTGTACACTCGCGGCCGTGGAGGTCCAAGGCTGATATTGGGACCCATCCTAAATCGCTCTACTTCTGGAGTTTGCCAGGCTCCGCCTACCAGGGCCAGAAGTACAGGCCGCTTCCATTCACACCCGGCATTTTTATGTGAACTCTGGATCTGAACTCTGGTCCTTTTGCTTTTGAGGCAAAGGCTTTAACCCCCGAGCCACCTCCCCAGCCCCTTTTATTGTCATTTGACAGGATGGTTTCCATTGGCGAAGGACTCTGGGCAAGACCACAGCTACTGCCAACCTTCTCCCACCCTCAATGTCCCCAGGGCCGGCCCACATGAAGACAGGGAGCTGCAGAAACTGGCCAGAATTCACATGGGGGCAGGTGGGGCGCACCACACCAAACACGTCCAACCCAGTGAAAAAAGAGGCAGGAATTCCAGTCCCCCCTTGTCGTCATTCCCATTTTTCTGACGAGGCACAGAAGAAAGGCAGGATCTGCAGCTGGACCAGGTGACTCACTTCTATGCCTCGCTCTAACCACGTCCCTTCCTGCACCCCACCTATCAAGTTGCCAGTCCAGCTCTGGGGTTCTGCGTCTGCCTCTCCCAGGCCCTCACCACTAATGAGCCCTTAGCCACAGAGGTTGCTGGAACTGGCTTTGTGGGAAGAACCTGTTTCTTTCCACTCTGCCCTCCAGTTATGGCTGCCGGGCTCCGGGCGCAGATTCTGAGCAGGGGCTGTTCGTAGATGCCTGGCTCTGGCTTCCAGGGCAGTTGGCATGGAGCCCAGCTTTGTATTGCTCCTCCGTGCCCCATCTTCCTCCATCCCAGCTCAGCTCCTCTTCCTCACCTCCTTCCTGTTAGGGAGCAGCTGGGTCAGCTCTGGAGGTGACTAATCTGATTATTCAAGTCAGAATATATCTATTAAACACCTACTGTGTGCTGGGCACTGTTCTGCAGATTCGGAAGTCAAAGGCCTAGACTAACGGGGGGGGGGGAGGGGGGGGGAAAGACAGACCAAAAGTTGATTATGAATCCTGGAAAACCCACAGTGAGATCGGAAAGATGAAGTGCGACAATGTTCCAGATGGAGAAAATAACCCAGGTCAAAGATGAAAGGTCGGAAACAACTTTGTGCTTTGGATAAAGGAAAACATAAAATCCCAGCAGGGGAGGGGCGGAGGGAGGGAGACCCCCCTTCTCTGTTCCTGTTCAGAGCCCTCCCTTATCTTCCAGGCTGGGAAAGAAGTTTCCAGTCCAGAAGCCCTCCAGCTTCAAGGGATGTGGACGATGACCGGCTCGGAGATCCTTTCTCCTCGATTCCAAGCCCCCCCCTCCCCCGGAGACCTTGACACCTTCACAACTCTTGACCATCCCAGCTAGTCGCGACTGCAAATCTTTCCGAAGGACTCTCTTCGTGGGGGGTGGCACTGTACATAGTTGGGGTTCACAAGCAGGTTCACCTGGTTTCAAATCCTGCCTCAACGGGAGCAGGTGGTTGAAGCTTCGTGTTAAATGGGATACTCTTTATTTGGAGTTCTCCGGGTGACGACAATGTGTTGAGGCATTTGGCGGGGACCTACCGCGGTGCTGTTGACAGTAAAGCACCCCGTTGTTGTGCTGGTGGCTGACCCGCGCAGCACCTGGTCGGGGGTTCCCTATGGAAGTAGGAGACGGATGGGTGATGAGCGAGTGAATCAGCGAACGAATGAATGACCAGCTCCTGTTCCAAGCAAGGTCCCTGTCCTCCGCGGGCGGCCCTCGCTCACTGGAGGTGACCGGAGGTGTGCCACACACTCTTACCTGCCGCGCGCCTCAGTTTCCCCTCTGCTGTCGGGCGAGATCAGGGGAGGGGTGAGCTCCGCGGAAGGAGGACGTGGGTCGCGGGCCCCGCTTCCACCAGCGTCCAATCGGCGCGCGCTCAGAACCACCCTCCCCGCGGCCGCTAGCTGCGCGCAGCCCCGCCCCCCCTGGCCGCCCGGGCTCGAGCACACGTGACTCCGCCCCGAGCCGCCCCGCCCCTCCGTCCCAGAGCAGACTTCCATTGGTCCATCCGCAGGCCTCGCCTTCAGACTGGGCGGAGCCGGGGTGCCCCGCCCGCCGCAGCACTGGGCTCCTGCGTCCCGACGGTGCGCGGCGGTCGGACCCGGCGGGCGGGCGGGCGGAGCGGGGCCGACGGGCTGCTGCGGAGCGGGGCCGACCGGGCTGCTGCGGGGTGTTCGCGGCGGGCTGCGGGCCGCGTCATGGTGAGCAGGGCCGGGCGGGAGGGTCAGGCGCGGGCTGGCGGGCAGGTCGCGGCGACCGGGCGGGCTGGAGACGTGCGCGGGCCGCCGAGTCCCGGGCCAGGGTCTCCGCAGCGGGGGAGGGGAGGCCGGCGGGGGCGCGGCTTCGGGGAGGGTCTGTTCTGGGGAGGCCGCGCGGGCGGGCGGGGGCCCTTTGTCCGCGGCGCTGCGCGGAGATCGGGACAAAGGAGGCGGCGGGGGGCGGAGGCTGCTTTGCGGGAATGGGTAGCCCCCGCCCCCGCCCCCGCCGGTGCCAGGCCCCCGCCGCGGCCCGCATCTCCGCGCCCTGCGCCAATCCCCTCTGCGATTTTTCAAACATCCCTGGAGAGCCGGGGAGGGAGGTCTGGTAAGCCCCCAGCGTGATCAGGAGGGAGCAAGCGGAGTGGTAACATTCGGCGCCCATTTCGTGGGTGGGGAAACTGAGGCACAGCCCCTGCGTTGGGCGCCAGGTCCCATCAGCAGTGACTGTGCGGCGTGGGCATGACTGAGTCTCGTGGTCTCGCGTTTCCTCCACCCCGCAGTCAGGCGGACTTGAGTTGTCTCTCCAGCTGTCGTTCTCTCCCCAGCTGTCGCCCCCCGACCGGGCCCCTGCTTCCCGCCCTCCTCTCCTGCTCCTCCATAAAGTGGGGGAGACGCGGCGTCGCCTGGCAGGGTTAAATGAGAGGGTGCGTGGAGCGCGCCTGGCACCGCGCCCGCATGCCGCCCGCGCTAGGCACGCGGTAGCTGCCGGGGCGCTTGTCATCCCTGAGTCCCCAGCGTCTGAGCTTCGGGCACAGGTCACCCAGACTGGGAGGGGGATGCCAGTCAGCGCTCATCTGCTCTCAACTCCCGGGCACGGAGGAGAGGAGAATGGGAGTGACTTATAGGACATTTTAGAGTCAGGTTTGAAATTGGGAATTTAAGATTTGAGCTGCCCGGGTTTGAATCTCTGCTCCTTTACTTTTAAGCTGCGTGACCTTGGGCAATTAAGTTTTCTAAGCCACAGATTATTTATCTGGCGGAAAGAGAAATAATGCAACTCTAGGGTTGTTCTGAGTCAGAAATTTTGGACAAATCTATTCAAGGTGTTGACCAAGCCCCTTGTCTGGCACAGAGGAACCACCAGCAACTTTTGTGTCATTTGTGTTATCAAAGTCCTGTGACCAGGTGGGCAGAATCTCAGAACAGATTTGTAGGGTTGGGGGGTAGGAACCTAAGGCTTGGGTGACTGAGACCTCCCCAACTGACCAACTTCTTGGGCCCTGCCATGGGAACCGGGGGAGGGGGGTCAGCAGGTGTAGCAAGCTCTTTTTCTACACCTTTGCTGTCGATGATCTAGGCTCTAGGAGGGCAAAGGACACATGTCCTTGGGTCTCAGTGCTTGCTTGGGAATGGGAGTTATTTTACTTGTACCCGAGGTTGTGTCTAATGTTTTGCCTACAGAGGTCTTTGCCAAGTTGGAACTAGGGCTGGAAATATTTCTGGCCTGTAAACTGGGGTCCCCTGAAGAGACATACCTGGTAGATGATTTCTTTAGGGATCGGGGCATAGCTCCAACCCTGGGGAGTTGGAGCGAAGTACCCTGGGGAATGGAATGGCCCTGGAAGCAGGATAATGCTCCTGACTCCTGGGAGGAGCCCTAGGTGGTGGAGGCTGTGGGCAGGTGGTGGAGTGTCGAGGTGGCAAGCTGGTGCCCAGCCGAGCTGAGCAGCATTGGTCATGTGCCCAGTTAAGTGAAGAGGAGGCAGCGGGGTGTCCCAGAGGAAAGGGCTATTTATGGGATATTTTTGGGCCTCAGGAGTCACTTAGACGAACTGAGGCCACCAGGAGCAGTTTGGGGCAAGCGGGGGGAAAGGGCTCAGCCTGCCATGCTACTGGTTTTACACGTGCCTGCTGGAGTGCAGGGTTAGTTTTAGGAGTCCTTGAAGAGGCAGAGGGGACTAAGAAGGCATCGCCTGCAAGGGTCAGCAGGACCTTAGGAAACTCATGCTCTGAGCTCACTGCAGGAACTGTGTTCGAACCCTGTGTGTCCTCGGCCCAGTAGTTCTCTGCCACAGCAGCACCTAGGCCCACACCAGCCAGCGCTTCGCCAGTCGCAGCCAGCCCCACTATTCCACCGGGATGCCTCAGGACAGCGCGTCCTGTGCTCAGCTGACTTCCTCAGAGGATGTTTGGGAGGATGCTCTCTGCAGACGAGGGAGCCGGGCTTTCTTTGGGTGGTAGTGGGACCTGAAGATCAGGGGCGCAGGTCAGGAGGGTGTGGGATACAAATACAGCCCCCGTGTGTTTTTGTGGGGGTCCAGAGGCTTGGTCCTAACTGAGAGAGCCAGCGAAGGAACACTCGGTGCCCGAGACCCCCAGCCACTGCCTAGACCCAACTCTGGCCTAGTCCTTTGCACTTGGAGGCGTTCCTGTGCTCTTGGTGATGACCACATGTAGCTCTTCTCTCTCCAAGAGACCAGGTACGTCTCCTCCTGCAGTCCCAGGCCTTGATTTTCTCATCTGCAGAACGGGGACGATCACGCCTAGCACAGTTGGGAGGTAACACAGTGGTTTCTTCTGATGCCGCTCCGAGTGTTTTCAGCCTGGGCTGTGACCTGCCCTGCCTCATCCTGTCCTGTCCTGTCCTTGCTGGATCAGGGTGAGGAGTCAGCCGCGTGCGGTGCAGTAGGCAGGCCCCGAGGGAGTCTGGGAGAAGCGCACAAGGGGCTTCGCTGGCTAGGCGCAAGATCTGCTGCTCCCCTGCGGCCGTCCCCTGCCCAAGGCCTGTGCAGAGGCGGTTAGTTACCCCCTGTGGGTCCAGACTCCAGGCGCTACTGCCCTGAACTCAGCCTGCAGCCTGCCAGTCCGAGACCGCCACTGGTGTGGGCACAGGAACCTGGGCAGATGCCTAGGGCTAGACTCCTTTCTGATCCCCATGAAAGCCAAGTCTCCTCTAGGTCATCACCACACCCCTGGGGTTTGGCACATCCAGCCATCTGTCATTGGGCACCACTGCCCCCCAGCAGTGGGGTAGGGAACCTTGTCATGGACAGAAGGAACAATGCCCACTGTTAGCCTTGGAGGCCACGGGCGGGAAACTTACAGGTAGCAGAGAGCCCTAGATAAGATTGGAGTGGGGTTGGTGTGAGGAGAAGGTCCTGCACTCTGGGGCTGGATGGTGTCTCGAGGCGTGGGTGGGATCCCAGGAGGCCTCCTCTACGCCTCGAAGGGTCTGGGCTGGTGTGATGTGACCCGAGTCTCTAGATCACTTCTCAGGAAACACTTGCCGAGTGAAGGAAGGTCAAGTACCTCGGGGATGGGGGCGGGAGTTACCTGCCAGGTCACTAGGCTCTGTGCTCCAAGGTGGGAGGCCCAGAGTGGCTCTGTCCTCCAAGCCTGGGATTTGAGGTACCTCCCTGGTGGCCCCATTGGGCTGGCTTTTCTCATGCCTCATTTTTTTCACCATCCTGGGACTGCTGTTGCCCCAGGTCATGATGCTCTTGTTTGATTTCCTACTCCCCAACCCCCAAGCGCACACTTCCCCTTCTCAACTACTGCTGTCCGGAGATCCGGTTCAGAGGGCGTGGGAGGCAGGTGGAAGCAGGCTGGCAGCAGAGCGGAGTCCTGTGCTGTCCAGCTGGGTGGGCCTGAGGGAGGTGCCAGTGTCAGGTTGGTGCCGGTGTCAGGTCGGTGCCGGGGGCAGAGTAATGAGCAGCTCTTGGGGGAGACCAAAGACCAGGTGGCTGCACCCCAGAGGCCAGGCCTGCGCCCGGCAGTGCAAGGAGGGAGCTTCCCCGACTTCCTGACAGAGTCGATGCTAACTAGGTCACAGTTTCTTCCTCTACCGCTACAGGAGTGACATTTAGGGTCAGGCTGTTACAGTTGTGGGGACTGTCCTGTGCCTTGGAGAGTGTTAAACAATCGAGAGAGGCCATTGCACCCCTCCTTGCACTGAGACAACCCAAAGTGGTCCCAGGGGTGTCAGCACAGGATGGTCCATGAACCTGAGTCAGGGAGGAGCGTCCTAGAGAGACCCGGCCTTGGCCAGTCACTGCAGGACACGGAGCTGGGAGGATGAGCAGGACTGGGGTGCATTCCATCAATCACAGCAAGCACGGGCGTCTTCTGCGTGCCCTGCCTCTAAGGGTGGTCCAGGGCGGTGGCTGAGAGGGCCCAAGGCGGCTCAGACCCCTGAGACCACGTGCGTGAGCTGTCTGCAGTTTTGGTTCGGGTGGTGACAGTGGTCCTCGGGCTGGCACAGGACTTGGTCCCTGCACATTCTGGAACATTCACTTAGCTGATGTGACCTCTAGGCAGAGCTGGTCCCCAGTCTCCTGGGGGGGTAAGAGGCGTTCCACCGGGAAGCCCGGCAGGCTCGGTGGCACTTGAGACAAAGCCAGGAAGTCCCCAGAACAAGCTGGCTAGCTCGGCCTGCTGTGTAGTGAGGTGACAGGCCGGAGAGCTGGCTCAGGGGTTAAGCCTTTGCCTTCTTAGCCGGAAATCCTGAGTTCAGATCCCACGTAAAGACGCCAGGTAGAAATGGTGGAGGCCTGTACTTCCAACTCTGGAAGGCAGAGTCTGGGAAACCCCAGAGTGAAGCAAAAAGGAGGTAGAAGCAATCCAGGATGATGCCCGAAGTCTCCTTCGGTCTTCCACAGGGACACATACAGCCTTCTGATACACACAGACACTCATACAACGATTAAAAAAAATTGAAAAATTTAAAAAAATAAGAGAAATGATGAGTGAAGAACATACCTCATGTCAGCTTTGGGCCTCCACATGAAGACATGCATGATGTAAAACAGGCATGCAAGTACACCCTCCCCCTCACGAGGCAAAACAGAAAGGAAGAAAAAGAAACTGTATGTCTGTGAATTTCAAAGACTAGGGCAGCCTGCTGGCTCAGCGTGCGGCGAGCCGCAGCAGCAAAGCACTGGCTAGACTTGGGGTGCCGCCTGGAGGGGCCCTGGAGGGCTGAGAGCGGCCGGAGCCTACTCCAGCGTGCAGCCTTGCTCTTTCTGCTGTTGGCAGCTGGGGCTGGGTGAAGGGGGTTGTTTGAGGTCCCGCGGCTAGGAGGTCCCTGTCCTCTCTCACAGGTGGGCTCCGGACTCCCCCTGGAGCCCCTCAGTGATAGCTGTCTAGTGCTCTTCTCCACCAGGGGCCCCTCTCTGCGCCTCGGCTGCCCGCCGAGTTAGCATCACAGCTTCTGTCCCCCCTCCCCCCCAACTCCTGATGTGGCACTCATGCCTACAGCGACAGGCATTTGGGGTACTGATCGTGGCCACCCGCTGCTGCCTGGACACCCAGCTGTGTTGGGACGGAGCTGGCCTCTCCCCAGTTCTTACTCCCCTCAAGTTCTCTCCAGAACGTTCTTCCATGTTGCTTCCTTGTCCTCCACCCACAGGCTCTTCTGAGGCCCAGGGTCTTCACAAGCTAGCTGCGGCCCTGTGGGGCAAAGCCAAGGCCATTTCCTCCTGTCCCCTTCAACCAGAAGGAGCTGGTTGGTCTGGGTTACGGGTCGCCACAGGGGATGTCATTTCTCTCCTTTTGTGTTTCCCCCTCTAGTCCTCGGAAGCTCTTGTCATTTCTCTTCTTTTGTGTTTCCCCCTCTAGCCCTCGGAAGCTCTTGTCATTTCTCTCCTTTTGTGTTTCCCCCTCTAGCCCTCGGAAGCTCTTGAAGTTGTTACTGAGCACTAGAGGTGCTGCTTTCAGAACATGCCCTGTGATCTCAGCACTCAGGAGATAGGAGCTTGAGGGCAGCTGGCCTAGGCTACACAGCAAGAGCACTTACAACCCCAAAGGAGTTCACAGCTGCGCATGGCGCCTCACTCCTGTGATCCCAGCACTTTGGAGGCTGAGGGTCGAGCGTAAAGCCAGCTTGGGCTACAGAGGGAGGCCCTGGCTCAGAACTAGACAAGAGCAATGCACACCTTCAGCAGAAGGGCCCGATGGGTGCCAGCCCTCCCGAAGCCTCTGCCCGCCCAGCTGTCACGGTGGTCCTCGTCCTCCTCTGGGGCTAAGGAGCCAGCTGAACTGTTGGCTGGGAGCTGACTCTGGTGTCAGGCGCAGCTGGGAGAGGCAGGCTGGGTGGGGGCTTGTGAGGAGCTTCCCCGGGGTGGATGGTCAGGTGCTTGAGCCCAGGAACCTTTGAAAGAACAGACCTTCTAATCCCAGCTGGTCCCAGCTGGAAGGTTGGCTCCCCTGTGGAGCCGGGGTGTCCTCTCACCTTGCTTTGTCTTTTAGGACTGCTGTGTCCCTCCGGAGCTCCGGCCTCATTGAACCAGCCACACCAACAGCTTCCTGCTAAGGAAGCCCCTCCAAGCTGACCATGTCCATTATGGACCACAGCCCCACCACAGGGGTGGTCACGGTCATCGTCATCCTCATCGCCATCGCCGCCCTGGGGGCCCTGATCCTGGGCTGCTGGTGCTACCTCCGGCTCCAGCGCATCAGCCAGTCGGAAGACGAGGAGAGCATCGTGGGCGATGGTGACACCAAGGAGCCCTTCCTGCTGGTGCAGTATTCCGCCAAGGGACCATGTGTGGAGAGAAAGGCCAAGCTGATGACCGCCAACGGCCCTGAAGTGCACGGCTGAGCTGGGTCAAGAAACCCCTGGTCCCGTTTGCAGCCAGCCCCGCAGCGCTGAGGGCCGAAGCCGGCATGCTGCTGTGCTGGAGGAAGGGTTGACACGTGCTGGCATGGCTGCCGCATGCACTGACTGGGTCCTGGCTGTCCTGGGCTTTCTCCCGGGCTCCCGGCAAGGCTGTCCATTGCAGGCAGTGGGCAGGCCTGACCTTGCCGGGCCTCGTGGCCCCTAGCGCTTTTGTTACTTGAATGTTTTAGCTGAGCCTGTTTTTGGTGGAACCACTACTGTAATGTGTGAACTAACCAACCTGTGAACTGTAAATAGGCCCCAGAAGCACGTGCTTTAAGCCTTTTTGATATTTTTTTTTAAATACCATCCAGAAACCATGGGACTGATTTGCTGACAATTGTACTCACAATAAGCGGAAGCTAGACCACCGAGAGTTTTCAACTGGTACAGGCCCCAGTTGCCCTTGGCAGGGATAGCTAAGGTCTGTATGTGTGTGTATGAAAAGGAGGTAACAGGTCAGTTTCACATCCGTTGGCTGACCAGCTGGG
This sequence comes from Typhlomys cinereus, assembly GCA_023101885.1. Lineage (NCBI taxonomy): Eukaryota > Metazoa > Chordata > Mammalia > Rodentia > Platacanthomyidae > Typhlomys > Typhlomys cinereus. The sequence continues at coordinate 116,853 of JALPQD010000754.1, read as the reverse complement.
CCGTCCTGGTGATTTCTGCTTGGTTAGTAATGGGTGAAACAAGAGCCGCACCTCTCCCTTTCTCTAGTTTCTGCTTTGTTATGAAGCAGTGCACGTAGATGGCAGAGTTACTGCAAGGAAGCTACGGTACCTGCTTGGGAGCCAGTGACAGACGAGTCCGTGGGCGTCCTGAGGGCTGCCAGGCATTTTAGTAGCAGAGCAGTTTCTTATTCTTTGATCTTGAGCATGCGCCGTGCACCTCTCCTTTAGGGCAGGCTTCGGTGAACTGCTGTGGTTCTCAGAAACAACAGAGCCCCCAACTTTCAGTGTGAAACCCAACTGGCCCAGGAGAGCAAGGTTTTTTGTATTTTAATATTTTCTGCACTGGAGGGAGTGAAGAGACTCAGCTCTTCCTCCCCCCCTTCTCACAAGTGAGCTTCCTTTCCTTCTGATGATTGCCCAAACTCTTCTTGGGGCTCCGTGGACTGAGTCCCCCGTCCTGGCTATAAACATATCATGTGCTATGGAAGGATTTATCTTGGTGTGTATGTGTGCATTCCCAGGGAGCCAGGTGCTTCCAATGTTACAGGCAGGGGCGGGACCTTTAGTGGTTGTACGTGGGGCCTGGACCCTAGCAGTGTGACCTAGGTACCTCTTGAATATGCTTCAGGGGAGTTCTCGGATGTATAATCCAGCGCTGTCAATACATTCTAAACCACCATGATTACAACGTGACCACTGGCATCCTAGATGATGAGCAGGCAGCCAACCCTCACGGAACGTTAATACTTAAGATGCCCATGAACAGCCAGGGCTGGGAGCTCCTTTAAAAAGCATGTTGAATTAATCAATTTTCTAGACCTCCAACGGGAAGGCTGTAAAGAACACCCCTTTTTACCAGCATACTAATACATGTATGGGGGTCAGAGATTAAGAAACAGCTTGAGTGGTTTAGAGGAGCTGATGAGGCCATTTGTAACCATGGTAGTAGGGAGACAGCACAGGTGATGTCTGCTGAGTACACTTAGCTGCGGAGGAAAGGCCGCAGGCCCCAGTGGTATGGCCAAGCCAGGGAATAGCAGGGAGCTCACTGGAGTAGGCAGACTGCATGTTGGAGGTAGCAGCAGGCCTACAGGGAAAGGCGGAGGGAGGGCTGGGTCATCTCCATCCCATTTGTGACCATCCCAGCTTTCTACCTGTACCCGCCTGCAGCCAGCAGTGTCCACACTGACTGCTTAGTCCTTCGGCCCTGCTGCCTGGTGACGCAGGAACGGCTGGGGTCCGCATCAGTCTGAGCTGGGCTGGATTCACTATCACTCTGCAGTCAGCTACAGACTGCAGCTTTTACTGCGCTGGTGATGTTTCGGTTTTGAAATGATCAGATGTTGCTTTCTCATCTCCCTAGTTGCCAGGGATGGCTCTGAAGTTGGAGTGAGGCCCATCAGAGCAGGAAGAACTGCCGGGTGAGGGCCAGGCATTGTGAGGCAGTCTTCGGGAGGAAATGACAACCTCCATGGAACTAGTGAATGACCACACAGTAGCACGCTCTGTTCTTATGAGTGGCTATTTTTTTTTTTAAAAGCAAAAACTAGGGCCACATGCTCCAATGGCTGAGTAAGTTATGACCTCTCCGAATTCCTTCTCAGTAGCCCAACTTTTGCGGTTAGGTTTTCTGACTAGCAAGATATTAGCCTTTCATCTGCAGAAGCTACCGGAGGGGTAGGGAGGGAACTCACACTGAGCCATCGAAACACGACTGACTTCCAAGTAGACCTTCAGAAGGACTATCTGACATTTGCCTCCAAGCCACCAAGTCTGTGCAATAAGTGGAGGGCACCTGTCCCTGCTCAGTAGAAACTGAACAGCATTCGAGCTGATTTTCTAGACCACTGAGAAAATCTTTATTTACAATAGATTTCAATAAAATTTGCATAAATATATTCCCAATGTACAGTCTTCACCTCTTGATTCCTTCATCTTGTTCCAAAAGCTAGTCTGTCCTATTCTTATGCGTCCTCATGGATGCCAACATGGAGCTGGTATTGGCAAGTGGAGGGGTACTACCAGGTAGCCGGGCAGCGCCTGTAGACTTGGGACGATCAAGATGTGCCTCCCTCAGGGGAGCTGGGTCCTCAACCCTGTCCTGGCCTTCCAGTTCCTTCTCCATGGCAGCCATAAGGATCTTGAGCCACTCGTGTTCAGGGCGGGGTGTGTCTGAGGTGCTGGCCAACTCCTGAAGCTCACGGGCCTTCTCCAGGTATAAGGCCTGCAGTTTCTGGCCGTGGAGCCGGAGCAGCCTATGCTGCTGCTCCAGGGTCCGCTGTCGCCGCAGCAGGCGGTGCCCGTCCCTGCGAGCACTGGAAAGCCAACTCTCCACCTGCTCCCGTGTGCGGCGAAGGCTGCTCATCTCTGCTCTCAGCTTCTGCATGGTGCTTTCCACACGTGAGATGTGCTCCTGTTGCAGGACCGCCTCGCTGTGCACACACTCTGTGGTGGGAGGACTGGTCAGCCTCTGGGGGCCAGAGGCAGGGTCTGAGTGATGCAGGATGAACCTCAGCAGATTTGGAAGGGTGATGGGGAGGTCTCCAGGGTATTTCACACTTAGATCTTTTCTGGAGAAAAGGGAGGAATCAAAGGTGAGATGATGCCAACAGGCAGTGCAAAGCAGATGCCACGTGAGGTCAGGATGGCTACTTGTTCTGAAATAAGAGAGGTGGGGTGTCCTATTTCTCTATACTGTGACAAGGCAGCTTGTCTAAAGCATGCATCCATTCTCCAAAACAGAATTTAGCATCTGCAGGCCCCACCTTACAGCCTTCTACACGGGGTGGGGGAACTCCTAGCCCTGGGATAGGATTGTCACCATGTCATTGTGTGACTACGTATTACTGTGCCAAATCTGTTGCAGGAGTGTGCTCAGCTGGGGGTGACTGTATCCCACTCAGAGGATATGCCCCCAATATGGGTTTGCACCTGGGGAGATAACAGTAATTGAACCGAGATTAATTACAGCTGCCTGGCTCGGGTGGCCCAGAATAAAAGATGAGAGGGACATCAGAAAGGGGTTCCCCACAGTTTTGTTCCACATTCTGGTTCAATACTTGTCATCTAATTGTTGGGGAGTCAGAGTAGGTTTACCTATGCACAATCTGGCGACCCTGAGGGCACTTACTCTCTGTATCTGCACTTGCGTCTGGGGGCAACAATCAGGCATCTGCCCCTTCAGGAAGCACAGGACAGAGGCCAAGTGCAGGAGCCCAAGCCTGCTCTGCCACTGCCATGGCCCCCAGAAGTGACTTTTGTTCTGTAAAACGGGGACAGAAGTGTTGTGTACGTCACAGAACTGTTGCAAGGATTAAAGGACTTAGTGGATAACCACTTTTAAGAGATCTTTTCAAGAAACCACATACACCCATAATCCCAGCACTCAGGAGGCTCAGACAGCAGAGTGACAAGTCTGGGGCAAGCCTGGGTTATACAGTGTGGCCATGTCTCAAAACAAAAAACTATGCTTCATAAGGAAGCACTGATTAAAAACTTTATATACTTTTTCCAAACACAAAGCCAGTCCCAAACATGTAAGAATGACAAAAGGCATTCTAATAATGGGTGGCTCTTTCCTATCAGAAATTGCAAATTAAAATCAGAGTTGCTAAGCCAGGCATAATGCATCACACCTGTTATTCTACCACTTAAAAGGCTGAGGCAGGAAGATTGCTGGAAATATGAGGCTAGCCTAGACCTCAGGGTGAGATCCTGTCTCAACAGAACAAAGATAATGAGGCATATGTCCCAATTTCCAAAATGTTCCTGGAAACCTATGGGTAGCTTTTTTACATATTTTAAGATCTTCAATAATGGTAACAGAAGAACTCTGAAGCCTGTGCGTGAACTGACGTCATCAATAGGTGGCCAGCTGGGCCTGTCTCTCTGCGTGGCAGTAAGAACTTGTCTTCTAGGACCAAGTCCAGGTGCACCGCCAGAGAAGGGCTACAAGGCTCCTTGTGGGCCTGGAGATGCCGTAGGACAACACTGGTAAGCAGTGCAGTGTCCAGAGGCCTTGAGGCGATGCTGCGACCCCTAAAATGGCCATGCTGAAATGCTTTTTTTTTTTTGGACACAGGGTCTCCTGTGTTATGTAGCCCAGGCTAGCTTAGAACTACGTTGTTCCGTCAAGATTTGATCATAGGAATGCACCATCATGCCTGGCTATTTTTACACTGTAAAGTAGTTCGAACATAGAATATCAATAAACTACTTTTTTAAAAAAGTGGTCCTTTTAAGGTAAGAACAGTAGTTTATCCCTGTAGTGAACCTATACCTTCTCAGCACTGAAAAGTCTAAGGCAGGAGGATTGCAGAGTTTCAGGCCAGCCTGGGCTACAACACAAGACCCTGTCTTGAGCAAACAAAAAAGACAGTCCTTCTGAAAACAGCATGGTAAGTGTCCCAGTGTTCATCTGATCCTCTTACCCTGAGAAGGGCCAGAGGTGCCACAGAAGTGAAGTTCTTCCTGGGGCCACAGTGAAGTCTCTCCACGCATGCCCAGCCCCTGGCCCAGGCCTGGTCAGAACCCCTGTGATCTGAAAATGTGTTATGACATGGCCCCAGGGTCTCTCCGCCAAGGTCCTGCCTGCCCTCCTCTTGTCTCTCCCTGGTGAGAGGGAACAGGACCCAGAGCAGAAGAAGCTGGGAGACTGCACTCCAGAGAGGAAAAGCTGCTTCCCATGGTTCTTCTTCATGACCCTGAAATGGGATGCTTGAGGCAGTCACTCTGCAGTGACACAGAAACCATGCAACAGGCTATGTGGTCCTCACTGCCCTGAGGCCACCTTGTCCGCATCTTGCCATTTCCCTCCTGCGCACACCACTTCATGCTGTCACGACACTAGCAGAAGCAGCGAACCATGAAAACGGTCTCATTGCATGTTACTCTGACAGTCTTTTTCGTTTCCTCTTGTGAGGCCTGGACTCGCACTACTTGCCCGCTTGCCTTCTGGGTAAGCAAACGTTCTCTCGGGACCAGCTGCTGCTGGGCTTCACCTGTGCCTGTCATTTGTTTGTCTATTCTCAAGCAACGGGCTTTGATTCACCAAGCTCTCTCCATGTGACAGCGCTGGATCCCTTCCTTCAGTATCTCCCTCCAATTTAGAAGACGCAGGAGCAGCTGTGGCAGAGCTGGAGAACCATTCCTGTGCACATCGCACCCCTGCCAGGCCCACTGACCCGGACACTGCTGCCCCATGTCTTGGCCGTGCCACACACGCACAAGTGCTGAGAACTATTTTCATGAAAAGGCACACATTGGGGGCTGTGACCTCGGATTCCATGCTGTTTAACTCCGTGCCCAGCTCTCTGTCCCACACAGATGAAGCTGCTGGTATTAGTGTCCGTGATTTTTTGACTATACGGCAATTCTTAGAAAGAAAAGAGTTCATCATGGCAGAGTCAGAGCACAACACAGTGAGTCACACTCTGCTTTTAGTGGGGGATCTGACAAGCCCCTACGACCACAGGAAACATTCCAGTAAGCGTTCTTTGAGATAAAGGGCAAAAACCAAGGCAATGACTCAACAGGCTGGAAGGAAGCTCTTTCCCGGAGACAGCAGCTCAAGGACAAAGGAGGCAGGAAGCACAGCAGCGCCCCTGCTGGACCCTACGAATATGATGCCCAGAGCGGATGCAAGCGCGTTCCCATGGGGAACATCTACAACCCAAGGAAGTTGTAAAAGGGAGTCAGCATCAGTTTATTTGGCTTTAAAGGCCAAGAGTTCATTTCCTTTTCTGTGGAAACTTTTGGACATACGTTCATTGCCGAGTCCAACCTCTCTGCTGACATCCTGTCCCTCCCTGTGGAGTTTTCAGTAGGCAGGCGGCAACCCCTTGGCAGACATTTGCAGTGGTCTACACTCAGCAGAGATGCCTCCCAAGGAGGAACCGACCAGTCCCCCACCCTGGAGTCAGCAGGGCTCACCCCCACACAAATCTTGTCTGTCAATGTCAACTGTATGTGCACATGGACAGAAAGCTAGCTAATTCTAAGTGCTACATGTGTGCTTACGTGAGAGAGATTAAGGGAAAGAACAAAGCTAGGCGAAAACCAGCACCACGTGTGATACCACACTAAATCTTCCACCTGATATCCTGAAAAGCTTGGATTTGAGCAGTCTGGTCACGATGACTGTTAACATCTCAAACTCACTTGCCAGAAAATCCCACCTGCCCAATACTGGAAAGACAGAAGCACCTTACCTATTGCAGGGAAAAAACAAGACAGTAGGAAGTCGATCAACCATGAATTCCCAAGGCAGATCGTTCTGCGACACATCGATCCTGGCAGAGGCAAAGAGAAATGTCTGGTGAAGAGTGTAGCCCGAGAAGTCCAACTTGAAGAGATCTTTGCACTCCCTGAAGGCTTTGCAGTGTTTCTATGTATACATACATACACACACACACACACACACACACACACATGTATGTATGTATGTATGTATGTATGTATATAATGTCCTGAACACAAACATGGATGCCCCCAGCTGCTTCACTGACACCTAAGGAATATTTCACTCACCCACCAGGATCTGGCCAAGTATTTTCATCTCCAAGTCAGCTCTGGAAAAAACAGTCAATCATCGAGCAAAGCATAGCAAGCCTCTTTGAAGAGGGAAATCTGGATGGAGGCCAAGACCAGTCTTAGCAGACTCTCAATTCATTTTCTTTCGGACAGGGCATTGCTATGTGGCTGCAGCTGACCTAGTCTTTACTCTGCAGCTCCTCGGGAGACCCTGAGGCGGACAGAAGAAACGAGGCTCACACACGCAGGCTGCTGACAGCCTCCAAGGAAAGTGCTATCGACCCCGGGTGAGGACTCTTTGCCTGGCATTCACAAAAAGAACACATGGAAGTTGGAAGCGCCTAGTACTGGGTCAAACAGCATAAACCTGGAGTGCTGGGCATCTGTTCACTTTTTAAAAAACAGGCATGGGCTGAGGGACAGAGCTCCATTGGTAGAGCGTTTGCTTAGCATGCACCGAGCCCTGGACTTGATCCCCAGCATGCATGGTGGTGCAAATGTGCAATTCCAACACACCAGAGGTGAAGAGGCAAGAGTGTCACAAGTCAAGGTCGTCCTCCATGACACAATGATTTGAGGCAGCCCTGGCTACATGAGACCATGCCTCAAAAGCACACAGGAAGGACTGGCAAAATGGCTTAAGTAAAGGCACACACCACTAAACCTGATGACTTGAGTTCCATCCTCAGAGTTCACGTGATATAAAGTCCCACAAGTTATCCTATGATCTCTATACATACACCATGGCTCACACATACTCTGGCACACATGAGAAAAAAAAAAAGAGCTGGAGAGATGGCTTGGTGGTTAAGACTCTGCCTTGCAGATCTTACGTGAAAACACCAGGTGGAAACAGCAGTGGCCTGCACTTCTGGCCCTGGTGGGCAGAGCCTGGGAAATCCCAGAGCAAAGCAAGAAGGAGGTAGAAGCAATCAGGATGATTCCAGAAGTCACCCTTGGTCTTCCACAGGGACACGCGTGCACACACGTGCGCGCACACACACACAATAAATAAAATATTTTTTAAAAAAAGCCAGCATGGTAGTGTGCCCTGGAAAACTGGCCCTCCTGTGGGGGTGGAAAGTGGAGACAGGAGAATTGCTCTGGCTTATGGGCCAGCGCCCCTGAGCACAGAGAACAGCAGATCCTACTCCAACAAGGTTGAAGAACAGAACTGACCTCCACGTGTGTTGTAGCACATGTGTGCCTGAACTCACGTGTGTGCATCCGCACACGCACAAAAGCTGGACCTGGTGTACATGTCTGCAATCCTAGCATCTGGGAGGTAAAGGCAGAAGGACCAGTAATTCAGTCCAGCCTCTGCTACATAGTGAGTTTGATACCAGCCTGAGCTACATGAGTGTGTATCTCAAAGAAGAAAAGAACGAACTGTGATAGTCTACTGGAATTCCACTTGGCTGCCTGAGGTCTTCTTAGGATTCTCATTTAGGCACGGTCTGTAATCTTACAGGTTTTGTCTTGTTTTGTTTTGTTTTAGAAGACAAAACTTTAGTAAGCCAAGTATAGTTGATGAATAGCCAGACAAGATGCATAAACAAATGACAGGGTGCAAAAAAAAAAAAAAAGCAAATAATACATTGCATTAGCAGTAAAAGCAGTAAAAATATTTATATTGATATTCCCAAAATAAAATGCTTCCTTAACTCACATACTACCTAATCTCTAAAAATCTCTGAGATCACTTCTTGCTAGAAGTATAACTCTTATTTTTTCAAAAGGCTTCATCTACACATTTTTCTAAGTTCCCTTGAAAATTGCTCATGTAAATGGGATTTCTTGATTCCTTCCTTCCGTTCATATAACTACCTCTTTAATTCCTTCCCACCATCCCCCCCTTTTTTTGGTGATCACACATCATCTCTTACTTACATAATTTTAAGGGCAATTATAGTATTCATACTCGCTTCAATTAATTAAATGAAAAGTATGGATTAAAAATGCCATTAGATATCAACACGAATGGCTTGTATGTCTCTCTATTGCAATAAATAATGTGGCAAAGATTAGCAAAGTGTCTTGCAATTCCTACTTCCCTAGTCCCCTAAAGTGAGACTACCTGGATTAGAAATACACATCGAGGACTGAAAGAACTCAGGGGATGAGATGCCCGTGTGCAAACCTGGTGATCTTGTTTGATATTCAGAAGCCCACATGGTGGAAGGAGAAAATTAACTCTTGAAAGTTGACCTCTGACCTCCACCCGTGCATTTACATTTTTCCCTCTTTTTTTTGTTTTGTTTTTGTTTTTGTTTTTTTAACGTGGGACCTGGGATCCGAATTCAGAACCTTCTGCTTGTGAGACAGAGTCACAACCCCTGAGCCATCTCTCCAGCCCCCCTCTTTTCAATAAATAAAAAAGAAATGTGCAACTGATTTTTGTGATTTTTTTTGCAAATACTAACATAAAGCTTTTCACAAAGGGTTATGTAAACTTGCTCATTCTATTTAACAGTGCCAACTTATCAATATAAGCTCCTACCACTTAAAAGCATTCATTTAGTAAGTATAAGCAATAATTAGTATTTTAATTTACAGTTATTAGTTCATAATTTCCAATTGTTTATTTACTTTGCCATTTTGCAGGAAAAACCTGCCAATATCTTTTGTTCACATTGGAGTTTCTTAGCTCTTCTAAAACATTCATTGTTTCATTTTAATATTTTACTTTGAAAAAATGTCTCATGTAACCTAGCCTAGCCTTGAACTCTTGTTATGTAGCAAAGGATAACTTTAAACTCCTAATCTTTCTGCCTCCAACCAAAACTTACGTCACTTTAAACGTGAGGAGTCTAGAGACAGCTCCTGATTCTGGTCCCTTTTTACGTGTTATACGATGCTGGGCGAGTCCCTTGTTTTTTTTTTATTATTATTTATTCAATTGTGCATGTGTACGTGTGTGTATGTGTGTATGTGCGTGTGTAGAACCACCGGCAAATTCGGGAACCATCACGGACCGCCTCCACACCTCCTCCTTGTTTACTCTGCCCCAGGATTCACAGGCTCCGCCCTACCAGGACCAGAAACGCAGGCTGCCCCCGCTTCCACCCTGGCGTCTTTACGTGGGTCTAGGATCCGAACTCAGGACCGCCTGCAAGGCAGAGACTTAACCCCTGAGCCACTTCTCCAGCCCCAGAGTCCCTTGATTTTTATGCGACTCTGTTCTCTCCTCAATAAAAAAGGAAGTGACAGTCACAGGGGCTTTGCTGGGTGGTCAGAACTGGACCTTGGTGGATCTAAGAATTGTTCCACATAGCCACTTCTTGACCTTGGCTGACTGTGAATGACTATACTGCAGGTGGCAAGTGATGCAGATGGATATGAACTTACGGCCACATCTTGAAGCCTACTTTTGTTTTTACTGTACATACTTTTACTGAAATCTGTTCATTTTTTGTAATTTTTTTTTTCAACTGCTTCTACTTTGGAAGTTTTCATCTCTCAAAAGAAACTAGCTAGGCTGGGGAGATGGCTGGGTGCGTAAAGTATTTGATCTATAAGTGTGAAGACCTGAGTTTAGATCTTCAGGGTTCAAGTAAAGCTGGACACAGTAACGCATAACTATAATCCCAAAACTCCTATGGCAAAATGGGGGAGGGGGTGTGCAGAGACAGGAGAACTCCCAGAGTCTATGGGCCAGTTAGACTGACACATACAGTGGCAAACAGTAGACTCTTTCAAACAAAATGTAGGTAAAGACTGCCATCCAAGGTTGTTCTTTGACCAACACATACACAGTGAAAAATGGTGTCTCAAAAAATAAGGGAGAGGGGCTGGAGAGGTGGCTCAGGGGTTAAGCCTCTGCCTTGCAGGCAGAAGGTCCTGAGTTCGGATCCTAGACCCCGCGTATAGACGCCAGGCGGAAGCGAGGGTGGCCTGTGTTTCCGGTCCTGGTAGGGCCGAGCCTGTGAATCCCGGGGCAGAGTAAACGAGGAGGTGGAGGTGTCCATGGTGGTTCCCGAATTCGTCCGTGGTTCTACACACACATACATACATACACACACACACATACATACACACACGCACACACATGCATACACGCACAATTGAATAAATAATAAATAAAAAAAAATAAGGGAGAAAGCAACAGAGGAAGACACTAGTTTGTAGACCAATCTCCATACATGTAGAGGAATATGCACGCGCACACACACACACATGCGCGCGCACACACACACATGCGCGCGCACACACACACACACACACACGTGCATGCACGCACAAAAAAAACTATACGTGAAGCCAGGCATGGTGATTCACACCTACAACCTTAGTGTTCAGGAGGGTGAAACAGAAGGATGCCAGGATTCGAGGTCAGTTTGGGTTATATGGCAAATTCAGGGCAGAGTGCATTATAGAGTGAGACCCCCGTCTCAAAATAAAGTTTTCAAAATTTGTTTATGCAAAAGCTGACATACATGATACTTGCGAATAATACGACTACAACACATGGCTACTGACTAATCCTTCCTCTTGATTAATCATGAGGAGGAAAACAGGCTGATGTTCCGGGTCCTGAGCACTGCAAGCAGCCAGACCCGAACCTGTCTTCCCATGAAGGGGTAGTGCTGAACACACATAAACAAACTCAACATCACACGACACTCTGAATTCATCAGGATAAGTTTGTTTCAACAAGAGGATGTTCCCACTGCTTCTGCCTGACAATTAAATTAAACCCAGTCTTACCCGCGGTCCACTCGAAATCTTTGGCCACCCAGGACTAGTGGCAGGGAGGGAAGTGAGGAGTCATAGTTCATAGAACCGATGACCTACCTGGCCACAGTGAACACATCCTCTGGTAGAAGTCGAGCTAGCTGGATGAAGACATGATTGAGGGCCAGACAGAAGCCACACCACTGTGCATAATAGAGCAGCAGAACGTCCTGAGAGGAGGGAGATGGAGGTTACTCTCACCTGGGACTTGGTTCTCACCTCCCTGCTGAGCTTAGACCCAGCAGGCACCAAGCCAATGCTACTCCTATGCTGAAATCACAATCACAGTGAAATCTTTTATCTTTTGATCTCTTTGGTTACGTGCTTTCTTTAAGGACTTCGTACAATTAGAAAATCATCATGTGTTCCATTTATGTTCTTCTACCAGACTAATTTACACATCAAAAACTGACTGTTCGCCCCAACAAGCGCTGTGGAAATCGCTCTATGAAGAATGGGACATTCTGTCCTCTACTGGTCCTTCATGCTGTTTGCTCTGTGCTAAGGACTGAACTGCGGGCACGACGCACGCGGCACAGATGCTCCAGCACTAAGCCATACTTTCAGCTCCATACCTGTTTCTGGAGGATTACTTCCCAGAAGGTGTCAGTTGTCACTTCGGTGATTAAATGCTGAGATGGGAACTGGGCAGAATCACTTCCAATGAGATGTCTTTTCAAGGGACTATAGAGAATGCTGAAATTTTGAATAAATGACTCTAAAAAGAAAGAGAAAATGAGATCCACTCTGCTGTAGGTACTAGAACAGCTGATGTTCTACTTTTGAACTCCTTATTTTAAAACTGACGGACTTCCCACACTTGCATGTTAACACTTCACCTCTAAGCAAACCCAGCATGAAAGTGCACAGGGTACCATCAGGCTTGGTTTGATAATGCTGACATGGAGGATGGTCCTGCAGATAAAAACACCATGTCAGGTAGGATGCTCTAAAACCCATGGGGTAGGAATGTCATCCAGTTCTTTTCTAACCAAAGCCTGGTACAAGAATACACTTGATCTTAGCCAAAAGGCCGAGAAGCGATATGGTACAAGAATACAATGAGTAAGCACTAGCAATGCAACATCATTGCAAACAAGTTCAGCCTCTAATGCTAGGAGTTTTAAGTGTCACAGAAAATGCAAGGACTCCACAAGCTACAAGATGAAGGTACACAATTCTCATTAACTTGAGTAAAAGGAGCTGTTTTTGCTTCTTTCATTAAATTTTTTCAAGTTCCTATTTCAAAAGGTTAGAATTTTAAAAAAGTTAATAAAGATAAATTGAATTATATATGGTTAAAAAATATAAATAAAACTGATTAAAGAAAAAAATCAAAGTCCTGGGCCGGTAAGATAACTTGACAGGTAAAGACGCCTGCATATAAACCTTAAGAGTCCACAAGGCAAAAGTAGAAAAATCAACTTTGTTTATTTATTGTGTATGTGTATCAGTGGGTATGTGTGTGCTTTTGGAGGCCCAAGGGTGACTTCAGGAGTCATCTTGGATTGCTCTACCTCCTATTTGAGCTGCTTTGGTGTTTCCTAGGCTCTACCTTCCAAGGCCAGAAGTGCAAGTTGCTACCATTTCTGCCCAGCATTTTTACATGGGATCCGGGGTCTGAACTCAGGACCTTCGGTTTTCAAGGCCGAGGCTTAACCTCTGAGCCATCTTTCTAGCCTGGGAAAATCAACTTCTGAAAATTTTCCTTTGATTACATAAGGTTGTGTGCTCTCTCTCTCTCTATCGCTCTCTCTCCCCTCCTCTCACCCTTTTTTTTACTCACTCTCAAGTAAATAAATAAGATATTTAAAAAAAAAAATCAAAGCCCTAATTTGAACCAACAATTGCACTATCCACCAATGCTATCATCTCAGGCCACACAGCCACACTGATCTGGTTTTACTTCTCTCTTCCAAGTCCCTCCATCTGAGGGATGGTCTGCAGAGGAAGCAAAGAATGTCATGTGACCACCGCAGACTTCATTATCATAGCCAAACAACACTTAGTTGGCTATATTTTTGGACTATGAAAACAAGAATCCATTGTAATCTGAGTCAAGTCTAAATCTGAGGTAATTTTAGTAACAGCTGAATTGGGCATTAACTTGCTAGACCAACAGTGACAGTTCATTATTGGTTCCCCGAGCACCCCTAAAAACAGTTACCAACTACACAGCAAAGTGGTTGAGCCAGGCATTTCAGAGTTGATGTAAAAGACAGAATGGAATCTTAAGGCTTTTTTCTAGAAGACTGTTAAATTCAAAATGAGCACATAAGCTTGCTGGAAACACTGAGCATTACTCAACAGCATCCAGAGAATCTAATGGACATTGTCTTAAAAAAAAAAAAAAAAAAAAACACAAAACAAAACAAAAAACCCATGCAATTTCCAGAGGGCCCATCAAAATACTCTCTGAAACATGGATGGGACAAATTTTAATATAAAGATCATGTCTTCCATAAGTGACTGGTCACAAGGTTTCTCTAGGCACCAAGGCGTCCTCAGGATTACAACATGCAATGTGACATGGCAAAACCAACATTTACACAAGCCCATCACAAACTTGACTAAAGTGAACAGCCTTCATCTGGACTGACAAGGGGTCAGTCACTGGGGACTAGCATTTAGAGGAGCTGAACTCACTCTTACTTTTGGATTCTTTGAACTTAAAAATAAAAGTCCCTTTCCCCAGGGATTCTTCCTCCCTCCACTTGGCAAATACCAGCTCTCCCTGCATTTCCAGTGAAGCTGAACTAACAAGGTTTTTGAATTCTTACTTCCTTGTGTGTGTGTTGGGGACTTTAACAAGTCCTGGGAACAGGATGGCATGGGTCTATTTGCTGCTGCTGCCAAGCTCGAGGGGCCAACACTGGGCACTTTCCCACCATGGAAACTTGGTTCCCAACAAAGAAGATTTTCCTGGTTTGTAACCTGTGCTTGACACTCTGTCTGTTACAGTCCAAGCACTGGAAGTCAAGGCAGAGTTCCTTATCATGTTATAAACCAATTAGGTCTGATGGCCTTGAGACTGTTACAGAAACATTCAGCCCTGAGAGACGGGAGAGGCCTGCGAGTCCAAGGTGATCTAGACATTGTTTTACACGACTGCCTTGAGTGATGCTGCATCCGCGCCATGGCCGTCCGCCTCAAGTCCCGCACAAGGCTCCCAGCCTCCTTGCTGGGGCGGGTGCCAGGTCCCTAGTGACTACCACTGGCTCAACTGTGGAATGTGTCAAAACTGCCAATCCAGACACTTAGACTCCTAGCTCCCGCACACAAAATGTCAAACTTAACCACCAGAATTTGGAGTACGGAAGTCTCTGACCCAATTAATAGACAAGCTTAGCTTCTCTTCGAATTGACCAATAGAAAAAGAATTTATGATCCACTTTCTTCAGCCTAATGCTCTCCCAGCTGAGCTATTTTGGTCATATAATCCATTTTCTAAAGACCTAAAAGGAGCTGCAAAGCTGACATTGCTCTACGACCATGCGTAATGAGACCATGATGCAAGTTCCCCATGGCACGCTCGGCAAGGCTGATTATGCTCAGGGAAGCAGACTGCAAACGGTACCTAGAGTGAACTTCATGAGGGCTTGTTTGGGGTCCAAGACATAGTGAGACTCTTCTTTCACATCAACGATTGCAGCAAACTCCTTCACGGCAGCGGAGCTCGGAGCACCCAATCTCTCTGCATATAACCAAAACAAATTGGAATCCAAAAGGTATATGTTCAAGGTCTTGTTGGTTCTGCAGCTCAGGCCTGTGAAGGTTGTGCTACTGGGGCCCACTTCAGGAAAGCGGTACCTGTTCTCCTCAATGTGAGGAACAGAGCTCGGGGCTGCGGCCTCACAGCTCTTCTCCAAGGAAGAGAACGCGAGGGCTGGGGTTGCAAAGACATCTTGGTCAGAGTCCGTGAAGCTCGCCAAGCCCCGGCTTATAGTCCTGCAACATGCAGTGTAGTAGCTGAAAGGGCTGTAGGAGGTTAAAAAATTACTGCATTCCATGCTGCCCGACACCACGTGATAAAAGGTCTGTTCCTTGAGGTAGAAGGAATCCAGAGCTGCCGCCATCTCAAAGAAGCTGCACTGTGGCACACTCACTGAGCTCAGCTTGGTGCCACCCGTCGTCTGATTGACACACAGCTCACAGATGTTGTGTGTCCTGGAGAGGGCAGGCCCCTGTGGCAGCACCACGGTGTTGCAGCAAGGGGATGCTGTCAGCAGCCGTGCATCACGCAAGTGGGGTTGCCGGCTCTGGGGCCAGGGACTGGAACACAGGCGCCTCTACCCGACGGAGGTGCTGAAGGAGGCGCTCCACCACTTGGTCTCCATGACAGTTATTATACTCCAAGGCCACTTGGGTGATCTGAAAGACAGGGCGGGGCTGATGAGAGGCAAGGGGATGACTGACATGAAGTCTGAATCACAGGTGGGAGCCCACGTCAGGACTCACTCCGAGGACAAGTGGTTAGTTACTCTATTAATACAGAGGCTAGATTATCTATCACGCTGCCCAGTGACCTACCCAGCCTGATCCAAACACTGGCCACCTACCTATCCCTCTCCCTGCACACTGGCTGGGAACAGCGCACTGAGCTAGACACTGATCTATCCTCCACCGCTCCTCACTCACCACCTGCTAGCAGCGCAGGCCGCTCTAACTTCGGTGTGGCCCACAGGACACCACCTCAGTCCATTCAAGTTGTCATTACAGACATTCTTATGGCCATCTACCAAAACTGAACCGCCATACTGTCCCTTCTCTTTCAAGTAGGACCCTGCGCATGATACTCTTGGGTCAGATGACAGCTGATGACTTTCTAATGTCTGGAGGATAAACCTGACACACTCTGGGCTTGTCTGCCTTTCCAGTTGCACTCTACGCCTGAGACCAGACCAGACCCTCTCACATGCTGCTCTTTACAGAAGTCTCGCCTAGGACACTGCTTCAGTAAAGGCAACTCCACCCACACCCTGGATAAACTGGTTTCTCCACCCCCAGTCTCTGACACCCTTCCCACAGTCTCCCAAGCTTCTGCTAGGAAGTTCCTGTCCTCACGGGTTTATGCTCCTACTCTTCCTGGGCAAGACATACTCTTGGCAAGCCCAAGCGCCCAAGCGAACATACGGCACCTCAGGGTGTGTACTTCCCTTTTTTGATAATATTAATTATCATCTCAGGTCATCTTCAACAACATACTGAGTTCAAAGCCAACCTGAGTGACATAAGACCCTTTCTCAACAAATATGTTTACGCACTAGTTATTAATGGGTAAAACTTCCAATTTAGACAAGAGCTATATAATATTTATGGAGGGTTAATTCAAAAGAAGGTAGGGAAGAGAGAAAAGGCATAAATGTGCATTCCCTGGCTCTTCAGTAAAGGTTAGAGGATAGATTTCAGAAGTTGGTGCTCTCCTTCTACCAGGTAGACATCTAGGGAGCGAAGTCGTCACCAGGTTTTCAAACAGACACTTTACCTACTGAGTTACAACGCCAGTCCTCCAAACATGTCCTTATTTACAGAAAAATAACTGTTTCAGTAGTTCTTAGAACAAAAAGTCACATTAATGATAAGCCAGTGTTTTAAGTTATTTCTATTACTTTCCCCAATATCCAAACACCTTTACCCTTCTTGGACAAAGCTCTGACAGCACACCGTGCCTACAGGCCAAGGCTATGCCCATGACAAGCACCACTGTCCCTCCAGGAACTGATTCACATTCAGTCACAGGATAAGATAATTAGTTCTCAAAGCCCCTTAAACACCCTATAAAACTTCATGGCTTGATACAGTATTTTGCAAAAGTTCACACAAAAGAGCAATTTAAAAAATGTGTGTGTGTGCGCACGTGTGTAATCACAGACACCATGTATCCCTGTGGAGGACCAAGGGTGACCTCAGGAATCATCCTGCGTTGCTTCTACCTCCTTTTCGCTTCACTCTGGGGTTTCCCTGGCTCTGCCTTCCAGAGCTGAAGTGCAGGTCACTGCCATTTCTGCCTGGCGTTTTTACATGAGACCTGGGATCTGAACTCAGGACCTTCTCCTTGCAAGGCAGAAGCTAACCCCAAGCCATCTCTCCAGCCCAGAGCACTCAGAGAAACAGTTTCCAGAACACTCTCTCTCTTCTTCTTTCTTTCCAAGTATCTCATGCGGCAGCCACATGAATACGACCTCCAAGGAGGACAGCATGGTAATGCTGATGATGCAGGAGCCCTCACTTTTCTTGGAGAACTGAACTTCTCCCATTATGCTTTCCACAGAACAAGCATGAAAACAACCCACGCTACATTCCTCCATGTGTCATTTAGTATCATCTTCAGTTTGTGTCAATGTTTAGGGAAATATGGCAAATAAGTGTACATGCCTTTGCTGTCAACAGCTCCTGAATCTGAATGCAAATCATGACTGTGTTCAGCAAAGTCACACACTGTGAACACCTCAAAAAACGCCCAGAGGAGAAAACAAGTCACAAGGACCTGGGAGACTGAGACGAGCATTTCCTTTGATTAACACGCTGCGCAATACAGTGTGAGGTCTCGAGAATTTCCTCTGGATACTAGCCCTGACGCTGGTGTCAGATCGCACATCTCTAAGGGCAACTGCTCAATACCTGGAATTGGTGTTGCCACCACTTGGTCACTTGGACACTCTACACACAGCCCACAATTGTCATAAATGTCCTTGTGTGGTATGATCAACTCTGTTGCCCTCAATCTGAGATGGCTTCTCTTGTCTCAACCTAACCTGCTGCTCAGAGTTAGGTCCACAGTGGCTATGGAAACATAAAGATGCACAGAAACACAGAGATGCATCGAAACTCAAATATGCAGCAAAATGCAAAGATGCCCAAACTCTATACCGATCTGACACATATCTTTCCTCCTGCTTGAGGCTCCTCCTTCGACCTATTAAGGACCAGTGACTTTACTGCCTCTAGTCACTGTTACTTCTGCCCATCAGATGGTACCAGCTGGTTCACAGTTATGTACTTCCTGGAGACAGTTTTGTTGTCAGCTGATGACTAACTCCCCAGAAAAGTACTCATCCATCTCTGCAAGGTTTTTTCGCGATCTTCCCCAGGGAACCCTTGCTCTCCACCTCAGAGTGCCCCAAACCCAAGCCCGATGTGATTCCCCATCCCCTACATACACACCTCTGCCAAGGTTCTTCCTCTTCCCTTTGTTTCCCTCTACCCATCCAGACCCAAGGCTTCCCCTAAACAACTGTCTCCACTACTGACCCCAAGGCTGTCCTTCCTCTTTCCTGCAAGACTCTCTCTCTCTGGAGTGGCATCTCCCACCTCTGATGCTTTCTGACCCTGGTCTGGGGCTGAATGTCCTCTGCTCTTGTTATAAGAAGGCACATGCTCCAAAACGGACCAGCTTCTGAATGAAAACAGATGTGTGAGACTTCCACACACTTCTTTTCCCGTGAACTCCCAGGACATTACTCTATGAATACTGGTCAGATTGACCTGGCACAAAGGGCAGATGTGGCCTGCCTCAGGAATTCACAGCACCATGAGAGGCCGTCTAGTTATCTCGTACAGAAACTGAGCAACTCCACTCATCTCACAGAGCCAAGGAAGGAAAGGAGCCACAGGGGAAACTGACACAAAACCAGCCAGCCAGCCAGCCAGCCAACCAACCCACTAACCAATCAACCAGGCCTGTTGGCAGAGCTGAGGTGAGGCATGTGGACAGATACTCATCTGGCAAGAGAGATGGGAAAGCAAGTGCTCGGTGGGAGCCTAACCCAACTCCAGCTCATCCGAGGTCCTGAAGGCATGCCAACAGTATCTCTCCTCTACTCAGGACTAGGAGCACCCGTACATTCAATCCAGGCAGGGGAATTCTCCAGAAGTAAAAGTCCAGAGAGCCGTAACTTGATTGAAACCTGCCATTCCTGAAAAGATCTTGATGACTCTTTATCTACATGGCATTAGGACTGGTCACAGGAAACAGCATCTGAGTTCCTACATATCCAGGCAGTACAGAAACTAAGGAACGGAGAGGTAAGGCAACTGCTCGTAACCCTGCCGACCTGAATTCAACCCCTAGAAGCCCACATGGTGGAAGGAGAAAACTGACTTCAGAAAGTTATCCTCTGACCTCTACTTATGCACTATGGTACATATGTGAAATCCCCCCTCCAAAACATTTTTCTTTTTTTTTTTCTCCCGAGAATCTCTTTAAAAAAAAAAAGGAATGCAAGTCTTAAGACTTTCAGTTCCCAGCTGGGAAGACTGATTCAGTGGTTAAAGTACCTGCTGTGCACACAAAGTACATGAATTCAGATCCCCAGATCTCTTGTACATGCCAATGGGCATGGCAGCTCATCTATGATTTCTGTCTCAGAAGCAGAGATCTTGAATTCTCAGAGCAAACTGGCCAGCTGGACTAGCCTACTAGCGAGCTCTGAGTTTGATTTGAGACCCTGCCTCAAAATAGTAAGGTAAAACAAGGTAGAAGAGTGACTGCGAATGACTTGGGTTTCCACATGCATGTGCACATACATGTACACAAACATCCACAGACACATATACACGCATACACACAAGTATATACTACCCAATAAAAACATGGGGGGGGTAAGAAAAAAAAGCCTTACAGTTTCTCCTATCTAGAGGGGGAGGAATACAACTACTCTGTCTTTCTCCTTTCTTCTATTAGTTGGAAGGCTGCCAGAGGAGAAGAAGCCTGAAATAAAGGCTGGTGAGAAGCCGTGCCCTCCCCCAGGCAGCATGAGGGGCTCAGGGACACGCACTGTTTGCCTGGCCTGGACTCTGCTACACTGGCTGTCAGGCTGGTTTGAGCCAATTAAGAGATCCTTGTGAAACAGAAAAAAATAAAACTCTAGTAAATCCAATTTAGCAATCCCAGGCTCTCTCTGATTGTTATTGCTCCCTTGAAGTGCCTCCAAATGATCTATGTATAAAATAAACTCACATCCAGAGAGAGCGGGTGTCCCAGAAAGCAGGAGGGAAGGGGATTCCTGCTGGCAGCTGCTTCTGAAAACCTTTCTGGCTCTCTCTGCAATGGGCAAGTCTGAGCCATTCAAAGTAACCAACACAGATGCTGCTGTGCCTTGTTGTTACACTGTGTATCTCTTTCCTGCTGGTCCAAGGATAGCAGAGGCAGAGGTCTGGCCAGGAACACAACAGTGTTATTCTCTAGGCCACACCACTTCTGCCTGTGTTTCCAGCACTCTTCAGACAGGAAGGCCAGCCCTAGTTGCTTCCAAAGGGGGCTGTTTGGTCTGCCTCTAGGGAGCCAGTTTCATTTCCCTTCCCTCATATTTATCCCAGACCAGAGCAACTTCTAAAGCTGGCCAGAGGCCAGGCAAGGACCATGCAGCCACAGCTGCCCTTCCTGCCAGCCCATGGGTACTACATCAGCACCCCTGCATCTGGAAGGAGAGCAATCTGGACGCTGAGAGCGCTGCAGCCACTGGGAGCCTTACCTCATCTAGAAGAGGATGCTTTTCGGCTAAGGGGTCAAAGGGTGTGAACAGGAGGAGAGCAGGCCCTTTCTTCAGCTCATTATTCAGTAGCAGACTTTTGCCTCCATGGGGTCGCAGCCAGCGGAGCAGTGTCTCTTGGTTTTCTGAAGCCCACTTGTAGATGTTCTCAGCCGTGAAGTTCATAACCTCCCTGGGGAAGACCTGCCAGAGACAAGTGCAGAAAGCTGCTGAACGAGGCAGGCAGAACAAAGCACTAGCAAGGTCTTCCGGAGGCCCAGTCAGTCGAGGCTGAGCCGGAGGAAAAGGGTCCTGGAGGCCATGACTGACCACCTCTCCACAGTTTGTTCTCATAGGTGGGCAGAAAGCCACATGGGAGCGACCAGTGAGTTCCCAGCATGGGATTCACCATCTTTCCCCAAGACAGACTCACATTTATCCATAAATGACTTTCCTGCCTGCAAGTGGCTATCGTGTAGGAACCATGGAGCATTTGAACAGGGGTACGGAGTCAAGGATCTGTCAGATTGTCACCCTGGACGGCTAGACTCGGGGTGGCGGGGGATTTCTGTGAGACATAGACTCACAGGCTTTGCTGCAGGTCGATGACAGGATGGAGACGGCAAAGAACTGGGACTCTGCAGATGGCGAGCACATCAGTGAGTGACTGAACGTGCTCCAGGTTCTAGTCACGTGTGTGCGGATAATGGTGACACTTGGCATTTGCTTTATTTTTCTGTAACAAAGAGGCAAACTGACGAATATTTTAGGTGGCCCAAATGGCAAATTTGTAGTTCCAAATAGTTCCCAGATTTCAAAAATTGAAGCCTTTTATAATCCCCGGATAGAGATTTAAATGATCTCAGAATGAACATATCAATTGCTTTGGTTTTTAAAATACTGCTATTTCAATACTTCATCTGATAAAAGGCATTCTGCTGACAAATAACCAAAACAGGAAATCTGACAGTTCTATGTCACCTTGCAGTTTTAGTTTTTCACCATTCATTTGAAATTTCTTCTTTAGTGCCCCTTTATTGTAACTATGCCTAGGCTACAATAAAGGACGTAGGAAAACAATAGGCAGCAAAGCAGATAAAGTCAAAAGCCGAATTAGCACAGGGAGGGTAGACAGGTGAACGGTGGAGAAGCTCCACAGCAGGGCACCACCCACAGCAGAGCCTTAGAGAGGGATGTGGATTCTGAGAACACTCACGCATCACTGTGAACAATCTATATGGAAAGCACAAATACACCTGACGCTGGAATACAAACAGCAGGAAGAAAAGCACAGCATCTGGGCCATGAGAGGTGTGCAGAAGCCAGGGTGGAAAGCACAGGACCTGTACCCTGAGCCAAGGAGAACCCCAGTTTAGGATCAGAAACCGTGGGATAGGATCTTCACTAGACCTGCAGGACAGTGACCTGTCAGTGACATCAGAGACAGAAAAACCATGATAAAACGATGTCTCAGTGACAAGACCAGGACAAGGGACCCGCAGAGAAGCGCAGGGCTGCACAGACCAGCTCAAAGACGTGATGCTCCAAAGCGCTGAGTGATGCCTACCTACCAAGCAATTAAGTCAGAAACAAAGTTGACAGGAGAAGCTGGGATCCTTGGGATGAGAAGCCATCAACTTCTCCCTAAGTCTGGACAAGACTTCAAAAACCTGTCGTGCCAGTGAAGGAGAAAAGCGTGTCACACAAGGAACAAACGAACGAAACAGCGCCGGGGAAGCCTCTGAAGCATGGGTCGGAGCGAGCACCCGCCTAGAGCAACACAAGTTCCCCAGGAGGAAAACTAGCGCGACAGACTGCAGCAAAGTCGAGGATTATGAGCACAGATTCCTGATCAGAGTGTGGGCCTGGTAGGCTGCAGGAATTCTCAGTTTGTACCTCCTAGGGTGAGATCCATACATTTTATCCAATTCTCAAAGGAGTCTGCCACCTATAAAGTTAAGAACCACTGCACTAGTACAAAGCGATTTCAAAATACTTACAAGTGATGTGTTGAAATGTCTATGTAAATACACACTTCCAGAGTGTACTAAGGATACCAGTCTCGCAAGATGTTTATTTGTGATAACCCCAAATCGTACTGTTCCTAGGTAATCTGAAACAGAAAATTTTCCTTTATTAAAGAGAAGGCCTGGGCCTGGAAACAAGCACAAAGCACATGACGCTGTCCTGATACACCTGTCCTCCACAGCGAGGCTTGCTGTGGCTGCGCCTGGCGGGGGCGGAGCAGTGCGGAAGCCCTACTCCCAAGCAGGCTCCTGACGCCTAGAGCCAAGTCTATGGTTGAGAACAAGGCCCGCCAGTCGCGAGCCGGGGAGACGACTGTGTTGGCCTGTGACAACCTCACTGCGTCCTTCCACGCCCTGTCCTCTCACTCACCAGGCGCACCTCAGGTCAAGGTGCACACGAGTGTCTCTGGACATGGCTAGCTCCTCATCACCTCCCTGATTGCCCACCTGACAGCAAGGACCCGGAGGAGGGAGCCTGTGGGAAGAAACTAGGCTCCTCATCCTACTTCTTACATTTACAAACATCTACATAATCTACTCATTTATTTGGATTTTCCTTGGTGCAACATCCTCTTGAGAATGTAAGGTCTATGTATTTAAAGATCCTGTTTATTGCTGGTCCCATAGTTTACAGACTCTGGAACACATAGACACTAATAAAAATTTTTTTCTTGTACGTTTGTTTGGTCGTTTTGGTTTGTAAAGCTGAGGACAAACCCTGAACTGCTGATCCTCCTGCCTCTACGTCCCAACACTGGGATCACAGGCATACTAAGTACTATATATGGTTGAAGTGGGACGGGGGACAGCTAGGGACAGAGCCCAAGGCTTTACACATGTCAGACAAGCGCTCTGTCAAGAGCTGCATCGTCCAATCTTAAATATCTAGTACATGAATAAAACTAGCATTTACAAAGAACTCACACAAAGTGATTAGAGAAAGTATTAAATGAGCAACAACAGAGCAAAAAATGTACCTGGCTAATCATAACATGGGAAAACACTCAACTTCACTCTGAGAAAAGCAAATTAAAATAAAATACCACTTTGACCTTCAAACTGACCAAAATTTAAAATTTTGGAAATACAAAGCATTGCTGATCAACAGAGCAATGATACATGCTGCCAGAAAGGTTAAAAAAAGGGGTGGGGTAGATGGGAGCCACTTGGCAGAACAGTTACAGACTGCTTGCGAGAAGGAACATAGCCAGCAAGCCGACACACACAAGGAGTCACATGCAAAGACACTCGACAACAGTGGCTACGTGTTTGTATGTATGCACATGTACACGTGTATGTGACAGATGTCAGAAACGATGAGGCAGGGCTACTTGCACAGCATAGGAACACAGAGATGAGCACAACTTCTGGTTTTCAAAAAGAAAAAGAAAGGAAAAAATAGCTTACACTTGGAAAACAATGTCATTCCTCCTTACAGGCTCACAAGATTAGAAACGTGAAGAATCTCAACAGAGCGTGGTGGTGCATCGGTATTCTCAACCCCTAAAGACAGAGGCTGGAGGTGGCCTGAGCAAGAGATGTAGACTGGCCTGTGAGAACTGTCATGAAACAAAGCAAAATGGATTTGAAAGGACAGCAAGGCTGCTTTGATGCTGAGACAATAACTTTCCCTTCGGAGGACTTGGGAAGTCTCCATTGTTTTACACACCATGTGTACTACGGTAGCTTTGCATAGAGTACTCAGTGTTCAAGGAGAACCAATAAGATAGTGTAGGAGAAAGTCATCTTTCTTATTCCCTTCTGCTCTATTAACTTGCTAAAAAAATTCACTCTGACTTCAAATACTACAAACTTAGATGCAAACAGGTGAAGTATAAAGTATAAACACATAAAAATGTCTCTTTCAACTTCTAGTCCCACGGTTCTGAGTCCCAACTTCTATCTCTCAGGTAAGGAACATCTGACAGGGACAAGTGGGAATGAATGTGCCCCTCCCACCATGGCATGATCCTTAACACAAACTGGTGAGATGAAAGAGATGCAGGAAGAACAGGGCAGAATTTAAGACAGGGACTCATGGGGAGGCTGGCATAGCCCTGGGCGGCGCCATCTGTCTCACCCAGACTGCAGCACGCTTCCCACACCAGGGGAGACTGAGGACACCAAGACGGAATGCAACGGCCAGCAAATACACTTAACTGCCCTGAAAATGATTGGTGCCACAATAGAGGGCTAAGTAAGCTTAAATGAACCCTGTGGTGTCAGACTAGATTCAGAAGGGATGGTATGAGCTGACTTTTAATTTGCACATGTGATATGAAATTAAGGATGCATGCACGTATGGGTAATAATGCACATGCTCTTCAGTTCTATCCACTGAGAAGACCTGAAGTGACAGCACCCTGATACCAAAGAGCACAACTAGAACTTTGTTTCCAAGTGCCAATCTCCAATAAAATGAACCAGGCTCCTGGAGAAGTTGATTCCTGAGTGGGGACAAGATAAGCCTGAATGTATAAGAGTAACGAGGTGTTACAAAGGTAAGGGTGAGGCTAGATGTTAGGTAACTTGAGTATTATGAGGCTTTGGAGTATTATGAGGCTTGAGTATTATGAGGCTCCTATTCCAAGCAATGCAAGAAAGAATGTGTTTGCAAAAAAGGCTTGTCCAAAGGACAGGAGGACTAACCCAAGGTGTTCCTGAAGATCAGAGCTAGAACAGTATGAGCAATAAAAACAAGATGATGGTAACAGGTAGAATAAATCTCTAACTCAGGGAATGATAGTAAAATGTGACAAGAGCCCACACTGTGTGTGTGTGTGTGCATGCGCGTGTATCAGAGGGCACTTAGTATCCCTGTGGAAGACCAAGGGTGACTTTGGGAATCATCCTGGATTGCTTCTATTTCCTTTTAGCTTAGTGCGGGGATTCCCCAGGCTCCACCCACCAGGGCCAGAAGCGCAGGCTGCTGCCATTTCCACCTGGCATTTTTATGTGGGACCTGGGATCTGAACTCAGGACCTCCTGCTTGAGAGGCAGAGTCTTTTTTTTTTTTTTTTTTTTTTTTTTTTTTTACAGGGGAGAGCACGAACGCAGTCCCCCACTACCACAAATTATGCAGTCGAGTTTCCCACATTTGGGGAAATCGCAGGGGTCAGCACATCCGGAGTGCAATGGATAAGCCTCGCCCTGGGAAAACCACCTTCGTGATCATGGTATCTCCCCTGAGAGGCAGAGTCTTAAGCCCTGAGCTATCTCTCCAGCCTGCCAACACTTTCTTATAGAAAAATTACATTATGAATGAGCAAAGAGTAAGAGAAACAGAAATACATCATACGACCATCCAAGTAATTGGTACGCGCAGGACCCACCACTGAGTTGAGTCCAGTGGTGTGAACCTGGACTCAGAAGCCCTCAGGAGGCTGAGGCAGAAGGATGGATTATATTTAGCAGTCAAAGCCAACATGGGGAACACAGCCAAAATGCTATCTCAAAAATGCAAGGAAGACAAAGGAAATGACTCAATGGGTAAAGTGATTGCTACACAAGTATGGCCGAGCTCAGATTCCCAGCATGTAAAAAGAAAAAAAAAAAAAAATCAGGCTTGGCAGCATGTGACTATATACCTTTATATAGAACCTTTAGTCAGGTGGATTCCAGGGCTTTCTGATTAGTCATAAAAAAACTGAATGCTGACCACTAGTCTACACATGTACATGCATACGGTAAGCATATATGAACACATACACACACACACACACACACACACACACACACACACACACACAGAGGCATATGCATTTAAGACAAGTAAAAATAGGAAAGGAAAAGATGCAGATTAATTTTAAATTAATAGACAACAGTATGAGGAGATATTTGCATAGATCAAGCTATCTTTTCTGAGAGAGAGAAAGAGAGAGAGACAGAAAGAGAGAGAGAGAGAGACCGCCCTAGGGCTGAAACCCATGATCTTCCGGATATTGAACAAGCATCTTAACAATAAGCTGTGGCCTCAGTCTCTCTAACCATTAAATGGTGCTATATGAAAGCTCAGGACGTAGAGCCATCAGTGTCATTGTTACTGGTTCAGTTAGCAGAGTGCTTGCCTAGCACACATAAAATTCTGGACACAATCCTGAATACCACAAATAAAGAGTCAAATGAAAAGAAACATAACAAAAGTCTAGAAAGGTCCCATGTGCAATACTGGAAGACGGAGGCAGAAGGATCCGAAGTTCAGGAGGATGGCTGCTTCAGGAGTTAAGAAGCCTTGTCTTAAAAACACTGAACGAATGCAAAGCTATCAGGAAAATGAGCAGATCTAAGAAACGAAACGAACTATGGCAGAACCAAAACAACACTGTGTAGAGGAAAAGGCTGGATCCTGGTGACAGCAGGTAAGAGTAGGGAAGCAGCCAGCAAGGACACTCACTTGATAGTGTGCCAGAGTCACCAGCATGATTTACTGGAGCAGAGGAGTAAGGAATGACTGCCTGACCCACACACTAGAAGCAGTTACTCAAAAGCCAGCAGAACTCCATCAATAACAATGGACGGCTGCCTGCACAAAGCAGATCATGCACTCAAACACACGCCATTCCAAAACTTTGCTTTGTGCACATAAAGTTATCAATAAGAAAATGAAAATTAGGAGAGAGATTGATAGGAAATTAGGAGGATTGTAATGGAAAAAGGAGGGGGATGGGATTAGGGATCAATGTGCGAAAATATGAATTCACAATATTCATGTATGAAACATTTATATACAATACATATACAATAATAAGTATATAATTCTCTAATATACAATAAATACATATTCATATATATATATTTAAAAACTTAAAGTTCCTGAATACAGTGGAAACCATGCTGGAAGAAGGAAGAAGAACTTTAAATATGCAATGTGAACCAAGAATACCTGATCAGTACAGGAGGTGCACAGTGTAAGAGTGATGCAAGAAATATCCTTTCTCATCTCCATGCTCAGCACTCACTGTTCAGAATGGATACATGCTCTGTAATAGGGTCTTTGTCACTGACAAAATGAATTCTTTTGTACTAAAAGAAGTGAAGGCCCAATATTTTAATTAAGAGTTTTGAAAGTTGGAAATAGTAGAAGGCAGGAGGATCCTGAGTTTGAAAGGTCATCCTTAGCTACATAGAGAGTTGGAGTATAGCCTGGGCTATCTTATCTAAAAAAAAAAAAAAAAAGTTTGGGCTGGAAAGAGATGACTCGGGGGTTAAGACTGCCTCACAAGCATAAGGTCCTGAGTTCGGGTCCCAGGCCCCACATAAAAATGCCAGGCTGAAATGGCAGGGGCCTGTACTTCCAGCTCTGGTAGGCAGAGCCTGGGAAATCCCAGAGTACAACAAGAAGGAGGTAGAAGTAATCCAGGATGACTCCTGAAGTCACCCTGGGTCCTCCACAAGGACACACAGTACCCTCTGATGGGTGGGCACGCGCACGCGCACACATACACACACACACACACACACACACTAAATAATTTTAAAAGCCTCTGAATAGGCTGTAATGATTTGAAATAAACTAAGACAAGGACCACATTCAGTTAATTTTTAAAAATGTCTCAATACAGTCCAATAGTCTTGTAATTAGCCAGTTTTGGATCTCTATTAAAGATACAGTGACAGCTGGGGTTAAAGATCATTGTAAATGTAACGAGAATGCCAAGGAGTATCCTGAATAGGGAATCCACAACTAAGACACATCTTCAACCATTGGTGTAGACAATGAAGCAGGTGGCCACTTGCTTTTGGAGTAGAGGAATTGGGAGAATCTATGAACTTATGACAGTGGCTGGCAGCCTTCTGCTCCTGCTGCTTGCTACAATGCTGAGTCCTGGTGTCCTTGATGCCCACTGAGCTATGCCCAGGGTGACCACAGCACATGCTCCGTGGATATGGGATTAGGGAAGCAACACAACAGAACACTTATGCAGTCTGGTGGGCTTTGGAGAGAAGGACCTTGTTTTGACACGTTATTCTCACCTGCTTTGAGGACATGGGCAGGTCTGCCTCTGCCCATTTAGGAGGCCGGGGTTCCTAGCCACTAACAGAATGCCCCATTTCCCACACCCCACAGATGCAGTTTCAAGTGTCTATGCTGAGCCTTGTACAGATTACTGCTATCACCTACCACGTGGCACATCTAGTTCGCAGAGAGAACGACAGAACAAAGAAGCTGAAATTCCCTGCAGTTTTCCCCCAGGTTTACCTGAACACTCAGGTTTGCATCCAGATTTTTGTTTTGGCCTTTTTTGTGTGTTCTAACACTAGTCTGTTTCAATCGGTACCATTTAAATTCAGTTTTAAATATTAAAACTTCAATTTAAAATTAGGGAGAAGTGCACGCATTCTGAGCCACAAACTATATGGATGGAGGCAAGATACTACCCTTTGTAATGACTCAAAAGGAATGAGAACAGTTTACCTTGTGTAGGAAATGGAATAAACTGTTAATTTGTACTTTTAACTTTATTTATTTAGCGTGTGTGTGTGTGTGTGTGTGTGTGTGTGTGTGTGTGTGTGTATCAGTGTGTGTGTATCAGGGGGGCACTAGGTGTCCCTGTGGAGGACCAAGAGTGTCTTTGGGAATCATCCTGGATTGCTTCTACCTCCTTTTTGATTCACTTTGGGATTTCTCAGGCTCTGCCCACCTGGGCCGGGAGTGTAGGCTGCTGCTGTTTCCACCTGGCATTTTTACATCGGACCTGAGATCCAAATTCAGGACCTTTTGATTGCCAGGCAGAGTCTTTTTTTTTTTTTTTTAAATTTTGTTATTATTATTATTTATTCAACTGTGCGCATGTGCGTGTGTGTGAGTGCGCGCGCGTGCATCTGTGTGTGTGTGTGTGTGTGTGTGTGTGTGTGTGTGTGTGTGTGTGTGTGTGTGTAGAACCACGGATAAACCCGCGAACCACCATGGACACCTCCACCTCCTGCCCGGGGATTCACAGGCTCCGCCCTACCAGGACCAGAAGCGCAGGCCGCCCCTGCTTCCGCCTGGCGTCTATACGTGGGATCTGGGATCCGAACTCAGGACCTTCTGCCTGCAAGGCGGAGACTTAACCCCTGAGCCACCTCTCCAGCCCCGCCAGGCAGAGTCTTAACCCCTGAGCCATCTCTCCGCTCTTAATTTGTACTTTAAAATAAGTAACAATCCTGCAGAAGATTCTGGCTTCTCCCCACTAACAGACTGGCAGTGCCACACACTTGGAAACATTATTTCCAGAAGGAGCTTAGAAGAGACACTGTATTTTATGTAGAAGATGGGTTCTTCACCTGGAGGTAGCTTGAAATTGTGCATAGTCTATAATTAAAAGACTAACAATCAATAACTAGTTTAGGAACCTATCTAGTATTTTTTTTAATTTTATTTATTTATTTATTTTATTTACTTATTTATTTCTGTGTGTGTGTGTGCACACGCATATGAATGTAAGAGGGCACTGTGTGTGCCTGTGGAGGCCCAAGAGTGACTTTAGGAATCATACTGGATTACTTCTAGCTCCTTTTTGTTTAGTTTTGGGATTTCTCAGACTCCTTTTTTCAGAGCTAGAAGTTCAGGCTGCTGCCATTTCTATCTGGCATTTTTACATGGGATCCAGGATCCAAACTAAGGTCCTTCTTCTCTTGAGCAGTCTTAATTCCTGAATCATCTCTCCAGACCAAATTTATTTAATCTTAACTTTAATCTTAAAGTGACAATTCAGTTGCTGAAAAATAGGTCTCAAGCAACATAGGTTACTCTCCAATGAATATTTATTGTCTGAAGTGAGATGTGCTATGAAGTATGAAAATATAAAATACTTCTCTAAGACTCAGCTTAAAAAGGATGTAAAATAAGTTTACTCTGATTACAAGATGAAATATTAATTAAATACAGATTAAATAATACACATGATCAATTTCACCTATATCTTTTCAATTTTGAATGAAGCCACTAGAAAGATTTCAATCAACTATATAGTTCCTACTGTTTCTAAGGTTGTTTATCAGGACAGACAGTAAGGATGAAAAAGCTCGCTTCATTTGTCCTCATTTGTCCTCAAAGAAAATGAGCAATGATCTAGCACCAAGAAGGAGCCAGGACAATTCCTGAACTGTCTCAGCAGAACACTCCAGGCACAGGGAGGGTTTACTAAGGATGTGTCATCTCTCTCTCCTTCAAAAGGAAAAGGTCTGGCTCTAACTACAGACTGATTATAAAAATTACTGTCTCAGAGGTCTACAGCGCCCAGTCTGCTAAGAGAAATGTACCCAAGGATCCCTGAAAAAAAAAAAGGCCGGAGATGAACGAGGAGGAACTCAGCTCTAGCTGTGATCTCTGTGAGCTAATCTCAGGTACTGTGAAAGAAGAGAAATATTGGAACAGTAACTGCCCACAGACAAGCGGGGTGGGGGGTGGGGGGGTGGGAGTGGGGGTGGGAGCATTAATTTGCACAACTAAAGCACCACCTTCCCCTGGGAAATCTTTGCACTACAAACAAACCAAGTGGCCTGGAAACCACCTCATTTCATTCCACACTCTCCATCATTTCTATCAGATTTTACTTTCTCACTCTTTTCTCAAGGTTTTGGACAAATTGGAAAGAACAAATTTTTTTTAATTAAATATGGGATTAAAAACTGCTCCAGTGTAGCTGAACACTTCCACAGAGATTCGCTTCTCAAATGCCTTCTAACCATTTACTAAATGCCTTCCTACACGTCTAAGGATAAATATGCCCATGAAACAACAGTAACAAAAAACTTCAAAGATATTAATCACAGAAGTGCTTGTTGTCAGTTTATAAACTGTTGCCGGCACTCCCTTTCACCTAGAAATCTAACTTTGAGATTTGTATGTTTTTTGTTATTCTCCACATAAAGCACACAGCAGTTACGGAGGAAGAAATGTGATATTTGGGCACCACGAGCTCATTCTAGAGCCTAGGAGACTGTGAAAACAAGCACAGCACCTTAGTTCTGACTTGGTGTTCTTTCTTGTGAGCTGGGCAAAGAGAAAGAGTGACACAGGTCCAAATACGTTATCACAGAAGAAAAGAACTGTGAGCTAAAGACGCATGTCACAAACATTACACAGCACCACGCACGTCCTCACACCATTGTTTGCACTGACTGGTTGAAACCTTGCCCTTAAAGCCCTCCCTTCCTTCTACCCTCTGAATGGCAAAGACTGCAAGTCTAGAATCCCTCCTCCACCTTCTCAGACTGCCCTGGCTCCGAAGGCTGAGACAGCATTTTGCAAGGGCTTCTTTCCCTCAGATGATTCTTTACAAATATAAGACCCATTCTTATCTCCCAGGGCTGTAACTACTGGCCAAGGGTCACGGCATTTTCAAGCTGAGGTATCCCTTAGAGATAACTAAGGCAAACCCCCCTTATTTTTCAAGCAGGAAACAGAAGATCACTGAGAAGGGATGACTGGGCTATGATCACACCAGAATGCTTGTCCCCAGCGTGACGTGCTTGTGGGAGAACTGGTCCGTATGCCTGGGAGCTCCTCACTGAAGTCCAGGGGAAATTAGAGACAAGCTGCCTGTGAGTGCAATGTGTGTTCAAGAACAGAGTTAAGAGAGTGCAAATCTCCATCTGAGGCATACGCTGTATGACAGCATATAAGTCAGTACTTGATTCATCGGCAAAGTGGGTAGCAGTGAGGAAAGGCGTTACAGGCAAGGTCCTGAGGGGCTCACCACTGGGACTACCTAGCCCACTCCAGTAGGGCACAACAGCCAGGAGCAGAGTCTGGGTTCCCACCTCAGCTTTACACTTGCTCTGTATGGCTGTATGAGCTTCTAAGTGCCAACATAACAAATTACAACTGAGTAGCTTGTAACACCTTAACTTTACGGTTCTGGAGGCTACGTGTCTAAAAGTTCCACTGGGCCACCGTCAACCTGTGTGCCAGCAGAGCATGTTCCTTCCAGAAGTTGCAGGGAACTGCTCTCCTAGCTGCCAGCTCCTTGCAATCATCTGCTTTCTTCAAGCCAGTGATGGCCAGCCAGGCCCTACTCATCTCTCATCACTCTGACGTGGACTGCTCTACGTCCCAATTCCGGATCTAAGAATCCTCCAGATAAAACCCAAGCACCTCAGAATAACCTCCTATCTCCAAGTTTGGTTATTAGCAACCTAGTTCTTACTCCAAGAGCAACTAAATAAGCAACTACTGTTCTTATTCCTTGCCACGTAACACTAGCCGCCACAGGTTCTAGTGTCAGAAAGCAGAACTCTCTAGGGTGTCGATTAAGGACACTTGCCACCAAGCCTGACAACCTGAGTTTGAGCCGTAGAACCCAGTAGAAGAAATACAAGAGAGCTGATTCCTATACGCTGTCCTCTGATATCTAAGTGCTCACTGTGACTTGTGCATAACACACACCCCCACACACAATGGATGAATGGATGAATGGATGAATGAATGAATGAATGAATGAATGTGGAACCTGTCTTCTACATTGATACTGATGAAGTTATCCCCTCAGGGCCTTGGCTTCCAAATCTTTAAAACTGGTAGAGACACAATTCCTACTTCAAAACAATGACAATGAAGACTAGGGCCATGCAGGGGAAGGCCGCACTGGCAGAAATGCTCTCAGCCATATTCAGCTCTATGTTAACACAGACCAGAACTGAGGTTGTCTTCAAGTAGCTATTTGATACAAACTTAGGACCTTATTCTGTGATTCTTTTGATTCCTTTTAAAATTTAAATGCTTTTGGTCCTTTTTTTTATTATCTTTTTTTTAATTAAAAATATAATTATACATTTAAAAATTTTTTTACCAGTTCCCTCCCTCGCCCCTCCTCCCCCTGAACCCCCTCCTCCCCTTCCTCTCCCTCCCCATCCCCCAGTGCTTCCCCCCCCCAATTCCCAGAGAGTCCTTTATTGTATACGCCTGACTCACCACTGGGTCCTCCTCTCCGATGACATATAAGGACCCAGTGGCATTTCCATAAGCCCTTTCTCTTGTTCTCCTTAAGCACAGGAGCACTACTATGGCTGTCAATCCCTTGCCTCCAGGGATCTCGGTGCCCTTAACAGATGCTAGACTTTATGAGGGCAACAGTGCGCTGGACATTGCGCAGGGCATGCAAAGTCCCATTATGATTGCTTTGGCCCCAACTATTGTTGAGAGCTTTTGGTCCTTTGTGTAGGAGTATTTTCTCAACTTCTAAACATGGAACACACAACAACAAAAAAACTTGAAGAAGCAAGATCAATATACATGTACCCAAAAACAGAACTTAGTAGAGATAGAAAAAAATCACAAGCAAAGTAAAAACATGTGATTTTCCAACAAACTGGTTCAGGGAATCAAAGCATCTGTACTCAGTTGAACTATGTCACCTACAGCTTAGGTCACAGCTGCCACAGGTTTGCCTTTCCCTATCGGTTATCCTTCACTCCACAGACACCTGTGGTATTTCACACACACATTCCTGGAGGCTCAGACCCCACGAATCCTTTGTTCAAGGAAAACCAAAACCAAGACAGCACCAGCTGTTTCCAGGTCTCTTGCTTCCACCCCCAGGGAAGCCTGCCACGGACCTGTCACCACACTCCCCGGCCACGCTATCTGGTTCCTCCTAGGGAAGGCAAAGAATGAAGCTGCTGAAAATTCATTTTATAGCTCATAGTGAACTAGTAAGGCCAATGCCTGGCTCACTCAAGAATTAACACTTAAACAGCCCAAGAAAAAAGGAAAACAACTTTCAAAGCAACCTTGTTAGATAGCTCCTTGTTTTTCCAAAGTCTTTGAAAATACCATAGGCGGAAAGGAAATTCCTTCCTTCCAGACTGATTTTACGGCTGATAGAGGGTCTCAGAAAGTCTGAACTTGCTATGCAGCTGATTTCCTGCCAAATCCAGAGTGATGGAGTTTACAGGTGTTTGCTACCACACTCAACTATGTAGCGATGGGGATCAAAAGCGGCTGATAGAGGGTCTCAGAAAGTCTGAACTTGCTATGCAGCTGATTTCCTGCCAAATCCAGAGTGATGGAGTTTACAGGTGTTTGCTACCACACTCAACTATGTAGCGATGGGGATCAAAAGCAGGACGTATACTGTGGACAAAAACTCCACCAACTAAGTAAGCTTCATCCCCCGCCCCCCCCCCCGACTTCTTGATGTATGAAACGTCAATCTAACAAAGATGTGCTCCAAAGAAGTGAAGCTATGGAGAAGCATTTTTTATGAGCACCAATGCTCTACTGTCAGCAAACCAGAGTTCCCACTCAGTCCCACCAGATGACACCTAGTAGAGCAGAGGGGCTCTCCACTACAGCTAAAAAATAAGATTCATTCTAATTCTTCTTTTTTTTTAACTCTAATTATTCTTAATTTTTTTTCATTAAAATAATATAGTTGCCATCCTACCTCTTGGGAGACTTGAGGAAAAAGATTAGTACAATCATCTGTTAGTATCTGGAAAAGAGAAATTGCAGGATTTCCTGAAAATAGAAAACTGGGTAGCTCAAACTCTCACAGAAAAATCACGCAATATTTGCACATGACTTCTGCACATCCTCCTGCAGACCCCCCATTTTCACATGGATGCGTGGGGGGTATGTACATGCATATGGAGGCCTGAGACTAGAATCAGGAATCATCTTCGATCACTCTTCCATTTCATTGTTTTGCGATTTCTATTGAAATCAGAGGTTGCTGATAGGACTAGTCTGGATTTCCAGTCTCTACCTTCCAAGCTAGAGTTACAGATGGGGGCACCAAGCCCAGTGGCATTCACGTAGAGTCTGAAAATCTGAACTTTGGTTCTGTTGCTCCCATGACAAGTACTTTAAACACTGAGCCCACTTCCCTGGTCCTCCTGTGGACTTTAAATCCTCTCTAGATTACTTGTAATACATAACACAATGTAAAAAGTTCTTATCCTGTATTACTTGGGAATTGGCAATTTAAAAATCTCCAAGTGTTCAAAAGGGACTGTTCCTTCCTTCCTTCCCTGTCTTCCCTTTTCTTTCTTTCCAAAAGAAAAAGGATCTCTATATATTGTCCAAGCTGGCCTCAGGCAACTCCCCTGACCTAGAACTCATCGAGTAGGCAACTTTTTATATTAAGCTGAATCTACGGGCCAGAAAAACTAATGCCTCAAAACTCTTTTGTCAACTACATTGGAGAATTCCCAAAGGAAACAGAAAGGAATGGATTAGTAATAATTTAGTTGATAATAATTCAGTGTACTTTCAAGGTGACATTTAGGTACTATGTGAATTTTAATTCAGTTCACTAAGTCTGTAGTGTCAAGAAACAGTGAAAGGCCAGGGGAAATAAAATAAGAGTGGACCAGGCAGGGCTTGAATGAAGCCTTGTCACAGTGGCTCCAGCACATGGCTGTGTGACCTGATGACCAAACAGGAGAAATGGTGGTGACGGCTTTTCTAACCCATCTCAAGGGTCTTCCTAAAGCCCCTCATTCACCTTGGAGCTTCAGTTTCAATCGGGCAGGATGCTGGATCTGTTGAGTTAGGTCTCAAGGTCCCGGTACTACCACCGTGGCTCCTGTGCTACAGAAAAGAGATTCACAGAGAAAACCATGCAGCACACACAACAGTCCGGGGCTACAGGGAAGGGAAGAAAGACTGCAGAAAGGTCAGAAAGCTGACAGAATCTCTTCTGCAAAACCAAGAATTAGAGCCCATATTTTACTAGTAATACTAAGTTAAAAGCAATGACTTTCATGACATTCATTCTTATAAAATGGGCATTGCTCAGACACAGTGGTCATCACAGTACTTGTGAGGCAGAGGCGGGAGGAGAAGAAGTGGAGGCCAGATTGAGCTGCAAAACCACCTCCAGGCCAATCTGGCTATCTAGCAAGACTGTCTCAAAAAGCAAGTGAATGAAAAGACCGAATGACACCTAAACAAAAAGAAGGCACTGAAACAGCGCGTGAATGTGTAAGAATACAGGAAGAAGGAATCATTCTGTAACTGGCACTAACTGATTAGGTAACAGAAAAGGGGGAAACCTGTTGTACTCTACATTTTAGGTCAGAGGGAAGCCAGGTAGAAAGAGTGCTAAATATTAACTTTTACACTTAAAAAGACAAACTAGCAATTAGGTTTCAGAGAAAAATAAACCAAGAAAAAGAAAGATGGTTTGTTTAAGGCAGGATCCAGCTGTGCATCCTAAACTGAACGTGAACTCGTGGTCTTTCTGCCTCTGCCTCCAGAGTGCTGGGAGTACAACGGGAGTCACCCCGTGGAAACAGGGCTGGAGGGTGTAACTAGATGAAAGCACAAAACTGCTGCATAAAGACAAGGCTGGTAGCATGGAAGGAGGAGGATCAGGAGATCACTGCCAGTCTCGACTACATAGCAAGTTTGAGGGCAACCTTAGCTACATAAGCTGTCTAAGAATAAAGGAGAGAAACAAAACACCCCCCCACACACACAAAATAAATAACAATAGCAGGAAAACAGGCAGAAACACAACATAAGTCCCTGCCCATACCATCTTGCAGGTGGCCTACCTACATCAACTGACTGAGGGAGTCATAGGCAAGGAACATGAATGCCAAGGAAAAGGAAAGTAATAAACAGAAGAGCAGGACAGCGAATCATGTTACAGGCTGAGGTGGTAGGAAGGACCCTTATGACTGTATAAAACATCAGACCGTGCACAGTCTACGAACACAAGCCCAGACCTTGCGCCTCCACCACCACACGGCTGCAGGTGCCTCTTGGTACCTCCCACAGCAGCAAGCTTCAGACGTGGCACCATCTCGAGCTACTGCAGACTGATGGCCAGCTGGCTTCTGAACAAATACAGACTCAGGGTCCTATTTCTAAGACAACTTTTAAAAATCTTAATGTGGGTTGGAAATATGGCTCAGTAGTAGAGTACTTGCCCAGTAAGTCTGAGCCCCAGCACCTCCAAAAAAAGAAAGAAAAAAGAAAATAGTTGAGAAGACATGTACATGTAGAGTACATGATGCTCCTGCTTTCTTTTTTTTTTTTTTTATTTATTCAATTGTGCGCGCGCGTGTGTGTCTGTGTGTCTGTGTGTGTGTGTGTGTAGAACCACGGACGAATTCGGGAACCGCCATGGACACCTCCACCTCCTCCTTGTTTACTCTGCCCCGGGACTCACAGGCTCCGCCCACCAGGACCGGAAACGCAGGCCAACCCCCGCTTCCGCCCGGCATCTATACGTAGGGTCTAGGATCCGAACTCAGGACCTTCCGCCTGCAAGGCAGAGGCTTAACCCCTGAGCCAACTCTCCAGCCCCGATGCTCCTGCTTTCTACCACAGTGGTTTACATAGCTTTGCAACTCAACTCTCTAAGGAAATGCTAAGTATGTTAAATGTTTCTCAGGCTTCACTTTGTGTACATGATCTAGCCAGGACTTTGACCCAGAATTTACATTTGAAACTGCACCACTAAGAAGAACACGCACTTGTTTCTCTCACTACACATCTGCTATTAATAATAAGGAGAAAGGCAGAAGAGGTAGAAAAACTTGGATGTTCAAGTCAAGATTTATTTTAGGTAATCCTTCAGGATGTACATATTAGGGAAAAAAATTATTCCGAATTTGTCTTTCTTCTAAAAATGGCTCAATAAACTTAAATGGAAACTTAGCTGTAAAAAGTGGAGTGAGCTATGATTAATTAGAACAATTATCAGCTCCCACACACTTGCATATGCAGCAGAATTTTAAGAGTCAACTGGAGTCATAGGACTGGGAAGGAATACAGAGAAGATGAGTCAGGTGATGTCTTATGAGTTTTCATACAGTCACCCGCCAAAATTACCAAAGACATTCACTTTGTACTTGTGCGGGATTTTTTTTTAATGCTTATGTGTTGATGGGGATGGAGCGAGAACTCTGTGCATACTAGAGGGAGGGCTCTACCTTTCCCAAGGTTTTTGCTATATACATATAATTTTTTTTTTTTTTAATTTTAGGAGTCTTACTTGGTTACCCTGGCTGGCTTCAAACTCCTGGGCTCAAATGATGCTCCTGCCTCAGCCTCCTGTATATCCAGGAGAGTAAGTGCCACCAGTATGTCTGGTTCTAGTGATCTGTAGCCACTTACCTCTCTTTAGCTTATTTTATCCTCCCTTTGCTTAAAAAAAGGAGAGAGGAGAGGACTACTGTCTTGTGTCTGGAAAGGATGAACGTGTAGTTTAGGATGAATGGCTTATAACTTGGCAAAGCAACATACAACATAAGCTAACCAAATTAAATAGCCTTCCATGATCCCAAAATAGCCTTTCCAGCTCAAGAGCCTGAACACTACTGTCATTTCAGTGAATCATTTTGGGTTCCCTTACATATATAATCTTAATTAGGTCTTCTTCAAAGAGTGTAATTTTCCACAAAGAGATCTGAATGCTTCTTCTTAAGCTTAAGTTGTCAGTATTTTGTCTTCAAAGTTAAAACTGGGCCTAGTGGCATAGGCTACTAGGGAGCTGAGGCAGGAGAACTGTAATCCAGACGCCTGCCTAGGAAAAGTACTAAGACCCTGCTGCCAAAAAAAAAAAAAAGTTAGATGCAGCTCAGTGATACCACACCTGCCTAGAAGCACAAAACACTGGATTCAATTCCAAGAACAGGGGGAAAAAGTCTAAACTCAGATTCACTAAACCTCTTAGTTACTTGAAGCTGTGCAGCTCCAAGTTTTTCAAGTGGACAGAAGACATACTTAAATAACAGTTTGTTTTCCTCTTCTATCATCTCCAAGATTAAAAAATATGAATATAGTAAATTCTCTATGCTTACAACCCTAAGACAATGTACACATTAAAATGGACAGTCATGGGGCTGGAGAGGTGGCTCAGGGGTTTAAGCCTCTGCCTTGCGGCAGAAGGTCCTGAGTTCGGATCCTAGACCCCATGTATAGATGCCGGGCAGAAGCAGGCATGGCCTGCGCTTCTGATCCTGGTAGGGCGGAGCCTGTGAACCCCGGGGCAGAGTAAACAAGGAGGAGGTGGAGACGTCCATGGTGGTTCCCGAATTCGTCCGTAGTTCTACACACACACATACACACACACACACACACACACACACACAATTGCATAAAATAATAAAAAAATTTAAAAATGGACAGTCATATAATTATGTATAATATATATGCTTGGTATAACAATAATATATATATACTTTTTTAAACCCTGCAGTAATCAAATGTCCTGTAAAAACCAGACAGTTGGATATTGTTAGCTGATGTACTGGGGCGATAATGATACTGTCACCAATCTGATCACTCACTTGGCAAATACTGAGTGAGCCCCTGCTATGTGCTAGTCACTGCAGAAAAACCCAAGATCCTTACCCCCAGAAATCTCAGAGTTTGAGAAAGGAGACATTAAGCAAAACATCAGTATAACCAAATACATATATGCACATATGCATGCGTTAAGACCTATGAATGCTGACTTGACTGAAAGTAGGTTCTCTAAACTGATTGATGAGGATTCCTTAAAGTACTCTTTCTCCAACCAGCATTACTGAACTATTAAGAGCGGCACTTAAGCTGGACCATGAAGGATGAGCTTGACAGATGGAGGGCTGGATCAACTTTACCTTACAGACAAGGTCCAATACATGCAAAAGTGTCATGGAATGAAGAAATGAGGGAATGAAGAAATAGCACTTAAATGCACTATCTAGTGCAGGTGTGGGTAAAGCACCTGAGTGGAAATACAAGAGACAGAGACAAGTGAACAAATGAATATGTTCAACAGAGAACCCACAAACAGGTTTGGAGTTGTTGAGTGTGAGAAAACACAGC
Source organism: Typhlomys cinereus (assembly GCA_023101885.1). Classification (NCBI taxonomy): domain Eukaryota; kingdom Metazoa; phylum Chordata; class Mammalia; order Rodentia; family Platacanthomyidae; genus Typhlomys; species Typhlomys cinereus. The sequence goes on along the minus strand of JALPQD010000754.1, from coordinate 76,315 downwards.
ACTATGAAAAAGGTGGTGATGACATTCAACAAGAATAGAGGACTCCGAAGGACACGTGACCCAACTGAAGTATACATGATGTGTGTCTGAAAACCGAAAAACTGTCAGCAACTTTACACTGCACTGTGGTGTAACTTTCATCTTCGCAAAACATCCCTTGCAAACTGACCAGAGTCTGCAGCTTCACTCTAAGTGATGGCTCTTACATAATAAAATTAAAGTACAAAACAGTTTGACACACAATTGTCAATTTGTTTTTTTACGTGTGTGTGTGTGTGTGTGTGTGTGTGTGTGCGTGTGCGTGTGCGCACGCACAAGAGAGAGAGAGAGAGAGAGAGAACGCACTGTGTCCCTGTGGAGAGCCAAGGGTGACTGGATTGCTTTTATCTCCTTTTTGCTTCGCTCTGGATTTCCCAGATTCCACTCATTAGGGCCAGAAATGGGACCTGAACTCAGGACCTTCTGCTTGTGAGGCAGAGTCTTAACCCCTAAGCCATCTCTCCAGTACTCAAAATATTTTTTATAATAATATACTACATATAATAAAGAGAACACTTGAAATATTACAGCACTTTGCTTATACTAGAACAGTAAATGATGTAATTACTAAAAATTACATAAGGAATTTAGCCAATTAGAAAATTCAATCATAAAGATACCATATGCAAAAGATACAAAAAACCTCTGCTGGAGTGCCCATGTCTTAATATAAATAGTTTTACCTTTCTTTAATGAATGTAATGCTGAGGTGAAGAAGGTCAGGTAGCCAGGAGGCTGAGGTGAGCCACTGAACTCAAAGTAGCCAAGTACGCCAGGCTGTAGGAACAAAGCACAGTTAGGTGACAGGTCCTGCGGGCTCTGTGACAGGACATGTGCAGTACACAGGGACAATGTGACACTGGACTTGACGGGGAGCGGATTCCGCTCCATGTCATGCTCTGAACGCCTAACTGCCCGCAAAGGGTCGTGAGCTGGATCTGCACTTAGCCCTGGAAAGAGGGGAATGGCAGGAGCCTTCTCACTAGCATGGCAGCTGTTCAGGGACGCTGAAGCAATGCTCTTTCCACCCTAAGTGAGTCTGTCCACCTACATGGACAGCACAGTTGTTCCAGCCCCTGGCTCCAAATCTCACCATGTTCAAACCCTAGGTCCTTTTACTTTAACACTGGGAAAACTACTATTGGTAATTTCTTTCCTTGACAGAAAGCAGGTTCTCTAACTGATTGACCAGGGTTTCTTAAAGTACTCTCCCCAACCAGCATTACCCAGTAGGCAAGGTCTCCCTGGTCAGATCAGCTTCAGAAACCCAACTCTGGGCCTCCTTCTCCTCCACCTTTACACATTCAATGCCACCTGTTTAAACCACTTCTCTAAACTTGGCACAAAGTGGCCCTTTCATGTGCCAAACTAATTAATACTCCTCACCTAATTCCCTCAGATAGCCGTTTTGCTCCCTCTTCAGAAGTCCTAGGGCACTCCTGTCCAGTTTGGTTCTGTGGTGATTGCATCTACCTAAAATTGCAGCTGTGAGATCCCTGAAGAAAGCATGCTGGGCCTGGAATCAGAAGACCTAAGCTCACATTCCAGTTCTAGGGGCTGAATGTATAACCTTGAGGGGTCCCTCTTGGGAAGCCATGGCTTCTCACTGGTCCCAGGGCTAATTTGTCATGGGGCAACACAGTGAAGAGCAAGCTTGACAATTTTAAGGCACTGGGCAGATGTAAGCAATGCTGCTTGCTAGTCCCAGAGCCCTCAGCACCATGCTCTTAATAAGTACTGGAAGACGGATCACTGAGACAAACTAGACTCAAAAGTTTAAGGTGGGGGCTGGAGAGGTGGCTCAGGGGTTAAGCCTCTGCCTTGCAGGTGAAAGGTCCTGAGTTTGGATTCTAGACCCCATGTATAGACGCCAGGCAGAAGCGGGGGCGGCCTGCGCTTCTAGTCCTGGTGGGCGGAGCCTGTGAATCCCGGGGCAGGGTAAACAGGAGATTGAGGCGGTCCATGGTGGTTCCCGAATTGGCCCGTGGTTCTATACACACACACATACATACACACGCGCGCACACACACATACACGCACAATTGAATACATAATAAATAATTAAAAATTTTTTAAAAAAGTTTAAGGTGGACATTTAAACAGCATGTCATCTTGGTAGCTCCAGCCCTTGCAAAGCAAAGGTAGAAGGTCACCAAAAGGTAGAGGTATTCAGTAGGTCCCAAGTCAGCTGGGGCTGCACAGTGAGTCCCTCTGCCCTTCCCCCCAAATCAAAGTAAAGGTCCTGTGTGTGGTGCATGCATGCATTCATAGCACTTGGGAGGAGGAGGCAAGAGTATTGGGATTTCAAGGTTCTCTTCAGCTATACAGTGAGGTGCAGGTCAGTCTGGGCTATGTAAGACCCTATTAAAAGAAAAAAAAAAAAAGACCCCACCCTCAAAGTCAGCTGAACTCATTATATTCAACTTAATCAATGGTTTTCATTCTGAAACTGAGACAAAAATGCTTAATCCTAACATCTACATAGTCTAGTGAACAACCAATTTCTCAGACTGATAAAGTATTGTCCTTTGAACTGGGGATGGAAGGCAAGGTCTCCGCATGCCTAAGCACGTTTCCCCCTAACTGCCTCCCTGATCCAAAAGCAAACACTGGAAACAAAAATTTCTTTTGCCTTACTTTGGAATACGTAGAGGAAAAAAAAAGTGTGCGTGTGTGTGTATGTGTGCATGTGTGTGTGCGCGCATGTACACACGAGTAGGAATAGCAAGCATGCCTTGAAGATCAAAGGACAACTTTTGGGAATCAGTTTTTTCCTTCCACTTTGTGGGCACCAGAAATTGAACTCAGGTCAGCTTACATAGCAAGCATCTTTACTCAGCTGTCTTGCTGGCCCTTTTGGAGCACTTCTTAACATGCCAACCTACCACAGACTCGAAATTATTTAGCACCTGAGTTCTTAACATTTCAAGCTATTTCATAATGAAATAACTTTTCTATCTAAGGAAATACAGGAAATACAAAGGCAGATAAAATCTTCAGAAATGCTAGGCACTTAATTAAAACTGGATTTAACAAAAATGAAAACTAACAGACTCATTAAGTCCCTGCAATTGCTGGTCATTTTCCCAAGTCGAGCCAACACAGCAAACTCATTCCAGAATGGTGGCTAAAGGTCCAGGTGAATGTTACTTCTTTACAGGTTTCCTTTGGTAGCTTCACAGAAGTGGACGTGCAGCTCATGGACACAGCTACATGCATCATGCATTTAACATGTTTATGGGTCCACAGAGACACATGTGCACCCAATGAAAGTAAACATAAATTCTGATTCTCTAAGGGAAATGCAAGTGAAGCTCTGAACATGAAGAGACCCTGGTGTTCCGCCTGAGGCTCTGCCCCCCCCCCCCCCCCCGCCATCGCTGCAGCCACGCTGGGCGCTTGACCTGCCGGGATCAAACGCAGGGCCTTTGTGGTCTAGGCAAACGCTCTAATTCTGGCTACCCTCCCAGCCTTTCTGTTGCAGTGTACGAGTGGGGATGAAGGAGCCTCTATCTTCAGAGGGACTGGCACTGAGATCCTCGAGTAGCCTTACCCAGGAAATTCACCAAACAGTGCAAAATCATTGTCACTCTTCACAGCCAAAGAAGTGAAGAATATAATATCCACTGACAGCGTGGGATAATTAAAGGTTGTCTAAACTGTAAGTGACTATTTACTTAAAACACAAAACAGCTGAAGAATATTAGTACTAGCTAACAGATACACATATATAATAATGTGACAGTTTGTATTGAATTTTGAAAACTGGCATGTTTGAGACGCAACCTAAAATTAATATCTCAAAATAATAAAAAGAAAGTGGTGAGACTATCTATTTTATGTCTACTGCAGACTACTATTTAAATTACCAGCTCTGGCTATGTTGTAGCTAAAACAAATTTTGTTAAGTATTTCCTCAAAATTTCAATGTCTCTTCAACAGAAGTTCTGTGATTACTTAAGAAATATTATGAATTAGCTATACGTATTTCAATTTCTTCCCTATCTCTTTCTTACAGCTAAGGAAAGGCAAGTGACAGAACAAGCACATCCGCATGCAGACTTCTCGAGGCCTAGGTCACACAGACCCATGCTCTAGCCCAGCCCTGGTCAGTGCCTCTGCAGGTGCCCTTCCAGAGACGCTGGCCAGCAAACTGCCACAACCCGTGACTCAGAACCACAAGAATCACTCCATGGTGCTCTCTGGAGGCTCAAGGGGATCTCCAGGAAACTCCTTGCTCTGTGGCCTCAGCACCCCCTGGCTCTCTATGCCCTCTGTTCTACTGATCAACTCGTCAATGCATTTAGCATTCATCATAAACTCCAGATGCTTTAATCTTGAGAAGCCAAACTATATGTTCAAAGACCCTCTTTACAAAGAAAATGTCACACACTGGGAAGACACTAATCAGATTAGTACCACGTGCTCACCTGGTTTCTGTTTAGAGGGTTAAGAATATAATTCAAGGTAGAGCACTTGCCTAACATGTGCAAAGTCCCTGACTTCCATTCTTACAGTTTCCCTGTCTGCTGTCTGTCTTCACATTGCAGCTCCATAAAGCAAACACTCCCTCTTGTTCGAAACTGTACTTCTGGCTCAGAGTGCCTGGCATAGAGTAAACAATGTCAATGATGAGCAGGGGTAGAATACCGACAAAGCTCCTTTGGCAGCTTTACAATTCAGCAAAAAAAGTCACAGTGAGTGGAAGATTAAACCTGACACAGTGGTGTGCTCTTAAAACCAACCCACAGTATGGAGAACTTGCAGTAACTGTTGTAACAAGGAGGTGAGGACCACAGCTATTTGTAGAAAGCCAGCAAATCTTCATTAACACCTCAAAAATATTTCTGCGTAAGCAGCTTCAGCAGATGATGCGCGCCCTCTAGTGGTCTTGCGAGTAGTTACCTTGCTAGGGTTTTTATAGAACAGAACTTTAAAAACTTCCTACCTGATGGGAATCCACTGGAAAACTATCTTATTGGCAGTACTGTAAGATGTGAATTGACAGCATTTTATTTAAAAAGAAAGGATCCAGGCATTCTAGGTCTTTTTCCTTGTAAAATGTTCATGTTTTCTCTCTTCTAGAATCTGTCAACACCTTCAGTTCCCTGCAAAAGAAGATTCCTATACTCTTCCCATCCCGCTTAATTTTAAAGCAATTAGTTTAGTAAGCTGCTAAGACAAATGAATGGATGTATGCTAGCTAATCTTAAGTGAATTACAGAAATTCACAAAAAGATTTGGCAAATATTTTAGTTATAGCTAACACTGCTGGTATTTGATGGTCAGATGAAGCATGACTCAAATGACTTTGTCATATACTTTGAAAAACAAAAGCGCAATGCTGATACAGGCTCTACTAATAATTAAATCAGAAGCGGTAAAAGTAGTGCACTTGAGAGCCATACTGCCATTACCACCAAAATAACAATGACCTCATGTTCGTTGGACTATGTGGTCCACAATAATAAACTACATCTTCCTGCCTGTATGACAAACAGGAAGGGCCTTCCAGAATAAAGAGCCTCCAACTGGAGTAACTGCAGGAAGCAGAATTCCTGAACCAGGCTTGAAAGCTGACTAAAGTGCTTACCTCCCATACAGTATCCCCTAGAAAGGTCACTGAAGTTTCTAGTCAAATTCATAAGGTATAAGGTAGGTATTATTACTTCAGTTTTTATCTGCAAGGAAAATGCTAGAGCCTATGTTAGGGGCTGGAGAGATCCTCAGAGGTTAGGAGCACCTGCTTGCAAGCATGAAGACCAGAGTTCAGAGCCTAGATATCCAGTCAGTATGTCCTGCACATACTATGATCCCAACACTGAATGGGGCAGAGACAGGATAACTGGGCCCTCATGGCTTCCAGCCTTGCCAAAAATACTATAGTCCCAGGCTCAGGGAGAGACTGTGCTTACTAGAAGGTAGGGACTGACAGTGAGGAACTTTGCGCTCCCTCCTTTGGTTTCTGTGTGCAAAGTCGTTATGCACCTGCACACATATACGCACACACCAACATACACGTACACCCACATCCAAACCAATAAAAATAAAAAGTAAGTAAACAGACCCTACCGTGCCTCAATCTGGTGATTATCATACACAGACCACTCCCCATCCTGCAGAATGGTGATGGCTCACTAACAGGAAATGGCAAACTGCTGCCAAGAGCAATGGCTGGTCCTTTATCACTGTGCTTTACAGCCATTCATAAAAATAAAGAAAAAAAATAACAGCTGAATTAAAAACATGACACTTTATATTTTTCTGTCACAAAAGAAAAATGTTTTTAAAAGGTCATAAAATAATTAAGTATTTGAAAGTTTTAACCTCTGAACAGATACGAAAGCCATCAACTCAGGATCTTAACATTATTCTGGAGAAGGAAATGGAAAAGGATGGATCTGGAGAGCCAAAGGACCTGTGCTGTGGTCCAGAACTCATGCAGGTGGCCATGGCCTGTGTCCTCTGGTCTATCTATTCAGAGGACCTAAAAGAACTGCAAATATGCTCCTATTAGATGTGAGAAATACATCTGGCACACACAGATAAGCAAAAAAAAAAAAAAAAAAAAAAAAAAACCTGCCACTGTGACAAACTCGATTGCTACAAAACCTGAAGTAATCACTGACAGAATTCAGAATGCCTACATTGCTTCATCTTTCACCTCAGGTTTTTTGAGGCCTGATCTCTCTACGTATCTCTGGTTGGTCAGGAGCCCAAAAAGATCAGGCTCCCCTAGAGCTTGTAGCATCCTTCCGCATCTGCCTCCCCAGGCTGTAATCACTACACCACACCCCGCGCACAATAAGTTTCAATGCACAATAAATACTTAGGACATAGGCCTCTTGATAAAGTAAGAACCTTTTAAAAGCCAGCAAGCTCCTTAACATACCTAAAATGTTACACAGCATTATGTTATGTAAACGGGGTAGTTTAGTATTTATCTTGAGGAACACTACTAACAGTTTCCATGAACAGGGAGGGTCAGCTCTGTTGATGGCCACCTCACTTCTAGCTCCGATTTCATGCAGATGACTGTCCAGAGTTCTCTAGTCGAAGTGCCATTACTTCTCATCTTTCTTCCACTGCCAGCAGTGGGAGAGGTAAACCGCAGCTGTCAGACAAGGCTTTCATGTGGACTTGTCGCCTGTGACACTATCTATCTAAAGAGCTCCGCTGGGAAAGCAGCCTCATTTGGAGCTCTGGTTCTAGACCCCGAAGAACAATTTGGCAGCATCTAGAAATATCTTAGCTATCACAGCTGGGGGAGAAGGCAACGCGCCGGCATCCAGCAGGCGGAGATCAGGACCGTCATATCAGGGAATCATCTGACCTCCAGGGCACTCAACTCTAATGCAAGTTACACAACTCACTTTTTCTCCCTTCTCGTATGGATGTGTGGGTTGTGTGTTTGTATGTAAGTGGGCACGCATGGATGAGTATACAAACACAACTGCACTTGAGAGTGTGTGTCTGTGGATGCCCAAGAATAAGGAACCATCCTTGGCATGTTCTATCTACTCTTGTGAGCCGGGTCTCTGATTAAATCCAGAGCACGCCATTAGGGCTAGTGGCTCGCCGGCTTGCTCCGGGATTCCCAGACTCTGCTTTCCAGGACTAGAATTACAGGTGAGGCCACTATACCTACCTGGCGTTTTTATGTGGGATGTAGGGATTTGAACTCAGGTCCCTTTGCTTTAGAGATTTGACCACTGAGATACCTATGTAGCCATCTAACTTCTCTTAACTTTTTTGACACCCAAACCATGAGGACACTCTTGAGTTTTGAACCTGGATTTTGTCTTAATGATCCCTCTCCCACCTCTGTGTTGAGGAAATGGGAGTCCCTGCGGTGGCCAGGCTTGCCCCTCCTCCTACCTCCACCTCCTGGGGAAACTGAGACTACAGGCATGTGTTACTTTTTTGTCTTAATGATACTTTACAGAGCACGTATTTGAGATTGACAGGAGAACCAAGAATCTGGGGCCACCTTGGGTCACATGAGACCCTGTCTCTATTAAAAAGGAAATGAGTGGGGGGAGGGAGGGAACTGGTAAAAAAATTTTAAATGTATAATTACATTTTTAATAAAAAAAAATAATAGCTAAAAAAAAAAAAAGGAAATGAGTGAAAACTGTAATATGTAGTTTATGCAACAATGGAAGGTTGCTGGTCATACTGCATGAGGAAACCCCATTTAGGACTCATCAACTTACATCATTATGCTATTTCGGGTAAATGGAAATTACAATGGCAAACTGACTTAATATTTACTAGCTTTGTGCAATATTATAAAGGCAAAAGCCAAATACCCAGTGCACTCTGGCTTTTAAGGATGGCTTTTCATCATTACATTCAATGCACAGTGTGTGCAGTGTACTGTAAAGACCATCTCTTATAAATTTATAGAACTTAAATATGCTCAATTAATATTCTAAAATGTTAAAAACTCAAAGAATACCAAGCAATCATTTACAGCAATACTATGAAATCTCAATAATTGTTTTGACTGTTCCTTTTGTTCTTTAGTGCAACTTTTCTGCATTGCAATGATTGTACTGCTTTGTATTTTGTGTTTTTTACACTCATGACTTCAGAGTTAAATACTTGTACATCCAGTATTGCAATCATCTTTCTCTTATTGTACATGCAATGTAACAACACAGGGTTGGTGCTTAACAATATTCCTTTTGTTCTTTAATAAAGAATATTTATTTGAAAAAAAGGAAATGAGAAAAATAGTAGGAAAGAAGAAATGAAAGGAGAGAGGAAGGGAGAAGGGGAAAAAAGGAGCAAGGAAGGGAGAGAAGGAGATAGGGAGGAAGGAAGAGAGAGGAGGAAGGGAAGAAGGAAGGAAGGAGGGAGAGAAAATAGGGAAGGAGAACAGGAAGGATGGAAGGATTGAAGAATGGAAGGAAGAAAAGAAGGGAGGAAGGGAGGACAAGGAGAAAGCTATAACCTGGCCCTTCATCACATTTACTGTGATGCTCAGCTAAGAACTATAACTGAACTGTTGCTAATGAAGCTGTTAATAATGAACTTACATTAATAGGGCTTTTTAAGATGTCAGAAAAAGGTAAAATAAAAATTCACATTAATCTGCAAGAAATATACATTGTGCAAAAGGTAAACTTTTCAACCCAGTTACAGATCTAAACATGATTTGGTGAGGGCTGGGGTCAAGCGGTTTTATCTCTAACTGGAATTTACAGTCTGGATTTTGTTGTATCAAAGCATCTTTGTTATTCACTGTATCCAAAATGTCTCAATTCTTTACCATTTCTAAAATCATTTTAGTAATCTCAGTACTGGTTTCTCCATAAGCTTCCCTAGCCAGGAAGTAGTGGCTCACACATGTAACCCCACCACTTGGGAGACGGAGGCAGGAGGATTGCTGTGACCTTCAGGCTTGCCGGGGCTACACAGTAAATTTCAGGACAAACTGAGCTACAGAGTAAAATACTCTGTCTCAAAAAATAAATACCTTGAAATAGCTACATATCAATAATAAATGAAGAGCAGCAAGGAATATATTTGCAGAGTGTGTGTGTGTGTGTGTGTGCGTGTGAGAGAGAGAAACGCAGTATGTATTTGTGGAGGTTCAAGGGCAACATCCAGAATCACCCTGGATTTCTCTACCTCTTTTTTGCTTTTCCTCTGGGTTTTTCTCAGATTCCTCTTTCCAGGGCCAGAAAAGCACAGGCTGATGCCATTTCCAACTTGTGTTTTTACATGGGATCCGGAATTTGAACTCAGATCCTTCTGCTTTCCAGGCAGAGGCTTAACTCCTGAGCCATCTCTCCAGCCCTGTATTTGCAGTTTTTAAAAGAAATTAAACCGCAAGAAAAGCACCTCACCAGGCCATTACAAAGTGTCCAACTGTGTTCAGGTTCTTGGAACTCTGTGGCTGCACATACACTGAGCTCCCCCTCCTGTGCTCCAAGTTGACTGTGAGACAAGGTGAACATTTGCTGAAAATCTCCAAACAAAATTGTGCAAATATTTTAGTCTCTTAAAGTTCACCTGGCCAAAAAGCCTTCTGAGTCTCCAAATGTGCTTAACTAGATCTTGCCATAATGTCATCTTTTCACTGGATGTGGTTCAGGAGGTATTTTACGTATGAAAATGTTATAATGCAATACATTATCTCAATAAATATACACTAAAATAAAGCAAAACAAACAAAAACACTTTTAATATAAACAAACCAGTACTATCCAGTAAAAAGTCTCAGGAACAGAGGAGATAGGAAAAGTAGGTACCTCGTAGTTTGAGAGAAAATCTAGCAATTCTGATTGAGATGGGATGTAGAGAAGTGGTTTCATCACCCGGCGAACAAACTTCTCAATGTAAACAGCACTCATGGGGCCTTTGTATTCGATTGGTCCAAAACTAGTACCAAAAAACAAACAAACAAATAAATAAAAATAAAAAGAACACACCAAGCATCAAACCTGTAATGTGTGGCCAGAGACACCCAAAACCACACAATGAACTGTCTCAACTTAGCATTCGCCTGGTTAAAAGGGATGTAGTCTGTTTTGCTCAGAAAGTGAACTACAAGAGTTGCATAATAATAATAATAATAATAATAATAATAATAATAGTAATAATAATAAATCAGCACTTAAGGTGAGCATCTCCTCTGAGCTTAATACAACTATAAACTATGCTCTGAAAGAAAAATTAGTTTCTACAAAATTTCTACTAAAAAAAGTGTTCTTGTAAATTAAACCCTGCTGAGTGATTATAGGATCTTGACTATAGTATTCAACACAGGAAGACACATCTTTCACACATCACTCTAAAATAGTAACAAAGAAGTTTGGTGGGCAGTAAGTAGACTCTTGGCCTACTAAAAAGTAATCATCAAATATTCCCATAGGCACCTACATGAGAGATCACTACATGAACTAAAGCAGTAAATTCCAATGGGAAAAAAAAGGATCAAATCTTCCTTCTGTCTTCTGTTCCCCTATGCTTGAAAGCCCCTAAGAATCTGACCTAAGTAAGACTGTCACCCTCCACCCCCCTCACTATCTTCTGTAAGCTAAAGTCTCAAGACTCTCCCAGGCACCTACAATACACACAAGCACAACTGGATGGGAGGAGCAGGAGAATGTGAAATTCACCAGTCCATGACCACTCTTTTCTCAAAACAGAACTTGACATCAGGCTTACTGTTAATATCAATAACAGACACAGGACATCAGGCTTACTGTTAATAGCAATAATAGACACAGCAGTACAACACATGGTTCCCAAACGTCACTCATACACAATAGACAGTGTGCACTACAAAACATGGCACCAAATGAACGTAAGCATGAAAACAGAAAGCAGCATTAACTATGCACAGTTGGGAAACAGAGTTTAGGATTCAACCAATCTAAGACTTAGCATAAATTAGTTTGGTTTAAATATTATTGCCATTACCACAAACCATTAGTTACCAACACTTTTTAAAACATTATTTATTCATTCATTTAGTGTGTGTGTATATCAGAGAGCACATGTGTCCCTGTGGAGACCCAAGGGTAACTTAGGGAATCATCCTGGATTGTGCTTACCTCCTTTTTTTGCCTCCTTCTGGGATTTCCCAGGCTCCACCCGCCAGGGCCAGAAGTGCAGGCTGCTGCCATTTCCACCTGGCATTTTTATGTGGGACCTGGGATCTGAACTCAGGACCTTCTGCTTGCAAGACAGAGTCTTAACCCCTGAGCCACCTTCTCAGCCCAACAATTTTAAATTAAAGGTAAAAAACTAAATGGAGGCTGTTCAAGATGGTTCCTACCTAGAACATCAACAACAGACAGGTGGCAGCAGGAGGATAAGGCATTCAAAACCATTTCGCCATTACATACAGCAAATTCAAGGTCAGCCTAGGGTACATGAGATTCTGTCTCCAAAAAAAAAAAAAAGCATTGATTTTTTAAAAAAACCTTTTTTAATCTGTATGTGTGTGTGTCAGAGGGCACTGTGTGTCACCCCTACCCCCATTTTTTTTTCTTTGCTCTGGCATTTCCCAGACTCTGTCCACCAGGACCAAAAGAGCAGGACACAGCTGTTTCCGCCTGGTGTTTTTACATGGGACCTGCGATCTGAACTGGAATCCTTCCATGGCAGTCTTAACCCCTGAGCCATCTCTCCAGCCCTGATTTTTTTTTCCCCCAATCAGTAAAAAGGAATCTCATCTACTCATGCCAACAGGCATGGCTGAGCTTTCCTGGTGTGATGCCATGAGCTTCCCAAAGCTACAAGACCTAAACATGCAGGATGCGGACAAGTTTTACTCAACATTGTCAAGCTGACTTAGGGGTCCTAATCTCTGACAGTGTGGTGAGAACCCATCTCTTGGTTTCAGAGTTGGGGTGAACTTTGGAAAGAGCATCAGTACAAACCCTGAAAACTACTTTCACAGGGCACAGAAGCTCTGCTCCCTTGCAGCGCTAGTGTGAGCTACACTGTGACAATGAACGAGAGCAAAACCACCAGCAGCAGCCGTCTGCTCGCCCATGGGACGCAGTGGGCCCACGAGCAAGCACTATCAACCAGAAGAACCATGCGACTGCCTACCACGCTTGCCGCAGGAGCACTGGACTCGTGCAACCAGTCCCTTGTGCGTGTGTTTATTAAATAGGTCCCGAGGACTCAGAGGCTACCTTTGGGGCCTTTTTATGGGTCAATACTACTGCAAGACATTGAAAATGACTTACCCTAGTCAAACAACAGGCAAAAGCAAGAGGTGGACATATGAAAATTCATATTCGGAGTGTTGAACTTGGTATTTCTTTTTCTTCCTTTTTAATAGTTTGTTTTGAAGAGAGGATCTCACTCGTAACTCAGGCTGGCCTCAAATTCACAGAAATTCTCCTGCCTCAGCCTTCTAAATGCTGGAATTACATGCACCTGTCTTGAGCTAGATATTTCTAGTCTTTCCATGTTCTTTAAATTCTTCTACCAAAGCTAAGAAACAAGTAGCAAAAACAATGCTCTATTCCCTTCAAACTAACAATGGTTTTAGGCTCATTTCAAAGGAATTCTGGGTTTGAATGTTCCATTGCGTTAAATCCACCTTTGGGTAGCTTGCAATAATGATTAACCCCCATACTAATAAGCATTTGTGGCCCTTTCCATAGTCAAAGAGTAACACAGGTACCTCAGTAGGGCAAGTTCACTACAAAGCAAAATGGCAGAACCTTCAAAAAGCAAAATGGCAGAACCTTCAAGTTCTGCTTTAAAAGGAGAGAAATAATCCTGAGAAGTTACTGAAAAAATATTCATAGGTTCTAAAAACTTTGCACTTGAGTCTTCAAAGTAGAGGCAGAACCTACAAATTAATGGGGGAGAAAAAGCAGGATGGAGGGATCTAAAATCAATCTAGATGGTTTCCAAGCAAAAATCAGCTGTTTTACTATGCATATTAAAACCACAAACATTTTACATGCAAAAGAAAATTTGCAGTAGGAAAGTGGTTGTGCCTAAAGAGTTACTGCTCCTGAGAAATATCATTCATGCAACAGTTTATGCTAGAGGTATGGACACGGGAAAGAATGTGACAGAGAATCCCACAAATAATGGCTGGATGATGTTTGCTGATTGATAATTTGCCTTATGTGGCTACTGAATCCTAGAAAGTGCAGTGGGGGGGAGGTGGAGGGGGAAGAGAAGCCCTTCTAAAAAGAAAGAAAGAAAGAAAGAAAGAAAGAAAGAAAGAAAGAAAGAAAGAAAGAAAGAAAGAAAGAAAGAGAGAAAGAGAGAGAGAGAGAGAGAGAGAGAGAGAGAGAGAGAGAGAGAGAAAGAAAGCTGTTAACCAAATCTTCTTTAGCCTCTTACTCTTCTGCAAACTTTTCCTTCCTTATTCCATTTTGATGTATGTGTGTGAAGTGCATGCAAATGTGTATTTATCTCTGTATGTTATCTGGGGTGCACGTATGCAGACATATTCATGCAAGACAAAGTCTCTAATCAAATCCAGAACTTACTGATAGGGCTAGTGTAGCTATTTACCTTGCTCTGGGGATTCCCCCTCTCCACCTTCCAAGACTGGAAATACACAGGTCACCACACCCATCCAACATTTTATGCAGGATCTGAACTCTAGTCCTTTTGCTTATGTAGCCATCTCCCCAGCTCCTTCCACAAGCTTCAAGCCCATCACACTGAATGAAATTCAAATTCTGGTTAAGTCTAGAAGACTATGTTTCAAGGCCAGCTTGGGCTACAGAGTAAGACCCTGTCTCAAAATAAATAAATAAGTGAAACCCATAGTCAGTTTTTCAGACATGACTTAACATCCACATTAAGGTCTAGCCCAATAATGCAAAACCAAACCTCAAAAGCTTAAAACGGGGCATGTAACACACACCTGCAGGCCAGCCCCGTGACGCTGAGGGCTGGGTTCAGAGGACCACCACAACCTCCCGGTCAGCCTGTGTTACGCAGCAAGGTCCAGGCCAGCCTATGCTACAGTATAAGACCCTTTCTCAAAAATTAAACAAAGACTACAGGAAGCTTCCAGGTACTTCAAAGGAAATGAATGGAAGGAAAGTATTGTCTCTCCACCCACACCCCATAATTGTATAATGCAGGGTCTCTTGCACCTGTCAGACAAGCACTCCACCACAAAGTAAACAGTCCCAGCCACTTATTTGTTGATTGACTGAGATAAGGTCTCAGGATGTGGCCAAGCTTATCTAAATCTTCACCTCACAATGTTCCTCCCTCAACCTGCCAAGCAGCTGGAATAAAGGTGTCATGCCAGGACACCCTCTTGAGCAGGCTACGCTGCCAAATACCAGGATGAAGAAATTTGAGTATTTCTGCACCACCTAACAGTGATGAGGAGGTGAAATGTACAGACATACAATGGAGTAATTTATACTTCTGAAAACAATGCTGCAAAATACATAAAAACAAGACATTAACAAAAATGGGAGAGAGCTGTTTAGGAAGCAGGCTATTGTCTAAACCCACCTTCAGCTCATAAATAGAACAGATATGCACATTCACAGGAGAGGAAATAACCAAAACACAGGCATACAGCTCATAAAATCTTCAAGATGCCTTTTCCATTTTTAGTTTTGTTTATCTGTATTTTCTTAACTTTCTATAGTGACTAATACTTTTATACAGGGGAAAAAACCTCATTTACAAGTTGGTGAACATAAGTGACATGAAAAATACCATTGGAAAGTCCTTACCTTCGATGATACAGATGTATCACAGGAAAATAAAAGAAATGCTTCTGTTTTCGGCATTTTCCCTGGTTCCACCAACAGTTAATTGCCACAAACAACACCTGCAGAGGCAAAAAAAAACACACAAAAAAACAAAAAACATGGTTTCACATGGCTATGAATAACAACTGAGCTGTTACCATGACTTAAAATTATCAAAATGAAACTAATCCTCTCCTACTGAAACAGAAACTATGAAATAAGAATAACAAAAAGTCCTACTTTTAAGCTTTTGAAGGTTAACATTTTACCACTAAAACTAAAAATAAGGCTGGAAAGATGGCTCAGATGTTAAGACTCTGCTTCACAAAAGGTCCTGAGTTCAGATCCCACATCCCACATAAAAATAACAGGCGGAAAAGGTGGTGGCCTGCACTTCTGGATCTGGTGGATGGAGCCTGGGAAATCCCAGAGCAAAGCAAACAAGGAAGTAAAAACTATCCAGGATGAGTCCCAAAGTCACCCTTAAAAGATGGGTCTAGACAATAGCCTGTTTCCTAGATAGCTCTCTCCCATTTTTGTTAATGTCTTGTTTCTATGTACATTCTATGTACATCCTCTGACACACGCACACACACACACAAATAAATAGACAGACAGATAGATATTAAAGCCAAAACAAAACAGTATGGTGGCTCACACTTGATAATCTCAGCCAAGGCCCTCAAAGGATTATTAGTATTTTATTTATTTGAGAGAGGGGAGAGAGGGAAAGAGGAAGAAAGGAGAGGAAGGGAGAGAGAATACATGCATGCACACATGGTGCATATGTAGAAGTCAGAGACCCTTCGGAAGTCAGCTCTCTATCAAAAGATTATTTTCAATGACTATTTTAAAAACCAATCAAGGGCTGGGGATGTAGCTTAGGTGGTAGAGTGCTGGCCAAGTCTGCACGAAGCCCTGTGATCAGTCCTCAACATGCATAAACTGGCTTGTTGGTGTGCATTTTAACGCCGCACTCGTGACGTGGAGGCAGGAGGATCAGAAGTTCGAGGCCAGCCTGGACTACACGAGATGCTGTCTCAAAAGAAAAGGTAACCAAGAATCATTTAGGGTATGATATAAAAGACATCAATGAAAGTAAAAACATGGATTAAATGCACATTTTCATGAAGATGCTGAAATATTTAAAGTAAAGTGTCCCTGTCAGCAATTTATTTTGAAACACATCAAAACAGGATGTCTTTTTGAACAAATACATACAGAGATCTGGATCGTGTCTGGTTTTGCTTTAATAGGATGTTCAAGTTTTCCTGGCCTGCAAAGCACTGCAACCAAGAGGCCCCACTCTCAAGCAGAGACAAGCAAAATGTCTCCAGAAATGTCGAGTGCTCTGGAGACACAGCAAAACTGCTTCCCAGGGAGTATCCCTGGACTAGAGGGATGATGAGATGGATAAACCCATGATAAAATAAATCAAGAAAATGCCAACGGAAATTACCCTAAGTATACAAAAATTGTCAACCTTTGTGTATTGGGAAATTTTCATTCTAAGTTACTGAAAATATATGAGAACATCACACAGGAGCCATCTTGAAACGCTTTATACATATTAACAACACACCAATGCTCAAACTTGATGGCAATTCTTGAGCACGTCTTTCATAAGTTTATTTCTAAAGAAGAAAAAGCAACATCTTTACTTAAGGTTGACAATTTTTTCCTTTCAATTCAAAATAGGGCACAAATTACTATCTTTCTAATTTCACTAAGGTTAAGAAGATTTTTGCCTGGGGCTAGAGAGGTGGCTCAGGGGTTAAGCCTCTGCCTTGCAGGCGGAAGGTCCTGAGTTCGGATCCTAGACCCCATATATAGATGCCGGGGCAGGGAGGGGGAAGGGGGGCGGCCTGCATTTCTGGTCCTGGTAGGGCGGAGCCTGTGAATCCCAGGGCAGAGTAAACAAGGAGGAGGTGGTCCATGGTGGTTCCCGAATTCGTCCGTGGTTCTACACACACACACACGCACGCACGCACGCACAATTGAATAAATAATAATAATAAAATTTTTTTTAAAAAGAGGATTTTTGCCTGTTTCTAAAAATATTCTACTTCTTTTCCCTACTGAGCATACAGAATAGGTCCTCATTATGGAAGCAGCTGATCTGGGAGGGACATATGGTCCAAGTATTCTAGGATCTGCCTGAGGGCATGGCCTGGCTTCATAATCTTTTTTTTTTTTTTTTTTTTTATTAAAAATTTAATTATACATTTTAAAATTTTTTACCAGTTCCCTCCCTCCCCCCTCCCCTTCCCCCAGTGTCTCCCCCCCAATTCCCAGAGAGTCCTTTATTGTGTGCGCCTAACTCTCCACTGGGTCCTCCTCTCCGATGACATATAAGGACCCAGTGGCATTTCCATAAGCCCTTTCTCTTGTTCCCCTTACTGGCTTCATAATCTTATGATCTCCAATTTTCACCCAGGAATCACCTACCTCTTTCAGTCCATGAATTGTGTGTATACACCTTGGCATGAAAGGACACTTTTTTATTTTTTATTTTTTTAATTCAATTTTGTGTGTGTGTGTGTGTGTGTGTGTGTGTGTGTGTGTGTCCACCATGGACGCCTCCACTTCCATCTGCCCCGGGATTCACAGGCTCCGCCCTACCAGGATCAGAAATGCAGGCTGCTCCCGCTTCTGCCCAGTGTCTATATGTGGGATCTGGGATCCGAACTCAAGACCTTCTGCCTGCAAGGCAGAGGCTTAACCCCTGAGCTACCTCTCCAGCCCCCACTTTTTATTTTTTAAAGGTGTGCTTTTTACCATTAAATAAATGTTTTGTTTAGTGGGTGGAAAAAGGAACTAGAGAGGCTCAGAAAAGAAAGTGCTTGCCGTTCAAGTATGAGGACCTGAGCTGGGATCCTCAGCACCACATCAGTACTTAGTGTGGCAGCACGCATCTGTGGCCCCAGCACCTCAGAGAACAGAGGGGCAGACTCAGAGCTTGCTGTGGCCAGCCGATCTAGCCAAGACAGAGACCTCTAAGTTCCGTGAGCGACCTGTCTCAAAAAATAAGATGGACAGTGATAGAGGGAAATATCCAGTGTTGACCTCTAGACCACACACACACACACACACACTCTCTCTCTCTCTCTCTCTCTCTCTCTCTCTCTCTCTCTCTCTCTCTCTCACAGGTTGGGTCACTGTGGGATCTTCATCAAACTTTAAGGCACCTGCGAGCCCAAGGTTCTGCTTCGGGCTAATCAAGCTACTGAAAAGATCAGCCCAGCACCTGTCGCACAGGATTACTGTCATTATTCCGTCACTCAGGACGCACTGCCAACCCAGTGCAAACTAACACTGACTGACACCTTAGAAGCACAATGGTTTACCCGTTTCCTACATGGGAGACACATGTTTGTTCTCTAGACTCAGAGAACTAGGGAATGACTAGGAAAAGTATTGACACATTGTGCGCCACCCGGGGCTCTTAGAGTTCCTATTTCTTCCCGGGGGGGGGGGTAGGGGGGCGAGGGGGGATTTTGTTTTTTGAGTAAAGTGAACAGGACAGCTACCTCCATAAGATGTGAGGTACTGGTGGCGCAGTTCCTGCAGTGGCATGGCATGTGACAGTCCACAACTGGAATTAACGGAACCACAGTGGCTCTGCACAAAGCAACTGAAAGGCCCTGCTTTGTTCATGTGTTTTACACACTAAAATATGTAAGATTTAGCTGTTTTAGAAACACCTCTCAATTGCTTACTCTGAATTAGATGCATCTATGAATTCCTTACAAAGAAAGGGATATCAAGAAAGGTCTTTTTAGGGCCACACATGATGGCACGCACCTGTGATTCCAGTTCAAAGCCAGCCACAACTCTTAAGACGCTGGCCTCACAAATGAAACAAAATTAAATGCCTAAAGGGCAACTGGGACCTGTGAGCTCAAAACCACTGTTGTTATAGGTGACTTGCCTACTTATCCCTCTTACCCAGTCCACAGATGGACATCAGACGCTGTTGACCACCGCGTCTTTAAAGGTCAGCTTTGCTGTCACGCAGTCCTCGCCTGCATAAACTTCTCCCACGTTATTTAAGTGAGTAACACACATTGGATGGTCTTCATGTCCTTCAGGGCTGAAATCGCACAGCCTGGAATTGTGGGTCAACACAGGCCTCCTTCTCAAGCCACACAATCTGTCCCTGCCGTTCCATGGTGACCACCACTGACCCTGTCCTGTTTCTTTGCAGGTCTGGATTTTACAAAGTCCTTCTAGAGTTCTGACACCATTGTCAGGTGGGCAGTCTCCAAGGGGCCACCCTCCCTGACCAACAGGCCTGATGGTGCTCACCTGCTTACACCGGGGGTAAGCCTTACCTGGTCTGAAAGCTGGCTCGCTGCCTGCTCGACCTCTGCCCTGGCTGCGATGGACTGGCCACACCACGGGGCATAGAAGAAGAGCAGTGCCACCTCTGAATCCCGTCGAACATGCTCCGCATAGTCCAGCTGCCCCTGGAAGAGGTCAAGGACCGGAGACCGAGAGGAGAAGAAGCTGACAGGTGGCTTTGCTGGTATTATCACGTCTTTTGCTCGACTACGAAAGAACAAACACACACGGTTGCTTAGCTTACATCTTCCTCTGTCTACTACGGCTGTGTGTGGAAGGAAAGTCAAGCCAGGGAAAACACCTTTTGGAGATGAGACGAGAGTCTCCTGATCACTTCCTAAAGCAAAAGTAATGCTCTGGCTGAGGCAGTGCAGATGTGAATGCTTTGGCATGACTCTCGGGAACCCCAGGTGTGGACTGGCACAGCAGAGAACAGCATGGTCTTGCCTCCCACACCCCAACACTCCGTCCTCACCTCTTTGCAACCTGGCTCTGCACAAAAGCCACTGACTTCCTGAGCGCTGATGCTACCAGCTGTGGAGGGAACACAGATCCTACCACCAGTACAGACGAAAGATGCTCACCGTTCTTCGACTTTGAGAAAACACTGCTCATTATGTGGAGTCGACCAGTGCCCACCCAGGGCACTCAGGCCTGAGTGGCAATGAGTAATACACTGCTGCATAGGGACCAGAACCCAAAGGGCAAGAACAAAGGTCAACAAAGTTAGGGCCTACTTAGCCAGAAAGTCAGGGAAAGAGAAAAGTACACTGAACTTGATCAGAAGTCACAGGGCACCCACAACTATCTCAGCCAGACTAACAGGTTTTCCCTGGACGTGCATCCCAAAGTAAAGGCACTAATAAGCACCTTCAGTTGTCTACACATATACAACATGAGGTCCTGATCACTTTACAAGGAAACTTGAAATATAATAATAGTTGTCCACCCACCAAAAAAAAAAAAAAAAAGGCAAAAAAGGACCAAAAGAAATAAAACCTGGAAGGTACAAATGAGCAGGAAGAAGCAAGAAGCTTCAAATGCAATCATACCCACACTTAGTTAGGGCTGGGAAAATGGCTGAGGTAAAGTTGCTCATTACCAAGCCTGACAACCCAAGTTTGCTGGAACCCACAGGTGGAAGGAAAGAACTGACTCCTACAAGCAATCTTCTCACTTCCACACAGCCATCATGCCCCGTAAACAATTAACATGAAAGGATTAAAAACTCAATTAAGAGTAGATGACTACCATGTAACATAAAACACAACCCAGTTATACAATATCTAAGAGATATCTTTCAAATATAAAGACACAGAAGCCAAGTATGGTAGCACTTGACTGCAATCCCACATTTGGGAAGCCAAGAATCAAGAGTCAGAGGCTGTGCAAGAACACCCCCCCTCCCATCTTGAAAATCAACTAACCAAACTAGTAAGCGAAACTGTAAACTATGTTAGCAGTAAACTAAAGAGCTGACATAATTCTTTCAATTAGTTATTCCAAAGCAAGAAATATGCAAAAGCAAATAAAACCCTACTGAGACATACTATAATTTGGGTGAGTTTCAAAATAATTATGAAATAAAGCTAGAATAAGAATCCGTAAGAGGCCAGCAAGACAGCTCTTCAGGGAAGTCACCTGGTCGAAAATCTGGTGACCTGGGATGGAGAGATGGCTCAGGGGTTAAGACTCTGCCACAAAAGCAGAACGTCCTGAGTTCGGATCCCAGGTCCCACGTTAAAACAGCCAAGCAGAAACTGCAGTGGCTGCACTTCCGGCCTGATGGGTGGAGCCTGAGAAATCCCAGAGAGAAGCAAGAAGGAGGTGGAAGCAATTAAGGATGATTCACAAAGTCTCACCCTTGGGTCCCCATAGGGACACATGTGCCCTCTGATATACACACAAAAGTAAATAAATAAAATTAAAAAAAAAAAAAAAAGAAAGAAAAAGAAAACTTGGTGACCTGAGTCTGATCCTGGAAGACCATGTGGCTGAGGAGAGAACTGACCACCATGTACCTCGGGCACCTTCCCTTTCTCACTCTTTACTTAATTAACATTCATACAACCTAAGTGTGAATGTGTTTATAAAGAATACCAAAACAAGAAAAAGAGTTACAGGAACAAATCTGCTACTTATAAAAACTTTTCCATCTGTTTATGCAGAATACTCTCTTAACCTGAAAAACCTAATCACTTACACAACTACTCAAAAGACTGTTTTCCTGTACAACTGTTCTTGTACAAGAGCAAAGGATCTTTCCTCCTTGGGGAAAAAGACAGCAAAGAACCGTACATAGGGAATGGTAGCATTCTATCATTTCATGCACTATAATAAGCGGGGTGTGGAAGCACATGCTTGTAATTCTAGCACTCAGGAGGCTAAGTAGGAAGATCCTGAGATTCAGGTCAGCCTGAACCACAGGGTGAGACCCTGTCTCAAAAACAAAGCAGGCCATGGTTGCACAGGCTTGTAACCCCAGCATTAGGAAGATGGAGTCAGGATATTAGGAGCTTGAGACCACCGTGGCTATATGAGATTCTAAGACACTAGATGAGTCTCAGAAAAACAAAACCAAACAAGCACGAACAAAGCAGTTGGGGGAAGGTGGGAGTATCATCAGCTTTTTTGCTCTACAGGTTCAGAGGACATTCAAAGTGAACAAGTCAGGCCAGACCAAAAGAAATAAAATAAAATTACAGGAAATACAAACTGCCCGCTGCTCCTTCAAAAAGATTCATGAGATTTCATGCATCTCCTCAATTTGCTTCATGTTTTTGAAAATAAAATGTAGATCAAAGATTTCCTGCAATTTTTAAAAGTCTTAGTGAAAACATGAGTGGGTGATGAACAACAAAGGTTTGCTGCAAACTCAGTTTTCCTATGAAATCCACACCCTACACCTCTCTTCTCAAAAGGACCTGCAGCAGCTTTGAAAGAACAAAGTGCAATATATATACATATGTGTACGTACTTAATCCTAACACACACACACCACTTTCCCCCTTCAAATCAGGGTAAAAGGAAAGCCAGTAGGATGGAGGCAGAAACCTGGCTGCCTAGAATTAGAGATTAGATGCCCAGAAATTCAATTGTTCACTTCAGCTCAACTCCAAGTCAAACTTCTTACACCATCTGCTGTGAACTGAGCTGGGCAGCAGACCGTGAAGAGGGCCGTCGTTTATTTCAGTAAGATTCCTCTACTATTCTTTAAGCTTCTGCCCTCATTTAAATTCTTTTCAAAAAATTTAAAAAATATTTTATTTATTTACTCTGTGTGTGTGTGTGTGAGTGTGTGTGTGTGTGTGTGAGTGTGTATGAGAGAGAGAAAGAGAGAGAGAGGGAGGGAGGGCACTGTGTGTCCCTGAGAGGGACCAAGGGTGAATCCAGGAATCATCTTGGATCACTTCTACCTCCTTCTTGCTTTGCTCTGGGATTTCCCAGGCTCCCCCACTGAGCACAAGTGCAGGTTTCCACCTGGCTTGTTTTTCTGTAGGACCTGGGATCCAAACTGAGGCCCTTCTGCTTTGGAGGCAGAGCCTTAACTCCTGAGCCATCTCTCCAGCCCTCATTTAAGATCTTGTAGCAATATAAGCAAAAGGGAAAAAGAAATGTTAGAGTTAGTTGTAATATAGCATCCTGACACCATGGTATCAAAAAAAAGAATAAAATTAAAAAGTTAACACAAGCCCCTTAACCAGACTGTCAAACGTCAAACGGCAAGCAAGGAGCTAAACCAGAATGTATACTGTTCCTTCTTCCTGCCATCTCAAAGGACTTTTCCATCTACTTGAGTCGTATGAGGCTGTTGCTGATCAAACATTAAACACTGTTTCTACAGCTGGTCAACTGACATCAGTCTACACTACCTCCTCGCAAGGGGAACACTTTCTTCTTAACTTGAATCCAAATTGCAATGGTCCACCTTGTAAAATTCTTTCCATATCTTCCTTATAGGAGAAAATGGTAAAAGTCTGGCTCCTGAAGAGAAAGCATTCAAACTTCAGCTGACTCACCTAATAAACAAACAGGTGGATATGATTTTAGGGGCAAGCTCTGTGACATGAACAAGGCTTGACAACTTCATGGGAACAATGACGGAATCTCCTGAATTATTAGGGTTGTAAAACTGCACAGATCCACACAGGCTGGACTGTGTGTTAAGGGAATAAGTGGCCTTCTGTAAACATCAGCTCCCAAGCAGGTGCTTTGGCCTGGCAGGAAACATCTGGAACATCTGAATATTTTTGATGGTCACGTCTGCAGATACCCACTATTGTAACACTGTGGTACAGACTAGGGATGGTGCTAAACATCCTAGAATGTACTGGGTAGCCTCCTACAACAGAATTCTCCTGCCACGGGTATCAACCTATGCCGGAACAGAGACACCCTGTTGATACTACAGCACCTCGTGAAAGCTAAATTACAACCTGTTTCCTTTCCACTAAAATCCCCAATACTTCCTTGACAACACAAGCCTTCTCTATTGTGCGCAAAGTACTCAAAATGGACCCAGGTGAAGTATTCCTTGAGCTGATAAGCCAGAAGGATGTACGTGGCAACAATTTTTTAAAACCCAAATCTCAAAAGATATGTTTATGGGCCCCAGAAACCAGAAGTAGAACTGAAACACACACTTTGTCATCGGTGTAATTTCCTGAGAAGGGGCACATTAGATCCAGGAAAGGACAGTTTCAGGAGCTTTGCCCTGGAGGCCTGTCCAGACGGGAACCCGCACGGTAGAAGGAAGAAGATGGACTTCCTCCAGTTGTCCTCTGACCTCCACGCGTCCGCCGTCCTCACAGGATAAAGCAAAAAGGAGATAGAGGCGATCCAGGAGGACTCCCAAAGTCACCCCTGGCCTTCCGCAGGGCACACGGTGCCCCTCTGATGCACGCACGCGCGCGCTAAGTAGTTTTTTTTTTTTAAAAAAAGAAAAATAAATAACTGTTTGCACTTGCTGCTCCCCTGCTGGGCACTATTTCCCCAGATCTGCCCAGAGCTGGCCCCTTCTCTCCTGGGCAAGCTTCGAATGTCACTTCCTCCGGCAGATCTTCCGTCCTCCCGCATCCTTCTTCCAAAAGGACGCGGCTCCCCTGTGCTACCTGCACCGCTCACCCGACAGGACCGGTGTCTTTGCCTTCGTCGCTGACTTAAATAAATTCATCCTTAGACCCAGGAGTGCCGAGGCTCCTGAATGCTTCGTGGATCCCCCAACGCAGGCCCAAGGGGAACCGGACGGGTGGAACGCGAGCGTCCGATAACCCGGGAGGAACGACAGGTGCACCCCCTGGGGACCCCAACAGGTGAGAAGCGGCTCCGAAACCGGCCCCCCTCCCTGGGCGCTAAAATGGGCATCGGAGGAATCGAGCGGCACCCGGAAAGCTCCCCCGAGGACGGGCTGGCCCCGAGGGCGGAAAGCGGGGAGCCCAGCCCGCGGGGGGTCAAGGTCGGGCCCCGCTGCCCGGGCAGGACGCGGCGACCCCCGAGCCCGGGCTCCCGCGCTGCGGACCGCGGCGGCGCCGGCCGCCTCACCTGCAGGTGAACTTGAGGGCGAAGAGCAGCGCGCAGCCCAGCGCCACGGCCCCGCACAGCAGCTCCGGCCGCCGGCGCGCCATGAGCGAGGCGCCGCGCAGCCCGCGGCGCAGCCGGCCCTCCGAGGACGCTGCGGCCGGCGCCCGACCGGGGGAGGCCGAGCCCGCGGGGCCGCCGCCGCCGCCGCTGCCGCCGCCACCCTCGTCCTCGGCGTCGTCGCTGCTGCTGCTGCTGCTGCTGCTGCCGCCGCGGCCTCCGCATTCCGACATTACATGCTCCCCGTCGCCGGCTTTATACCGCCGCCGCCGCCGCCGCCGCCGCCTGGGGCCCGCAGGCCCGGCCCGGCACGTCGCTCCCGGGATCTCGCAGCCGGCGGCGCCCGCTAACCGGGACGGTCCACGTCAGCCCCGCCGCGGAAGCGCTCCGCCCCTGGCTCCGCCCACCCAGCCATGGCGCCTGCGCAGACGCGGCCCCACCTCGGAGGCCACGCCCTCTCCGAGGACCACGCCCCCGGGCCTACTGCTTCTGCGCGGACGCTCACACCTCCCGCGGCCCCGTCATCTCTCCGCGGGCCCCGCCCTGCTTCTACGGAGTGTGCGTGGAGTACTTCCTCCTGTGCCGTGGCCCCGCCCCTCGCTCACAGAGTCTGCGTGAGGCGCTGCGTCATACGCCATGGCCGCGCCCCCTGTTCACAGAGTCTGCGTGAGGCGCTGCGTCATCCGCCGCTGGCCACGCCCCTCGCTCACGCAGTCTGAGGGGCTCCTTCGGGACTCGCCCGTGGCCCCGCCCCTTACGCCCGGGGCCCCGCCCCTTACGCCCGGGGCCCCGCCCCTGACCCGCAGGGTCCGTGGAGGCGCCGCCGCAGAACGTCCGGTAGCTGTGATCGGAACAATGTTTCGCTAAGGAGTCCCTGCTGTCCCGCTCAGGGCACCATGTGTCGCCTCTGAAGACACAGGTTACAGGTCGCTTCCTTCCAGGGCGAAAAATCAGCAGGATCTGCGCTCGGGCCTGCAGATCTGCAGAATGAGTGACTGTACCTGCCCGTCGGAGCGTGAAGCGAGCACACTCACCGCAAGTGAGCGAGCATCGCTCCTCCGGTTGCCCTCCAACGTCTGGTCACTTATTTCCCTCCGCTTTGGTCCCACGAGGAGGATTTGTTTTGCCTGTAGTTGGTTTATACCCAGGCCTGGAAGAGTCACGGAGCTTAGAAAGCTAGTGAGCTCTGACCCTAGCTGAGAAGCCAGGGATTAGGAAGTTGCTCGTGGTAGATCACACCTGTTAATGCCACGCGTGAAGGCGGAGGCAGGAGGATCGGTAGAGGTCAGCTTGGGCTACATAGCAAGACCTGTCTCAAAAAACGACGTAGTAAGAGAGCTAAGCTGGTAAGACCACTGCTCAGTCAACCGTCGGAAGCTCACATGGCGGAAGGTGGTAACCGGCCTTCACTAGCACACCATGGCACACATATATTTCTCTTATAAATGAATAAAATGTTAAAAAATAAAACCCCACAAACATGCCGGTGTGGTCTTGCCAGTCGGTGATTTCAGCACTCAGGAAGTGGAGCACGAGAATCAAAAGTTCAAGTTAGTCCTCGGCTAAATAGGGAGTTTTCTGGCCTAACTATGAGACCCCGTCCTAAGAAAAAGGGAGTCCTGGGAACTGGTGAGATGGCATAATGGTGCCTGTTGCCAGCTGCAAGCATGAGGACCTGAGTTTGGCTCCCCTGAACTTTTTATGTTAAAAGGTTGAGTGTAGGGCCTAAGAGATGGTTCAGAGGTTAAGACTCTGTCTCACAAACAGAAGTTCCTGAGTTCGGATCCCAGGTCCTGTAGAAAAAGGGCAGTGACCTCCACTTCCAGCCCTAGTAGGCAGAGCCTGAGAAATCCCAGAGCAAAGCAAAAAGGAGGCAGTACCTGCTAGTACGCACACAAAAGGTAAGGTATGGCTGCAAGGGTCTGTACTTCAACCCGTGAAACTGGGCCCAGTGGATCCCAGGAACTGGCCCAGTCGGTCTCAGCTTAAATGATGATCTCCGGGTTCAGAGACCTTCCCAAAGAAAGGTGACTGAGGAAGACATCTTGGCTTCCCCTAACCTCCTCCCCATCCGTAAGTGTGTACATCTACTCAGACCACAGACACATACACACAAAATGGACTTCAGCTGAGCGGATGTGCTAGCTCTTAAGTGATACCAGTACACATTTTATGACCAATTATTGTTTTCTGTAGGTCTCATGGGGGACTAGAGTGTCTCCCCCGCCCCCCATTACATCACTTTCTCTGCCAAGTGACCCTTTCATTTGTAGGACGGACTATGATCTCAGGAGAGCATAATTAACTTCAACTGTAGCTACATGTCAGAACTTTGAGTAGACTGGTTTAGACAAGTATATAATTTTCTATAAAAATGGTTCAAAACAGCACTGACAAGCAGTTGGAAAGCCAGCTCCCAGAAAAGGCAGGGGACTTTGTCTTAATTTCCATAAGGAAGCCAATCTCTCCCCTTCCTGCTAACCTGACCACCTGCCTTCAGTGGACCACAGATGAATCTGGAGTTAGTTGTGTCAATCAGCATGACAAGCTTTAGGGGACAGAGGGAAAAGCTGCTTTCACACCTCCAATTTGCATTCTACCGTTTACTCGCTAATAAAAAGTCTTCTATAAACTAACTTGTAAGGCTTGGTGTGGTGGTGCATGCCTGTAAACCAGCATTTGGGAGGTGAAGGCAGGAGGATTAGGAGTTGAAGGCCACATCCACGACACAGCCTGTGAGTCCAGCCTGAGCTGTGTCTCGGAGCAAACAAACAAAACGGAAAAACAAGCAACTTGTGAAACCAGTAATTATGGAGAAAGGACAATGCCAAAAAAAAAAAAAAAAAAGCACATTATCTATATATAAAGTCTTTTATTACAGGCAATATTGGTCCATACACTACACGATACCAACAGTACAAGTTCAATCTTTCAAAATCATCATTTAAACAGCAAAAGACCAAGAAATAAAATTTAATTCAACTGATTATTTTTTCAAAATATTCTCAATGCACATAATCCTCAGTTCCCCTATTACAGTGAGACATACAAATACAGAAAAATACCCCATTTAACGTATACTAGTGTTAAATGGTTATTTGGCTTAAAATCTGAGTTAAGAAAATCCTTTTTAGCAACCTACATACAGACAAGTAGCAAACTTTATTCTATTAAATAAACTCACTCAGCTAATGTCGAGAATTTCATCCATCATGTATTCTGGCCCCAGGATGTTCCCTCCCTGTCAGGACCCTCATCTGATGGACTGACTTGGGAGTCGTCCAAGACATAATCTGACCTCCTCCCCGACACTGCATCCAAAAGTCTGTTCAGCAGACGGCATCCGGGTAACGGTCACTGCGCCATCTGATGCCAGTGGCTCGCTGAGCCTGGCCAGGCCTGTCAAACAGCCCTTTTCCTACCTAGTGTGGGTTGCTGCTCAGATGAACGATAGATGCCAATAAAGCAGAAAGTCTGCGGCTCCTCTGCTGTGCGCCTTTCAACACTTCCAATTTTTCTGGTCAATGCTCTGATTAGGTTACATAAAAGCCAGCATATTAGTTTAAATCTTTAAACAAAAAACTATATTTTCCAAAGTCATTATCATTTGGGGCAATTAGGTGATCTTTCCGGGCTTTGCTGAGCTTCATCTTTAGGACGTTTCTTCTTTCTTCCCACTCACGGAGCTCGGCGTTCCCGTGTGCAAATTTACAGCTGCTCCCTTCTGTGCAGGTGCCATTCATAAACCTGGTGGGGTTAAATAGTTGGGAAAATTGTGTCAAGAGTCTGGAGGGCACCTGCTTCACTGGCTGTGTGACCTACACCCCCCTTTACGGTCATGGAAACTAGGTGTGTCTTTTCCTCCTGCCTCTTTTTACCACTGAGTTACATCCCAGAAGCAGTTAGGAAGCAAGATGTCTGCAATAAAGTACTTTGCACTGTAAACTTTTAAAAAGTACTAAGTAAAAAGCACTGACTAGGAATATAGCTCAGTGGCAGAACTTGCCCACCGACCTCCTCACGTACAACCCAGCACAGGTACACACGCATGTGCCTACCCACACCCAGAAGACCAAAGATCTTCAGTGAGCAACTAAAAATTTCCAAGGCAACAGCCACACACTCAGCACCATCCTAACACTCCGGACTCCACCCAAATCTGTCAACAGCTGTAACATCCATGACTATCACAGGACATCGCCATCACACATGGAGACGCTGCCATCTACGCACCTCTCGCAGATGCTGAAGCAGCCGGTCGGGAAGCGGTGCTGCCAGCAGTACTGGTCATCTTCGGTATGGAAAACCTTCTCCTTGTGCTTCTCGGAGGCAATGTGGCCCTGCCACTGCTTCTCGCTGTTGCAGTTCTTCCCACACATCCAGCAGTGAAAGTCGACCTAGCACGGGGAAGAAGTGCTTTCTGAGTGTCCTAAGACACCGACTGAGAGCCAAGGACTTCAACTTCCAAGTGGGAGTAGGACGAGGGAAGGACCACACGCTGGGGACACGAGCCAGCCATAGGAAGCCGGGCAGGGGAAGGTCTGGCAACGAGCCAGTGAGTGGTATACAAACAAGGACACTGGCTGGAAGGCGCTAACTGTGTTCCGGGCAGCAGGAACATCCTGAGGTAAAGTAGGGAGCTGCACGGGTAAGAGGGGGTCAGTACCAGAAGGACCAGCAGCAGTTCTGCACGTGAAGCCAGTCCTGACTATAGTCAGGCTTGCTCCAGACACCCGGAAGAAAAGATGGCTCTGCAGGGGACCTTCATGTCACCCCGGGATTTAAATGCTACGACAGAAACAAACTAAGCATTTGCAGAGTACTCTCCGAGGGTCCTGGAAAGAGAGACGTGTGACCAGAGCACGTGCTAGCCCTGGATTGGACAAAGGATACCTTCCTGACTGACTTGGTCAACACGGGAGATGCACTATGTAAGAAACAGGCAGCAGCGAAGCAAACCCGTGTGTGTCCAGTGTTCAAATACGAGGCAGGACTACAGATGAACCACAGCCATGTTTGGGACTGAGATACAGCTCCGCTGCATAGCACACCTCGCACGTGGGGGGTTTTGGGGTCCAGTCCCAGAACTACATGAAGCGGATGCGGGGATGCATTCCACAAGGCACACAGGAAGTAGAAGGAGGAGGATCAGAAGTTCAAAGTCATCCAAGACTATACATACAGAAAGTTGAGGTCAGCCTGGGTTAGTGAGACCCTCTCTCAAAAGAACAAAACAAAACAAAACAAAACAAAACAAAACAATAACTGAGTATGGTGACTCCTTCCTGCCTATCATCCCTGTGCCCAGGAGAACGAGAAGGGAAGCGTGTCCTCGGTTCAAGGCCAGCCTGGAAGCCTGGGTTTGACAGTGAGCCCTGGCCTCAAAAGAAAATAATAATAAAAGAACTTACATTAATGATACATAAACTTAACCTAGAGAAATACACTCTAAATCTGATTCCCAGATAGATTCTCAACAGTACTTTATTTATTTTACAAAAAGGTACAGCATTAATATTGCTTAACTTGGCATGCTGGGTCTAGCCATTAATTCCATTAGCCTCTTTACTTTTTTTAAACGAAGGCGCCAAGCCAAGATGTTTCAGCATGGGGAGACGGACTAACGACTAGCAGGCTACAGAGTGGAGCCCAGCTTCAGGCAAGAGGGAAATAAAAGGCTCCATCCCCAGGCGGGGCTGGGCAGAGGCAGGAGAACGGGTGACAGTACTCACCGTAACTTCAGCATAATCTGTTGGCATGTGAATTTGTTTTCCATTTTCTTTGTTTGACTGGCTGGATACTTCATCATTTTTCTCATTTTTTTGACTCTTTAGCCATAGTTCATAAAATTGCTCCATATCTTGTACTAAAGAAAAATGAATTGCTTTCAGCAGCAGCAATGAAATGCCTCTCATACACATGTAACGCATGCATACTTTTGCATCACTCAGCACACATTTTCAAAACTAATGGGAGAGATTGGTTATGTGAGACGAGAGAGAGGACAGTCCAGTCTAAGCAGACGACAGTCATGCAGAAGAAACAAATTCCAGACCATTAGACTGCAGACATTAGTTTTCGCTATGACTCCTCCAGGCACATCTACAAGACACTCTGGGGATGGATAAAACTCAGAGCGTCAGTATTATCAGAAATGCCTTGGACTGCTTGGTGCCACCCTGTGTTACACACTCCAGTCGGTGCCATCACCCCAGAAGGCTAGGATGTGAGGGGCCCAGAGCTGATATGCTCCCCCCTTCCTTGTGGAGCATGAGAATCACTGCGACTAGACCAAGACCCATCAATCAAGCCACAGCCAGCATGCTGGGTGCAATGTACAGCACCACTGTGAGCGGCTCCCGGGCAGTGGCTGCCAGGTGCATCCTAGGTTAAAGCAAGTACGCTCCGCATTGCTGTCGGCTGCTAAGGGCAGGGTACTCTAAACTCAGCACTGATCACTCTGGCTCCACAATCCCTTGTGGCTGGCAGCCATCTTGTAAATTGCAGAATGCTTAGAAACGCTTCTGGACTCTCCCCAGTAAAAGTCAGTAGCACGTACCCCCAAATCCCAACCGTGTCAGGCCCTCCTGCTGTGTGCAGCAAACCGTGTCCTCAGTCAAGAATCAGTGTTCCAATTAGAATATGATCTAAATGTGGCCTTGACGTGTGCCTGAGAGGTCTAACCCTAGAGATTCTTCTTCGGTAAGACCACTACCGTGTGGCGGTAGGAATCCCTTGGCAGGCCTGAGGGTATGTCCTGTTACAAGCAGGACAGCAAGGGAAGAACCCTCCACACAAGTTACATGACAGGGCAGCCTCGGCTCCAGGTGATTCTTGCAATCCAGAGACTGCAGGCCCTATATCACCATTGTCTACTTAAGATTTAAGTAATAAGGTCCTTGAAAGAAAATGTTTTAGGGTCAAAAGTGAAAGGTGGTCTGAAGCACCTCTCCAGGGTGTTACATTGAATTCCAGACTCGAATAACATATATGTTTTCATATATGTCTCGTTCGAAAGCAAGGAGACCCTGAAATAAACTCTCCTTAACAGTGGATCAGAGTACACTGCTCACAGTCAAGGTGAGCACAGGGGCTGGAGAGATGGCTCAGGGATTAAGCCTCTGCCTCACAAGCAGAAGGTCCTGAGTTCAGATCCTGGATCCCACATAAACTGAGTTTTCCCAGACTACTTTTCAAAGATAGTTTGCTACATGCGCGGATGCAGGTTCATACTGAAATCTGGCCTAACCCAACACACAGCAGATGTCGGCTACGACGTGGTCCAGTCGGGGCTCACATTTTCCGGCTATCATCATCAAGAGAGCTCCCGAGTACGCGGTGCAAACTGCTTTCTATGGTCACAGAAAGGAACTTACAGCGTGTGGGCCAACACAGATGTCAAAAACACAAACACACATACTTACTCCCATTATCCTTCATATAAGTCCACACTTCTCGCTCCTCGGGACTATGAGCAAAGGAACAATTTCCAATGTACTGACATTTTTTCCCAGAAGCAATATGGTTGCACAGCTGCATTAAAAAAATACATATTCACATGTTTAAAGACAGAGTATGCTTGGTATATTTAATGTTCACATTTAAGCAAATAAAGTCTTATAATCAGTGCTAATGCTTAGCAGTACATTTTTAAACAAGACTTTAAATTTATTTAAATTTATTCAAACTGACTGTAAGCCCAAAATACTTGCGATAATGATAGCAAAGATTTCTATCTCAGAATTTTTCTAAAGAAAATTTCCTGAAGCAAGTAAAGTACAGAATCAGAGTACCAAATACTTTCCTACAAACTCCCATCCCGGGACCAGTTCATCTCCGTAATGAACACTTAGGGTCCCCTCCGACAGTCCTGCTCTGTCCCCACAAGGTTCACGATGCCTCGCGTCAGAACTAGGACAGCAGCAAGGAGACTGCAGCTTGCTCCCGAGGTTAACAGACAGCACCAAGAACACTCTCCAGACATAATGTGCCCGTGACAGCTAACCTCGGCCACAATTCACCAGGCAAGTATTAGCTAAAGACAACTGGTTCACAAGCCTCAGAGGTGTGGAGATGGCTGTCCCCGGCTCCCTGGTTATCTGGGATCTTACTTAACAACGGAGATGGAGCAGCACTCAGTCCAGCATAGGTTCCCTAAGAGTCACCACGAAGAACCGAGAAAACTCCGCACTAAACATCTCACTGGGGCCTGCCCAGCAGACGGCTCTGAAGCAGCTCTGTTCTCCGTCCGTTCAACGGAGCTGCTCCACACACTGCTCTGCATGTGCTTTGAAAAACTCTTACCACGGTGGGCCTCCATACTGTGTATGCTCTCGGGACGGACCTCAGAGGCCCGCCCTGAAAATTTGCAAGAAGTCAGCAGCCAGCAAGCCAATCTTGTTGTTTTGTTTTACTTGAGGCAAAGTCTTGCCATGTGTCCCTGGATAGCCTGGCCTTACTATGTAGGCCAGGTTGGCCCTGAACTTGGATCCTCCTGCCTCAGCTTTCTGAGCCCTGGGTTAAAGAAATGTAAGCTGCCCTGTAATCAGTTTTCCCAACGGCTTTCAAAGCTCATGGGGAAAGAACAGGGAGAATACACGGGACAAGCTGGCACCACAGTGGGTTTTACAGAATCTATGGCAGGTAACCTTCCCTATCTACATATGCAAATAAGCCGAGTGATGTGACAGCAGACCCGGAAGTTCATTCTCCTTCCAGCCGCCCAGTCTCTACACACACACATAAACACACACACACACACACGCACACACAAAGACACACAAACAGAGACACACACCCACAGACAAAGACACACATACACATAAACACAAAGACACAGGCACAGACACACACAGACACACCGACACACCGACACACACACACACCTATTTGTTTTAGGGAAAGGCCCCTGACCACACTTAGTAAAATAAGAAGGAAAGAGGAAATAAGCCATTGCAATACTGCAAGGTAGCCCACCATGGTTAAGATTAGAGAACAGCAGTCCTAGGCAGCTGCTTTATAACCTAGACCAGCCCTTGTTTTACTTTTTTTGGCAGTGCTGGAGACTAAACTCAGAACTCCACGTGTGTCAGCAAGTGCTCTGCCACTGAGCTGCAGCCCAAGCCAGGTGTCCCTCTTTTAACCAAGTCCTCATTATACACGTGTGCTCATTGTTTATTACAGCCCAAGACATCACGATTCCTACACCTCTTTCTTTCTTACGCAGCCTGAGCCGAATGCCACTTTGGATCAAGCAAACAGACTACCACCTTGCAAGACGGGCCTTGTGATTCGTACTGAGCGTTACACAGCTGCAAGACACGTGAGGTGGTGAGACATTCATCCCTCTCCCTCGACTCTGGCCATGCAGAGGGCAGCTCGTACAGGCGGCCTCTGTCTATGTGCCTCGTGCCTTGCTTCTCTGGGCAAAACATTCTCTCCAGACTTCCTTCCTGGGAGCAAAGTGCAGTTTCTGTCAATGTTCCACCCGTCCCTATCTGTCGCGTGCACAGTGAAATGCCTCTCCCCAGACCCTGTCTTCTGAAGAGCAAAGTCCAAAAACAGCTCAAGCGAGCTGCTCTGTCAACGCCATGGCTGCTCAAGGCTCTCAAGACGGGGCACCCCTGCAACGGATGAGACTCCATGTTCAATTGAAGCTGGTCTCACATCTTCATTCCAACGGGTGCAGAGGAACATGCGTGCCCCTTGCATTTCCCTGGGCTTCTTGAGGAAGTCCTCTAACTTAAAAGACTTTTACCGCCCCTTGCTTCCATGGAACAAACAAAATAAGTCATTGATCACATTTGTGACAAGGCAGAAGGCCCGAGCTTGATGTCAAAGCCAAGAAGCTGAAATGAAAGAAAATTCTCACATTCCCTCCCCAAAGCAAATCCATTGAAAAACAAGGTAAATCATGCCCAGACCTTCTTTTCAATCCCCGTAATCTATTTACTCTGTCCAAGTAATTCACGAAAAACCAGTCACCACGCACACTCCACAGAACCATCCACATGCACCAAAGGGGAAGAAACCAGAGGAACCGCTTCGATTTCACTGACGTGAGGAGAGCAACATTTAAGGGCTTGAGTTTCAATCTGGACTATCACGACTTTCTAATGATTTGAAATGCCTAATGTTAAAAAAGTGGCTTAAAAATTACGTATGTACATCAAACTGTAAAGGCATTTGTTTCTTTGTGGGGAGAGGACGGATGTTCATCCACTTCTTACGTTCAAAAGACATCGCTCTCATCGCACGACGATCTTTGGTCCACCTAAGAAAAATGGAGTTCAGAAAAAAAACAGACACTCGGGCAAAAGGCATAACATAAAGGGAGAGAACAGAGGCGGCACCCGACGGCTCCCAACATTCCTAAAGAAATGTCTTAGGACTCTTTTGCTGAATTTCCTGCTGATACTCATAAACATTTCCTAGGAACTCTAAACAAAGAAACTGGTAAAGCCAGAAAAATGCTACTTAGGCAACCTCAGCCACTAAATCCTACTAACCTCTTCCTTTCTGTCATTACACCTGGACTATCTGCTCTTCTCTCTTGGAAGCCTTAATCTCTTTTCTTACATGAATGATTTTATGCTGAAAGGTAACCACAGACCAGCGTTGACCCCGCACGCGCAGTACTTACGAATGTCTTGCTTTTGCACTACAGTATTTCCTGTTTTTGTCTGGTTCAATGACTTGACCATTTCTCAGACACTGAGAACATACAAATTTTATCTCCATATTAAGAAATCCAGGCATTATTTGATTGCCAAGGACCTTAAACAATGAAAAGGACCATTGTAACAGAAAGAGTATATGAAATCACCATGCATTTTTTTCCCCACAATAGCTTACAACTTTCTGTCTGGCACTAGACTTGCCATGTGAATACACAGTTTCCAGTTGTCTCTCACACAGAGAATTTGATGCAAGCAGATTATAGAAGCTAAACATCAATTTGCAAAAGCCAGCTGATGACTGGAATTGTGTGGAGTCTGACGGATCAGAGAAAAGCTACAGCAAAGTCTCCCTCCCTTGCTGGAATCCCCAAAGCCCAAGACACACTATTTTGCAAATTAAGCTAAATAAACATTCTTCGTTGTTGACAGATATTTCAAGATGGCTTTTTTTTTTTTACAGTGATGGACCAAAATGCAAATTTTTTTTTCACAGAAGAGTTTCTCAACTGGAGGAATATGACATAGAGAGACCAAGTACAAGCTGCATCCACCACCCACCAGCACCCACCAGACCATCCAGAAAGACACAAGTGCAGGGGTGGCGGGGAGGTACCTGGGCTCCAGGGACGCTTGCTTCCAAATGTCTCCAATACTGCTTAGACTCTTGAGCAATAGTATCGTGTGAGATACCTGGGAACGCACAGGCCTTGTCTTAAGATCTACGCATCATGGCAGCTAATGTGGTGTCATTAGTCTCAAGAGACACCTGACACCTTGTTATTCTCAGATAGCCAGACCCCATCCACGGTTTGTTTGCTTGTCTTAAAATATTTTATTTATTTATTTACTTGCTTACTTTACTTACTTACTTTGTGTGTGTGTGTGTGTATGTGTCAGAGGGCCCTGTGTATCTCTGTGGAGGACCAAGGATGACTTTGGGAATCATCCTGAATTGCTTCTACCTCCTTGCTTTGCTCTGGGATTCCCCACACTCTGGGATTTCCCACCAGGGCTGGAAGTGCAGGTTGCTGCCCTTTCCACCTGGCATTTTATGTGGGACCTGGGATCTGAACTCAGGTTTCTCTGCTTGCAAGACAGAGTCTTAAACCCTGAGCCATCTCTTCAGCTTCTGCATTGCAGTTTTTAACATGTAGAATTTGCAAATATAGTTTTTTGCTCCTTCTAAGAACTTTGTCCACTATCAAAATCCAGGCTACATGTACAAACTTGTGTCACCAGTTAATTCCATGAGATCACATTCAAAACTCTAGAAATGCAAAGTCACTACACCAGGCAGGCAAGCTGGCTCGGCCTGTAAATCCTAGCTCCTCCAGAGGCTGAAGCACAAGGACCTCAAGGTCAGGACCAGCGCGGGCTGCACAGTGGTTCAAGATAAAAGCGGGCCTTAAAATAAAAGGTAAATGAGGGCTGACATGGCTCTTGCCTAGTGTGCTGTCAGGGTCTGAATGCGAGTTGTCCCACAGGCTCAAGTGTTTCATCCAAAGCTGATGTTAATGCTTGGGTGGGTGCTGGCACCTTTAGGAGATAAGTGTTTTGGAGAAAGGCACGACACAGGGGTGGGCCTTGCGGCCGTGGCAGCTCAGCCCTACTTGAAATTTGCCTTCGGCTCCCTCTGTGTCCATGACAGCTGTGACTTGACCCCGCCTCCAGCCCCTGCTGCCACCATAATGGACTACACCTCCCCCTGGAAGAGTAAGCCACATAAACCTCACTTTCTCCCTTAAGTTCAGTCTGAGTGTGGTCTCACTGCCACCGAAGAAAGTCGGTATTCTGGCCACTGTACATTTGCTTACTGCCAAGAAGAGATAGACGTGTGGACCCTGGAGAGAAAAGGAGCATTTAGTCGCGAGTCTTTTTTTGGCGGCAATGGAAAAATCAACCTTACCGTAATCAAACTTCTCCAAGAGCATCTTGGAGAATTTACATTCCTATGTGAGGTATTCTCTCTCGACTGATTTTTCTGTTGTAAAGTGTAATGATAATGTTGGGGCTATAACTCAGAACTTGCCTGAATGCACAAAGACCCCAGCTCGCTCTGTGTGGTGGGGGGGTGGAGGGTGGGAGTGGGGGTGGGAGTTGGGTAGGTTGTTTTTTGCAGGCCTAGTGGTTTGAAGAACTCACTGGGTCCTGTTGTATGCTCAGACATCCACTCAGTAAACAGTAGCTACAATTGCTGTTGAAAGAACAGTAGTAACATCTGGTAGTGCATGCCCTCGAGCGTATAAGGCAGGAGCATCATTACCCATTTGCGGACTACACATTGATACCCTGCCTCAAAAGCAGCACTAGAAGAATGAGCAGCAGTAAGGTTTAATACTGAGGCTGGAGCTGTATCTCACAGGAGAGAGCTCGCTTAGCGCAGAGCCCAGACTTCACTTGCAGCACTGTGTAAGCCAAGAGTGCCAGGTGATCCCTGCATGCAGGAGGTGGCAGGGTTGGGAGATCAAGACTCCGCTACTATGTAGTGCGTTTGCAGCCAGCCTGGGCTGCATGAAACCGTGTCTTACACAGTCAAGCCAAACAAACAAACAGGGTCCACCTGACAATATTTTATATTTTATATTGAAGGGCAAGCAAGCAGAGTTTTTTCGAGCAGCAAAGGATTAGCTCCCTGCAGCATGGAGGGGTCTCACATATTAGCTGCTTACCGTATGCGAATCTGTAAATCCACTGAAATGAAGACAGTGCTCTGGGCAAAGGTTTATACCTTGCATTTAGATAATAATCCTTCTCTTTCTGTTCCAGAAATGTTTTGATCACAAACCTAGAATTATAAGTAAAAGAAATAAAGATAATTCTACTGCCTGTTCTCATCCGATTACAAAGCATGAATTTGAAGACAATAAGTATGTTGGTGGTTTTTAACATTTTTTATTTGTTGTTATTTGTGCACATGTGTACATATACATGCGTGTGGGGTGTGCACATATACATGCGTGTGGGGTGTGCACATATACAAGCGTGTGGGGTGTGCACATATACATGCGTGTGGGGTGTGCACATATACATGCGTGTGGGGGTGTGCACATATACAAGCGTGTGGGGTGTGCACACACATGCGTGTGGGGTATGTACGTATACATGCGTGTGGGGTGTGCACATATACATGTGTGTGGGGTATGTACGTATACATGCGTGTGGGGTGTGCACATATACATGTGTGTGGGGTATGTACGTATACATGCGTGTGGGGTGTGCACATATACAAGCGTGTGGGGTGTGCACACATACATGCGTGTGGGGTGTGCACGTATACATGCGTGTGGGGGTGTGCACATATACAAGCGTGTGGGGTGTGCATGCCACCGTGCGTATGTAAAGGTCAGAGGGCAGCGTTATGGAGCCGGTTCTCTCTATTCATTCCCGTACGGGTTCCAGTTCTGAAGCCAACCTGCTCCTATGTATAAATTCCAGGCTAGCCAGGGTTTTTTGAGATCTTATCTCAAAATGATCCCAGATTCCAGGTAAAAACAGACAAAATGGCAGTAGCTTGCAGTTCTGGCCCTGGAAGGATGATCCTGGGAAACCCAGCAAGCGATGAGGAGGTAGAATGACTAGAATGATTCCCAGTGTAACTGTTCCTCCATTGGCGCGCACTCAGGTGCCCTCTTCTGTGAACACACACAGAGAGAAGGCACGCAAGGAAAGAAAGTTAAAGAAGGTGGGGATCATTCATTTGTAGTTAGGACATGGGTTTATGTTTTTCTTGGTTTGTAAATCTTCTCTCTAGGAATCTACCTCCCATCAGCCCAGCAGTTAGTTACATTGAATGACTTATTTTGTATGCTAAAGATTTAAAATAGTTTTTCACCCCAAAGCCTTTTGTATGTATGTGTGTATATGTGCATCTTTAAAAAATAACTGTGGTACGGCAATTTTAAAGCAACAGTGGTTTTCTCCTAGGTGCCTTGTCCACATGCTAAGAGAAACGGCAGTGAAATATTCTAAAATCCGTTCTTTCCACGATCAGTGCCAGCTGGATTTGTGTCGGCACGAGGTTCGCTATGGCTGCTTAAGGGAAGACGAGTGCTTTTATGCCCACAGTCTTATTGAGCTCAAAGTCTGGATAATGCAGAGTGAAACAGGTGGGTGTGTCGGCGTGAGTCGAGAACTGTCACTGTGACAGAAATCAGGGCGTCCTGGGACAGTGGTGCGCAGGGCCATTCTCATTCCAGCTCACAGGACAATTCCATTTCATTCTAAGCTTTCCGCTGTGTAGTTAATTGTTTTTCCTGGTAGCGGAGATTGAACACATGTGCATGTGTTGTAGTTACATTTCTTCGGTGGCAGTGAGACCACACTCAGACTGAACTTAAGGGAGAAAGTGAGGTTTATGTGGCTTACTCTTCCAGGGGGAGGTGTAGTCCATTATGGTGGCAGCAGGGGCTGGAGCGGGGGTCAAGTCAAAGCTGTCAGGACACAGAGGGAGCCGAAGGCAAATTTCAAGTAGGGCTGAGCTGCCACGGCCGCAAGGCCCACCCTGTGTCGTGCCTTTCTCCAAAACACTTATCTCCTAAAGGTGCCAGCACCCACCCAAGCATTAAACATCAGCTTTGGATGAAACACTTGAGCCTGTGGGACAACTCGCATTCAGACCCTGACAGCACACTAGGCAAGAGCCATGTCAGCCCTCATTTACCTTTATTTTAAGGCCCGCTTTTATCTTGAACCACTGTGCAGCCCGCGCTGGTCCTGACCTTGAGGTCCTTGTGCTTCAGCCTCTGGAGGAGCTAGGATTTACAGGCCGAGCCAGCTTGCCTGCCTGGTGTAGTGACTTTGCATTTCTAGAGTTTTGAATGTGATCTCCTGGAATTAACTGGTGACACAAGTTTGTACATGTAGCCTGGATTTTGATAGTGGACAAAGTTCTTAGAAGGAGCAAAAAACTATATTTGCAAATTCTACCTGTTAAAAACTGCAATGCAGAAGCTGAAGAGATGGCTCAGGGTTTAAGACTCTGTCTTGCAAGCAGAGAAAACCTGAGTTCAGATCCCAGGTCCCACATAAAATGCCAGGTGGAAAGGGCAGCAACCTGCACTTCCAGCCCTGGTGGAAATCCCAGAGTGTGGGGGATCCCAGAGCAAAGCAAGGAGGTAGAAGCAATTCAGGATGATTCCAAAGTCATCCTTGGTCCTCCACAGAGATACACAGGGCCCTCTGACACATACACACACACACACACAAAGTAAGTAAGTAAAGTAAGCAAGTAAATAAATAAATAAAATATTTTAAGACAAGCAAACAAACCGTGGATGGGGTCTGGCTATCTGAGAATAACAAGGTGTCAGTGTCTCTTGAGAATAATGACACCACATTAGCTGCCATGATGCGTAGATCTTAAGACAAGGCCTGTGCGTTCCCAGGTATCTCACACGATACTATTGCTCAAGAGTCTAAGCAGTATTGGAGACATTTGGAAGCAAGCGTCCCTGGAGCCCAGGTACCTCCCCGCCACCCCGCACTTGTGTCTTGGATGGTCTGGTGGGTGCTGGTGGGTGGTGGATGCAGTTGTACTTGGTCTCTCTATGTCATATTCCTCCAGTTGAGAAAATCTTCTGTGAAAAAAAAATTTGCATTTTGGTCCATCACTGTAAAAAAAAAAAAGCCATCTTGAAATATCTGTCAACAACGAAGAATGTTTATTTAGTTAATTGCAAAATAGTGTGTCTTGGGCTTTGGGGATTCCAGCAAGGGAGGGAGACTTTGCTGTAGCTTTTCTCTGATCCGTCGAGCTCCACACAATTCCAGTCATCAGCTGGCTTTTGCAAATTGATGTTTAGCTTCTATAATCTGCTTGCATCAAATTCTTGTGTGAGAGACAACTGGAAACTGTGTATTCACATGGCAAGTCTAGTGCCAGACAGAAGTTGTAAGCTATTGTGGGGAAAAAAAGCAATGGATTGTCATATACTCTTTCTGTTACAATGGTCCTTTTATTGTTTAAGGTCCTTGGCAATCAAAATGCCGGATTTCTTAATATGGAGATAAAATTTGTATGTTCTCAGTGTCTGAGAAATGGTCAAGTCATTGAACCAGACAAAAAACAGGAAATACTGTAGTGCAAAGAAGCAAGACATCGTAAGTACTGCGCGTGCGGGGTCAACGCTGGTCTGTGGTTACCTTTCAGCATAAAATCATTCATGTAAGAAAAGAGATTAAGGCTTCCAAGAGAGAGAGAAGAGCAGTAGTCCAGGTTGAATGACAGAAAGGAAGAGGTTAGTAGGATTTAGTGGGCTGAGGTTGCCTAAGTAGCATTTTTCTGGCTTTACCAGTTTCTTTGTTTAGAGTTCCTAGGAAATGTTTATGAGTATCAGCAGGAAATTCAGCAAAAGAGTCCTAAGACATTTCTTTAGGAATGTTGGGAGCCGTCGGGTGCCGCCTTGTTCTCTCCCTTTATGTTATGCCTTTTGCCCGAGTGTCTGTTTTTTTTTCTGAACTCCTTTTTCTTAGGTGGACCAAAGATCGTCGTGCGATGAGGGCGATGTCTTTTGAACGTAAGAAGTGGGTGAACATCCGTCCTCTCCCACAAAGAAACAAATGCCTTTACAGTTTGATACATACGTAATTTTTAAGCCACTTTTTTAACATTAGGCATTTCAAATCATTAGAAAGTCGTGATAGTCCAGATTGAAACTCAAGCCCTTAAATGTTGCTTCCTCACGTCAGTGAAATCGAAGCGGTTCCTCTGGTTTCTTCCCCTTTGGGGCATGTGGATGGTTCTGTGGAGTGTGCGTGGTGACTGGTTTTCGTGAATTACTTGGACAGAGTAAATAGATTACGGGGATTGAAA